>VDFB02271358.1:669815159-669943009 GCA_007258455.2 Sequoia sempervirens
GTCTCCACATAGAATCTTTGCAGTGACTTCAAAGACTTCAGCATGAAGTCTTGGCGACTGAAGTAAGTATTGACAACATCGGGCTAACATAAAGGTCATGGAGAGATGTCTCAACAATGAAGCTAGGTCACGATGATGGGTGTATGTCTTTGCGATAACAAAAGACTTCGTTGAGAAGTCTTAGCAACTTGGGTAAGTCACGCTGATAGTCTTCGGTAAGACTTGGGGTGCTCAGAGAAAGCTCACAATGAAAGTCATGAGTCTTTCCGATAGTATTAAGGCTTCGGTGTAGCATGAAGTGGTTGATGGAAAGTCTTGGTGAGAATGAAGTGTCTTGTTGATAGTATAACTCATCACTATGACTTATGACTTCGCTATGTGTCTCACCAAATAGCAATTGTCACGCTGAATGGAAAATGCTCGACGGCATGACTCAAAGACTTTGATATGAGGTCTTGGTGAGATCGGTATGTCTTGCTGATGGTCTCTCTAATTTTGATATGACTTGTGGTTTTCGGTATGAGTCTTGTCGAATGAGAACCCTCTTGCCGACTGTTGGGGTCTGAAGCCAATGACGATAGTGAATACTTTGTGGCATCGGGGAGACACTGTTAGTGTCTCACTGATATGCCAACAAAGTTTGAATGTTGTTGATTGTGTGACCATCCTTTGTGGCATCCTGCTGGACCAATCAGAGGAAGTGGTTTTTAAACTGATGACGGTTGGATTTTTGCATCAGTTGTAGCACTGGAGAAAAATTGCATGCAAGGAAAAATCTAAAAAAGGCATGGAAACTTTCTTCGATGGAGCATTGGCGGATAAGGATGCACAGAAGGTAAAAAATTAGATTGGGATAAGATTTAAAGGATCGATTTTGATTTGAAAAAAATGAGAAGTGAATCAAATTGTTGAGAGAGCATTTTTCTGTAACTGATGAATAGTGAATGTAGCTTATGAGAACTGATAACCAGAGAGTTGTATCTCTAAATTGTATGTAATATTTTGTTGCTGTAATACAAAGAGATTCAGTTTGGTGTGGTGGGTTTTTTCCCGTAAGGGTTTCCCACGTAAATCTGTTGTTCATTATTTTTTGAGTATTTGCTCTATTTATGTAAATCTTTCATGTGTGTCTTAATTAGATTGTAATTTGAAAATTAAAATCCCTGCATTCCATTCTTCCCTGTGGTTTTGACATTAGGAAAGTGTTTCCGCACCTATGCTTTCCTTACAAATTTGTACGATTACAATGAGGTAAACCTGTTGGGTAGAAGCTCCTAAAGATACATCACGATCTGTGCTCTGGGCCAGAGCCTTCTCCATAAGATCAATGTCCCCCTGTGACAAAAATTAAATATAAAAAAACATTACCAAAATGAAACCAATAGACTTATGAAAAAAAACATAAGAATAAAATGGTATATTGGAGTCATTAATTGGAGGTTGGGTAAAATGGTACATAGTACGTACCACCCCCATAGTAACTGTGTTTGTAACTAAGCGATTCAAATTGTAATCGATTAGCAACTCTTCCCCTACATTTATTGATTTTATCGTGCATACGAATACACGGTTTCCCTCGCGCGCCTCAAATATGCAATTGGGTTGCTTATTTGTTGACCCAGGTCGTGTACTATTTATAAACCCTGCAATATTCCCTAAAGGTTTTGGCCTTCTGTCAATGTACATAGCCACTCCTTTATTTTGATTCTTATCTTTTAGTTGTATATAATTTGCTGATAGTGCATACCTACACATACTTCGTGTATATCGAACTAGTTGCATCCAATCTTTGTAACGGTATCAGGGTCCAACATACTTCATCAACTCATTAACTTTGTCATAACAGACCTTTATGCTATCCATGCAAAATAGGCCCAAACCATGTAATGACGATGGTGCTATATGATATATCCTCTCGTTGACACAAAAATTGGTGTTTATTGGAGGAAGTTCCTTGGGTACCCATTGTTTCTGTAGATGTTTGTATCTCAAGGGCACCTCGACGTTGCCTATGCTCTCATCATCATAAGAACATGACCCCCCTTCAGCAAGAAAAAATTCCATGCATTTACGGAATTTTCTTCTAATATTTTGACCTCTAGTTGATCTCCCTCTTTTAGACATACTACATGTCTTACTTTCCTCTTCTCTTCTTGAATTTCCCTCACTCAAGGAAGACAGATCTAACAAATACCTGTTTGGTGGTACCTGCACTCATAAGGATGTTGGATGAAGTTCTTTCATGGTGATGTTATCCCAAGGTGACATTATGATTAATCTATCATTTCATTGCTAGAATTTCACAGGTTATAAGGTAATCAAGTCTTGATAGATTGCAAGCTATTGTTACTACTATTTAAATGTGTCCATCACAAATCAAATCTACTTAACGTTTTAACTTCCAAACTTTGTAACAAGTGTTAAATATGACTATGGTCCACTAGTTACACAACCGAGGCCTCAAATGTATTCTCTAATTGTAATCAAAGGACTTTTTCTCTTCATTCAAGTAAATAAACTTGAAGGGAAACACCACCAAGTGGTTTATTGGATACCTACATGACTAAAAATAGCAAAAAAATTATATTTAATTTCCATATGTCTAAGTGGTTAACGGGGAGGGAGTGTGTACTAGGCTTGGTTAAGTCATCATAAATTTATGCTTTGGCAATAATTTTTTTTTTAAATCATATTAAATATTCCTATATCTAATTGCTAGGATATTTTTGGTATGTTTTAAGGTAGGATGATTGATGAAAGAGCCCAAAGACTAGCCTGTATCCATGGTATCCAGGTACACATAGCAGCGGTCTTCTCTTACTCTGAGTTGGACATGATTTAAAGAACTTAGCTAGGAATTATTCATTTAACCTAAGGTTTTCTCTAATGCCATCATTGGAAAAGTATGATCAAATTCTTCTATTATGAAGAATTGGTCTATGCGGGCCTCTAGTAATCACTATAAATGTTTGTAAGGATAAAATGACTAATTGCATCAGGTAGGAGAGAATCAACTTTGAGTTCTTCAAAGATTATGTTCCTCTATTCATAATTTTTAAGGGTTGTGTGTGGAGGAGGTTATCACTACCAAGAAGGGAGGAGACCTTTCCTTGTATTCTTTTATAATTTTCATTATTCTTATTTATTTTACACCTACATTTACAAATACACATACACTTGTACATTTACTGTTTTCATTTATTTCTAATGTAGCTTAATAGTTTGATCAATTTCATATTATATGTGTTGAAGACTTTAGAATTTCAATTACATTATTTTATGGATATGTTGTATCTATAACACTACAAAACCATATGCTCTTTGCATTTACACTTGCATTTAGAAACACATTTATATACATAGATATAGATTTCTTTAATGATATGTTGCATTTATTGTTCTAGGAGAGCATCCAGTAATTGCATTTACATTTACATTTAAAAATACATATACATACATACATACATACATATGTGTGTGTGTGTGTGTGCATCATTTATATTCAGTGTTTAGAAACAACCCATTAGGTCCACACATGGATAAAAATTCATAAAATCAGATCTCCCATACATGTTTTATTGAAACCTAGGCTTGAACCTCTCATTTCACATGCTTTTCTTCACAAAAATATTGAGGACAGTAGCTATACCTTCTATATTTCTCATCCTATGCCCTATTCATGCATCCTACAATTACAATAGTATCCACAGGGCCTCTTACACAAGCTACAATAATCACAAAAAGTGTAAGAGCCACTTTATATCATGTTTGGACTACAAAACCCTGAAAAATAAGGTAACTCAGATTATGATTTGTTGGTGAGCTGTATGGACAAAATCATTAGCACCAACTCATTCTTGGAGTCTTTTGAAAGCGAAGATGGGGTGGTAGTTAAGTACAAACCTTATAGTGTCCAGGGTGAATGAGGTGATCAATTTTGATTGGCCAAGCATTGAAGGGGTACAAAGGCGGTCCAATTGGCTAGTATTGCGTGTGCTAAACCGATGCTTGTTTGCTCCTCGCACCTATAAGAAGGATTTCAAGGCAGTACGAGTTAACAGAGATTGAATATTTTTGGTCAAGTCACAGATGAAATTGCAGAGCAAATTGCTTAGCAAAGTCGATGGTTTAGGGAAAAGAAATTCAATTTAGGTTTTGAATCATTTTGTAGTAGGTTTTGAATTCATGGGGATTTGATGTTTTATGACAGTACTGGCATTTGAATTGATATGATTGATTCAAACTCATGTCTCTCCATTGTACAAGCATATCTGAATTTTGAATAAAATGATCAAGGGTTGTTTCGTTCATCTCACTGTTGTGGTGTGTATGATTCTTGTTTTAGGTTTAATTGAAGGAATTAATTAAAATGCTTGAATAGGATTGTAGGTGGATATGTTCTGTATAAACTATTTTATTTTTTCTATCTTATCTTATACCATTTTCCGAGAATGGGGGTGTCAATGTACGAGAAGATCTTTGGAAACTAGGCATGAAAATTGAAGGTTAAAGAGAATGGGGTGCCAAACTTATAGTACTCATTGCCCCTTGGTCATCAATTTTCCACGAGTTCCCTCAACCTTGTCCTCGGTGCTGGTATTGACCTTGTTTCACTCCTCCAAACTCTTCCTTGGTGCTAATATTGACCTTGTTTTCACTCCTCCAAACTCTTTGTTGACGCTGGTATTGACCTTGTTTTAACTCCAAACTCTTCCTTGGCTTGTTGGCATTGACCTTGTTTTTCACTACTCAAACTCTTCCTTAGCTGGAATTGACCTTGTTTTCACTACTCAAAGCTCTTCCTTGAGTACTTGGCATTGGCCTCACTTCTCCAATTTGGCCGAGCTACAACTTGGTTTCGTTAGCTTTTTACAATTATGTTACTTAAGTTCAAAATTTTTGGTGCCATTTAGCTAGGTTTTTAATATTCTACAATATAGTTAAGTGGCTATATTTTACATAATAAATAATATAATTATTCAACTTATTATAATTAGATATTATATTCTTTAACAAAATTATTAAATATGTATAAAATTATTATAATTAATAATTAATAATAAGTATATTTTTATATAATACAAAATATAATTAATATAATATATATTAATATGAGAGAGAGAAACTAAATTTTGATTGGTTGTTTCTTGTCAACAATCCAAGGATGGCATGTGTCCTTGGGGAGTTATTCTCAAGGTAGCATGCCATTTGATTAAAGATATGATAATTCTCCTTTAAGACCTCTTCAATGTACCTATTGCACACTTAAGGAGACAAAGATAAATATAGGGAAGAAAATATAGAGAGAGAGGGAGATAATGACAAACATACAAATAGAAAGGGAGACAAAGAGATAGAGAGGGGTAGAGAGATAAAGAGATAAGGATGAATAGATAGAGATATAGGGAGGGTGGTTGATATATCTCTCCCTATCGCTCTCTATATCTCCCACTATCTATGTCACTCCCACCTCTTCCTCCCTCTATCTATTGAGCTATCTCTCCCTCTCCCCCATTTCTCTCTCATTCACTCCATTTCTCCTTCCATCTCTCCTACTCTATATCTCTATCTCTGTTTCTCTTTTTATCTCCCTCTTACTCCTCTCTATATACCTGAGAGTAATTAGGAGGTGGAGGGTGGGTGAGAGAGAGGGAAAGGGAGATATATATATAGAGGGAGAGACTTGAGAGAGAGAGGGAGGGAGTGGGAGAGAGATAAAGGAAGGGAGGGTTAAGGGTAGAGGGTAGAGGGTTTAAGGGTTTAGGGTTTAGGGTAGAGGGAAGAGAGGTAGAGGGAGTGAGTGAGTGAGAGAGAGAGAGAGAGAGAAAATACTTATTGATAACCATAAATCTTTGATATTTGTACCTTTTATATTCAACACATATGGACTAATGGTTGAATACAAAAAATCTATTTGTTGTTACAAAAACAACACATAATGATTTAAAATACAACTTATACTGAACAAAAATGGACCAATAGTTGAACACTAAAACTTTTGAAAATCCTTCACATTTAATGGGAAAATACATGTTATTTATTGTGCTCACCTTTTATATTTGTGATAGGACAAACTATTAATATAAAATTATCCAATGCTTGTATTGATGGAACTTCAAATTTTGTTCCTAATGTTTCACTCATGCCCTGCCTTATGTCATTGGTCTTTCATGGTGTTGGAAAATTTCTTAGGGCTAGGGTTTTAGCTTTGTCTTCATCTTAAACCCTTGTGTTTACCTAATGCCTTGGTCGGGATCTATTTCACTGTTACCTTTTTTGAAGGGTTTTAAAAACATCTTATCCCCCATCATTCTGTCTAGGCTTGGTCCCTTTGGTCTAAATATTTTATTTCCTCCACAGGTTTTATTTTCCTAAGTTCTGGTTGGCTCTGTACTGAACGGTTTTAAAAAAACTTATGTCATTTTCCATCCGCCTAGTAATGTCCCCTTTCCCTTTAATGAATGTTTTATTTTTCAGAAGGATGAAATTCACACTGTCATCGATCAAAATGCCTTCAAGATCAACAGTTGTTCGCCATCCCATGATCGGGAATTGTAGGATGGCAATATCGCAGGTGGGAGACGTGTCCCATTTGGGGATCAAATTTGTGTGACTGTTCATCAACTATCCTTTGATCTGAGCCATTCCTCACCATCCCGTGATTGGGAATTGTAGGATGGCGATATCACGGGCGGGCGACACATGTCCCATCTAGGGATCAAATTTGCACAACTGTTCATCAACTGTCTTTTGATCTGTGTTGTTCCCTGCCATCCCGCAATGGTGCTTTGGTTGATTGTGAAATCACGGGTGGCTACCACATGGACTGTACAAGGTGGGCCCAAAGAAATTTGTGTGATATATTTTAAATGTTTCATTGCTTCCAAAGCAAAACATTTAAAATGAAATATTTGACAAGGCCGGGGGGAAATTCATTAAAAATGAGCAAAAGTGGAGAAATTAGGGAAACTAGTGATTTTAATGGTATATTAAAAAAAATATCATATTTTGATAGTTGAATACATTCAAAATATTTCTAATATAGTTCTAATTTAAAAAATATATTGTTTAATTTTTTTAAATATATATATTTTTTTCAAAAATATATTTTTTATTTTTTTTTAAATATATTATACATGCAAAATTACATAATCAATAATAGATAATAGATTTTAAAGAATATACTTAGGTATGTTAGTATACTTTAAAAACTAATTTTAATTAAAAACTAACATCATTAAAAGGCAGTTTATAATTATAAAAATTTAACATTAGAATTATTTAACATTTGAAAATTTAAACATTATATTATACAGTTTATAATTTACTTATATAGTATTTTGGATACAATAGAAACAATTACTGATTTAATATTTCTAAGTTCATTATTGAATTTAAATCTTTAAATATAATTTTCATATATCTTTAATCAATATTATAATTTAAAAAATAATAATGAATATTGAAGCATCTTAGATTTTAGTATAACTTAAATATTAAAAATTTAATGTATAATAATTATAAAATATAATATATATTTTTTTAAATAAAGATTTAAAGATTATTATATATGTATTTTTAAAGATCCATAGAATTATCTTTTTAACTATGAAATTAATATGATTAATTTCATTTATAATTTTATCTTATCTTATCTTTTTAACAATTTTTTGGTATCCTACATAATTTGTTTTCTATAAGTATCATCATGTTGTATACTCTTTATATGGAAGGTAATGTTTTTTCATGGAGCTTAATAAGTTTTAATAATTTTTAGTCATTTTAAAGATTTTTTTTTTTTAATAAAGATAGGTATATTTAGACTTTTGATGGCTTATGTACAATTATGCATATTATTTTATTTATTATATTTTTTGCACATCATGTTATTCTCTAATATTTGTTTGTCATTTTTATTTTGTTCTTTGCTGGAAAAATATTTTATCTTTACTTTTTACATCTTATGATACTTCAAAATTATCAAATTTAAAATTATAAATAAAAAATTATTTTTATTAATCTCTTGAATTACGTGGGTCCTAATCTTTTGTAGATTAATAACTATCTAAATAGCTATTTCTTTCCTTTATTTCTATAAATGTGTCTCATGTCTCTATAGAAATTTATGAGATGTGTATGTAATTCTTAGTACAACACTCTTAGAGATTATGATTTATTTTCACACATTTATCTATTTTCTATATTGTTCCTATTAGTATTACTCACAAATCTCATTGAAAACTCCCACAAAGTGCCATAGTCCTTCAAAGTTTGTCTAATTTCTTGATGAGAATCAACTACTGACTCCCCTAACATTGTGCTCCTTGCATGATACACATTTATAAAATGCACTTTGATAAATTTAGTATGTGGTTGAAATATTAGAGTAACAACAAATGGTTCTTTTCATTTTTGGCAACATGATTGGCCATTTTACTCATGTTAAATTTTTATTTTCATTTTTATTTTCATGGTTTTTATGTTGTCAAATTTTCATACATTTCTTAGTCTTTTTAAGAAAATAAATGAAGGTTCTATTAGTGTCCCCAATCTTGCTAAAAATTATGTATAGAGAGAGTACAATATATAAACTATTAATTATAGAGTATAACAACAAAATGAATTTAAAAACTACTACATAGAAAGTTTTTTTAGAATAATTCAAAATAGAGATACCATTCTCCTACAAATAGTATGTATAGAAACCATATGTAGCCACACTTTCACCCTCAAAATCAAGAGAATAAATTATCATCCATTGTTTCTATAATGAATTTAGACAATAAATTATAAGATTTAAATTCAATAATGAATTTAGAAAATATTAAATCAATCAAAATTGTTTCTATTATCCAAAATACTATATAAGTAAATCTTAAGCCCAATCTTAAGCCTAACAATAACCCTAAGTGAACACTTATTCTAATTGAACCTTAACCCTGATTTAGCCCAAACCCTAACCTTAACCCTAACCCCTCTCCCACTTTCTCCTAGCTATCTTCCCACTCTCCCACTCTCCCACACTCTCCCACTCTCTCCTCCTCCTCTCTCCCAGTCTCCCTCACCCACTTTTTACCAATTTCTCCCACTTTCTCCCACCCTCCACTCCCTTTCCCAGCACTCTATCTCACTTTCCTTCTTGCTAAAATGGTCATATCTCTACTTCTTCTTAAATTAGCCACATTAAGGAGTTGGTTTTTTATAGATTTATTCTCTCCCACCTCTTTTCACCCTTCTCCCACTCTCTCTCCTCTGCTCTCCCAAACTCTCTCCCACTCCCACTCTCTCTCTGTACCTCCTCTTTCACACTCTCCTAATTCCTCTCTCAATTCTCTCTACTTTCACCCCTCTCCCACCTTCTCACACTTTCTCCCACCTTGTCTCACCCTCTCTCTCCCTCTCTCCCACCTCTCTCCTGCTTTTTATGACTCCTCTTCAACTCCCTCCCACCCTCTCTCCCACCTCCTACTACCCTCTCCCACTCTCTCCCACCCTCTCTACCACCCTCTCTCACCCTCTCCCACCCTCTCCCAGGTTCTACGACTCTCCCACCCTCTCTCCCCTGGCCATCTCTCTATTTATTCAAAACACACTTGCGTTATAGTAAAGTTAGTTTTTTTGAAAGATTTATAATGTACACCCACTCCAACCCACTCCTACCCTCTCCCACCCTCTCTCCCACCCTCTCCCACCCAAAAAAGCTCAAAATATGAATTGATATAAAAAATGACACAAACAATAATGAAATCAAATTGATTGCTTTCCAAATTCATATTCATGAAAATGTAAGCATTTTTTCAAGTCAATAGGCATCTTGATAAAGATAACTCTTGGCGTGTTTTACATATATTATTAATTAATATAGGTATGCTAGTTAATTGAATTATTAACTATATTTTATTTGTATTATATATTTAATTGTTAAAAGATGTAAAAATCTTAATACTAAATATATAGGAAAATGGTTAAAAAATTACATATTTTCAAAAATAAAATATAGTGTGTAATTTAAAATACAAATTATATAAATTCTTATAATATTTATGTTATTATTTATTTAATATTATTTTAAATTTAAACTAAAGAATTAGCCTCCCCTCTGGCTCTCCCCTCTCTCCACCCCTATCTACACGCCATGTCTCCTCTTTACATCTTCTGTCTCCTCCTCTACATGTTTCATATCCCTTTCTCCCCTCCTGTCTCTATCTCTCCCATCTCTCAAGATCTCTTTGCTCCTCCTATGCAGGTATCTATCTTCATATCTCAACCCTATTTGTCCCTTTATCTTCCCATATATCTCTATATCTATGTCTTTTATAACATTTATCTATCCTCTCCCTCTCTCTTTCTCTCTCTCTATCTCCCTCTCCATCTCTATTTGTCTTTCTCTGCTTATCTCTCTCTCTCTCCCCTCTCTCTATATCTCCTTATATCTCCTATCTTGCCATCTCTCTCTCTCTCTCTAAATATATGTATGTCCCTATCTCTCTATATATTTATTTCTCCTACTGTCTCTCTCTATATCTCTATCTATTTTTATCCCTTTGCCTCTCTCATTCTATATTCATCTCTGCCTCTATCTATAGGGAGAGATACAAAGGTGAAGCATTGGACCTTCCCAAAGATCCACCAATCTCAACACTACTCCCAACTATTTTGAGCATTTAAGTACATATTGTATGCTAGATTAGGAGGCATGTGTCAAAGCTCATATTTATTGATGCAAAATAGGTCCAAAGTCACAAATTTGATGTAGAGTTAGTTATAGTTTTGTACAAAATTTCAAGTGCCACATAGAGTAAAGATATTCTATTTTTTATATCATGTCATAAAATTTGGCACTTCATCAAGATTTGTATCTTCATCAACATTAACAAAAGCAAAGGTATGTACTTGAATCCCTTGCGTTTAATTTTTTCTATATATATAAATATTTTAATATTTTCCCTCAAATCCATAATATATATATTAGTGTGTATTTATTTATTGCAATAAAGAATTAACCTAGGTAACACATTAAGAATTCTAAGGATTTATGCTTGGAAAAAATGCATAACAAATTTTTTTGTTGGATGTTGTGTTGTATAGTTTAAAAAAGCTCAAAATATGAATAGGATTTTAAGGCCATATATTATGGTATCTTACAATACAAAAGAAGGAAGGAAATCTATTATCAATTTTAATCTACAATTTAATACCATATGAAAAATCACATGTAGTTTATCTACAACTAATTCTTGACATATTAATTTTATGAAATACACTTGTACCATACAATAAACTTCTCCCAAGAAAGAAACCCTAAGTGAACATTAGAATTGAACCCTAATTGTAGATTCATAACTCCTAATCCTTAGCCTAGCGAAGACACTAATCCAAATCAAACCCTAACCCTAGCCTTAAAGTTATCATATAATCCAATTATCTCTCTTATCTAAATTTGGGTTGAATTATTTTTCCTTTATTTTTAATTGCATATATTTTTTGTTTATTAGATCTTATTTTATGAATATATGCAAATATAATTTTACTTCTACATTCATTCTATGCCCATTTTTTCATGATATTTTAACATTCATTTTTTGGAATGTTAGATCAATCTCACACATATAAATATGAAACCTCAAAATTTTAAAATTGAATTCTACCCAAAGCATAGACACAATTGAAAAATTCTCAAAGAATGACAGCATCATTAACATTTTTCATTCAAATTCATCAAATCCACATAAAAAGGAGAGAAAATATGTTCAGGTACTTGTGTTTATTCATGTATAGTCATATCTACATACAATTTAAGATAATTTTTGTATATTCATTCAAGCTCAAAGCAGGGCTATCTATTCTATTAGTCCACTTGGGGTTATATGACCAATGGCACCACATATATCACTTCCTCATTAGAGGACAAATATCTTTCTACTCATATATTCAACTCAAAACCTAGCTAGAGCTTTCATCAGTTCTCTCCCTACAAATGAGCCTTGAATTCCCTTTTATATGACAAGGGAGCAATAAGCTTCGGGCTCAAATGTAATTTCACCACAAATTTTCATTTGAAAAAAATCTCCATTGCATTTGACTTTCATTACAAAACTTCCCACATGTTGAATCTTCAAAACATATATAGTGCATGAACTGGGGAAAGCTTAAAGAAAAGGGAACACAAATTGTCATCAAAATTCCCCTTAATTTCTATTCACGCAAAAAACCAGGCAAGCAAATTGCCACTAAGGCACCACAACAACTTCTTATTTACCCACCACCCTGCCCTTACCAGCACTCAGACCCTGGTATACACGCTCGCTTCTAGTTGTTTCCTAATACGGTAGACCCTCAGCCTCCTATTATTTCTTGTCCTTTCCCAATACGGTTCTAGTCCATCTGCTTGGGGTTTTAATAGCCAATGGCACCATAGATAACACTTCCTCATCAGAGGACAAATATCTTTCTATCTATATATTCAACTCAAAACTATCTTTCTACCCATATATTCAAGTCAAAACCTAGCTAGAGCTTTCATTAGTTCTCTCCTACAAGGTAGGCCTTGAATTCCCGCTTTTGTATGACAAAGGGAGCAACAAGCTTCGGGCTCAAATGTAATTTCACCACAAATTTTCATTTGAAAAAAATCTCCATTGCATTTGACTTTCATTTCAAAACTTCCCACACATTGAATCTGCAAAACATAGTGGTGCATGAACTAGAGAAAACTAAAAGAAAAGGAAACACAAATTGTCATCAAAATCCCCTTGTCGCTATCCCTGCAAAAAAAACCAAGCAACCAAATTTCCATGAAGGCACCACAACAACTTCTTATTTACCTGCCACCCTACCCTTACCAACACTTAGACCTTGATATGCACGCCTGCTTCTAGTTGTTTCCCAATATGGTAGACCCTCAGCCTCCTCTTCTTTCTTGTCCTTGCCCAATATGGTTCTAGTCCATCCACTTGGGGTTTTAACAACCAATGGCACCACATATATCACTTCCTCATCAGAGGGCAGACTGTGATTGAAGCAACGTAAATACCAACAGTAGTCGAAGTCAGTCTCGGTTACATCATTAGAAGTGTTGCTCGTAAGGTCAATGGGCGAGTGTTGGCATCTAGATAAGGAGCCATGCCCATACCTTATTTTTCTACCGACACAAGTAATAGAGCACACTGTCGACTGCTTGCCTTTTTCATCTACCAATTGAGAAGCAACGTCTTGGAATTGCAACCTTCTACTGCATCTAGTGGGCACAAGCCTAGGCTTGTCAACCAAAGCACCTTCCTGAATAGTAGGACCAAGCTTTTGTGAGCTCAAACAAACAAACCTCCTTACTGACTTACTCATTTTCTCTTCTCAGACAAGCACTCAAACTTGATTAGACTCAGCCCACAAAGTTCTCTAACTACTACAAGAATGACACTATTAGCAGTTAATTCCTCTTGTATTTATTGTGCGAGGTAATGGCAACCTTCATCAATGCTTAGTAAAAATGCATGTGCAAATATGGTAATTTGGCGACGTATGTACTGTCACCATTTAACTAGAGCTACATGAGAATCCAAAGATCACCCTTCATGATTGCCAACAACATCTTCACATGGATTGAGATTGACATGACTACAAAAGCAAGGAATAATTCATTAATGCTTCACCAATTGTACAATAAAACGACCACCGTGTGCCATTTTCCAACTTTAAATACTGCCCGCTAATCTCCTGAAGAGTTGGCAGATCAAACGGTTTATCTCAGGCTAACTCAGTTTGACATCCAACCAAGCATTGTTCACCTTCCTCATGACCAATAACATTAATCCATATAGGACACACATTTTCCTTTTGCTGACCTCGCACCAAATAACAGGGCAACACCTTGGGTCTGCGAGTTGGCGGGGTACGATTGAGATCTTCTCCTATATCTTTAAATCTGAAAAACCTACACATTGCATAGTTAGTATTTAATGAAAGGCTTTGGCTAAGCCGTCAGTGACATGACCACTGGGGTTAATGGGTTAGGCTTACATCACCAGATTAAAATTAAAATCCAACTTTGATTTTAATACTTTATTTCCTCTGTAGGGTTTTATTTCCTAAGTCTCGATTGGCCTCGTTAAATTCTTATCCCAACCCTAACAAAGAACAAATGATTAAGCTAAGGATTGTATTTGTTGTTATAACTTTAGTTCTAGAGAATTCTTAATTACCAATTCTTATTTGTGCATTTGTATATGTAAGATCATTGAATGCCTTTCCATATCATTATGGAAAATTTTATTATTGCAACCCTAACTCTAACACTAATTGAACCTTGAACCTAACCTAATTGAACTCATTATTATAACCCTAACTCTAACACTAATTGGTAATCATAACCCTAGGTATTGTTGAAACCTAACCTAATTGTATCAAAACCCTAGAGAACTCTAATTGAACCCTAACCCTAAAATAGACAATAACCCTTACCTTAATTGAACCCTAACTCCAATCCTATCCCTAATTTAAGACTAACCTTAACCCTGACCTTAATTAAACCCTTATTGAATTATAATCCTAATTGATCCCTAACCCAAATTGAATACTAATTGAACCTTAACCTTATTTGTCAGTTTAAAAGATGTGCCAATAATGTTGCAATCACTAATGATTAATGTTTTCTTGATGGTTAAAATAGATTGGTAAGTAAATCTATCTATAATAAGTAAATTTATTATTGATTTTTTCCTGATAAGTAAATCAATATTTCATAAATTTATCTATAATTCTTATTAAATTTTTCTTAATTATATTAAACTATATTTTATTAAATTGTTAAAAAATTTAAGTTGCTTATAAATAATTTTATGTGTTTTTTATAATTAACTTGATATTGTGTATAAAAGGTTTAAGTTATGAATGTTATAATATAAAAAATTGTTTTCAATGTTTATTTGTTAGTTTGATGTGAAATAATGTTGCATAGTAATGATTAAATTTTTCTTGATTGGTTAAAGTGATATTGTGAAATTATTCTATGTTAATTTAATGTTATGAATGCTATATAATATAAAGAAAAATATTTCTAATATATTTTAATGCATCTTTATATTTTATAAACAAGCATCTAAAATAAAAATGTGATTGTAAAAAAAATACAACTTAATGAGTGAACATACATTTAAAGTTAAAAGTGAAATTATAAAACAAATTTTAAATTTATTTTATTTTTCTTCTATAAATATAATTTTTTTATTTGTCGTCCACCTAGTAATGCCCACTTCTCCTTTTAATGAATGTTTTATTTTGCAAGGATTGATTTAGTGTTGTTGTTAATCTATTTCCTACAGATATCAATGGTGCCCACCATCCCGTGATCAGGAATTGAAGGATCGCGAAATCACGGGTAGGTGCCATGTGTCCTATCTGGGGGATCAAATTTGAGCTATCACTGACCAACTACCATTTGATCTGAGTTTTTCCCCACCATCCCGCGATGGTGCTTGGGTTGATTGTGAAATAATGGGCGGGCGCCATGTGTTTCATCCAATGAAGCCTAAAGAGTAAAGGAAACACTAGCCGGCTTTAAATGTATTAAGGGGCAGATTACTAAAGTGTCCTCGAAATGTACATTATCTAAATTGACAACTATGCTATCATCTCACTGGAAAAGCTGCTTGAAGGTTAACGACATGGCTGACAATTGTGTTAAAGGAACGAGATCAATGACGCTCACTATTCTGCAATCAGGGATTATAGGGATCGCGATATCACGGGCGGGTGCCACGTGCCCTTCCTAAAGAATGAAATCTGTGTGACTATTAATGAGCTATCTCTTCAAGATTGATGATGCCTGCCATCCCATGATTAGGAATTTTGGGATCATGATGTCGTGGGTGCCTGCCATGTGTCTCATCTAATGAAGCCTAAGGAGTGAAGAAAGCGTTCACCAGTTTTAAATGTATTACAGGGCAGATTAATAATGCGCTTGTAAGATGCACATGTTTTATTTCAACATACATGTTATGATTTTAAGGGAAAATTTGTTCAACAGTTAAAGGAAAGGACGACGACCATTTTTGAGGGAGCAAAATTTATGGTAAAAATATCAATAGTGCCCGCCATCCCACGATGGTAAATCAAAGGATTGTGATATCGCGGGCAACTACCACGTGGCATTCCTTCACAACATATGACATAGTGGGCCCCTTTATTGCCGTGTTGGTGATTATGTCAGCCTGTTTTGAAGATGGTTGTTGATGATTTGATCAAACTGAAGGATCAACGACTCAAATTTAAATATGTATCAAACTATGGTTGGAGCCCTTCGTGCAGCCCACGAGTGAGCTTTAATGGTGGATGAGACATCTATTGGCAGGATTTGATCGACATAAAATCAATTTACTCATCTCATTTGTATCACAAAGCATCTAAGTATTTCGTGAAAATAATTTCAGAGCTAAAGGTGAAATTGTGAGCAACTACAGCCAGAAATTGGAGTTTGTGTGAAAAAATTTGTGAGTTAATTTTCTTTGTTTCCTAATGATTCTACACCTAAATTTGGGAAGGGGGGTATGTTATGCTTGTCATTGAGTTCATTAATTTTTTTTGTTAGAGCTATTGTTTAATCATAAATTCTGAGGAATTGCGGTATTTTTACTCTATAATTTCCTATCTCTTCTTAGTCATAGCCACTTGAAGTGTAACATTGTAATGAGGCCCTAGTTTGTCTAAAATGGTGCCAACCAAGCAACACTCTGGCCACATTGATTATTTGAAAAGAAACTTGTACGATGATTTCTTAGATCAATTTCCATTATCAATAAATGACAGAAAGAAAGGTTTGGTATTGATGCGAGGGAAAATCCTAGGGGAGGGATTGGAGTGTAATAATTCCAACATTGCTAATGCTAGGGTTCCACTCACATGCTTAGAAATGTTCAGATTATGGTATGGACAGAGGAATTTTTCTCATCCTTTTTCAAATGGATGGATGTACGACATGGGAAAGCTGGTTGTTCCAAATGTGTTCCCTCATGTGGACTTACTTAGAGCAGTGGCCAAAAGATATGACCCTATCACATGGGTAATCAAAGATAATGATGGAGGGGTTCTATTAGAAATTAACAAAGATGTTATCCAATAGACTTTTTATTTGAGTGAGCCAAGTGTTGACTTGGTTCCTATTAATCTTGAAGAAATGAAGTAGGAGTATACAAAATTAAAATCTCTTTTTAGGGTTAAGTTGCTTCCACCTCATCTGGTTAAGGTAGTGGGTTCATAATTTCACATCAGCCCTAGTGACCAAGAACCCTTCAGATTGAATTAATTTGCAAAGCCTTTCCTAGCTACTTTTTATTCACTATGTCATATTTTGGGTTTTAGCCCTAGTGCAGTAATGCTAATTGCATACATGTTCACGGGGGTGCAAATACAACACCCTAACTTCTCTGTAACATATGACTTTGCTTCTTTTTTTGGTGGAGAGGATAGATGAAGGACTGTTGAAGCTATAGAATGGTGATACTGGTACTCAATTCTTTTGGTATTCCATGTTGATGCATATGTTCTTGTTTAGGAATGTTGATTTCTTTGCTGAGAAGATGAACTTAAGACAATCAGTTAATGGAAAAAGATTGCCAGTATAGATATGGGCTGTAGATTTGTCCTGTAATAAGGAAAGCACCAGTTATGTGCAATTTGATAATTGTTTTGCTGCAAGATTGAGGGCTAAATTGATGGTAAATGTACCTAGTATCCCTGAAGAAGTGCAAGATTTTCTTAGGTCGAAGGAGAGGAAACTAGAATTAAGGGTTTTACATAACTGGGGTGACATTATCCCATATCTAGTCAGCATTGTCCTGAGAATATATGGATTTCAAAGAACCCCTCACATACTGCCATACAATGTGCAACCAAGACTAGGGTTTGTAGAAGTTATGTGGTAGATGGGGTGTATTCATGAAGATAACCTAACTGGAAAGGGGAAGGGAACATTATTCCTTAATTATACAGTAGTGTCTGACTTTACATTTTTAAAGGGAGGCTGGACATATTTTAAAAAATTCTTTGTTGATTACCATTTGAGATTTGGTCCAAGGCGACAACATGATCTTGAAGGTTTCTTTCCTCTTTTCAGACAAAGAATAAAAGGTGGCAAATTTACATGAGTTCAATTTTCTTGAGGATCTGATCAAGAATGCATTTGATTTAAATAGACAGGAATTGAACAAGGAAAAGTGGATAGCTTATAGTAAGCTACTGAATATTGTGCATGAAATGGATCCAATGTATGATCCATTGATGGAATTCACTCCATACCACAAGAGAATTGATTTTTAATGAAGAATTTCAAGGAGATAATGGACACCTTAACAACCAAAAAGATAAATTTAAGGCTAAGTCTGGATATGCAAGGACAAAGTGATATGCCAATTGAAACAAGGTCAGTATGTCAGCCTACAGAAAGGCAACCCATCTATGGGAGGAAAAGGGATACTAGCAGTGATGAGGAAGAAGTAGACAGAAAAGGGAAGAAAATAATGAAGGTGCCTTCACGACCAGGCCCAAAATTCAAAGTACCTAGGGCTATCAAAATCATTGAATTAAAATCTTCACCAGAGTGTAGTCCCCCATCACCACCACTTGAGCCAAGCCCTAAGAGGCAAATAATTGATCACCTACTTGAGGATCTCACAGATGAAATTATTATTACTGATCAGGGCATGTAGGTTGGTATGCCTTCCCCTCCTAGGTTAGCTAAATTGGTTCTATCCGATTTAGATATGAAGGGTAAGAGTGTGTAGGATGCAAGAATGGAGGCTTGCAAGGAGTTCTTAGATGACAATGCATTTGTAAAGACTCTTGTATTCTTGAAATTGGCATGGAGGATGAAATTTGAGGAATATCAAAATAAACGCAAGGAGAGAAGAGAACTAAGGCCTGATAGGTCAAATCAGGAGAATGATGAAGAAGTGAAAGCTAAAATAATGGAAGAGTTCAAAAATATCACTCCTGAAGAAGGAAGACAACTAGTGAATCAGGTTAGTGTTTTGATTTTTCTTGAATGAGACATCGCAGATACAGTGGCTTTCAATGCCATTATAAAGTACAAGAATCATTTTTAGGATTTTAAAGAAGTTAAGGTAGCATTACAAAACTCTCCCTTCAGTGAAGAATATAAGACCTTGGTAATTTTGGCATTGGCTCCACAAGGAAGAAAGCCAGACATTGTTGATATTAATCCAAATTTTAAAGGAGGATTAATAATAAAGAGGGTTACAGATACTACAACAACTAAAGCCACTATTTTAACTGTGAATGTGGCCAAGTTGGCCCAAAAGACTGTTGAAAGGGAGGAGGCTGAAAGAAAGAGCCTAATAGAGAAGTATAACATTTTAATTGAAGAATATAGTAAAATGCAACAGAGGAATGTTGAGTTGCAAACTGAAGTAGAAAGGTTCAAGTATAGATATATTGGGGAAACATCCAATTCTCCAGGAACCAACACATCACCTCCCATAGTAGGGTCAATACCTCCTACTTCTCCAAATGTTTATTCACCAGGGTCTCCCATTCAAAATCCTGCTCTTACCCCTCCTCTAGAACAATTTGATGAAGAAACAGAGTGCTCTATTGATCCAACAAAGAGGTAGTTCATATAGAAAATTGATCAATTACAGACATCACTAAGGGTAAAAGAGGAGGGTTTTCTTTCAAAAGAAAAAGAAATTGTTACTATTGTTTTGGAGCATTTAAATGAAAAGGTGGATAATAAACTTCCCTCTATACATTCTTTGTATTCTTTGTTATTTGAAGCAATAAAGAATATTGATAGGGATCAGGGGATAGTGATTCCAATAATTCAAAATTGGATCCCTAGGGAAAATGATCTAGATGTTATGAATAAAGTCTCAAGGTTTGATGTAAATAACAAGCCCCAATCATTGAAGCCTACTGATATATTAGTTAAATCATTGCAAGGTTTTCAAACCTTACCAAATGATCTAAGTAGGAAGATTAGGGAATTGGTAAAGAACTTTAATGATTGGGGTAACACACTGTTACCTAATATAACTGATGAGCAAGGGGAAATAAGAACACTCCAACAATGGCAGGATCAAGCAAGTAAAGTCATCAATAATCAAATTAAAATAATTTGTGATGATTCAGATTATGATTTGTTGGTAAATTGTATGGATAAGATTATTGGTACTAGCTCATTTTTGGAATCTTTTGAAAGAGATGCTAATCAGGTAGTAGTAAAGTATATGCCTTATAGTACAAAGGTAAATGAAGTGATTAATTTTGACTGGACAACTAACAAAGAATACCAAAGGTGGGTGGCTAAGTATTTGAATGATGATGAGTAAAAAGAGCGGGCTACCGACAAGTGGCAAATTAGATGTTGCGGTTACAGCGTTTCCAATTTTGTATAGATGACTTTCTTGGTGTGGGTTTTGCATGGTTTTTTGTTATTGCATCAACCTTCCTCCGCCGACATGATGAATGAGAATATGCTCCAAGATGATTGTTGTTGTAACGATTTTTGAATAAGAATATTTTTCAAGGTGGTGGCTATTGTTACAAATTTTGGAATATCACGAGGTGCTTCAATTGACTAGTGACAAGTGTACTATCTGGCCCGATGCTTGTTTGCTCCTTCATTTTCTATAAGAAGGATTTCAAGGCTAGAAGTACGGGTTAGCAAGTTAGATATTTTTTGTTGAGTCTAGGTGAAGTTGCAGAGTGAATTGTAAAGTCCGATGGTTTTAGAGAAATGCAATTTAGGTTTTGAGTCATTATGTAACAGGTTTTGAATTCATAGAGATTTAATGTTGTATAACAGTACTAGCATTTGAGTTGAAATAAAAATTTGAGCTCATGTCTCTCCATTGTACATGCATATCTGAACTTTCAATGAAATAACAAAGGGTTGTTTTATCCATCTCATTGTTGTGGTGTGTATTATTCTATTTTAACTTTAATTTAAGGAATTAATCAAAAATTTTGAATGGGATTATAGGCGGATATGTGTTGTATAAGGATTTGATAAGTAGTCCTGGGTTATAATGCATACTAATGAAATTGTAATGCAATATTGTTAGAGATCTTATATGTGATGTATTAAATCTGTTATAAACCTCTAGATGCTTATGAATTTGACTCCTGCAATGGATATATGGCACTAATCTAAGTTGTAATTATTTGTGTACTTCAATATTTGTTTGTCTTTGCCTAGAGCTTGCTACAAATTGGAACTCATTGACTATCTTATACAATAGATTGTGTTTAGTTATCTCATGCTCCAAATAGTTGATATTGTCTATGAACAACCAATTCTAGTTGATATTATCTTATCGTGTTGAGATATTAAGTGAGATCATCTGCTATTGTTAATGTTGTTTATAATAATGGTGCAGAGGTTGTAAACACATTAAGGGATCACCCTCTAGGGTCTTGTAGAGCTCGAAGTGTAGGAGGCTTTTAAAGTCCTTGTCAGTTGGTCCAGGTCCTTCGAGCTGCCTTCGATTGGAATTGGCAATTCCATATGTAGATTAGAAGACAAACCTGGTTACATTGTAAAAAGAACCAACATACATGTCAAATACTAAACAAACACCTCTACAACTAACTTTTTAATCTTTTATGATCACAAGAAACATAAAACACACTAATTTCAAGGTTGGTCACATCATTATTGAAATGTTTTAATTTTTTGACCTTTCAAACATTAAAAAGTACATCATTAAATTAATTATGTAATGGCATAAAATTAAAAACATCATGAATTAATTATGTAACCACATAAGTCAAATATAATTCTATCAAGAAATTAATATCAAATAGATAATATAATCGCATAACTTATACATTTCAATGTCATTGATCTTCTTTATTCAACTCTTTGTCTGTATCATCCGATCTAGATTCGACATTGTAAGGATTGGTCATATCATCATCATCGTCATCGATATCAATTTCAATAATGTCATCATCCACACGGATATCATCTTAATGAACATTAACTCCTACATCATCATGATCTAGTTCCTCCTCTTTGACATCTTTGTCAGGGACTTCATCAACTAACCATTGATCTTGATCATCATCTACATCATCTTCTAGTTCTTCGGTATCTTCTTCTTCCACCACATTATACTTTACCGGCCTTCCTCTTGGATCATGTCTAACAATAAATGACCAACCTGGTTTACCTGGAACCTCTGAGTAAAATACATGCTCACATTGGCTTGGAAGAACATAGGGCTCATTTCCAGCTCGCTCGATTAGCCTTGTATTAACTGTGGTAAATCCATTATCATGTTCAATAACAGTTCTCTTAGGATCGTTTTAATTCAATCATAGCATATACCATAGGACAACGAACAAAATTAATTTGGACTTAAAGTCACACTCAAGTATATCATCCAAAATCTCATAGTATCAATTTTTTGAGACTTCTATATGTATGTTGCTTCTAGATGAAACATTAGTCACCTGAAAGACTACAGTTACACCAGAATCACAATTTTTCTTCATGTCATCCAATATTTTTATTTGAAATTTATGACCATTACACCACATAGCCTTGTGGTGTTTCACCTGCAATATTTCAAACATGTATAAATTATTGCAATATTGTTAGATGATAAACATTTTATTCTTGGCCGAATGTATGCAAAGAAAACAATCGCAAGATACATATACATCAATATATTTGAAAATAATTAAATAATATGGGTGATTAATATATTTATACATACCTATTTATCTCTTAAACTATATGCTAAAACAATTTCCCTGTATAACATTGGAATCTCTATTACGATGAGCTTCTTTAACCAATGAAGCCACACCTTCCCATGTTAATGCACGACTAGATTGTTGACATTATTCAATCCATACCATCATCCAATAAATATTTTTGGTGACATAAAAATGTAGTGCATCCCACTCTTGACCAACTATACCAAAAAAAATTGAAATTCACAAATGACTTCAATTAGTTAAATACCACAATATACGACTTTAATTTATAATTGATGTATATTGAAGATTAAAAATTAAATAAGTAAAATATATATAAAAATCATATGTAAAATGTATTCAAATTAATCTCCATGACCATCTTATAATTACCTCTCACTTTCCTCAATCTACCTTTCCCCAACAGGTACTCCCCTTCGAATTTGTTAATGGAGTTGGGATCCCAAATGCGATCTACATGGATCTTTGCTGCAAATTTAGGAAGATATTCACTAATGTATAACATGGTCTAGTATACCATATATCCCTCTACCATAGAACCCTAAGGATGTGCTCTTTCTCTAACCAAAGTCTTCAAAAATTTCAAGTGCCTCTCAACCATCCACATTGACCTTGTGTGTACAGGTCCAGACAATTCAATTTCCTCAACTTGGTGTATAAGGTAGTGTTCTTTTGTATTGATAAATGTTGAAGGTAGACACTTTTGCATTTCACACATTAGATGAGGATTTTTTTCTTCCAATAATTTATATCTTCTTTATGGATTTCTTTAGATGACAACGATCTACAAGTGATTCAAGGTGCAAATATATTAACGAGATTTAACAAAAATATACAATATATTACATAACAAGTAAAACAAATGGCAATTATAAGATGTATACAACGAATTAAACAAATCTCGCTACTTACCTCATGTATTTTCCAAGATCATATATAACTTGCTTGACATTGTTGTCAAAGTTGTCTAGGAGAGATAGAGGTAGAACATACTACAACAATTATAAAATGATCTTTTCATTATTTTTCCAAAAGTAGTAAACACAATACACTAAAAAGTACATGCATTATACAAGTGTATATAATATACCAGAATAATTACCTTAATGAAGGTATGCCAATCATGCATTTTCATCCCTGACCCAAATTCACCTTTCTTTGTTATTATATTGTTTATGTTCGCGGCAAATTCTATGGGAAATCAAATTTTTTGTATGACTTCTTTTATAGCATTGCTTTGCTACTCTGTTAGTAACCAAGGAATGACACTTATATTAATTTGGTCTCCATCGCTATTTCATTGAATGACATTTTTCATTACATGATTGGCTTCCTGAATGTCATTATAAATTTTGACAATTTTTTCTTTGTCATGCCTTCCATCCAATATTTTCCATAATGTTTCTGTTATATTCTTTCCGATGTGCATTGTATCAAACAAATGCAATATTTATAGCTGCTCATAGTAGGGAAACCTACTAAATTGTCTAGAATAACTTTTTAGTCCATGTGGAATGCGACCATTAATGCCTTGATGACCTTCATGAAGCATATAAGTTAAAAAAATTAACAACGACAATCATTGTCAATTACAACATGAGTAAACACAACACAATATAAAAATATAAATTCAAAACATATCATTTATGATAGATAAACAATTTGATCTGATGTATAACCTTGATAATTAATTCTATTATATTCCAACTTCCATAGGTGAGGTGACATTCTTCATGGTTTTGATGTAGTCTCCTCTTTTCCGTTGAAAAGATATTTTTTAGTAGTTTGATACTTTGATTTCTATGGAGGAAGTGCCTATACTCATCAAACACCTGCTTTCCTAAACTTGTTGAATGACAAGATTTCATCTTTGGACCACAAATTGGACATGAAAGTTTTCTCTTTGTTTGAAGACCTGCAAGTTGATATATAATTGGATTAAATACGTCAATTTTATTCATTATATATAATGAATAGATTATTTTAAAAACATGCATGATATCTACTTCATCAAATTTGATGAGGGCACAGCCCAAGACACAAAAAATAACCCACAAACAAGAGAATAATTTTATTATTCAGAAAATGGAGCTTCTTACATGTAGAGGATCTCAAATCCCCAAGTTCTACAACATATGCAAGCTACAGAAAGCTACAGAATAACATTTTCGCAATATGCGAGCTTGTCCCCCAAAAGTTACCCAAAATTAGAAACCCACCCATAAATAGAGATCCTCAATGGTTTGGAGCCAAAACAACATTCAAATTTGAGTTTAGGTGGTTCGGCGCCAAAAATTTATAACATGAAGTTCAAATTTCAAAAGAGCATTTGCAATTGTATTTTCTAGAAAGTGTGCCAACTTCCTGGGGCCATAACTTTTGATCTAGGACTCTGATTCACGAACTGTTTGAATAGTTGGAAAGGTTTCATAGTCAATAACATGCTCGATATCCACTACGCTGATTTTGACAAGTTTTAGGGCCGTTCCAGGAACTCTAAGTGCCTCAAATCCAACTCAAAAGATTTTCAGGTGCAAATCTAGGAAACTAAAACTGCAATATCTTTCAACCCAGAAATAGAAAATAAAAACCATAAATTGAGAATTTCATTATGATGAAAAGGGTATCCAAAAATGTAAAAACATCTAAAAACTGAGAAACTTGAAATTTAACTATTTTTGGGTGATGCAAGATTGCCCTTACACCACTGGATGCTCCTACATCAGACACTCATGGTAATTTGAGAAGTGACCCCGTCACATCTCAGATGGTTGAGGAAAACCCAACCGATCAACTGCTACCTTAGATAGCTAGGATGAATCTTCAATAGGCCTTCCTTTACATTTCACTAGATATTCTTCATACTATCTATTCCTGGTACTCCTTCCAACACAACTATCTAGGATTTATTCAATCTCCTCCTTTTCTGAAGTAGGTGCTAGAATCCCACACTGTTCCATCATTGGTATTTCCTCTGTACCATCTTCATGATACTCTATTAAATGTAAAATGTTGAACATAGGGGAAATGTTGAATCCATCTGGCAACTCTACCTCATATGCATTTCTTGAATCATGCCTCTTCAAAATTTTACAGGGACTGAATTTCTTCATCTTCAATTTGTTATATGTTCCCACTAGAAACCTTTCTTTCCTCAAGTGGACCATCACTTCATCACCAATCTGAAACTCTTTATACCTCCTCTTCTAATCTGCATTAGCCTTATACTGCATATTCATCTTATTAATGTGTTCCTGTACCTGTTCATGTATATTCTTGATGTGCTTTGCAAAATCTTTGGCTTCAACACTTGTTTTCTTCTCTTGGTCCATCTTCCTCAATTCTGGAGCTGTTCTGGGGCTACCTCCATACACAATTTGGAATGGTGAACTACCAGTGTTTCTGTTGATAGAATTGTTGTAAGAAAATTCTACCTAGGGTAAGATCAAGTCCCATCCCTTGGGTTTATCTCCTACCAAAAATCTCAGTAGGTTACCCAGACTCCTGTTAACAACCTTTGTCTATCCATCTATTTGTGGATGGTGTGCAGAACTGAACTTCAACTCTGTCTTTAGCTTCTTCCACAAGGTCCTCTAAAAGTACCCCACAAATTTGGTGTCACGATTTGAAAGAATACTCTTTGGCAGACCATGTAGCCTTACCACCTCTTTGAAGAACAAGTCAGCAATGTCAACTGCATCAAGGGTCTTCTGACATGGAATGAAATGTGTCATCTTTGAAAACCTATTAACCACCACAAAGACTGAATCATTCCCTTGTTGTGTCCTTGGAAAACCAAGAACAAAGTCCATACTTATATCCTCCCACTGCCTCTCTGGTACAGGTAAGGGCTGATATAAGCCTATATTTTGACTCACTCCTTTAACCATCTGACATACCCTGCAACTTTGTACAAACTTCTTCACATCTTGTGACAAATGAGGCCAATAATAATGCCCATTGATTATGGCAATGGTCTTATCTCAACCAAAATATCTTGCCATTCCTCCACTATGCTTCTCCTTTATCAGGTTCTCCCTCATAGAACTCCTCAGGATACACAATTGACTTCCCTTAAATAACATGCCATCCTGGATTAAGAAATCCAGCCATCTTGTCATGTCCACTATAACAGGTTCTTTGCAAGCTTTTCAAGCCTCTGCAAAATCAGGATTTTCTGCATATAGTGTCTTGAGTTCATTGAACGCAACCACTTCAATATGCATCTTTGTCATCAATGTATGCCTCCTACTTAAGGCATTTGTAACCCTATTTGACTTCCCACTCCTATGTTTCAAAACAAAGGTATAAATCTGCAAAAACTCTACCCATTTCATATGCCTCTGATTTAATTTTCCCTGACTATTTAGGTACTACAAGGCCTAATGATCAGTATATAGAACAAATTCCTTCAGCAACAAATAATGTCTCCATTTCTTTAATGCTTGAACTATTGCATAAAATTCTTGATCATATACTGAACACTTTTTCTTGGCATCATTTAACTTTTCACTAAAATAGGCAACGGGCTTACCTTCTTGACTCAACATTGCTCCAATGGCACAACCACTAGCATCACAATCCACCTGAAACACCTTGTTGAAATGGGAGGGCTAGAATAGGTTGATCTGTCACCTTTGCTTCAACAATTCAAAACTTTTTGCTGCTCCAGTGCTCCACTTGAATTCTTTTTATCCCCTCTCATTGTTTTAGTCAGAGTCGCAAATACTACTGAAGTTTCTAATGAAATTTCTATAAAAACTAGCCAAACCATGGAAAGATCTCACCTCGATAGTAGTTCTTGGGGTAGGCCATTCCAGAATAGCCTTCACCTTCTCTAGGTCCATCTTGAGACCTTCTACTGAGACAACAAACCCTAAGTACACTAACTCCCTCTTCACAAAACTACACTTCTTTAGATTAATTAAAAGTTTCTCTTCTCTTAACTTCTCAAAGGCTCTCTAAATATGCATCAGATGCTCATCCAATGTCTTATTGAAAATCAAAATATCATCTAAATACACAATAAAAAAACTTCCTTGAAATTCCTTTAGTATCTCATTCATGAGCCACATGAATGTGCTCAGTGCATTAGTTATCCCAAAAGGCATGACTAACCACTCGTATACGCCCTCTTTGGTCTTCAATGCAGTCTTCCATTCATCTCCCTCTCAAATCTGGATTTGGTGATATCCACTCTTCAGATCAATCTTTGTGAAGTACTAAGCTCCACTCAAACAGTCCATCAGGTCATCCATCCTTGGCAGGGGAAATCTGTACTTGATTGTTATCTTGTTTATGGCTCAGGAATCTATACACATCCTCCACTCCCCATCCTTCTTTGGTGCTAGTACTGCAGGTACTGCACATGGACTCAAGCTCTCCCATATCAAACCCTTTCTCAACAGCTCTTGAACTTGTTTGTTCAACTCCTCATTTTTTGCTAGAGTCATTCTATGAGCTGCCTTATTTGGCAAACTAGCTCCAAGAATCAAGTCAATTTGATGACTAATCTTCCTTATTGGCGGTAAACCCTCAGGTACATTATCAGAAAAAATATCCTGAAACTCATCCAATATCCTAGAACCTTCTTTTGGAACCTTCTCACTATCCTCCTTATTCACTCTAGGAATCAATGCATAATACACACGCTCATGCTTCATACCTTCTAAAAATTTTCTTCCATCTACATAACAAATTCTAGCACTACTGCATAGCTTTTCTTCGGTCTCCTTCAGGGGTTTCAACTTGTGACGAACCCCATCCTTTTTTAAGGAGTAAGTGTTTGCATGGCCATCATGTATAGCTCACCTATCGAACTACCATGGCCTCCCCAACACCATGTGACATGCATCCATGGGGATGATATCACATAGAACCTCATCATGGTAGCTCCCGATCTTGAACTTTACTAGGCACTGCTCATTGACCAAAATTTTTTGGTCTTTTTGCAACCAGGCAATCCAATATGGATGTAGGTGGCTTTCCCTCTTCAGCTTCAACTTTGTGACCATCTCCTCTGACACTAGATTATCAGTGCTCCCATTGTCAATAATGACATCACAACATTTCCCTTCACACTTGCACCTTGTGCGAAATAGATTCTTCCTTTGTTCTGGTTCATTTTCCTCAGTCACTAGGGCTCTCCTAATTACTAGGGCTTCTCCCCTTTCAACATCATCAGAATGTTCAGATTGGGCCTCCTCATCTGCATGTGCAACCCTTCCACGACCTTCTGGCCTTTTGTCTGCCCTTCCTTGGTGTTGTGGACATTCATAGGCTCGATGCCCTTCTTCACCACACTAGAAACACGTTCCTCTGAAACCACCTCTTCCAAATCCTTGTCCATATCTCCCTCGTCCTCTACCTCTTTGATCACCACTGTTTTGATCATGAGGGTAGTAGAAGTTGTCATTTCTTTGGCTTCGGCTAGTACCCACATCTTCACTTTTCTTTTCATCATCATTTCGGCTTCTTGAAGGTCTTCCATTGCCCCTTTCACTTTGACCTCCTCATCCTTTTTGTTTTCCATCAAATTTTTTGTTCAATTTCTCTTCCACCTTCAGAGCAAACTGATACACATCATCAATGGTGGTCATTTTGACTAGGCTTAACTCCTCCTGAATGCTCGATCATAACCCATTAAGATATTAGGCTACCTTCTCCTTATTGGCCTCTGTGTGACCCATTCTGATGATTATCTTCTGAAAATCTTCAGTATATTCTTTCACAAATTTGCTTCTTTGCTTCAACCCTTGTAATTTTTTCAACAAATATAACTCGAAGTCCACTGGTATGAACTGCTTCTTCAGTTTCTCTACCATGTGATCCCATCTGGTGATCTTGCCTTTTCCTCTTCGATTTCTTTCCAACTAAACCTCTTTCCACCAAATACTGGCATGGCCCTTCAGCTTCATTTTCACAAAATTAACTTGATCTGGGTGCTCTATTTCCTCATACTCAAAATATTCTTCTAATTCGTTGATCCAGTCAATCAACTCTTCCGGGTTTAGACTTCCGGAATAACTGGGGACTTCTACTCTGGGTCTTTTCCCGATCTTCGAAATGGCCCTTATTAGCCACATTTAGTCTTTATCAATTGCTTCTTCTTCCTCTTCTGCATCTGAACCTTCTTCCTTTCCTTCATCTTCACTTTCCTCCCTTGGGTTTAACCCTCTTCTCAACTGCTCTTGTAACGCATCAATCTATCTCTGGAGGGCTACTAGTGCATCTCTTCCACCAACATTTCTACCACCTCAACCACCTCTGGCACCACCACACCTACCAGGTATCACTCTTGGAGGTATCTTTCTTGAATTTGACCCACAACCATGGTCCTGGTGCGAACTGCCTCACAATCGGCGATCTGTCCACACGCTCAAGAAAACCTACTCTGATACCACTTGATGAGGGCACAGTCTGAGACACATAAAATAACCCACAAACAAGAGAATAATTTTATTATTTAGAAAATGGAGCTTCTTACATGCAGAGGATCTCAAATCCCCAAGTTCTACAACATATGCAAGTTATAGAAAGCTATAGAATAGCCCTTTCGCAATATGCGAGCTTGTCCCCCAAAAGTTACCCAAAAATTAGAAACCCACCCATAAATAGAGCTCTTCAATAGTTTGGAGCCAAAACAACATTCAAATTTGAGTTTAGGCGGTTTGGCACCAAAAATTTACAACATGAAGTTCAAATTTCAAAAGAGCATTTGCAATTGTATCTTCTAGAAAGTGCGCCAACTTCCCGGGGCCATAACTTTTGATCAAGGACTCCGATTCGCAAACCATTTGAACCGTTGGAAGGGTCTCAAAGTCAATAACACACTCAAAATATGATACATTGATTTTGGAAAGTTTTGGGGCTGTTCTAGGAAATCTAAGTGCCTCAAATCCAACTTGAAAGATTTTTAGGTGGAAATCTAGAAAACTAAAACTATAATATCTTTCAACCCATGAATAGAAAATAAAAATTATAAATTGGGAATTTCAGTATGACGAAAAGGGTATCCAAAAATGTAAAAATATCTAGAAACTGAGAAACTTGAAATTTAACTATTTTTGGGTGATGCAAGATTGCCTTTACACCACTAGATGCTCCTGCATCAAAATTAAATATTGTTAAAGTGCAGTTGAATGTTATAACATGCCACAAAAATGTGTTAGCCCTGGGACACATTAATTTTCCATACAAGATTGCATGGAATTGAAATTGTCTTTGTCCTATTGGTCTGGAGACGTCATACATAGTGACGCCATTCCATAACTTTAGTAACTCGTTGATAAGAGGCTCAGTGTATACATTCATATCTTTAACTTGGTACTTACCTAGTTGAATCAACATGAACATTACATAATTATTATAACCATTTTACTGCAATATATATAAATTAATGTACATGACTATTGAATAAAAAAAATGTCATTATGCAACAAATAAGACAAATGAGATGCTACTATGCTAAAGAAAATTGATGTAAAAAAATACCTGGAACAATCATTGACAACATTATGTGCTCCCTCTTTATTGACATCCGTGGGGGGAATGTTATTGTTGATAACAAAAAAAGGCCACACTGAGTAAATAGATCGCAACTCTCCAAATGGATTGACACCGTCCACTCCCAATGAAAGAATGAGATTACGAGGTTCTTCTTTAAAGTGTGGCCATTTTTCTTTTATGTCCCTAAATGCAGAACCATCTACAAGAATTCAAAGAATGTCATCTCCACTTCTATTCCATGCATAGTAATCCATAAATTGTGCTAAGATTTCGCACCTAAATAATCGTTGCATATGTGGAATAATGGGAATATAACAAAGAACCTTGCGAGGCACCTTTTTTGTTAGTTGATCTATTCGATATCTACTGATATGAAATTCTAGGCATTTTGTTGCAAATTCCTGTTGTTTATGATATATAATATGATCATTGGGACATGCATCTATTGCTTGATACTCCATTCTGATATCTTTCATAATGGCACATAAATCTTGGTATGAGCAAGGTAAAATATTTGATGGTGGTAACAAAAATTCACCAATCAATCTACAACAAAAAATAATTTGTTCATATAAAGAATATTTATGGTACATATTTCATCCTTTATTTACTAATGTTGAACTAACAACAATTAAAATAGATAAAAAAAGATGACATATATGACATACCTTAACATCGATGAGATTGCTATGTTTGATAAACCATTCACAACCTTCAAGTTCAACAACAACAATACAACAAAGAGAAGAGTTGTTTTGAAGCCTTCATAAAGGGGCTCGTATGGCTTCTCAAGTACAGGTAAATCATGAGCATCATCAAACTCATCTTGATCATCATGATCAGCTCTGCCACTAAATGTGTCATGGATCAATGTATTTGTACTATCATCTTCAACTGTGTTTTCTAGTGCATGATCATCTTCTTCCATAGGATCATTAACTGCATCTTCGATATTCACAACTCCATGTTCATCTGCTTGCAAAACCACATTCTTCGGGCCATGATAATCCATATCATCTGCCCTAGGGTGCCCAACCTTTATAATAATGATTGACACAAATAAACCATGATCATGATCAAGTGATTATATATATATATAAAATGTTAAAATGATATAAACATTTACAAATTCAATCAATATAAACACATATAATGAACAACTTACCAATGGACGATAATCATGCCCCCCTTCAACGTGACCATGCTGCCTACAATGTTTCTCAACTATTGTGATTAAAATTTGTCTCGTCTTTAAGCCCTTGCAATTATTGCAAGGACAATAATATTTCCCATCACCCTTTTTTTTCAATCTAGCCCACAATCTATCAAGTGTCTCTTCATTTTGTTTTGGACTAATATTATCTGACATGATTTTTCCTTACCAAGCTTGACTATTTAGATCTTCAAAAAATATCAAACTCACACTCCAATAATTTTTATTCATAGACAGGCAACATAATCTAATAATTCTAATATTTTACACCAAAAAAATTTGGCATGCAACCACCCCTGCAAAAGAGAAGACAGTCTGAAGTTAATGACCCCAAAAAACAATTTCAAATGCTAATTCTAAAACTTATTAAATTCTGATTTTAATATGATTTCCAACCGTTAAGACTCCTACAATCATAATATTGAACTTGATCACAAACTTCCTACAACAATGGAGATAGCTAGCTAGTAAGAGCAAGTGACCCATTCCTAAGGAGCAACAAGTTAGAATCATCATTGCTAATGTCAATACAGATTTATCCTTTTAGTTAAACATGTAATGTGTCACTTCTTATGACGAGCTTATCCCTAGGGCCCTCAACATTGAGAGAGCCCTAATAAAAATTAACAAAAGCATTGGTAAGAGCATGATTAGGGTACACACCCTAGGCCTCTATAGAAACATAAACAATAACTATAGCGGATTAGTGAGGTTGCAATACCAGAAAGATTGAGACATTATAAGTAATAACAAAATCTTGCAATCTAAAGATTGTAGCCAATAACAAGCACACTATGTAGCTTAGTAATATTTGTAAGTGCAATCTATGGTAAGAAGAATGACAATCACTTGAGATGTGACAGTCAGAAAGAGGCTGAGTAGTGACAAGATAATAAAGCTCAAACTTTGCATAGTAAAGTGGATATTTTAACAGTGAGTTTCCTTACCCTCTTGCTAACGTTAAGGGTTTTTCAAATTATTTTGGTAGTGTTAGACAAGGAAAATGAAATCAAGGAATGACTGTCCAAATGAAGTAACAGTGGTAATCATAGGTTCAATGTTTCTTCTTAGCCATTAATGTATAATGGAGGTAGTGGATTGCATGTTTGAGCAGTGTTTTGAGACTCATCAAAGATGGGAGAATAGTGAATAATACCTTATGGACTATGAAGTAATGTCAATAAGGTTGAAGGATCTTAAGAACTACAATACCATGATACAATGAGTCCTCTGTAGTAAGTAGGAAGTCTATAGGGCATAGTTTGATTTTATTGAAGGATGCTTATGAAAGGAATCTTCAAGTGATAGTGAGTGAGTTGTTTAAGATTGCAGCTAAGGGTGCAATACCCAGTCTTAAAGGAAGTTAGCAAAGTAGTAAATGTGCAAGAAAATTGAATTGTACACAACAAAAAATTCACAATGTTATCTTCCATAATGTCTTGAGTTTGAAGACAAAAATTTCATTGTATCTTCATGATGAAAGTGGTGACCTTAATGGTCAATCACTGGAAACCATGATTTTAAAAAATTCTATTGTGCTTATGGAGGCAACATTTTAAGCAAAGCAGTGAGTGGTGGTTTGAAACAATCGCAGGTATGAAAGACTTGCTTTATATGCATATTATGCAATCTAGCTTAAGACAACGTTCTTAGAAGAGATTGAAGGTGGATTATGGAACTCAAGGGTTATCATGAAAAGGATTAAAGAAAACACTGAGATCTATTTAAAAGCCATGGTCATGAAGATATTAAAGATGTCACATGCAAAACCATAGTAGTTGGAGTAATGAATATAGTGCCAAAGAGGATAGTGTGCTGGGGCATATTTAGGAGGTCTCTACATTATCTAATTACAAGGAAATACATCATTTATTTATTTTTTAATTAAAAGAAATCATTCTAAACCCTATGTAGGATACATTGATACTTCAAAAACCTTTGAAGGAATTTGAGATTATGCAAATATGTCAAGTAACATTCATAAGGTTTAGAAAATCTTGATCACTCTCTAGAATAGCCCATTAAACATGGGTTGTGCTTGAATGCACTACATAATTGATATAACACAACCACTCTACATATCAACCAGAGTTATAGGCTCTTTATTGTAGTAAGAGGTAATCACTCTTCGATCATGCTATAATTACATCATAACCTATTAAAATTGAGACAACCTAAATGCACCCAATGATGATTGACACCTACATTATACAACCTGAATTAACTACATTATATGAGTGCCTCCATTTCTATCACAACATAGCCACATTAAACTTGGGTCACACATGAATGCATCTTGTACTTGTTATAGCACAACTGTGCCACATGACCAATAGAGTTATGGATCACATAATTACAGTCACAAGAATCTGTTCCTTTGTTGTGATCTTATGGTGATTCCACACAACAAAATCTAGACATGAAATTCTCAAAACCCTTAACCTCTAAAAATGAAATCTGATGAGATGTTGCTTTAAAATATGATTTTCAAACCTGGAACTACAAATCTAACTTTACAACTAAATTATGCAAAAAGACAATGACTACCCTCAACCGGCGATATCTTTTTGAATTTTTTCTGATTTTTTCCAAGAAAATCGTCCTTAGTTCTCCACAAACTGTCTCAAGTAGAGAAAAACACTATTGCAATAAATCAGATGCGAACTCACTTTTCTTTATGTTGGCCACAATTTTTTTTTCTATTTTTCAAGTTTGTCAAAAATTCGATGAAAATGATAGCTGACATTTTGACGAGCCCTAGGTTCATCGAAATTTCGACGAACGTCAGGGATAAACTTTCAAAAATTGAAAGTTACACATCAAATTTTACAAGCACCCGACGAACATCGAATTTTACATATTTCGTCAGATAGTTTCATCAGATTTTGCATTCAAATGTATTAGTGATATCCTCCTCTACCATCTCACTGACTCTCTATATTTATACCACAACACTTCTTTGCTTATACAATTCAGTGCACATATGGTGTGTGTGTGTGTGTGAAATTTGCAGAACAGAGCAAAGTATTAAGTATATTAGCCTCGTTTCCAATTATGAGTATTACAATTAATACAAAGGAATAGTGGGTAGTAAGGAAGGTAGGACATGACCTTGGCTTCTACTCCTCTTTCCTTCTAATGCCCCCAATGCCATTGCTCAATACAGAGCAAAGTAATGCTCACAAGGTAATAACTCCCATATTTTTGTTCCACTTATTACCATCTATGTTAGTATTCTTATGTAGTGAAAATGGTATTAAACATATATTTGAACATAGATGGATGAAATCAGGGGCAAAGGCAATCGTAATTGCATGAATAGCATCTGCAATCCCCATGGTCAGTAATGATTTTTGTTCTTGTATATGCCTTGCATTAAATATTAGTGTTGCCTGCTCATTTAGTGAGATATAATTGATATGAATTTTGAAAAATAGTTGAGGGAGCATGAGCAATTCCTTGGGCAAGGGCAAATATCAACTATGCAGCTCAAGAACATATTGCACTTTGTTTCCTTTTCTTGTCATAGGGGATGGAATTTTAGTTCACTTGAATGATATGTTTTTTTTGGGTGGATGTAGTTAATGGAGCAACTTATTCATTGTGGTAGAAAAAACTATATTGGCCCTTGCTCAAAAACTCTCTGAAAATTTGGGCCTTGGGGAAGCATCCTTCTAAAAGGCAGGAACAATCATGCATATGTGTAGTCCAGTCATGGTTGTTAATGGTTACGGTATGGACGCAGTCTCTAGAGAACAAATTGATATCTTTCAAGACTGGTAGTACATAGCTTCCTATTTTCCTATGATAGGATGAAGGGTGTAAATGAGTAGTTGTCGTGTAGCTCTTGAGGAACAATTTTTCAAGTCTAATATTGTGAATATTGTTTCAAGTAGAAATTCTTTGACTTTTATTTTTTATTTCAAAATTTTCTCATTAAAAACATACACAGTTTAAATCAAATGTTTGTACAAACAATTTTTTTCATTCACATTTAAAAATACTAAATAAATATAAGGTGGCCACTACATAAAGAATGTTAGTAGATTAAGTGTTCTCATAACAAAATGAGTTACCAAAAGAACATAATAAATTCTAATTTTAAAGTCTATATAATATAGATTAGTGTTATAAAAATATAATATAGTATGCATGTGTAAATATTTATGTATATATAGATATATGGTAAAATGTAGTTGGATTCATTTTCTTAATGTTTTATTTATTTTTATATATACATGTCCCTATATATTTAGCCTATCTTATCTATATACATGTACATTTCTAACATTTACCTTATCTACCCATTTATCACACTCATCTATGCACCTACTTATATTTATTTTTTAGTCATTGAATTTGATAGTTTGTCATCAATATAATATTTTTGTAGTTGCAATAGTGACCCATGATTGTGCACTTCTCATTTTCTTTCCACAATTTAAAATTCCAATTTGATTGATTAGCCCCATTCCTTGTAACCACAACAGTTGTCCATTTTTTTGCAAATATTAAAATTTAAATTTGATTAGTTGGCTCCTTTCACATGCCAAACTTTAGTCAACTAAAAACATGTTTGACAGATTTTTATGGTATGTGCTACTATTTAAAGATTTTCAATGCATTCATTTATCAATGTTTGGACACACAAGAGCTCTCTCATCCTAGGGCATAAAAAATAATTGATATCAACAAATTTCAATTTGGTGCACTAAAAAGAAATAACATATTTACATGATATGATCCTTCTCTATTTTCTTTTAATATTTGTACATTTTTTGAAGGTTGATCTACGAGAACATGTCTCCTTGTGACAAAATGATAGTTGTTTTAGTATTTTTAAATACCACTAATCAATAGATCTTGAAAAATAATAGAGTGCAAATATTTATCCATCAAAATAGAAGACGAGTATAATTGCACCATTTGTAGGGATGACTTTGAACTTAGAGAAATAATCTACAATGATGACTATTAGGGACTAACAAGAGCATGGTATTAGTGTTTGGAAAGCCCTATTCTGAAGTCAACGATTATGGTAGGGACATGTTTGATATAGTTTGATGTTATGTGCTACTATTTAAAGACATTCAATACATGCATTTATCAATGTCTAGGACACATACTATCTTTCTGTTCCTACAACATAAAAACAATTGATATTAACAAATCTCAATTTGATGCACTAAAAAGGAGTACCATATAATTTAAATGGTATGACCCTTCTCTATTTTTGTAAAAATCTATGTACACTTTTTGAGGGTTGATCTAGGAGAACATATCTCCTTGTGACAAAATGATAGCATTTAAGTATTTCTAAATACTTATCCATCAAAAGAGAAGACGAGTAAAATGTTATCATGTATAGAGATGAATTTGAACTTAAGAGGACTAATCTACAATGATGACTATAGGGACTAACAAGAGTGTGGTGCTAGTTTCTAGAAAGTCTTTCTTTGAAGACCACGAGCATGCTTTTCCTAGACCTAGACTATGTATATACTAAAGTTGATGTAGGGACTCCCATTCAGGATATAATGTATTTCATGCCCATGTGTTTCTTAGACCCAAAAGACCTTATCAAATCAAGATAATTAAATTTCTTAAGTCTAATAGTCTAGTTTCAATTTATTTGTAATTCCATGTGATGTTTCCCTTATATTCTCAGTTTGAAGTACAAGGATCAATCATGGAATGTGATGGGTGCTCAAGTTGGTGATATCTCCCAATGTTTTCAATTGCTTGTGTGGTGGTGCCCTAAGTCTCACACTCTTTTAGTGGCCCTATGAGTGGTGTATGGGCTCCTCGATATTCAAATGAACCAAACCCAAATACAATGGACCTTAGATTGTAGGGTCTTTCCTACACTGGTGGTTTGTGACAGTGAAACTAATGTATAGGTGGGTTGTTTCATACCTTTTGGATATTTTCTAATTGTGATAGTGCTCCTTTACTCATTGAATGTGTTGTTGCTTGATCTAGAGAATATGTGTAGGTTCTTATGATGCCTTGTTGGGTTGTGTGTAGGTGTTTCTTGGCTAGGTATTGAGATGACATGGCCTTTATCTTGTGTAAAAAATTATGTATTGTCATGTCCATATGCTATGGGTGAGTTTCCAATGTTTATTGGGTCAAGTATTGGCAAAGAATTCTAGTATGTGTAGGCCATTAGTGGTCTCAAAATTGACTTCTCTAGTGCATGAGGAGACAAGTTATCAGCGACCTAGTCCTTTGAGAATATGAGAAAGTAACCTTACCTTTGTTCTATGTAGAATTGAATTTTACACTTTTATCACGTATAGGCTATTATTTCTCTTGTCTAGGTTTTTATTCTATTTTTGCACATGAAGGTAATCTATTAGCTACATTTGAACTATAAGAAAGAAATCTAAATTTACTACACCTTTCCCTTAATTGTAATTATTGTTTTGATTCCTAATGGATAGGATTGACATTACAAGTGTAGTTTTCGGGGTCAAATCACTTTTTCCTTGCCATTTTTATGATAACTTGTTGACCTAAAGATGGTTCATAGAGGTTAGGTGTTGCAGCTAATTACTAAACATGTCCAATTAGGTGTTAAAACTAATTACTAAACATGTAAAATGTTGTTGCAAATGTATCTTTCATGAATTTGGGCATGTACATGTATTCTCTACCCTTGTATTCACTGTGGCTTCCCTTTGTGTGCTAAGGTGGTGATAAAGTGTTTCAAGTATCTGCTATACCCCAAGTCTATTTGTCAAAAATAAAAAATCAAGGATAGAGAGGTTGGTACAGGTCATCTTGCAAGCCTAAAATTGAAGTTGCTTGCTTGCATGAATATGGTAATCCTTCTTTTGTACATTTAATGCTAAAAAATTAAATCTTTGAAGGACTTTTTTTCTTATACAAGTGTCAATATATTGTCTACAAAAGGTGTGCTAATATGATAAATACTTTTGTCCCTATACAAGTGTCAATCTATTTCCTTTAGAGATGAGATGAAAATTGTAATGTTATATATGTATGCTTGAAAGATATAAAATTAGGATGTTGGTTGCTCTTTTGAGACACTTATATAGAGGGATGCCTAAATATAATCTAGGACATCAAATGATGTAAGTTTGTTATGTAAAGGTTGAGAGTGTCAACATATAAATCTTATGAATATGTAGTCTAGCAAGGAGAATCTTACATCCTATGAATATGTAGTCTAGCAAGGGAAATCTTGTCATGTCTCATTTCTAGTCAATCTAAGTTTGTACATATTACATCTATATTTATGTATTTTTTATTTTTGTTTGTTGTGTGTTTTCTTTTCTTGAGTATGTTTTCCTTACAACATTGCTCTTACTTCTTACTTTTTAGATTTTTTAAGGTATCCATCCTATCATGTTTTCTATCTATTGCCCATCGTGCCATTGTATTTGTTGAAATTATCCATCTAGCCATGCTTGACCCTCAACACCTTATCCTATAGCTTGAATCTTGTGTTATGGTTGATTCCCAATCCCCAATATTTCTTCCTAAATTTTCATTCCCCTTCTAACTTCCTAACACATGTCATATTTTTTCCAATATTTTATTTTTGGTGCCATCACTTTCAAAATGGAACCTTTACCACCCATGATCACTGTTCGATTTTGAAGTCACATGTGTTCTTGGTGGTTGGCCTAATCTATTTGTGGAGGATGTAAAAGAGTTTTTTTCATTCTTGATCATCATCTACACTTATCTAAATTTCTTTCAAAATCCATTTTGAACACTTGTGTTTGAGTGTGGGAATCCTATGATGAAAACCCTAGTGTTTTTGGAGGGCAATCTTATATAAAATTTACGTTTGGAGCTTCATTGGATGTGGTTTCTAATCATATTGGGTTGGTTTGATTAATTGTTGTAGTTACTGATATTGTAGAACTATTTGAATGTAATACAACCAATATTGTAATAAGAAAGAGATTGGAATTTATGCCTATTATTTTTTGTTCTTTATAATAAGAAGATCAAGTGTTATTTATATATCATTTATTGTTTCAAATATAGTGATTTTTATTGATGTATAAATAATGTTTTTATATTTGAGTTATCTAAGATTTGATTGAATGGTAAACTTGATAGTGGTGTTATTCAAATATTAAGTGTTTTTAGAGGTTAAAATTAGATTTACAATATTATTTTAGCATAGGACATTACGAACCTGTTGTGCAGTTTTTGCACACACGCCCCGCTGAAAGCAGGGACCCTCTTTTTCTTTTTCTTTTGTGTTTTTCCCCCTATGATTTTGAGGATTTATATTGCCTTGGCATGAGCTTAAAGTGTTCATTTTTCTTTCCTAAGTGACCCCCTAAGTTGCATATTGAAAATCTTAAGTTTTGGGCCAAGTTCGGGTTTTTGGACTATTTCAGGATTGTTCGCCCCGTCTAGATTTTCCCGGATTTTATTCAAATTTTGGCTAAATGCGATGGTTAGGGAATTTTTTTTCTTCATGGAATTCTGTGTGGGCCGGATTTTTTTGGAAGTTCGTTGTCTTGTCGGGTTTCCAATTTTCTCCAGCTTGTTTTGTTGGCTTCATTATTGAACCTTCGTTCGATCTCTACGACAAGTGTGGTTAGGTTTAGGTGAATTTTGCACCATTTCCTCCCATCTTTCATTGTGTATTGCTTTTTCATTTGGGATTTGGTGATTTGGGCATTTGGATTCATTGATTTGCTTTCTCGGGCATTCAGATTGATGTCTAGTGTTGCCATGATCAATTTCCACTTCATCAAATGGTATGTACATGTTGCCTTGCTTGTGATTGATGAATGTGAGTAGTGCTTTGGCGTTATAGTTTTGCTTGGAGTTTGAATTCCTGTGTGTTTGGGCATTTTGTGGCTTGCTATGTGCATTAATGATCAAAATTTAGGGTTTCATGCCTTAGGCATCACCATTTCATCTTAACTTGCTTTCGAATGAGCCTATAATTTAAAGATCTGTAGGAGGTTCAGGATTAAGCTGGCTTCATGCCCAAGGTCCTCAAATTTGTGATCTTCGATCAATTTGAGTGAGATCGTGTTAGATTTCTGATATTCAGGTTTCTTCCAACCTTGGGATTTTCTTGTGTGGATAGATTTCTCTGATTTTCCTCCCCCTCTCTATTTTCCCATAATGTGTTGAAACTCTGAAAATTTTCCCTTCTCACAGAATTCTGATCTGGTTGGATATTCCCAGATTCTCTGTGACGCTTGGTGAAGCTTGAAAATTCAGTGAAAAGGATGATTTTAATGATAAATTCTTATTATTCCATGCTCCAAACTGATAAATCACAATGTTTATGCATCCTTTATTCTTTTTAATGATCCATTGTTGATTTTGTGCTTAGTTCACCAGAATCCGCCTGGCCCAAATTTTTTTGAATTTCCTTTGTGGCCTGGATTCTGCGGTGGGCTTGAAATCCCGAATTGTGAAGATTGCACTTTAACGATATTTCTAGATTGATTTCAATTTGTGTTTGAATTTATTTGGATGATGAATATATTATTGATGATGGGCTAATTCTTCATGTTATAATGGATATTATTAATGGTGGTTTTTTTTGAGTGTAGGCTGAATTTGACTGGGTTGTTGAGCGCTCAGGAGATGAAGTTTAATCTATAAAGAAATTCAAGATACTCCATCCCTTGGCTAACTTGGTGGGGTGCGCTCAGGATAAGAATGGAAGGAAGCAGTTAATATAGGGCTGCATTGAAACTTGTGCATTGGTTTGAATTATATTGAAGATCCCAGGCTGACCTAGATTAAGTTCAAGCATTTAATGCTAATTTGTTTTATTTTGAATTCTCCTTGGGCCGACCTATTTTATGGCCATTTATTATTGTAAACATTAGTTGGGCTGACTTGTTTATGGCTATTTTATGATTGTAAATCCAAGCTAGGTCGACATGCTTTGGAGGTTCCTATAAATTTGGCATTTTGCCTCATTTGTAGGAGATAGAATAGAGAACATAGAATAGAAAGACAGATAGTTCTTAGAGTGAATTAAACAGTAGAGTAGAGGTAGAAATTAGGTCATTTTGAGTGAGTGTTGTAACAGAACATTGGAATTATTGTTGTAATTTGACGATTCAATACAATTGAAGACATTGTGATTTTCTGGTGATCTCTTTTGTGTCAACTTATCTTGCATGGTTCTTATGATTCTATCTTTCAAATTACTCAAGGTTATTAGATGTATGTTAGATCTTATTCAATGGTGTTTATGATTTGATGCTTGAAGTGTTTGTAGTAATTCATGGTCCATACTTTTTGCAGCTAGCTGATTGTTAGTTTCTTTGCAAAGTTAGTCTGGACTTTATATTCATTGTGCTTAGCTTAATTGTGAAGGTTTATTCATTTCAATTGCAATTGGGTTGTCTTGGATGAATGTTCATGATCTGAAAATCTTAATACCTTAGAAGATTGAACTGTTTCTATGAGATTGCAGATTTATCTAGGTTAAGCGGGAATTAGTTTATGAGGGATCGGTCCATTTCAAGTATTTCATCATTTGCATTATTAATCTTAGGAGTAGTTAAATTTAGGAATCTCTTTGAAACCTTAATCTTTTGTTGTTTCTTTGTTATCTGAGTTAGATTTTGGATTGAAGTATCATTACATTGCTTGATCTAATAAGTTAAAGATTCAGTATTTGCATGTAGTAAGGTCCCTTTGTGATTACCAACATTTTCACATTTATCACTGAGTTGTTTATGCATTGTCAAGACCTGACATTAGAGACCTTGGGGTTATCTCTTGAGGCTTACTGATAGAGATTTACCTTTCAAGAGAGATAGGATATTATATTATTTCTGAGTTGTTGTTATGCAGAAAACATCATCAATAGATTGGCGCTAGAAGGAGGGCCTAAATAAGCAAGCTAGATCATTTTTTGTCTACCATCTCTCCCAAAAGATTTAGAAGAAGAACCAGATCTACTCTAGGAGAGGAGGAATTTCAAAAATTACCAGCCCCTACTAGGTCAAGAAGGATCAATAGAAGGGGAGAATCATCATTCACCCAGCCATCTCCATCATCCCCATCTTCATCAAGTTCATCTCAGTCTAAGTCTAAGAACACTCCCATTCCACAACCTCAACCAGTCATAAATCAGCCATTACCACCCCCAACTCCACCAATGGCTTTCCTAGCTATTAACCCATCTCCATTGAGTTTCTCATATTATAATGTCATGCCCAAGAACCCTGAACACTTTTGTTCAAAGTTCCATGTTAATGATCCAAATAAAACTATTGAGGAACACATTAGGATCTTTTAGACTGGCCTTAAGGATAGAGGAATCAATCATGAGGATGTAGCATGCAGACTCTTTCCTTATTCCTTGGGAGAGGATGCATTTTATTGGTACAATCATTTTTTTGTTGGGTCTATCTAGCATTGGACTGAACTAGAGACTGCATTCCTACAAAAGTGTAGGATTCCCATTAGTCCCAATGAGCTCTATCTTTAGTTCACTAATGTTAAAAGAGAAGTCCATGAGCCTATAGGGTCCTTTAACAATAGGTTTCATCATGCCTATACCAAACTACAGGCTCCCTATGTTGTTGATGAAGCCACTACTTTAGAAGTCTATTATGGGGGACTTGACAGTCTTACAACTACCTTCATGAAGTGGAGAAATAACCCTCCTAATAACCTACTTGATGCATACACAGAAGCTGTGAAGGTTAGCACTGCTTTAAGGAAACATTTTTCTAGGCCTTTACCATCATTAGGACCTACTGCTCGCCCTAGACAAGTCCTAGCTCTCAACTAGGCTCTCGCTAACCATAATCCTATCATGAATCTAGTACCTCAGTTTCCTCTGGTCCCTCACCCAGGACCTCCTGTGAGACAAGTTTCACCCACAATCAACTACCCTCAGCAAAATGTAAATCAACCTCTTCATACACATCCTCAAGCTATTTTTCCCACATATCTATAGAATGTTGAAGTATTAAACCAATCAATGAATGCCAGTACTGCAATAGGATATCCCCAAAATAATGTGAATCAGCCTCCATACAATAATCCTGACAAGGAGAGACTGGATGAATTGTCTAAACAAGTGAAGAAGCTGAATATGGATGTAACTTATTTGAGGAACCAGAAAATTCAGTTGCAAGCTACTTAGAGAAATATGAAGTCCAATCGCAGAGAAAGTTAAGAAAATCAACAAGGGAAACATTTTGATAGGGGGCAACATCCTGAAAGGGGGTATAATGATGATAGAGGATATAACAACAAAAGAGGATATAATAATGATAAAGGGTATAATAATGATAGAGGGCAGAATTATGATAAAGGACAATCCTCAGGCCAGAACTTTGATAGAGGGAAAGGTGGTGGACAAGGGTTCGACAGGAGATAGTGACCTAGACAAAATAGGACTTGGAACACGAGGCCTAACAATGGAGGAGTCCCCACCCCATTGGATCAACTAGTCAATTAGCCAGTTAATCAAGAGAAGCCTCCTAATGGTGTATATTTAGTTGAGGCTACTTTATCAAGATGGTGTAGGCTCCATAAAATGAGTCAACATTCTGAGTTAGATTGTCAAGAGTTCTGGACAATAGCTTCAATTTTCTAGTATGAAGTGGAGAATAATGCAAGTAGTTAAGAAATGGTGCCATCTACTCCCTATGATTCACCAGTGTTAGTACTGAATCATGCTCCTTTTCCAAAGAGCAAAGACAATGTACCTGAAGAAGAATCAGACCAGATCAAGGAAGAGGCAGATCAAGTGTGCAATGGAGATGAGATTTCACAGTTGTTTGATGAAAATCCAGCAAATCAAAATGTCCCCTTGGATGAAGAAGAAGCTTATGTTGAAGAAGTACGAACTTTCCAGAGGCCTTCCAAGAAGTATGATTTGAGAGACATGCCACATAGACATCCACAAGCTAGAGACCCCTTCACCACTTCCATCCCTTCAAAAAACTTCACCACTCCTCCAAATCCTAATGCCAACAATAATCCATTATATCCTCATGTGTCTAAGTAGTATCTATCAAAGGAAGTACAAGCATAGATGGACATGTCAAAAGGAAGAAGTGTTGAAGCAAGCAAAGATGGAGTGGTGGACTATCCAAAAGAGATTCCTGCTGATCTAAGTGAAGAACAACTGGCTATATATGTTGTAGAAGAACTCAAGAAACTTAAGGTAAGTCTCTCTACATTTGAGTTATTGAGAGTTCCAACCACTAGGAATGCAGTTATATGAGCTTATAATGAAAATTCCATATCACAAGATAGATCAGTTAGTGAAAGTGTCAACAAAGTATCTAGCTCTCAAACAATAGGAAGGAAAAATCAGATTCATAATCAAGTTCATGTGCCTTCTGGGGATAAGGGAAAAGAGAAAGATAGCACTCAGGTCACTCAAGTGGATACTCCCTTAACTCTATTTCAAGGGAAAACAAAGACTCCTCCATTCCTGATCTCGGTCTGTATATTTGGTAAGCACTTGCACAATTGCTTGTTAGATTCAGGTGCTTCTACTAACGTAATTCCCTTTGGTGTCTATCGAACTTTGGGTAATACTCCTGCTGATTCCCAAAAGAAAGTTACAAAATTGGATAGAACCAAAGTTAATGTTGTATGGGAGTTAAATATGATTCATATGTAGGTTGCTTCTGACCCTAGAATTCAATAGGTTATTAATATATAGGTGGCTGATATACCTAATGCTCATGACCTAATTCTGGGAAGAGACTTCACCAGGGCCTTGAATGGATATGTATCAACTAATAACTCTCATATGTGGCTTCCCTGAAAGGGAGTGCCAAACCAAATTAGAATTGAAAGAGAACCCAGAATGAAATACATGATCACAGAATATCAGAATATCTCCAATGAAATTATAATATCTGAAGTAAGTATGGGTAACTATGTGCTTGCAGCCCCTTTTGAGGAGTTAGATGCAGAAGAAGTCCTTATGTTCCATATCGTGCCTATTTATCTCATAGTTGAATCCAATGGTACTGAAACTTTGGTGGAACCAGTTGAAAATGAAGATGAACTTGAAGACAATCAGCTTAGTTTACTAGATAATTTCTAGGAATTCATTCAGAAGTGCAATAAGGATCAGATTTAGTTGGGTAGGGAAATGAATTTCAGAGATTTTCTCTTGCCAAAATGGTGTAGAGTTCATAATGCAGCCCATTTGGAATTCACTTGCCACTCATGTGTGGATACCATCATTAAAGTTGGAAGATACTTGGAGTGGAAAGAAAAGTTAGACAAGGAATGCACTGCAAAGAGGTCAACAAATTTTGAATCTAGAGATGATGTTGTAGTTGATGTTGAGGTAGCTCTTGAAGGGACTGAGTATAAGGAATGCAAATCTGAGGCATTAGAATTAACAGAGGAACTTTTAAGTGAAGACTTACCTATCGATATCAAGAAGGATGTTCTTATAGAGGTTAGTCAGATTCCTAAAAATACAGTGGAGGATGAGTTGCAAGGAGTTACCATGCAAGTTCCTCCCATTCAGAATAAGGATCTAATCCAGGCTAGATGTGAAGAGTTTTTTTCCAGGATTATAAAATATTGGTCAAGCTTGAGTTATAGAATCGACCTAGAGGACTTGTTGTTACCAGCTTGGTGCAAGATACATGAGGGAGAGCATTCAGAATTTACATGCTTCCAGTGTCAGGAAGCCATAAAAGAGATGGAAGAACAAATACAATTGCCACAACATGCAAGGGATACACAAAATGCTCCAATGGGGGAATTTCAACAAGTTGTTGATGAATGTCTTGAAAAACATGAGGAAGCACTTAATGGAGTGGTCAACATTCCTGATGACTGTGATCAAAAGTCTGAACCAATGCCAACAGAGGAAGAATTCAAGGAGTTCTCTCGTTTATCAAACTCTATTTTTTCTCTGTCTGTTGATGAATTAGGCACTGAAAATTTACAGACTATATGCATCAATGATGAGATAACTAATGTGGCTCATATTGATATGTAGGAAGATTTGAATGATGCTGAAAATACTAATATGATAGTCATAATTGATGGGCATGATCACACAACTGCGAGTGAAAATGTGCTTAAGGGCCAGCCTACGATGCTTCTTCATGAGCATCCTATTGAGAAATTTACTGTAGAAGACAATGTTTCTGCATTCTCATCATTGATTCCTCATGAAAACACTCCAACAGGTGAAAAGTTCCATGTTGATAATTTTTGACTTGTTCAATCTAAATTTCACTCTGTATTGCATAGTGATGCCTCTAGTTCTGTATTGCATGTTTCCAACACAAGGGGATTGTTGTACCATCAGTGGAGACCTCCTGATGACATAGATATCAGCTCTTTACAATTGAAGAATGATTAATACCACATCTAGTCTATAGTAGTACAAAATCAGGTTATTTCTTTCTTTACTAAATTTTTTGAAGCTTATCAATTCGATTATGGAAGTTTAGGAAAGACAACTTACATACAGATTGATGATGGTTTCAATGAGTTGTCTCAATTATTGATTACTCCTATCAATAAGGTTAGGTTTGAATGTTGCAACTTGGTGATTTACTTTGTTGAGTATAAGGATAAGTTTGCATTCTTAAGGACTGTTACTTTCACCTTATTGCCTATTCATGCACTGAAAAGTCAAGTAGGTGTAGATCTCAGTTTATCATGTCTGGTGATGAGTCATTTTGGTGTTTCTTTGTATATAGTTTGATTTGAATAAATGCAGATTGCTTTGCTCTCTTTGAGTTTTCTTTTTTGTTGTTGCTTTCTTTATATTAGGTTTCCTTTCTGTTTTGCTTTGCTTTGCTTTGGTTAGTGTAGGTTTCCCTTTCGATTTGGTGTGTTTTTTTCTCTGCTCTTGCTTTGGAGGTCTTCTTGTTTTCTTCTGGATGTGTTGCACCTGCATAACAAATATTCTTTTGTCTATGACTATTCTGAGTATTTCCCTGATGAACTTTTATCCTATGTCTTGAAAGGATGGTTGAAGTCTTTGTTATCATTAAGTAGTCTAAATGTTTGATCTATAGAAGATGGGTCACTGGTTTTTATTTGAATTTGAAGTATTATGAAATCTTATATCTTTCATACATCTTAAGAATCTTGATGTTGTCGTAGGATCCTTGTGAAGTCTTGTCAGGTGAAAAATATTATTTCTGCTTCAATGCCACTATGGTTCTCTGCCCTGAGTGTCAACTTCATTGTTCACAGGTTGAAATGAAAAGGTGAAAAGGAAAAAAATATCAAAAGAAGGAAAAAGAGAAAATATTGAAAATCAAATGAATTCAATTTATCAAGAGTATCTGAATATCTCTATAGGGGCTATAGATGCCTAGTTGGCAATAGAGTTACGCTTGGGAGAGTCACAACGATAACCTTGTCGAGGCTATAAATTTCTGACTGGTAGCGAGGCTCTATCCAGGTTGCTTTTGGAGTTAGAATCTTTACGTAGCCTGACTTGATTGAACTTGGTTTCTGTAGAAGCTTAAGGAGGGAAATGAACTCATGTGCACACACTTGGATTTTCAGTCTATGGAAGGTTTAGTCCACCTTTGGTTCTGATTCTTTAATCTTGGATTTTGATTTGTTTGTCTAGTAGTCAGATCGAAACCAGAGATTCTGGGTTCATGATTCTTGTTCATCGTCAAATGCTTTGGAGCATTTCCCCAGCAGAGTCACCATTTGTTGTGTGTTTTTGCACACACGGCTCGCTGAAAGTAGGGACCCTCTTTTGCTTTTGCTTTTGTGTTTTTCCCCCTTTGATTTTGAGGATTTTCATTGCCTTGGCATGAGTTTAAAGTGTTCATCTTGCTTTCCTAAGTGACCCCCCTAAGTTTCATATTGAAAATCTCAAGTTTTGGGCCAAGTTCGAGTTTTTGCACTGTTTCGGGATTGTCCACTCCATATGGATTTTCCCAGATTTCATTCAGATTCCAGCTAAACACGATGGTTTGGGAATTTCTGGTCTTCGCGGAATTTCACGTGGGCCGTATTTTTTTGGAAATCCATTGTCTTGTCTGGTTTCTAAACTTCTCCAGCTTGTTTTGTTGGCTTCATTATTGCACCTTGGTTCGATCTCCGTGACAAGTGTGGTTAGGTTTAGGCAAATTTTGCACCATTTTCTCCCATCTTTCATTGTGTATTACTTTTGCATTTGGGATTTTGTGATTTGGGCATTTGGATTCATTGATTTTTTGCTCAGGCATTCAGATTGTTGTCTGGTGTTTCCATGATCAATTTCCACTTCATCAAATGGTACGTACATGTTTTCTTGCTTCTAACTGATGAATGTGAGTGGTTCTTTGGCATTATAGTTTTTCTTGGAGTTTGAATTCCTATGTGCTTGGGAATTTCGTGGCTTGCTATGTGCATTAATGATCAAAATTTAGGGTTTCATGCCTTAGGCATCGACATTTCATCTTAACTGTCTTTGTTCCCAGGGTCCTCAAATTTGTGATCTTTGATGAACTTGAGTGAGATCATGTTACATTACCGATATTCGGGTTTTCTTCTAGCCTTAGGATTTTCCTGTGTGGATGGATTTCTCCAATTTTCCTCCCCCTCTCTATTTTCCCGTAATGTGTTGAAACTCTGAAACTTTTCCCTTCTCATAGAATTTTGATCCGGTTGAATTTTCCTGGATTCTATGTGGCACTTGGTGAAGCTTGAAAATTCGGTGAAAAGGATGATTTTAATGATAAACTATTATTATTCCATGCTCCAAAGTGATAAATCATAATGTTTATGCATCCTTTATTAATTTTTAATGATCCATTGTTGATTTTGTGTTTATTTCACCAAAATATGCCTGGCCCAGATTTTTCTGAATTTCCTTTCTGGCCTGGATTCTGCGGTGGGCTTGAAATCCCGAATTGTGAAGATTGAACTTTAACGATATTTCTGGGTTGATTTCAATTTTTGTTTGAATTTATTTGGATGATGAATATATTATTGATGATGGGCTAATTCTTCATGTTATAATGGATATTATTAATGGTGGTTTTTGCTGAGTGTAGGTTGAATTTGACTAGGTCATTGAGCGCTCAAGAGATGAAGTTTAATCTATAAATAAATTCAAGATACTCCACCCCTTGGATGACTTGGTGGGGTGCGCTCAGGATAAGAATGGAAGGAAGCAGTTAATATAGGGCTGCATTGAAACTTGTGCATTGGTTCAAATTATATTGAAGATCCCAAGCCGACCTGGATTGAGTTCAAGCATTTAATGCTAATTTCTTTTATTTTGAATTATCATTGGGCTGACCTATTTTATGGCCATTGATTATTGCAAACATTAGTTGGGTTGACTTGTTTATGGCTATTTTATGATTGTAAATCCCAACTAGGCTGACATGCTTTGGATGTTCCTATAAATTTGGCATTTCGCCTCATTTGTAGGAGATAAAATAGAGAACATAGAATAGAAAGACAAATAGTTCTTAGAGAAAATTAAGCAGTAGAGCAGAGGTAGAAATTAGGTCATTGTGAGTGAGTGCTATAACAGAACATTGGAATTGTTGCTATAATTCAGTGATTCAATACAATTGAGGACATTGTGATTTTCTAGTGATCTATTTTGTGTCAACTTATCTTGCATGGTTCTTATGATTATATCTTTCAAATTGCTCAAGGTTATTAGATGTATGTTAGATTTGATTCAATGGTGTTTATGATTTGATGCTTGAAGTGTTTGCAGCAATTCCTGGTCCATACTTTTTGCAGCTAGCTGATTGTTAGTTGCTTTGCAAAGTTAGTCTAGACTTTACATTCATTGTGCTTAGTTCAATTGTGAAGGTTTATTCATTTCAATTGCAATGGGGTTGTCTTGGATGAATGTTCATGATCTAAAAGTCTTAATACCTTAGAAGATTGCATTGTTTCTGTGAGATTACAGATTTATCTGGGTTAAGCAGGAATTAGTTTATGAGGGATTGGTCCATTTCAAGTATTTCATCATTTGCATTATTAATCTTAGGAGTAGTTAAATTTAGGAATCTCTTTGAAACCCTAATCTTTTGTTATTTCTTTGTTATCTAGGTTAGATTTAGGATTGAAGTATCATTACAATGCCAGATCTGATAAGTTAAAGATTCAGTATTTACTTGTAGTAAGGTCCCTTTGTGATAACCAACATTTTCAAATTTATCGCTAATTTTTTTATGCATTGTCAAGACCTGACATTAGAGACCTTGGGGTTATCTCTTGAGGCTTGCTGATAGAGATTTACCTTTCAAGAGAGATACGATATTATATTTTATTTTAGTTGTTGTTGTGTAGAAAATATCATCAACAGAATCCATACTTGATGTCTACATGATTAGCAAGGACATTTCAACAAATTTAGTCAATGTACCATGGAGTTTATCTAGACATATTTACAAGGTTTATTGTATTGAGAGGTAATTTATGATATAAAATTGTAAACATTTCAAGGCACTTGAAGTGATCTATTTCATAAATATAGGATATGTTCGATTGATAATGGATATTTGAAGAAAATTAAATATATGCATGAATCTTGAATTTATGACTTTTAGGTACATTCAATTCTATATCCAACAATATTTCATAGTTTTGGTATGATTTTTCCTTTTGGGAATTGACTTTGTTGTCCAATAGATAATCACTAGTCAACAACCTAAACAAACATTCAATTTCAATATATCTTTTTGGGTTATTTCTTACAATTTGGATGCCTAAGTAATAATAATGAGTATCATGAATTAGGGTTATAATTTATGCTAAATATCTAGTAAGATTAAGCTAAAAGACTAGTAGAGAATCATGCTAATATGGTCTACAACTTGCAAGTGTAGGCAAAGCATAATAATATACACATGAAATAATGTAAAACTATTTTCATATTTTATTGCATGTTAATGATGTTATTAAATATTTAATTGAGGTCTTGTAGGTTTAGATGGAGTAGATAGTGTTTTTGTTAACTTAGCATGAAAAATATTAGGATTTAATAATACATTGCCAGGTATAGTTGCAGAGGACCTAAATTTGTGTTTTAATATTTCTCTTTCATCATTTTTTTAATGACCTTTGGGATTGCCCTCCTAGGTTTAACAAGGCTAAAAATACAAGGAGTTTCCCACTCTTATCAATGGACCCATTGTTTTCCACTATTTTTTGATGAGTTTAGCTCTATGCCCATATAGACATTTATCCTTGATCTTGAGTGATGAGGTCTCTTTGTAGGATTTGTGAAACCAAAAATTTGAGAGCCAACACTCTCTATCACCAAATTTTATGACCCTCTATTTCTTTTATAGTGGCATATTTTACATCAAGTGAGATGTTTAATAGTTTGTAAATTATAAGTTTAAATATAAATTTTAAAAATTATATTCCATAGTTAAATTTTAGTTGAAACATATATTTTTGTATATGGGACTCTCTTACATTTCTAGAGTTTTGGACCTAAAAGGAGAGAGATACAAAAACCTTAACCCTTCACTCAAGAACAAACCCTTGAGATTTCAATGCAAAGGAGATTGAAATCTATCAAAGAGGATTGTCCTAAAGGCTGAAAACTGATAAAGAGGTTTGCCACTAATGCAAAACTTGGAAAATGCAAGATGTTTGAAAACACACAATGATATGGAAAAAGACCTAGAAATACAAATAAAATGTAACATAAAACTATGAGATTCAAAGTGCATTTGGAAAATGGAGAAAGATGGGAAGGAGCTTGGGAATCCTAAAATTGTTGCTTTTTAGGCCAACTGGGACTCATATGCCAAGTTGGGTGACTTATTCTTACTTCGGGTGAACAATGTCAGAATAGGTTTCAAACAAATGGGTACTCAGATCTGAAAAAATGTCTATCAAACTCCTACAATGGGACTCATTCGCCACTAATGGTGAATCGCTCCACTTCCAAATTTCTAGAAATTCAAAAGTGAAATTTGTAGTTCTTGGTCTACTCTTTTGCTCTTGATTCAAATCTGGGTCCAAAACTGTCAAATTCAACCTGTAGGTGTTCTCCAAGCTTCTCTTAGGACTTTGACAACTTGATGGCAACTTTTCCAATCTTTCTTTTTAACAAATCTACAACCTAAACCTACAAATCACATGCAAAGAGAGGGAAAAATTGTTGTAGGGTTAATGAATAGGGGTTTGCCTTGGTCAAACCCTGTGTTGGTAGTTAAACCCTTGAAGTGAAATGAAATATGGATTTAGAGAATGATGAATGAACAAAAGAAATGCTAAAGCTCATCAAACCCTTGAAGTAGAATGTTGCAAACATGCAAGTAATGGCTCTAATGGATGTAGACTTGAAAATGCTTGAAATGCTTAGAATGCTTGATATATTGATTAGGGGGGAGGAGGATGAAATAAGTAGAAAAACCTTGTATTTACACTTGATTATACAATAATTCTTGAAAATACATCATCACAAGCCGACCTTATATCTTAAAAAATAAAAACTCGCCAGAAATTTGAATTGATTTTGAATTTTGAGCCAAAGGGGACTCATTCGCCACTTGGGTTGATGGGTCCCGCCTAAGGGGACTCATTCGCCCAAAATGTTGAATGGGTCCCACCTTAGGCATTTGAGGTGGGTTTCAGGATTTAAATGTTTTAAATGATGTTTAACAGGTTTATTCTAAAAAATACTCATAAGGCCTGTAGATGTAAAATGGGGCCAATTAAAGCATAAGAAAGCCAAATTATTAATGACAAGCCTAGAAAAGTGTGAAAGTTTGTTACAACACTTTACAAAACTTTGAAATAAGGCTTGGTAAATGATAAAAATAGGTTATTTAAGTGAAATACATTAATAAGACCCTAGAAAAGTGTGAAAGTGTGTTACAACACTTCACAACACTTAGGTAAGGCACCATTAAAATCATTATTATTTCACAAGGGCCCAAGACCTAATGTGAATGTATTAACCACATTACATCACTAAATCAAGGCAAAACTAAGCCAACATCCACAAAAAGGACCCAAATGAGTATGAAAATGTCCAAAGATCAATTTTTCTATGCTACATTTAGCCCCCACTTTAGTGAGAGGATGAACTTGCTTCAAACTCACACTAAAGTAGACAAACATGTACATCAAGAGGGATCCAAATGCACCCATGTTGGAAAGATGAGACAACAACAATCAAGAGGGGTGATCAAGCCCCCAGGATCAAGATGCCATGGAAAACCAAACATAAGCACAAAGGAACACACATGACAAGGCCAATCATACACTTCCAAAGATGAAAAAGGAGAAAAGAAAAGAAAGAAAAGAGAGAATCAGATCAAGCTTCAATCATTTGTCCATCACAATGTGGATCATATCTAGGTTGTTTGTCTAGAAAAAAATGCATACTCACTCTGAGGTGACAAAACTCTTGGTTGTCTGTTGGGTGAGAAGTCCTAAAAGGGTGAGAAACATACACTCATGGTTGGTATGTATTCACACACACACACACACACACACAGGTGGCTATGGGGAATGTCATGCCTCATATTGGGCTTCCCACTCAACCATAGCAAAGTTATACCTCTTGATAACTTTAATAAGGAGCCACAAAGAAAAATGGATTTTTGAGCTTCATGAGACAAGCAAAACTTGAGCTCATGAAGAAATGTGATGGCTCCATGGGAATGCAATCTATGTTATGCATGGTGGCCATATAACAGCAAATGCAAAATGCAACATGCAAAGAATGTTCAAAGGATTCTTGCTTAGTTCATGTGAGGTATTTAAGTTAGAGAAAATTGTGCCTAATGTCTCTAAGGTAGAACCAATCAAAGAATAGAAAACTCACAACTTAGAGGATTTAGTGTGTCGCATCAAGCCACTAAGAGGAATGTAATGTGATAAGAGAGATCATGCTTAGGAAGGACACTACACCCAATGTCATCCACAAAGTGACAAACATATTGTAAGAAGTAAGAAGGCTACATTAAGAACCCAGAAAAAAGGAAAATGCAAAAGAATAATACCAATGTATGTCCCCACTTTAAAGGAATTGCTAACACCATACTATGAGCAATCACTTCAAAGTAGCAAATAAAAAATGCAAATAAGAAGAAATACATGAAAGCCAACCTGGAATCCCAATGCCAAGTCATATGTTTCCGAGTAAAGCTATGTTGTGTAAGAGAAAAAGAGAAGAGAAAGGGGTTCCCCCAAAAAAGGAAACACCAAACACATAAGGGGTCTATGGATTTGGGGTCAGTATGTTCTTTGATGCAATGTTTTTAGAGAGCTTGGAACAATCATCATCTCCCAAATACACATAGAACTAGAAGAATGACACAAAGAGAGAGAAAACAAAGAAAAACCTTGTGGGTCAACATGGAAGAGACATAGGGTGTCTCAACGATTTGCATCATCCCCAAAAAGAAAACACAAGACAAATGAAAAAGAAAAGGCGAAAGATCTTTTGGATCAACATGAAGGAGACATGAATGTCTTGATGCCTTGCATCATCCCCAAAAGGAAAACACAAGAAAAAGGAAAAGGAAAAGAAAAAGAAATCCTTTTGGTTCAACATGAAGGAGACATGAATGTCTTGATGCCTTGCATCATCCCCAAAAGGAAAACACAAGAAAAAGGAAAAAGCGACGCATTACATAGAGAAGAATGAATGTACAAATAGAGGAAGTTCACAAAGGGAGAGAACATCAAACATAACATCATAGGGGATCACATTACACACATGCAATCACACAAAAGAAAAAGAAAGAAAGTGAAAATGTAAAAGACTAGTAAGGAAAATAGGAGTCAACCATCAAGCAAGTCATCTACTTCCTAATCACAGTCTGTATAAGCTAAAGGTAGATGAAAAACTAATGGGACAACAACAAATGCATTACTAGGACAAGGCTACCAATTTCTTTCCCCCACTAGGTGCAGGGCAAGAATGAACCTAGAGAGGTGATGGGAAAGGTCATGTAAGAGTGAAGAGAATTGTCTATAACTATTACATGACAATGAATAAGAGAGTATGTTATGGGATCATTGGATATAAATTATTGCCATCAAAGTGATAAATACTCAATATTTTTTTCAATGTATGACACTCATCATTACTATGTCCAAGAACTTGATGATATGCACAATGTGGAACTTTGGAATCTTTAGGATAAATCACCAAACTATTTACAGGTGGTAATATTATTAGTTCTTTGTTTAAAAGGATTTGTAATTTCCTTTCACTTTTAGGTGGTGGACGGAGAGGAAACTTTAGTTTTTGTAACTTGTAAGCCTGCTTGCATTTCCTAGATTCACCCTTCTCTCTAATTGAAGGAGGACCCAAAGTTATCCTCTCATCCTTGTCATTGTTATTAATCAAGGTTTTTTCTCTAGGAAGGAGGACATTCAGATTAGGAGGGGAATCAAAGATCACCGTGCCATCATCACGAAGCCTTAGATATTCTTTAGGAGGCTTTTTGTTATGAGGTGGATCTTGATAGCTTATCCTCTTTGTGTTTTCATCGTTTGGTATTTGTTCTAGAAGTTGATGAATTTCATGTTCACTTGTTGTGTCACATCCTTGTTTACTCAAGATTGTGAAACCTTTTCCATATGTCTGTTCAAGGTTGATTGGAGTGTTGGTTACTTTATTATCATAAAATGGTTGAGTGTTTACTTGTCTAGAGGAGCTAGGTTCATCTATAGTAGGGAACTTAGGTTCAACTAAATTGTCTCAGTTTTAGGATTTAGGTAGCCAAACATCTTAGGAGGTGGTATTGTAGGAGGATTTGGTTGGTTCATGGATGGATAAAATGACATTCACTAGCTTCAAGGTTGTCAAGACAACCTTTAAGGAACTAATTCATGTTGTCATCATCTTCTCCAATGATGTCAACATCATGAGGACATGCACGAGGAGTTGAAAGAGCATGAGTGAGTTAAATTTCATTAGGATTAGTTCGAAAGGCATAACTTGAGACATCCACTAAGGACTTTAATGAAATCCAAATCTTATTAAAACACATATCCATGATGCAAATTGGAGATTCCACAAGATGAATTAAACTAGATGCAATGAATTGAAGGAAACAACAAATCTGGAAATAGAAACATAAAGGTAACAATTGAAAATAGAAATACAGAGAATGAACTGTAAATGACATAAAATGTAATGAAAAATGTGCAAAGGGACTGATTCACCCTAAGTGGCGAATGAGTCCTGGTACTATTTTTTTTGAAAATTTTTAGAATTCTTAAAATAAATTTTATTCTTTTTATATTTTCTAATGCAAATATGACGTGAAAATACATAATTTTAGTGAATTTTAACGAGACGAAATGCAATAATGTAATCTATATGATCTTTTTACTAATGTAAATTTTGGAACCCTAGAATGCAAATTAAACAATTCAAGGTGCAATGCAATGTTAATGCAAGCTATTCCTAGGATGTAGATCCTGTTAAAAATATGATGCTCTAATTCCACTTCCTAGGGAAGGTTCTTGAGTGAAAGATTGAAAAGTGCCTCTCTCCTTTTAGGTCCAAAACCCTAGAAGTGAAAAGAGAGTACCCTATTTTCTATGTTTCATTAGTATTTATATTTTTCCAGTGAAATTTATATTCTAATTTTCTTATATTCAAAATGTAAATTTATTGTAGATCCTAACACAACATGAAACATAAACACTAATCCAAGTACTATTTAGATTTGACTCAAGCTAGGATGTAGAGTTGATGCATTATGACATAAAATCTTATACAACCCAATATTTAGAGGATCCCTAAATCCCTTATTTTGAAAATATAAATGCAAAATAATGTCAAATTATGCCTAATTTTTTTGTGTGAGGGATAGGATATTTAATTTTTGAAAAATTAATATTTTTTTTGGTCTAATTTTGATGCAAAATTTTATCCCAATGGGAGTTTTGGCAAAGTATGTGTAGTTATAAAATTGAAAACCTTTAATTTTGATTAACAATCTATTCTTCAAGAAGCCAAGACTCAATTGATTACAAATCCTTTTAAATGGTGAACAACATGAAAGATATATTCAAATAATGTAGAGAAATAAAATATATAGTTAATTTAAAGGAAGAGCCAAAAATATTTTAGTGATTCAATAAAGCCAAAAATTGATGAGGGCGTAGCCGAAGACTTAGAAAAATAACCCACAAACAAGAGAATAATTTTATTATTTAGAAAATGGAGCTTCTTACATGCAAAGGATCTCAAATCCCCAAGTTCTACAACACATGCAAGTTACAGAAAGCTACAGAATAACCCTTTCGTAATATGCAAGCTGGTCCCCAAAAAGCTACCAAAAAATTAGAAACCCACCCATAAATAGAGCTCCTCTTTAGTTTGGAGCTAAAACAACATTCAAATTTGAGTTTAGGTGGTTTGGCGCTGAAAAATTACAACTTGAAGTTCAAATTTCAAAAGAACATTTGCAATTGTATCTTCTAGAAAGTGCGCCAACTTCTCGAGGCCATAACTTTTGATCCGGGACTTTGATTCACGAACTGTTTGAACCATTGGAAAGGTCTCGAAGTCAACAATGCGCTCAAAATCCACTACGCTGATTTTGGCAAGTTTCAAGGCCATTCCAGGAAATCTAAGTGCCTCAAATCTAACTCAGAAGATTTTCAAGTGCAAATCTGGGAAACTAAAACTGCAATATCTTTTAATCCGGGAATAGAAACTAAAAACCATAAGTTGGGAATTTCATTATGATGAAAAGAGTATCCAAAAATGTAAAAACATCTAAAAACTGGGAAACTTGAAATTTAACTATTTTTGGGTGATGCAAGATTGCCCTTACACCACTAGATGCTCCTACATAAGACACCCAGGGTAATTTGAGAAGTGACCCTGTCACGTCTCAGATGGTTGAGGAAAACCCAACCGGTCAACCACTGCCTTAGATAGCTAGGATGAATCTTCCACGAGCCTTCCTCTCCATTTCACCATATATTCTTCATAGTTCCTGTTTCTGGTACTCCTTCCCACACGACTATCCAAGATTGCTTCAATCTCCTCCCTTTCCGAAGTAGGTGCTAGAATACCATACTACCCTATTGCTGGTGGTTCCTTCGTTCCACCTTCATAATACTCTGTAAAATCTGAAATGTTGAACACAGGGGAAATATTGATTCCATTAGGCAACTCTACCTCATATGCATTCCCTGAATCATGCTTCTTCAAAATCTTACAGGGACCGAATTTCTTCATCTTTAATTTTTTATAGGTTCCCATGGGAAACCTTTCTTTCCTCAAGTGGACCATTACTTCATTGCCAATTTGAAACTCCTTATTCCTCCTTTTCTAATCTGCCTTAGCCTTATATTGCATATTCATCTTATTAATGTGTTCTCGTACCTTCTCATGTATATTCTTGATGTGCTCTACAAAATCTTCAGCTTCATCACTTATTTTCTTCTCTTGGTCAGTCTTCCTCAATTCTGGAGCTGTTCTAGGGCTACCTCCATACACAATCTAGAACGGTGATCTACCAGTGCTTCTGTTGACAAAATTGTTGTAAGAAAATTTTGCCCGGGGTAAGATCAAGTCCCATCCCTTGGGTTTATCTCCTACCAAACATCTTAGTAGGTTAACCAAACTCCTATTAACAACCTATGTCTGCCCATTTATTTGTGGATGGTGTGCAGAACTGAACTTCAACTCTATCTTTAGCTTCTTCCACAAGGTCCTCCAAAAGTACCCCACAAATTTGATGTCACGATCTGAAACAATACTCTTTGGTAGACCATGTAGCCTCACCACCTCTTTGAAGAACAAGTCAGCAATGTGGACTACATCATGGGTCTTCTGACATGGAATGAAATGTGCCATCTTTGAAAACCTATCAACCACCACAAAGAATGAATCATTCCCTCGTTGTGTCCTTGGCAAACCAAGAACAAAGTCCATATTTATATCCTCCCATGGCCTCTTTGGTACAGGTAAGGGCTGATATAAGCCTATATTATAGCTCACTCCTTTAGCCATCTGACATACCCTGCAGTTTTGTACAAACTTCTTCACATCCTGTGACAAATGAGGCCAATAATAATGCTCACTAATTATGGCAATGATCTTATCCTGACCAAAATGTCCTGCCATTCCTCCACTATGCTTCTCCTTTATCAGGTTCTCCCTCATGGAACTCCTCGGGATACACAATTGACTTCCCTTAAATAACATGCCATTCTAGATTATGGAATCTAGCCACTTTATCCTGTCCACTATAACAGGTTCCTTGCAAGCTTTCCAAGCCTCTACAAAATTAGGATCTTCTGCATACAATGTCTTGAGCTCATTGAACCCAACCACTTCAATTTGCATCTTTGTCATCAATGTATGCCTCCTACTTAAGGCATCTGCAATCCTATTTGACTTCCCACTCCTATGTTTCAAAAAAAGGTATAACTCTACAAAAACTCTACCCATTTCATATGCCTCTGATTTAATTTTCCCTGACTATTTAGGTACTGCAAGGCCTGATGATCAGTATATAGAACAAATTCCTTCAGCAACAAATAATGTCTCCATTTCTTTAATGCTTGAATTATTGCATAAAATTCAGATCATATCTGAGAATACTTTCTCTTGGCATCATTTAACTTTTCTTGAAAATAGGTAATGGGCTTACCTTCTTGGCTCAACACTGCTCCAATGGCACAACCACTGGCATCACAATCCACCTGAAACACCTTGTTGAAATCTAGGAGGGCTAGAACAGGTTGCTCTGTCACCTTCTGCTTCAATAGTTCAAAACTTTTTGCTGCTCTAGTGCTCCACTTGAATTCTTTTCTATCCCCTCTCATTGTTTCAGTCAGGGGTCCACAAATACTACTGAAGTTTCTAATGAACTTTCTATAAAAACTAGCCAAACCATGGAAAGATCTCACCTCGGTAGTAGTTCTTTGGGTAGGCCATTCTAGAATAGCCTTCACCTTCTCTAGGTCCATCTTGAGACCTTCTGCTAAGACAAAAAACCCCAAGTACACTAACTCCCTCTTCACAAACCTACACTTCTTCAGATTAATCAACAGTTTCTCTTCTCTTAACTTCTCAAAGTCTCTCTGAATATGCATCAAATGCTCATCCAACGTCTTACTGAAAATCAAAATATCATCTAAATACACAATTAAAAAACTTCCCAGAAATTCCTTTAGTACCTCGTTCATGAGCGCATGAATGTGCTCGGTGCATTGGTTAGCCCAAAAGGAATGACTAACCACTCATACATGCCCTCTTTGGTCTTGAAGGTCTTCCATTCATCTCCCTCTCAAATCCAGATCTGGTGATATCCAATCTTGGATCAATCTTTGTGAAGTATTGAGCTCTGCTCAAGCAGGTCCATCGGGTCATCCATCCTTAGCGGAAATCTATACTTGATTGTTATCTTGTTTATGGCTTGGGAATCTTTACACATCCTCCACTCCCCATCCTTCTTTAGTGCTAGTACTCAGGTATGCACATGGACTCAAACTCTCTGTATCAAACCATTTCTCAACAACTCTTGAACTTGTATGTTCAACTCCTCATTTTCTCTGGAGTCATTCTATAGGCTACCTTATTTGGTAAAATGGCTCCAGGAATCAAGTCAATCTGATGACTGATCTTCCTTATTGGGGGTAAACCATCAGGTACATTATCAGAAACAATATCCTGAAACTCATCCAACATCCCAGAAACTTCTTCTAGAACCTTCTCACTATCCTCCTTACTCACTCTTGGAATCAATGCATAACACACATGCTCATGCTTCATACCTTCTAATTTATTTTTTTCCATCTACATAACAAATTCTAGCACTACTACATACCTTTTCATTAGTCTCCTTCAGGGGTTTCAACTTGTGATGAACCCCATCTTTTGTCAAGGAATAAGTGTTTGCATGGCCATCATGTATAGCTCGCCTATCAAACTACCACAGCCTCCCCAACAACATGTGACATGCATCCATGGGGATGATATCATAGAGTACCTCATCATGGTAGCTCCTGATCTTGAACTTTACTAGGCACTACTCATTGACCAAAACTTTGTGGTCTTTCTGCAACCAAGCAATCCGATATAAATGCAGGTGCCTTTCCGTCTTTAGCTTCAACTTTGTAACCATCTCCTCTGACACCAAATTATTAGTGCTCCCATTGTCAATAATGACATCACAACATTTTCCTACACACTTGCACCTTGTGTGAAATAGATTCTTCCTCTGTTCTGGTTCCTTTTCCTCAGTCACTAGGGCTCTCCTAATCACTAGGGTTTCTCCCCTTTCAGCATCATCTGAATGTTCAAATTGGGCCTCTTCATCTGCATGCACAACCCTTCTATGACCTTCTGGCCTTTTGTCTGCCCTTCCTTAGTGTTGTGGACATTCATAGGCTCGATGCCCTTCTTCACCACACTGGAAACACATTCCTTTGAAACCACCTCTTCTAGATCATTGTCCATATATCCCTTGTCCTCTACCTCTTTGATCTCCACTATTTTGATCATGAGGGTGGTAGAAGTTGCCGTTCCTTTGGCTTTGGCTGGTACCCACATCTTCACTTTTCTTTTCATCATCATTTCCACTTCTTGAAGGTCTTCCATTGCCCCTTCCGCTTTGACCTCCTCGTCCTTTTTGCTTGCCATCAAATCTTTTGTTCAACTTCTCTTCCACCTTTAGAGTAAACTAATACGCATCCTCAATGGTGGTCATTCTAACTAGGCTTAACTCCTCCTGAATGCTCGGTCGTAACCCATTAAGATATCGAGCTATCTTCTCCTTATTGGCCTCTGTGTGACCTGTTCTAATGATTATCTTGTGAAAATCTTCATTATATTCTTTCACAGATCTGCTTCCGTACTTCAACCCTTGCAATTTCTTCAACAGATCTAACTTGTAGTCCACTGGTATGAACTGCTTCTTCAGTTTCTCTACCATGCGATCCCATCTGGTGATCTTGCCTTTTCCTCTTTGATTTCTTTCTAACTGGACCTCTTTCCACCAAACACTGGCATGGCCCTTCAGCTTCATTTTCATAAACTTAACCTGATCTGGGTCCTCTATTTCCTCATACTCAAAATATTCTTCTAGCTCATTGATCCAGTCGATCAACTCTTTCGGGTTCAGACTTCCAGAATAACTGGGGACTTCTACTTTGGGTCTTTTACTAATCTTTGAAATGGCCCTTATTAGCCGCATTTGGTCTTGATCAATTGCTTCTTCTTTCTCTTCTACATCTGAACCTTCTTCCTCTCTTTCATCCTCACTTTCCTCCCTTGGGTTTAACCCTCTTCTCAACTGCTCTTGTAACGCATCAATCTATTTCTGGAGGGCTGCTAGTGCATCTCTTCCACCAACATTTCTACCACCTCGACCACCTCTGGCACCACCATGCCTACCAGGCATCACTCTTGGAGGCATCTTTCTTGACCTTGACCCACAACCACGGTCCTAGTGTGAACTGCCTCACAATCGGTAATCTGTCCACATGCTCAAGAAAACCTACTCTAATACCACTTGATGAGGGCAGCCCGAGACTTAGAAAAATAACCCAAAAATAAGAGAATAATTTTATTATTTAGAAAATGGCGCTTCTTACATGTAGAGGATCTCAAATCCCTAAGTTCTACAACACATGTAAGTTACAGAAAGCTACAGAATAACCCTTTCACAATATGCGAGTTTGTCCCCAAAAAGCTACCAAAAAATTAGAAACCTGCCCATAAATAGAGCTCCTCTTTAGTTTAGAGCTAAAACAACATTCAAATTTGAGTTTAGGCAGTTTGGCGCCAAAAAATTACAATTTGAAGTTCAAATTTCAAAAGAACATTTGCAATTGTATCTTCTAGAAAGTGCGCCAACTTCCCGGGGCCATAACTTTTGATCTGGGACTCTGATTCGTGAACCGTTTGAACCATTGGAAAGGTATCGAACTCAAGAACATGCTCAAAATTAGCTATACCAATTTCGGTAAGTTTCAAGGCCATTCTGGGAACTCTAAGTGCCTCAAATCTAACTCAGAAGATTTTCAGGTGCAAATTTGGGAAACTAAAATTGCAATATCTTTTAACCCAGGAATAGAAAATAAAAACCATAAGTTGGGAATTTCATTATGATGAAAAGGGTATCCAAAAATGTAAAAACATCTAAAAACTGGGAAACTTGAAATTTAACTATTTTTGGGTGATGCAATATTGCCCTTACACCACTGGATGCTCTTGCATGAAAAATAGAAATAAATCAAATAATCAACTTAAAATTGGGCACATAAGGCACATACAATTATTTTTAAAGTAGGTGCATAAATGTATGCATAGGTTGTTAGAGTTTAGTATTTGCAAATTTTTGTCTTGTGTATGAATTCTCAACTTATCCTATACATGTATAGATATATTATAGATAAATTAATTAAAAAAGAAGAATACAATTAATTTTGAGCAAAGTATTTTATTATTATCAATTTATATAATTTACTTTTAATATCAAACTCCATTTCTACTTGATGTTTTCACATGGTTTCAAAGTTGTAGGTCCCATTTTATATTAGCATTCATTCTTATAAAAATTTTAAGCTACAAGGATACAAAAACAATAGTAGATGATATTAGGAGAATCATAAAAGCTAATAGAGTGGTTAAGTGGTGAATGATTCTCTACAAGATGGGGGTATCTTAGTTACTATGTTAATTCAATTTTTTAGATATGGTGAGGTGTAACAACATATGTTTAAAAAATACCTACTACGAGCTACAATGAGATTCATTATTACTTAAGCATTTAAATTGTAAGGAATAAGAAGGAAAAATATATTTATCTTTGTTAATAAATATAAATTGAAATATAATCAAGTAGTTTAAGATGTATGATTACAATTCAATGATTACTTCAATAGGTGTCGGTATATAAAAATTTATCATTCAAAACATGTTTGAAGAGATAGGGAGAATAATATTACATGAACCAATTCCTTATTAGAATGTCATAGGAAGCCTCATGCATGTTGTAGCTTACAATAGATCTAGAACATAACACATGTAGAAAACATTGTAAGTCAGGTTTCAACAAACCCTAGACAACACCATTGAACAAAAGTAAAGAAAATTTATATATATATGCTAGAATAATTAATCTTGGGATCACATTTGAATCCCTAGAGCTTATTGGATATTGTGACAAATTGGGAAATTGATATCATCAATTTACTATTTCATTTTGAATAGAGATTTAGTTTCTTGGATGAGTAAGAAACAACACTTATACTTTCTAAAGTTGAAATTGAGTTTATATCAACTCAAGTTAACTCGTGAAATAAATAATCTGGTTAAGGAAATTTTTGAAGGATATTGAGAAAATTTTGACACAATCCACAAGTTTTAGAATGTAATAGTCGAAACTACATTGTGATAAAAAAACTCTTTAAGCACGCTAAACTGATTTTTCTTGTTCGAACTAGTTTTGATTAGATTAAGAGTGGAAGGGCTAGTACCCATTACAAAACAACCAAAGAGGCAAATGAGGGGCTCACAAGGAGTGAGACACCCAGCCAAAATTAAAACATAAACATAAACTTAAACAATCCAACTAGTAAAGGACACAAAGAAAACACATAGAATAAAGACCAGCACAAGACCACCAAAAACCTACAGGTCTCCCAACAAATTGAGACCACTGATAGCATTCCATTCCTAAGACAAGAATTGGATCTTCTCTTCAAAATTTAGAGGGCTTTCCTAAACGATCAAAGTATCTATCGTGGTGTCTTAGGTCGAATTTTCAACCATTTTACTTTTCTTCTTTTGTGTGTGACCATCAACCCTACCATCATCATCCACCCTTTTACCATGGTTCTTCCTTAATTCTCGTTGAAACCTTTTATAGGTCAGGGCAGTGTTATTCACGGTCTCTTTGTTGTAGTTAGTGATAACCTTGAGGTATTGACCAATTTTCTCTTGATTCTTATGAAGAGCCTCAATCTCCATTTGCAAATTCCTCTTATCATCCTCTATACCAACAATGGCTCTCAACTCTTTCAACTCCTCCTAGTTGGCCCACTTCTCAAAAGACTTGGTCAAAGAGGTAATCAAATCCCAGTACATTTGATGTGAAAAATCAAAGTCAAACTATTTGTGAATCAAATACTATATATATATATGCGAAAATGTTAAAATAGAAAATTTATCTTAAAAAAATAAAATTAGAAATAAAACACACAATTAATTTTAAATTACACATATAAAACACATGCAATTAATATTAAAAAATAAGTAAAGACACATAAATTATTACAATTTAGTTTTCACAATTTTTTATATTATACATGAAATCACAACTCATCTAACTCAATCAAATATGAATATATTATATATGAAATAAGAATGAAAAAGTGCACACCAAATTTGAGAGAGTATTTGTGGAATATTCAAGATTAAAAAGAGGGAACTTATCAAATTAGCACAAGCCATTAGCAATATCAATATGAAGGAGTGTAGAAACTTCACATAGAAGTTCACGATTCCCAATTCACTTTTGATGACCCTCAAAATGTATACCCTAATTAATTAAAAATTAGTGATATAATTACTCTCTCAAAAAATATGGTGGATATTAATGGTTCAGAAGCTCATTGATAAATAAAGGGAGACATTAATGACGTTTTCAATGGACCAATTCAATTGTGGAACCTTAGGAGAAAATTCACAATCTTAAGTGAGTCCATTTCAACCTCTAGATGAAGGATGCCAAAATCCTTCACAATGGATAGACCCTTGAAGGAAGTAGATGATTCTAGAAAATGGCTAAAATGAACACTCAAATTTATAGGACCCACAAACCTAGCCACAAAAATCCCTAATGGCACCACCCTCACCAATTATAAACTTGGATTACCCTTGGAAGCCCCATCACTATTAATCTTACAAAAAATTTATAGAGGATACCCTTGATGGGTAGAAAAATAGGGTGAATAATGATGGAGGGAAATGCCCGATTCAAAACCTAGGTACAATATGAGACTCAAAAATAAAAATAAAACACATCTAGTGGGGGGAACTTAACTGTAAATGCTTACAATAATTTTTTTTTACACATCAAGACGAGCCAAGTGCAACAATAGAAATGGAATACTTAACACCCTTAAAGATCTTGGTATTTCTTTCCAAAAATAGATCCTAAACAACATGAAGAAGAACTAGTGAACATAACAAAATATATATATCTTCTATTGCTACCCTTTTCAATATTTTATGGATAAACACTTTGATTTTTTATGTGACATTATCTTATGTTTGGATTTAATATTTTAATTGTCACTTAAGGGTGTTGATTGGTCCATTAATAGCTTTCATAATCTAGCTATGATTAAAAAAATGATAAAACTCTAATAGGATTTGAATTGATGTAGATGGGGCCACGTTATATTGCCTAGTCAAGGATAGGTCACATCACGTGACCTAGTTCATCTAGTGTAACCTAGTCTTGCATTGATTTGAGCTTTAGAATCTATCAAGCCTTTATCTTTTGATCTATTGTTGGAAAGTAGTTTATCTAAAGAGAAAAATATGGATTGATTTCAAGAGAAGAACAGAAGATCTTGAAGTGTGTTGATTATAACGCAAGCCTTACATAATAATATACATGGTTAAAATCACACCACGCATGTAATACAAATGCATAAATCTTGAAGGTTTAGTGTATGATGCAAGGTGTAGCTTAAGATGATCTATGAAAAAACATGTCTTTAGATGATTCTCATTTTTATTTCATTGTTGCTAACAAACCTAGTCAAGTTTTTATAAGTACATGTGCATAGTCGTTCCATTTGATATTTTTAGAATGCGAGCCAATGAGATAAGGATTATTTTAGATTAATATTTATTTATTTAGTTTAATATTTTTAAAATTAGACAATTCACCAAATATGTAAAATTAAGTGAATTAAAATATATTTACAATAGATACTCAAAATAATATAAAAATATTTTTATCCCTTAAAATTTTATGTATATAATTTCAACTAAAAACTTGTACATAACTTTTTCCAAAACATATTAATATTATAAGCTTAAATATTTTATTGTAGAAACTTATATTCTCATGAGACTAAATCTTTTATATTATCAAAATTTAAATCCTTTAAAGATAACATTAAAAATGTCCAAACTCACACTTTATCCTTAGAATGAATGGAAATTGCATTTACAATGATAAATGATTATCAACATTAAACTAATAAATTTTGCATCTATAGAAGTAGCAACAGTTTTAAACTAATAATTTACTTCTCGAGAGTCTATCAGTGTGGCGAATGGAAAAATAACAACCAAACATATATGCTACATGACATAGAAGCTCCTTGACGGCTTCTCAATAGCTTCTTGTTATAATTTTAATGAATGGATATGTTTTAAATGCCATGATAAAAAGAATATCATTATCCCCTGGGTTTGTTGGACCATAGTAGTTAGAGCAACTTAAATATCACTTCACAAACTAAATATCGATATAACTTTGTTGCACACAATTTTTTTCTTATGAATTGTTAGCTTGATAATTTTAGTCAAGATTATGTAATGTACAAGAAAGTATTTTTTTCAATATATTAATTTTATTTATTTATCAAAATTCAACTATGTAGTTTTTAAGTTAAATTTATTAATCTATATTTTATGTGAAATGGTTTATACAAACCCATTTTTCATGAGAATGAATGGCCTACTTAGCATTCATTTCATTTAGGTGATATTAATAGAAGTGAGAATTGATACTATCTAGAGATCACCCATCTCCAAAGAAAATTTAATGAAAGCTAGGTAAATCTTTCATGTTCATAAAAGAAGAATGTGTTTGAACTACTACTCAAAATATAAATCAATAAATTTTATCCAAATAATGTAATCAATTACTCAAATTTGTAAGATGGTTTCTATTGACAAAAGGAGAAAAATAAGACACCCTTGAAAAATCTAAAGTTTAATTGAATTTTAAAAGAGCATAATATTCTAATTTTTAGATTGCATTGAATTCATCTACTACTCATAAAATATAAATCAATAAATTTTATCCAAATAATATCAATTACTCAAATTTGTAAGATGGTTTCTATTGACAAAAAGAAAGAAATTAGATATCCTTGACAAATCTCAATTTAATTAAATTTTAAAGAAGCTTAATAGTCCAATTTTTAGATTGCATTGAATTGAATGTGTAAGCAAAGTCCCCATGGCCAAACTTACAAAAGTAAGTATTGAGACTATTTAGAGATCACCCATCTGGGAAGAAAATTTAATAAAAATTAAGTAAATAATTTGTATTCATTAAAAAAACATGTTTGAATTACTTCTCATAAAACATAAATCAATACATTTTTTCTCAAATAATAGTCCAATTTTTTGATTGCATTGAATTGAATGTCTAAGCAAAGTCCCGTGGCAAAAAAAGAAGAAAGAAAGAAAGAAGCAGAGGCAGGCTTCATTTTGGGAAGTGAAATGCAACTATTAAGTTCCATGAAGGCCTAGGATATATGTACCAACAAGTGCCACTCCCTATGTGTAAACTTCATCCATTGCAGTACACTTTACTACCTTGAGTTTATAAATTTGGTCCACCATGCTATCATTATGGAAGATATGGGTGTATTTGTTGTTGCCAATTGTGAGATACACCATTCTCTGCAGGGCATGTAGACAATTTAGTACAACCATAAGCTCTGCATGTGAAAGAACAGCACAGAGGACCTTCACACAACCTCCAACAAAATAGTGTATACGCTCTTCTCTTACACCACAAATTGCATTATAGAGAGCCATAGCAACTTCATTTTTTGCAAGACCCAGATCTACATCAATTATATGCCTAATACCAACCTACCTTTCTATGATTATGTAAAGTATCTTGCTTACCACCACCTCCATTTCTATATATGTGTTATGTGTAGTCGACAAAATTGATAGGATGTATAAAAGTAATGGAAAATTTATTGCTCTTGAGCCTCTTCCCGTTGCCACCTACCTAGTAGGAGCAATTGTTGCCAATGCAGTTGAAAGATTATTTTGGGGATTGCTTTCCCAAATTGCTCCTGACTTGCAGCTCAATCTGCTATAGAATTAATGTTGGTAGGTAAATTCAAATTTGAGAGGGAATGTTTTTTGAAGAGATAAAAGGAATTGAAGGCAGTTAGTCTATCAAGTTTTTTGGAAGAAGAATTTTTTTGTGCAGCAGCAGTCTGTGAACAAAGGAATGTTTTGTGTGAGCTCCTAGAAGCTCCTGAAGAATAGTAGTTGTATTTAGTTTGTTTTTTATGATTGAGTAGTGATTTCTCTTGAAAGAGCTATGTGTAGCTCCTGATAGTGAGCTCCTAGCATCTCCTAAAAGTTGTTTGTCTATGTGAACAACTCATGAAATCTCCTAGCAGCTAGTAGTCTATAGCTTAGAGTTTATTTTCTAATTTTTATGTGTAGTCTTTTATGTATTGCCATTTCCAATTTATTGAATACAAAATAAATTTTCATGTCTTCTTGTGCTTCCACATTTCATTTGTGTATTCCCAGTTGATTGGGAAATAGAGCAACAACTTTGTGTTTTTTTGTGTAGTCAAAAAAAATTTCCTAACATGGTATCAGATCCATAGGCCCCATTTCTTCATGAGTTAGGGAATTTTTTTTTGGGTATTAAGTTTTCTTGTTGGAGAAATGGCTCGAGATGAAGGGAAGAGTTGGAAGTAGCGATTGTCCTTTTAATGGATAGAACTATGATGTTTTGGAAAAGAAGATGAAGACCATAATGGTTGCAAATAATTTGTGGGAGTTTGTGATCAGTGGTTTCAATGATGTAACTAATCTTTTAGCATATGTAGTTCTCACAAACAACCAAAAGACCCAACTAAAGGAGTTTAGGAGGAAAGATGCTAAGGCCTTGAGTTTAATAGAAGCAGCCTTGACATAGGCCATTCTTCCTAGCATAGTAGCAGCTAACTATGTAAAGGAAGCTTTGGAAATCCTCCACCACAAATATAAAGGGATTGATAAAGTTAGATTGGTGAAGCTCCAGATGCTTCGAAGAGAGTTTGAGACTCTTGAAATGGAGGACAATGAGTCCATCTCAATTTTTCACACAAGACTCTCAAGTTTGATAAACCAGTTGAGAGTGAATGTAGAAGTCATGGACGATCAAAGGATTGTGGATAAAATCATTAGGAGCTTACCCATGAAGTTTGATGCAATGGTGATTTCCATTGAAGAGGCAAAGGATCTTACAACATTGTTCATTGATGAGTTGATGGGTTCTCTACAACTCCATGAGTAGTGCCTAAATAGGTTTGCTACTTCTTCCCAAGAGCAAGCTTTTAAAGCTCAGTCAAATGCAAGAGGAAGGGGGAGAAGAAACAATGGTGGAAGGAGCTCAAGAGGTAGAGGTCATGGAAACTCCGGACAAGGAAATGTTGGAGGAGATAGTGTTAGAAGATTAATCTTTACTAGGTGAAGGTTATTCTTTATTTGTAATTATTTATTAACTTGTAGGAATATTCCAAAGGAATCCCTACAAGTCTTTTGTCTTTTTTTGTCATCTCACACATGTGTGAGGATGGCTTATTTTTAATTCCTTTATTAAGGAATATTTGTAACCACCTCCTTAAGAGGTGACACTTTGCACACACATAGATGAATGGTGCATTCATTGAGTTGGGAGTTACATTCTAACTCCTTCTTCTCCCTCTACTTATTTAGGTGCCTCTCCTCTCATTCTTTAATTCTCATGCAAGCAAGCTAAGGCTGAAGCTCTCTCTTTGTATTATTCTTTAGGCATTTTGCCTCCATTCATAATATTGGGGTTTTTTCTTGTTTTTTCCCCTTAACAAATTCTTGTGTCTCTCTTGCTTTGGTGGTGCTTGGTTTGGCTACTTCAATTTATTTGGTAATCTCTTTCCTTCAAAAAATTGCTCTTTATTAGTACTTTCCATTGCTCTTTTCTATTTCCTTTCAGATAGCTCAAGACGAGCAAGAAGCCAAGAGGGAGCGAGAAGCCCTTAGACCAGCTCCCAACAAGGCAAGAAGAACAACAGTTCATATAAAAAAAAATGACAAGAGCAATGTTGAATGCTACTACTGTCATAAATTTGGTCATTATGCAAGTGAGTGCTAGAAAAAGCATGGCAATCAATAAAAAAAATGCAAATGTGGTTGATGCGAATGTGGTTGAAGGAAATCAGTCCACAACCTTCATCGTGTGCAACATTGGTGAAGAAGGCAGCCCCAAAGTCTAGTATTTGGACAGATGTTTTAGCAACCACATGAGTGGTAATGAAAGTTTGTTTTCTTTCATTAATAAGAATGTGAAGTCAGAGATAAGAATGGGGAACAATGGATTAGTTATAGTTGTGAGAAAAGGATCTATTATGATCTGCACCAAGAAAAGTGAGAAGAAGGAGATACAAAATGTATTTCTTGCTTCTGGGTTAAAGCATAACCTCATGAGTGTTGGACAACTAATCCAAAATGGATATAAAGTGTTGATGGAGAAGGGTCAATGCATTATTTATGACAAGAATGAGAGGAAGAAAGTGTTTGTAGTAGTTCAAATGATAAAGAACCGAATGTTTCTTTTGAAGATTAAAACATGTTTCTCATCTTAGTCCATTGTTGCACCTCTCATGAATAGAAAATGTACAATAGTACAAGTAGCCCTCTAGAGCACCATTCAAGAACCCTCCAAGCTATGGCATCTCAAGTATGGACATTTAGGCTATGTTGGTTTAAGTCTTCTTTCCACTTGAACAAAATGATTGATGGTTTACCAAGAATAGTAGAGCCTAATGTTAAGTGTGAAGCTTGCATTTTGGGCAAGCAACATAGGTAGCCCTTTCAATTAGGTAACTCTACAAGGGAAAGAGCACCATTGGAGCTGGTGTACATGGATTTGGTATGCCCTATGAAAACCTTATCTATTGGTAAAAGCCAATATTTTATGACCTTCATTGATGATTACAGCCATAAGAAGGGGTCTATTTTTTGCAACATAAATCTAAAGTTTTTGATAAGTTTTTGTTGTTTAGGGCCCATGCTGAAAAGGAGAGTGGAAATTTTATCAAGGCCGTAAGGTCAGATTGAGGAGGAGAGTACACCTCCAATTAGTTTGTAATTTTTTGCAAACAAAATGACATCAAGAAGGAGCTAATAACTAGTTATACTCTACAACAAAATGGATTGGATGAGAGAAAGAATAGGACCATCATGGAGATGGCAAGGAGCATGATGAAAGCAAAGGGACTCCCAATTGAATATTGGGGAGAGGCTATAGCAATAGTTGTATATTTGATAAATAGAAGTCCAACAAAGGCAGTCCATGACAAAATCCCACAAGAGGCATAGACAAAATGAAAGTGGATGATTGAGCACTTGAGAGTGTTCAAGTGTATAGAATATGCTCACGTGCCTAAGAAAAAGAGGCAAAAATTGGATGAAAAGGGTGAGAAGTGTATTTTCATGGGCTACAATGAGGAGTCCAAAGCCTACAGGCTATATAATCTGGTCACCAAGAAGATAGTGATTAGTAGGGATGTGGAGTTCCTAGAGGATGAGTCATGGGATGGAGTGATAGTTTTTGATAGCTCAGAACCGCTCCTAATAGCTCCTAAAGAAGAAGGAAGAGAACAAGAAGTTCAACAAGATGATCCTGTAGTTGCTCCTAAAAGCTCCAGACAAAATCCTAACACCTCTCAATGGCTCCTAACGACTCCTAGCCTAGGTAGACAATTAGGAAGACAGTCATAGATAGTTAGAGAATTGGTCACAGAGAGCTCCCAACAACTCCTAAAAGCTCCTGAAGTGAGCAGACAAAAAGGCAAGCAGCCAGAGACAACCAGAATATTGGCTCCTGAGAGCTCCCAATAGCTCTTGAACTAGCCTGTTCAGTAGAGCAGCAGTAGTAGTGAAAGTTTAGACCGCACTCTCACCTCCCTAATGCCAAAGAAGACAAAGAATCTTAGGGAGATCTACCAAAATGAAAGGTATGATGAAGAATTTGATGAGAGTGTGAATTTTGCATTATTTTCTCATAGTGATCTAGTTTATTTTGAGGATGTTGTGAAAGAGGAGAAATGGTGTGAGGCCATGGTTGAGGAGATAGATGCAATAGAGAGGAACAACACATGGGAGTTAACTAATTTTCCTCCAAACAAGCAAGTTATTGAAGTGAAATGGGTCTACAAGACCAAGTGTAATGTCAAAGGAAGAATAGAGAGGTATAAGGAAAGATTAGTTATCAAGGGGTACAAACAATAGTTTGGGAGAGATTATAATGAGACGTTTTCCCCCGTTGCAAGGATAGAAACTATGTGGGCAGTCATAGCAATTGTAGCCCAACACAAGTGGAAGGTGTTTCAAATGGATGTGAAGTCCATCTTCCTAAATGGAGTGTTGAAAGAGGAAGTTTATGTGGAGTAGCCATTTGGATATGAAGTTTTAGGTCAAGAACACAAGGTGTATAGGCTGAAGAAAGCTCTTTATGGGCTGAAGCAAGCTCCACAAGCATGGTATAGCTTTAGCAAAAGCGATGATGATCCCACTCTTTACATCAAGGCAGCAAATGGTAAGATTTTGATTGTTGTCTTGTATGTAGATGATCTAGTTTTTACTGGAGATGATAGTTTCCTCATTGTTGATTTTAAAGAGGTCATGAAAAGAGAGTTTAAAATGACAGATTTAGGTCTCTTGATATATTTTCTAGGCATAGAAGTAAAACAAATCCATGATGGTATGTAGTGTCCCTCCATCTGCGTTGTCTTATGTTACCTTTTTGTCTCAGCTTTTTGTGCATATCTCAAAATTAGTATGTTCTTTGGATAGTAATCTTTTCCTTGGAAAGTTTGTTTTAAACCCTTCATGATTTTGTTAGAAGCGCATGTCTATTACCAAGCTCTCATTTTCATTATCATAATAGTTGGGAAGTATGAACGTAGGGTAGGCAAGGTTTAACATTTAGGTCAAAAATAATAGCGATGAGGTCATATAGGAAATTATTTAGTAAAATTTATTGGTATAAGTATCAAAGATGAAATTTAATATAAGAATGTGGATTCAAATTAGAGGAATTTATTAATAAGTAAATTAGAATTACTCTCCTTTGATAAACCGTGGACTCTTCCATACTTGTTGAATTAACATAAGTTATTCTCCTTTGCGGTGTACGTTTGGCATTTGGTATTCTATCTTCTTATGAATAGGTATGTAAATGTACCCTCATTATGGAGATAAGATATTGAAGTAAGGCATTTAGTGAAATAATCTATATAGTGAAGTTATGGCTCTTGTAGGATGAGATTTTAAATCACTTAACTATATTAGTTATATTTTAGAATGAATAAACATATATTATTATAATATATGTAGATAGAAAAATAGTTAGGGGGAGTAAGCAATAATTAATAATAGATGTGTTGGCGGAGAGTGAGCACATGCAAAAGGGGGGATTTTTTGCAGGATGGCAGGGAAGAGATTAGGGAATGTCGTTTAAGGAGATTTTCTTAATCACTGAGGAAGCTGAAGAAGAGGCATGTCTCATATATGTTGCAGAGGATAATATTCATTGGGAGATGGTAGTCAACTGCCGCTATGTAGCACGATGAGGAGATAACACCCACTTGCCAACAACAGATATGCGATGATATGGAAACATGAAGGAATTCTCTATTTGTACAGTGTGGTAGATTTTGAGTAATCTTCGGTCTGGGAGGAATCTACTAGGAGACTCTTTTGGTAAGAGGCATCTTGTGATATAGAGAGGTAAGGGTTATTTTGCACTCTCAATAGATGATTCGTGCTTGCTAATACAAGCTATGCAACTTAGAGGTTTACATGTCTGACCACTAGAGTCACCTCTACTTCTAAATCCAAAGATCTTGTGACATTATGTTTTATATTTGTTTGGTTAAAATCTGCAATTAAAAGCCATTATTCAGCCGTAAAAAGGGGTTCGATGCAGGAATTTTAATTTGTTTGCATGGCTTCCTTTCACTGTTTCTACCCACAATCATTTGCATGCAAATTATTCTACGAGCTATAAACACACACAGGCAGTGCTAAGAGAATAACATGAAACGAATCTTAACCTGCCTCACTGCCCATGTTATTCAGCCTATCTCTTTCCTCTGTAACACAAGCCACCGAAGGAGATTCCTCTTCATTGTTGTCCTTGTAGTCTACATGGCTTGCCGTGATAATGTGATGTGTTGAATTTCTTCGGATAAATCCTCAAGTGTTGATGAACTCCTTAAGAAGACCTGGATCATTCTCTAAAATTACTGATGAGCACCCTCTCAATGATGCTCTTCTGATATCCAGACTATTCAACCGCTCCTTGTCTCTTTTCCCCTTTCACCATATATTCTCTTTTACTAAAAAATGATCCCCATCCAATTTCCTTCACAACCCACGTGAGTTCACTACATATCTCTTATATATATATGGGAGGCTAGAGATTCTAAATCCTTTTAAGAGTAAACTTTTCTAAGCATAACTTTCAATCTAGGAAAATTCAAAAACACAAATAAATGAGGCAATTTGCCAATCAGTCCACTCGTCTTGTCTATGCTACCACATTTCCATCGGTGTCTCGCATAGCACTTGTAGCTACCATATATATTATTTATTTATTTCCTATTATTATGATCTGATGGGTGTCCCTTCATTACCTCTAGTTACCTGATACGTGTCTAGTTAATGCAATTCTTTATTTATTTATTTTTGAAATCTCACAAGAACATTTTGCGTATTTAAGATGATGGAAATGAATCATATTTCTTCAAGAATTCAAATTCTGATTTAGATTTTTATCTTAATGCTTCAATGGTTTGATCGTGGTGAAGATTAATTTCCAAACTTCAAAATTGAGCACGTCTCTGGAAACTCGCCACCAACCAGAAAATGCGTCTAGTTCAAAAAATAAAAGTTGCACATTATTTCTCCTACTCTTAAGTCATGTATTGGCACCTCACCTTTCTCCTTTCCTTCAGCCTTGTTGATAACTTTTGGGATTTGATAATAATGCAAGTAGATGGCAATATTTCCAAATTCCAATATTCACTTTCTTATATACTTGGCAATCTGTCACAGTTATAGCATTTAGAGTAGAGGTATTGTGCAGAATTAAGTAGCCTCCCTAAAACCCTTGGTAACTTGTCACAGCTGCCACACTCTGACATGGTAGGTTGTATAGTTTTAAATAACTTTTGTATGATTCCTTTAGCGATCTGTCACAATTGCAACGCTTGGAAATAGAACGGAGTAGAAGTTAAACAAGCTCGCTGACTACTTGAGTGATCTGTCCCGGCGGTAGCACTTGAACGTGGTAGGGTGTATAGAATTAAATAACTTCCCTGTCACATAGAAGTTTCTTACTAATGCTACACTAGAACATAAAGTCTGTAGAGGTTTAAAACTTCCTTTCTGATTCCTTTGGTAACTTGTCACTTTTGTAGCGCTTGAAAATGGAGAGATGTCAAGGTTTAAATAATCTCCTTGATTCATTAACAATCTATCTTAGCTGAAGTGCCTATTCCAAAAGGTTTAGAAGCTTATTTCTATATCAAAGTTTAGAGGAGAGATTCGAATGGAAATTTAATGAGTTCCATTTGTAGCTTGGATTAATTCCTGTAGGTGGCACTGGCTAAGTGGTATTCAGAGGCATAGTTAGATTAAGTCATATTTTAGTCTATGATAATTTAAATGGACCTTGGAGGGATATTCTTTTCCCATCTTTGAATTAGTTGAGTTGTGAACTTTTCCATATTGAGATCATATGATATTATTATTATTAATTTTCTTATGCATAAGAATTCTTATAAAAGGATTTAGGGAATATCATTGGAAGTTAGGATTATATGATAGATTTTGCATTTAGAAATCAAATACTCTCTCTTAGCATCTAGTTGACCACAATTTGGAAATGTAGAACATGAGCATACTTTAAATTATAGAGATTGAATAGTTAATTTATTTGGAGTTATGCATTGGAAGGTTTATTGTTGAAAGAGTAATTTAACAATGCATAGTATATTTGATATAATAGGGTATTTTTATTCCAAAGTCGAAGTCTAAAATTTAGAAGCGAAACTCTATATCTTAGGAACATTGAAAGCCAAGTTAGGAATATCTAACTTCTTATACCACATTCATGTACCTATGAGTGTTTATTAAAGATGGTTATTTAGTGTATTCTTGTGGTGAATTTTGTGTGTAATTTTGGAGTTTATGACGAATATTTTTATGGAGGTTGTTTTTGGCTATGAATTTGATGTTGATTTTGAGATCAAGTTTTGTTGCCACCTTGTAGGGAAACCCTTGTTTTAGTGATTTATCAGTCTTCCAGAGAAAGGGAAGAAAGGTGTTGCTTTATTATTGGCTTTCACTTTTGGTTCTTTATGAACTATTTCTCATATGATCTATTTGATGTTATGGGTTTAGCCTTACACTTGAAAATAGTTTCGTTATGAAGATTTTATGTAGGATGGTGTTTAACTTGCTTAATGCAATTTATCATGTGGCTTTATATGATGTGCATAGGGCTTACCTTGATAGTGTCTTTTGAGTTTTGTTGTTCATAAGGGGAGTGGCTTTCAATGGGGGTCGAGACCCAGAAGTGGTCTTAGGGTAACTCATTGGAAGTTTGTTAATCAAGTGAAAACGATAATATTTATTTAGGGGTTTTGGATAGAATCACACATTAACAAGATATAAGTGAATGCCTCACTCATGGCTCAAGTGCTTGTATGGGCTTGAGATGAGTTGAGAAGGCCTGGAATGGCAAAATCATTGTCTTGTCCTTATGAAATATAATCGATGCCACATTGAATTGCATGTGGGGCTGGGTTTCGTAAGAGGTCACCAGGGTAACCCAAGTTGGGGGCCAGGGCCTAGGAAGATTCACTAGGGTAACCCATGCAACATTACGATGACACTCTTCCTTAAACAACCAAGTATGCTTTGTTTCCCTCTATGATATTCTTAAGCCTCTAGAAGCACATGTTGGAATTTGTATGTTGATGCTTTATTGGTTATTCCTTATGTTGGGCACATCTTGTGTTGGTTATATCTTGTGTTGTGATTTCCTTATGTTATTGTGGATCTTGTTGTGAAGTCTTGTATCCTTGTTCTATATGATGGTTATTGTTGGGGATCCTTCTTGTCATCTCTTAGCATGGGGGGTGGGCCTTTGGGTCCACATGGTTGGGTGGAACATGCTATGCATCCCATTTGGTCCCCAGTTGTCGATTGAGAAGTGCAAAATTGTACATTGCAGTGACTCCTGAGTTGTACCAGAGTTGGATCCAGTATTGCAGCTTTGTACTCCTTCATTTCAAATGTATCATTCCATTTTATTGTACCTTCCCCATTCATGTTGGGAAGCGGCATTGTAATATTGTAACCCTTGATTAATGTGTTGACCATGTTCATATTATCTTATGATTATTGGTATATACTTACCTTTCATGTGATGTAATAATGTTGTTGTGAAAAGTAATGAGTCTTGTAAACCCGAGGGATTTGTTATATGTAGTTCATGTTAGTTTTCATTTCATGTGATATATGAGTATTATGATGTATGTTAGTACTTTAAAAAAAAATTGGTGCCATAAATGCTATATATACTAGTATCCTTTGGGGTTGCTTGGCGGGGCATTACATGGTATATTTATCTCTCAAAAAAAATGCAAATGAAATCTTGAAGAGATTTAGGATGCTTGAAAGAAAGCCTGCCCCAACACTGATAGCCATAGGTCTAAAGTTGAGCAAGGAAGATTGCAGCAACAATGTGGATCCAACCATGTTTAAAAGTTTGGTTGGAAGTTTGATGCATTTGACTGCAACTAGGCCTGATATAATGCACAGTGTGAGTCTTATTTCTAGATTTATAGAGACTACAAGGGACACCCATTGGAAAGTAGGTAAAAGAATCCTAAGGTATGTGAATGGCACCAAAGGATATGGCATTTTGTACATAGCAGCAAATGAGTTTGGGTTGGTTGGATACACAAATAGTGATTGGGCAGGGAGTTTGGATGATAGGAAGAGCACAATAGGCTATGTGTTTCAATTGGGATTGAGAGTCATTTCATGGGCTTCCAAGAAACAACCCACAGTTTCCCTATCAACAACCAAGGCTAAGTATATAGTATCAAATATAGCAGCATGCCAAGCTATTTGGCTGAGAAGAATCTTGGCAAATTTGAGAGAAGAACAAGAGGATGGAACAACAATCTCTTGTGGCAATGTTTCATCAATAGCTTTGACAAAAAATCATGTGTTTCATGGAAGAAGCAAGAACATTGAAATCAGGTATCATTTTATCAAAGAGTTAGTTGAAAATGTGAAATTAAAATGACATTGTGTAGGTCTTAGCAGTAGCTAGTAGACATATTCACCAATCCTTTGAGTAGGGATACTTTTGAGTGCCTAAGGAGCAAATTGGGCATTATTGATTTGGATTAGGATTGATCTTGTTTTTTCAACTTAGGACAAAGGGGGGGTGCTGGAAAATTTATTGCTCCTCAGCCTCTTCCCATTGCCACCTACCTGTCAAGAGCAGTTGTTGCACATGCAACTAAAAGATTATTTTGGGGATTGCTTTCCCAACTTGCTCCTGATGTGCAACTCAGTCTGTAGTAGAATTAATGTTGGTAGGTAAATTCAAATTTGAGAGGGAATGTTTTTTGAAGAGACAAAAGGAACTGAAGGTAGTTATTTTGTCAAGGTTTTTGGAAGAAGTTTTATGTGTAGTAGCAGTTTGTGAATAGAGGAATGTTTTGTGTGGGCTCCCAAAAGCTCCTGAATAGCAGTAGTTGTATTTAGTTTTTTTTTTGTGATTGAATAGTGATTTCTCCTGAAAGAGCTCTACGTAGCTCCTAATAGTGAGCTCCTAGTAGCTCCCAAAAGTTGTCTATCTGTGTGAACAACTCATGAAAGCTCCCAACAACTAGTAGTCTATAGCTTAGAGTTTTTTTTTGAGTTTTATGTTTAGTATTTTATGTATTGTCATTTCCAATTTATTGAATACAAAATAAATTTTCATGTCTCCTTGTGCTTCCACATTTTATTTGTGTATTCCTAGTTGATTGGGAAACAAAGCGATAGCTCTGTGTTTTTTTGTGCATTCAAAAAAAATTTCTTGACAAAAGGGGCTCTCTGGTCGATAATTTTCATATAATCCTCTGAAATCTTTGCAATTGTTTCCAATAGAAGAAGCTTAATGTGTCGACAAGGATAAAGGAGAAAATACACAAGTCTTGGACTTATGCCAGTGTCAAGAATAGCCTCAATTCTCTCGCACCCGCCATTAGAAAATGATTTAACTGCTTTGCAACAATCTTTAATTATACTATCATTTTCTATCATTTTAAGAAGCTCATGCAAGAAAGGAAAGAAAATTTTGGTGGTCATAATGGGCTTGAGCTTTATAATTCTCAACATTATGAAAGTGGCATGATCCATGGACATAGGCCGTTGCAAGTGAGGTACCAGATCATCCGCAGCTATGTCAGCCATGCACTCCACTGAGTGTAGATGTGGCACCATTGATAGGGTGTGAACTTCCTGCACATTCACACAACTTGTTCAGTAAGGAAAAAATATTCACAAACTTTGGCACTTGTCCGCCATTGATCAAAATACAAATATCATTTCTACCAAGATAGTGTAATATTTGAGCATCAAGATGCTGAAAATCTAGGTAAACTTCTATTTTTAGAATATCGACCAAGAGAGGCACAATGCCCATCTGGGTGATGATCCTCACATCCTCTTCAGAATAGTACCCTCTTCCCAAATAAATCAGACCTCTATGCCAAATTTATTTATCTTCATACTTGACTTGCTTTGTGATCACTTGCAACTCACAAGTTCTATTTGTTATTGGTGTGCTTGGGCCACTTTCAACTGCTTCTGAAAAATTTGACATTGTTGCAGAAAGAATGTCACACATTCCACAGGTGTTCAAATCCTAACATCACAAGCATAGACGAATCAAGCAATGTTATTCAAACAGACCTACAATTTCAGCAGTTGGCCTTCAAACACAAAGATCTCCTACCAAAGCAACACAACAAGAATCAAACTATTTTGAAAAAAAATTAAAGAGTCTATGAGCTTAAGTACAGGAATTGGGCCTTTCATTTTCCAAATATCAAACACAAATTCAAGAAACAAGATTTTATCCAACCTCCAACTTTATGAAATCAAACAAATAAGCTATTAACTCTTGTTTAAACCAAGTCTAGCTATACCCACATATCTTTTCAGTTTTTCCTATTCTCTAAACGAAGCTTCTAACAAAATTTCTGCATACCTGACGATGTTAAAGAAAGGAAGAAAATACCAAATCTCTCCTCGTATAAGTTATTCTAATTACACCTTTTATCTTTTGTGTGCTGCAAAGAATATGCCAAAATAATGATCAGGATGGTAACCAACAGTCAATCCAATAGAGATGCCTCACATTCCACAAGTGCCCAAATCCTAACAGCATGGGCATAGATGGATCAAAAATTGTTATTCAAAGAGAGCTACAATTAGACACACAAATCTCTACAAACCCTTCAAATACAAAGATATCCAAAAAAAATAAAGTGTCTATATGCTTACAGTACATGATTTGGACCCTACTCTTTCCCAAGAAAATCAAGAAATAAGATTTAGTTCACCCTCTAACTTCAAGAAATCAAACAAATAAGTGACTAATTCTTGTTTAAACCAAGGCCAACTATACCCACATATCTTTTCAGTATTTTTTGTTCTCTAAACAAAGTTTCTAACAAAATTTTGTATACCTAATGATATTAAGGAAATAAAGAAAATACCAAATGAGTCCTCGTATAAATGCCTGTTATCTTTTGTGCATTATAAAGAGGATGTCCTAATAGCGATTAGATGGTAACCAACAATTAAAAGTGAGAACCCAATATAGACAAGGCTTTTGAGCATGTTGAATGCCCTTTCCTTTGAAAAATCCTAAGCAAACAATAAGCACCCAAGGAGCAGCCAAAAACAAAACAAGAAGCACCCAATTAAGAAGCACCCAAATACATCCTAGTTGAAGAGCCATGCTTGTTAAATTCGTTCGAACATCCTTCTCTCTCTAGGATTGAAATTTAAAAATTTGTTGGCACATGTAACAACCTATATAACTATGTACCCGGTAGAATCTTTTCAAGTCTATAACTAGACTTTCAAGTGTCACATGCACATCAAAATTATTTAACTTTACTAAGAAAGTAAGTTTCTTCATCAAAAATTTTAACTCTTCCATAGTTGAAACACAATTTTACCTTTTCTTTACTCACAATTTGTTTGGCATTGTCATCTTTAAAGAAAACTTCTCCTCCATCATAAGTTGTATATGTAGAAAAAATAATTTTCATGAGGATTCATATGGTAGGAGTGACTTGAATCGATAATCCAACCATTATTATTAATTGTGTTAGTAGAAATACATAAAACATCATTATTACCCTCATTGAAATACTTTTGTGGAAGAATCTAAACTCTTTTTTTCTCTTTTTTTGTATTCCTTATTCACATTTCTCTATTTCCATAGTTCCAACACTTTACTCTACTCTTTCCTAGGGTAAGAATGTTTAAATCTCTAAGAAGAAAGATATATTGATGCAAGACCAAATTATAATCTCTAATAAGTATAATATTTAATCTCAATAACTATAGCATGATGTATGTGATCAATAGTTAAGTGCTAGCAAGCAGGATGTAGTAATATTATCTATCAATAAGTAAGTTTTAAGAAAAATATAAGATCAATGAATAAAGTCTAATAATTATTCTAAAATAATGAAAGGTCAATGAGTAAGATCTAAGAAGCCAGATATAACAATATAACATAGTTATATCATCATAATATTTATGTAATATCTACAACAAAATATAAGCAATAAAGATGATGTGAATATAGACAAGGGGGAACAATAAGTAGGCAAGCCACTTGGCAAATGAAAATAAAAGAAAATGTAAGGAATAGTAACAAATAATAAAAGGTTAAGTGGAAATCAACAATGTCCCCCCAAATATGGGAAGGGAAGTAAGAAAAAAACTATAGAAGGTGAAATGGGTATGAAAAACATATAATGAGTATGGAAATGCCAAAATGGAAAATAAAATATAAAAAATTAAAGGGTGAAGTTAAAATCCTAGCTAGATAGATATATGTGGGTATACAATGTTGTGATGCTCATGTATCAAGTGGAAAATATAGATAGACACTTGCAAATTATATAGATATCCCCATAATCTCTCAAACTTGATGGGAACACCTTAGTAAGAAGCATATATTGATGAATAAAATAATGTAAGCACATAATCTCTCAAAATTGGTGGAAACACCTAAGAAAGAAGTGTATCCATATGAAAATAGGGGAGGAATATATCTTGGAAGTATTATAAATGTAAAAATGGATAATCTGTATGATCATACTTCGTAAAACAAGGTGCCACAAATCTAAGTGGCATAGGATAATTCAAAATATCATGTGGTAAGGGAGTATGTAATATAAGTTTGATAGGATCCTTTTGTTTAAATATTTTAGCTTGATCGTTAATACACTTTCTTAGATTGTGAGTCTCACCAATAAGATAGTTTAGATAAGGGGAAATATCATTCTCAACTTGTCCCATTACCATATGTCTATATATATCATGTGTAATAGTGTGATGTGTTATCAACTAGTGGAATTTTACCTTGTTGTTCTTTGCCCTTATGAATCTATAAATTTTGTGTTTGTTCAATAGAGGATGTAAAATAATATATTCCACAGTCAGTAAAAGATATATCCATGGAAATATATCAGATAATGAATTGATATGAGCTAATGAGTTGCCATTTTCATCATGGCAATATAAAGAACTATACTATGTCAATGATTAATTATATCATTAATAGACTATGAGACACAAGGTAGGAAGGTCTAACAACATCATGTGAAGGTGAGAAAGAGGCATCATGTATATGAAAATTGTTGGAGTAAATGGTTTTTACCATTTTCCCTCTTAAGTTTACTTAGGCTATTGCATTTAGTTTATCAATGATTTAATCCTTCGGGTGGTTTCTTTCTTGTATCAGGTAGTTTTACACCCACCATATATTCATGGCTTTAAAAGATTCTATCATATGTAAAACATGCATCTCATATTTTTCACTCCTTATTTGGTGAAATGGCCTTGTGTCTCTCTCTAATGCAGAGTGGTAGGAAAGCAACACCTTTTCCCAAATGCTTCTCTCAAATACTCTATATGCACACATCAACTTCACCATTCCCCTCAACAATGCAACTTGACCACTCAACTTGACTCACACACCCAGACATCTCAACAGGACTTGGGGATGATGTAAACACTCTTCACACAACACAACATGACCAAACAAATAGACCTTGCACCCAAAAACATCCATTCTTTCATCGCTCCTACACAAGCCCATGCATCTTTGTAACATTCACCAATAGGACAGTAAAAATAAAATATGATTAAAGGAATTAACCAGACCATGAAACATTGTTTTAGACTCCTAACACCATCCCCCACAAGTTCCCAAAAGCACAGGATCAAACACCCAACACAAATGTATTAAAAGATTGATTTACAAGCCATAAACAAGGCTTAACTAGGCTTGTACAAGGAAGCTTTCAACTTGTCAAGGAACACCCCAACACCCCTAATTCTTTTAAAAGAATCCAAAAGGTTCCCCAATACCTATTCCATGATTTTCATCCATTCTATTTCCTCAAGTACTCATAAAAAAACAAATAATGTATTCAAATGATCACATTTTAGACTGTACAAGGCAAAAACCAGACCTAGGGCATCACATAACTTTTGTAAACCTCCCTTTTTCACTCTAAAATAAATTGAAGCATGTAAAAGATTCCTAAATCTACCAATCCACCAAGTTTCATATTTTTCCCATGGTGGAAATGGGAATTACATCCATTTTGGTGACCAAACCCTTGATTTGCAAGGGTTCAGACCCACTTTCACTAAAATTGATGTAACTTACTCAATACTTGATGAAAACAAGCCAAATCACCACCAAAAGAAAGTAGACTCTGCCCTCTTTCAAACCATACCAATTTAAATCTATATAATGATGTACCAGACTTTACCAAGCTCGGGAATATTGAAAAATGCTGAAAAAAAAAAAGAAAAACAGAGTTTTTTATTATATTTAATGCTTCAAAACTTCATCAACTTCATGCCTCAACCCAATGGAGGATATTTAAACATGTTTTACACATTCCCTAATTCCATCAACTTATTTTTGAAGGAGGGAACCGTTGGAAAGTGTGATTACATCCTTAATAGTGAAATTACAACAAATGACAACATGACAAATTTTCACAATTTTGCACTTTTTTGAAGCAACTTTGATCCCTATCACCTAAGACCTCAAAAATCACTCAAGTGGCTTTAAAAAATCCTTATTACAAAATTAAAACATCAACCTTGCATATCCACATACAAATTCAAATATTTTTCCTTCAAAGGCTACATGACAACTTTTGAAGCAAGGTTACAAGTTTACATATTTTGACTCCAAAACTTAAAGACTCATCCTAATTCATGCTTGATGGTCTTTTTAGACCTTATTAAATACAAAAGACCTCAAAATACTAATACTTACCAACTGACCGCCCTACTAATCATTCAAATGATCAAAAATTGATGTTGTGGTGTAGGTGCTCCTGCACCATACACCCCCGCTAGAAAATACTCATGCCTCATGAGTTGTGTTTGATACCATTGTCTCCAAGCTTCAAACAAGATAAAATGATCCATAAAGCCACTCCACTGGTTCATGTAGACTAGAACTACAAACTACCCTGCACTTCTAGCATTTTGGAATGTATTGATACATGCATTTTCCCTCTTCTCTATCCTCAAACCTGCAAATAGTCTTTCATCTTTTCCCTAACCAAGATTGGATTGTTTACTATTTTTTTTCACTTGCATACAAACAAGGATTAGGAACTCTATGATCTTTCTTTTTTTCTTTGTCACCTTCATGCTTACAACTATCTTTTATTCCGTATTTTTGTTTTCTTTCACTCACTGCCCCTTTACCTTGCTTTCCCACTGTCAAATCAAGCTTATATACCTCTGCACCTACAAAATTTATTTGCTTCTCAACCCTGCTCTTGACTATAGGGAATTTAATGGCTCCTACTAACACACTTTTATGTAATCTCACTGTCAACACTTCTTTTACCCCTGCATCAAACCTTATACTTGCATTTTCAATCTTAAAATAGGGAACAACATCAGAAAATTGGTTCTCCTTCATCACATTTATAGGTTCCTTCTTGCCACACATTATGACCTTTCCCTTATCTTTAACATCTTCTACAAGAGAAGTCAACACAAAAGAACAACCATCTTTAACTATAGTGTAGGTATTTTCCCTACCATCATACAAAGCTCTTTTGTCATATTGCCAAGGTCTGCCTAATAGGAGATGACAACAATCCATTGGAAGGACATCACACACAACACTATCATGATAACCACCAATCTGAAAATTCACAATAGCCTTTTCATTCACCAACAAAGATTGACCATCATTCAACCATGAGATCTTATAGGGACATTCATGAGGAATCTTTTTCAATCCTAACTTGTTTACCATTTCACATGAAACCATATTTTTAGTTGAGCCAGAATCAATGACCACTCTACATACCTTATCCTTGCACTTACAATTTTTCTTGAAGAGACTTTTCCTATGAAAAGGTGCTTCCTCTTTTTTTTTCTTTCCAAATTGTCTTTCTTACCATCAACATTTCCCCAACCTCAGGATATGCATTCTTACTTGTGGAACAATGACTTTCACATTCCTCTTCTTGAACCAATTGTGCTCTCCTATCAATCTTCTTGTCTCCACTAGATGAATGACCAACCCTCTCAGGACATTTCCATGAAGGATGGCCAAACTCATTACATGTATAGCACCTTCTTGTAAAATTATTAGTACTTATACCAATACCAAACCTCCCTCTACCTCTAAAACCAAAACCACCTCTAGAATTATTGTGGTCTTTACCTTTGTTTGCTCCATCTTGATCTTCATTTGGCTGCTTTGATGTAGAAGGTATTCCTCTTCCTCTTGCACTAGGACCACCTCTTCCTCTTACTGATTTCTCTTTTCTCCTTTTCATCTTTTTCTCCACCCTGATTGCCATTTGATAACAATCCTCTACACTCCTAGGGTTAGCCAAAACCAATTCATCTTATATATTAAGCCTCAAACCACCAATATATCTAGCAACTTTTTCATCTTCATTCTCATGATGACCAGACCTCAAACTTAACTTATAGAACTCCTGAGTATAAGACTTAATTTCCATTTCCCTTTGTCTCAAGTTTTTCAATTTCTTAAAAAATTGAACTTGATGATCTTTGGGTAAGAACTTACCTTTGAGTTTGGATATCATCTTGTCCCATGAGGTGACTTTAGACTTTCCTTTCTTCCTCCTCTCAGACTGAAAGTAATCCCACATACCAAAGCATGACCCTACAACTTAGTCTTTGCTATTTTGACCCTTTTCTCTTTAGGAACTTGATCACATTCAAAATGATTATCTATTGCAGCAATCCAATCAAGTAGTTCTTCATCATTTAAACTACCACCATATTTAGGAACATCAAGTTTTACCTTAGGCTTGTTACCCTTCATTGCCTTGAGTAACTTTGTAATTCTTTGATCCTCTGGAGTAAGCTCTTCTTCCACATTTTCAAACTCCTCATCTTCCTTTTCTTCTGTCTCACTCTCTTCAGCATCCCTTCTTTTGTTTGTCTCCAAGGCTATGATCCTTTCTTCCAACTCTCTGAGTTCCTTAGCATGTCTTTCCTTCATCTCCATCTCTTTAGCCATATCATTCTTCTGTGGAGGAATATTTGAAATCTCTTCACTTCTTCTTCAACCTGAAAAATGAAAATAAAATCTACTCCTTGCTTTGATACCACTTTGATGCAGAGTGGCAGGGAAGCAACACCTTTTCCCAAATGCTTCTCTCAAATACTCTATATGCACACATCAACTTCACCATTCCCCTCAACAATGCAACTTGACCACTCAACTTGACTCACACACCCAGACATCTCAAAAAGACTTAGGGATGACATAAAAACTCTTCACACAACACAACAGGACCAAACAAACAGACCTTGCACCCAAAAACATCCATTCTTCCATCATTCCTACACAAGCCCATGCATCTTTGTAACATTCACCAATAGGACAGCCAAAATAAAATCTGATTAAAGGAATTAACCAGACCATGAGACATGGTTTTAGACTCCTAAAACCATCCCCCACAAGTTCCCAAAAGCACAAGATCAAAAACCCAACACAAATGTATTAAAAGATTGATTTACAAGCCATAACCAAGGCTTAACTAGGCCTGTACAAGGAAGCTTTCAACTTGTCAAGGAACACACCAACACCCATAATTATTTTAAAAGACTCCAACAGGTTCCCAATACCTATTCCATGATTTCCATGCATTCTATTTCCTCAAGTACTCAAAAAAAAAATGTATTCAAATGATCACATTTTAGAATGTACAAGGCAAAAACTAGACCTAGGGCATCACATAACTTTTGTAAACCTCCATTTTTCACTCTAAAACAAATTGAAGCATGTAAAGGATTCTTAAATCTATCAATCCACCAAGTTTTAGATTTTTTTGCACTGTGGAAATGGGGATTACATCCATTTTGGTGACCAAACCCTTGTTTTGCAAGGTTTCAAACCCACTTTCACTAAAATTGATGTAACTTACTCAATACTTGATGAAAATGAGCCAAATCACCACCAAAAGAAAGTATACTATGCCCTATTTCAAATGATACCGATTTATATCTTGTACAATGATGTACCAGACCGTACCAAGCCCGAGAATAGTGAAAAATGTTGAAAAAAATAGAAAAATAGAGTTTTTTATTATATTTAATCCTTCAAAACTTCATCTTCATGCCTCAACCCAATGGAGGATATTTAAACATGTTTTACACCTTCCCCAATTCCCTCAAATTAATTTTGAAGGAGGGAAACATTGGAAAGTGTGATTACATCCTTAATAGTGAAATTACAACAAATGACAACATGACAATTTTTCACAATTTTGCATTTTTTTTAAAGCAATTTTGATCCCTATCACCTAAGACCTAAAAAATCACTCAAGTGGATTTAAAATAGCCTTATTAAAAAAATTAAAACATCAACCTTGTATATCCACATACAAATTCAAATATTTTTCCTTCAAAGGCTACATGACAACTTTTGAAGCAAGGTTGCAAGTTTACATATTTTGACTCCAAAACTTAAAGACTCATCCTAATTCATGCTTGATGGTCTTGTTAGACTTTATTAAATAAAAAAGACCTCAAATACTAATACTTACCAACTGGCCACCCTACTAATCATTCAAATGATCAAAAATTGATGTTGTGGTGTAGGTGCCCCTACACCACTCTCTCTCGTGAAGGATATTTCTACAGTTGATATTTCTTTGGTTATTCACTCTAACATATGTCTATATATATATCATGTGTAATAGTGTGATATGTGTTATCAACTAGTGTAATCTTACCATGTTGTTCTTTTCCCTTATGCATCTATAAATTGTGTTTGTTCAATAGAGGATGTAAAATAATATATTCCACAATCAGTCAAAGTTATATCCATGTAAATATATCAGATAATAAATTGATATGAGCTAATGAGTTTCCATCTTCATCATGGAAATATAAAGAACTATAATATATCAATGATTAATTATGTCATTGATAGATTATGAGACACAATGAAGGAAGGTCTAACAACCTCATGTGAAGGTGAGAAAGAAGCATCATGTATATGAAAATCACTAGTGATAAAGTATAATCATCATGAAGCTCAATAGTAGTGTTATTATCATATATATGGAAAATACCAAATCAATAAATGAATCATTATGCCTGAAAGAGGGTGTCTCAATATCATATGGAGTGAAGGTAAAAAATGTATATTCTTCAATTGCACAAGTCTTCTCAAGGAATATAATGATTCATGAGAGGCACATGGAGGAAAATCATAGATGTGAAATAAAAGCTATCGTGTTTGCATACAACATCACATGAGTAAGTATCCCTACTTGTGTCAAGTGCACTTAGGGATGGATTAGTAGCTCTTAGGTCACTATCATAGGCCATAAGAGATACATCATCATATATCTTATTTCATAAGAAGTAAACTTGGTAAGGAAGGTGGAGAAGATATTCATGATAGTTGAAGGGTGATGAATCAAATTAGTTTTTTTTAAAGTAAATCAAATATTTAAATATGTGTAAAATGTAAACCCTATGGCTAATGTAAAGGTGGGTAGCTTAGATGGCATGTAAGAAATACAAATAAACACACACAACCCTAATATAAATATACTAAATAAAGCACAAGAAAGGAAAATGTATACAATATTTGAAATAAGTGATATTAGAAAAATGTAGATATAAAAACCCTAATGCTAAGTCAAATCCTAGGAAGAAAACTAGGTCATGTAGGACCATATAGGTTCACCAAAATGTATATAAAAATACACTTTCCTTGGGCTTAGTCTAGGCTAGTTCAAAAGAAAATGCATACACAAAGCACAATTAACCTAGGGTAATTATTCAAGAGTTGGGCTATGGAATATTATTCTAGCAATTGAAATGTGGGAAATATTGATAAAAATAAATGTACTTTTCTCAATAACTAAATAATACAATATATGTTTTATGTGGACTTGAATTTGATGTACCTCAACATTAGAAGAAGTGAATAATAGTTTGGTAATGGCCTCATAATTAAAATATTATGTTGACACTATGCAAGGTTGAGTTTGAGATTCAAGCATGAATCCACAACTATGAATGTGACATATACATACAAACTTGTCTTGTGCACGATATGTAGATCACTTTTCTTCATTATGCCAAATGTACTAGCATAACCTCTTGAGTTTTGGAAAAATGTGTAGCAAAGAATACAATCTTATTTTTCAAGATGAAGGATGTGAGATCAAAAAAGGACCTGGAATTGTGGTTGCTACTAGAAAATGGAAAGATGGAAATGTTTATTAGCTTAATGATGCAAATGATCATTGCTTTATGAATCAGATTAATGAAAGCTGATTATGGCATAGGAGGATGTATCACTTAAATTTTGATAAGCTAGTAAGAATCAGTTCAGTTCAAGCTATAAGAGATTTTCCAAATATTACAAAGCCTATTAATGGTGTCTATAAAGAATTTCAAATTGGAAAGAAAGCAAGAAGAAGCTTCAAAGTCAAAGAACAATCTACTGCCAAACTATTAGAATTGGTACATACAAATTTTTTGGTCCTATAAGAATAAGAAGTCTTCAAGTTGGCAGGTATTTCATGCTATTAATTCATGATTATTCTAGAATGGAATGGGTTACTTTTCTCAAAGAAAAATCAAAAGACCTAGACAAGTTTAAAGCATTCAAAGTTATGGTCAAGAATGAAATGGATATGAAAATAAAAATTTTGAGGTATGACAGAGGTGAAGAATTCACCTCCAATGAGTTTAACATCTTTTTTGAGTGTAGTGTAGAAAAAGTTATCCCTTTACATTTTCACACTTGTTTGGGACCTCCCTACTAAAATTGGGCTTCTTTATGCCTTATTTGGTCTTATTCTGCATCCACAAGCCTTATTTAGTGTATTTTTCTAAGGATAATCTCAACACATATCTAATGACCAATCATAATTCACATTTTTAGGTTGTGTATTCCTAATTTAGTGATCTGGGACTCTTACACCACCTTGGGTGTATGGGTCCCACCTACCCAAGTTTCAGGGCTTGATCTTGAATTTGGCATGGAAATTAACATTTATTTAAATTTATGTCCCAAGCCTAAGCTACTAGGACTCATACACCCCAATTGGCGTATGAGGTCTGCTTAGCTTGGAACTATTTTTAAATTAAAATTATTGGTGGAATTTTATTCTCCTAGATCTGATGTCGGCTTGTAGTGTTGTAATTTTGGGAAATTTGGCATAAAGAAGTATAAACACAAGGTTATTTCACACATTTTCTTCTAGCAAGATCTAGTAACTTTTATGAGCATCCCTATAGCAATTTTATGATCAAGAGAGTTTTACAAGAGCATTCAAGAGTTGATTATCAAGCATTTTGGAGCTATATTCAAGAATCAAGCATCATGTCAAAGTCATCATGCATCATGTTTGTTTTTGAGCTAACATTTGTGATGTAGGTTTTCATGATTCAAGAAAGCATTCAAGTCAAGATTTATATCAATAGTCAAGATTCAATATCTACATTCATGCTAGCCATTTCATACAATATTTCAGCCTTTGTTCCAAGGGTTTGGTGAGTTGCAACATAGAATATTTTTTTATTCATCATTCCTTCATTCTATTTAATATCATTTCAAGGTTTGATTACCAAAATGGGGTTTGACCAAGGAAAACCCCTATCCATTAAAAAAACAACATTTTTCTCTTCTCTACATGTGTGATTGCAGATCTAGGTGTTTTGGACTTGAAGATCCTTTGAAGAATAAATTACAATATTGAAGAAAGTTGTCAAGAAGTTGTCATCTTCACAAAAAGTCACCTACATGTCAAAATTCAGATTTTTAGACTTGGAGATCCAAAAGGATAGAAGCTATAGAAGATCACTATAGGATTCCATAGTTTCAACAAAACCCTGATACTGGGACTTAATCATCACCTTGCACGTATGAGTCCTAGTATACTAGTTTTCAGACATTTCTTGTAGATCCCAGTTTACCAGTTGCAAATTCTAGATCTAGCCCGAAACTCTAAACTGGAACTAAATCACCCAGTCTGGCATATGAGTCCTAGTATGCTTCAAAATTCATAATTTTGGGATTTTCAACCTTGTTCAAGCATCTCTAGTTTTCTAGGTGCACCTCAATTCATTCTCAGTTCATTATTCTAGTTTTGAGTTTGATTTCCTAGGTTACAAAGATAGATTTGTATATCATTTGCATTTCCTTCTTTGTAAGCCTTTGCTTAGTGGTGAACCCCCTTTTTTCTTTAATCAAACCCAAGGAGACCTCCTAATAATCCTTCCCTCAATTGAGTCACTTGGTTGAGGGATCTCTAGGGTTTCCTTGAATGAAATAGAGTGAAATAGGGTCCCCTAAGTTGTCCATCTCCTAAAAGATAGACACACCTCTATTTCCTTCATTTTAGTGATAATCATGACATAAAGAGGCACTTGTCTACCCCTAAGACTCCTTAAAAAAATGGAGTAGTTGAATGAAAGAATATGAGTGTTCAAGAAGCTGCAAGAATAATGATGAAAAAGGCAAGTATGCTAAAATTCTACTGGAGAGAAGCAATTCATACTGCTGTTTATATAATTAATAGAGTGCATCATCCATAGTGTTAACTCTTTATAGATTTTTCTTCATTATATTTAAAAACCAATGGCATGGGTTGTGACTTACTTAGATATTTTCAACACTACACCAAGCATTATGAGCACCCTCAAGTTCAAATTAGTAGAAAATTCATTTGGTAAAGTGGGTTCAAAGCCATTGATTATTTCCATATAAGTCATCAACCCACCCTTTTCAAGGATCCACCAAATCCATTCGTCTTGCTTAATATATTCACAAGATAAGCTCTCCACTCTATTGCATCACCTCCCATATTAAAAAATATCTATCATTAATGAAAATAATTAGATCCTTGCAAAATATTCTTACTCTTAGGACCAATGAAATAAGTATATTTTCCCTTGGATCTTCTTCTACAAAAATAATGATAGAATAAAACCTAAACCACATGGAAGGTTAGAGGCACAAGAAAATTATTGAGTTCTAAAGGGATCACACCATGTTTATTAAGGAGAATCATTGTTATAAAGAGAGAACTTATCAAATTAGCACAAGCCATTAGCAATATCATTATGAAGGAGTGTAGACATTTCATATGGAATTTCATGATTCCCAATCCACTTTTGATCACCCTCAAGATGTACACCCAAATTAGTAAAAGAATAGTGATAGAATTACCCTCCCTTAAAATGTATGGGTATTAATGGTTGAGAAGTTCATTAATAAAGAAAGGGAGTCACTAATGATATTTTCAATGAACTAGTTAGGAGGTGACACATTAGGAGAAAATTCATAATATTGAGTCCCTTTCAACCTCTAGATGAAGGATTCCAAACTCCTTTGCAAAGGAAAAACCATTGAAGGTAGTTGATGCTTCTAGAAAATGGCTAGAATGAACACCCAAATTGTAGAAGACCCCAAAAACTTAGACACAAAAATCCTTAATGGAACCGCCTCTACTAGTTGACTTTTGATTACCCTTAGAAGGCCCATTAATTTGAGTTGGCACAAATTTTACTAAGGGTGACTCTAATGAGTAGAAAGATAGGGTGAAGAATGATGGAAGAAAAAGCCCAATTCAACACCTAGGTCACAACTAGATGTAATAAAAGACTAAAAAACAAAAAACACCTCTAGAGGGTGAACTTTAAACCTTAAGACATAGAATAAAATTTATTTAACAAATATAGAGGAGGAAAAGGAAACATTAGGAATGAAAGGCTTAACACCCTTAAAGACCTTGGTATTTATTTCCAACCATGGATCTCAAAGAACATGAGGCAAAACTAATGAATGTAAAAAAAATGATACTTCTATTGCTATGTTTTTAATATTTTATGGATAAACCATTTTATTTTTATTTGAAGTTATTTTATTAAGGGGTAAATAGTTTTGACCCAGAGCTTTGAATCAGTGAGGTCACAAACAAGGGACCTAATCCCCAATTTAAAAAATCAACAATTACACCCAAGTGGGGTTTAAACCTTGATGGCAAGAACAACAACACAACAACTTAACCATCATGCTATGTCACTATTGGAAATTTTATGTGAAGTTATCTTATGTTTAGTTGAACATCATTTTCATTACCAATTAAGGGTGTTAATTTCTCCCTGGTTAGTTTGCACAATCCATTCGTGATAAAAAATATATTATCTAGAACTCTAATAGGATTTGGCTTGATGTATATGGGGAAACTTTGTATGGCCTAGTCAAGGATATGTTGCGCATCATGTGATCTACTTCGTCTATTGTAACCTAGTCTTGCATTAACGTAAGATTTAAAATATATTATGCTTTTGTCTTTTGATTTATTGTTTGAATTGAGTTTAATTGAAAAGAACAATGAGGATTTCTTTCAAGGAAAGAGGAGAAGATCTAGAAGTGTGTTGATTACAAGACAAGCTCTAGATAATGATGTACATGGTTAAAATCACACCACACGTGTAATTAAAATGCATAAAACCTGACGGACTATTATATGATGCAAAGGTGTAGCTTTAGATGATCTATGATTAAATATTTTTTTTGAGAGATTTTCATTTGTACAAGTTGATTGTCGCTAACAAACCTAGTCAAATTTCTATAAGTACATGTGCTTAGTTGTTCAATTTGATATTTTAAAATGTGAGACCTAATAAGATAGTGATTAGTTTAGACTAATATTTCTTTGTTCAATTTAATAATTTTTAAATTAAACAATTCATCAAATATATAAAATTAATAGTACATAATTGTTTACAATATATATTCAAAATAATATTAAAAATTGTAAAACTATTTTTATCCCTTAAAATTCTATAATATATAATTTCAACTAAAAATTTGTACACAACTTTTAATATTTAACTTATTAATATTATAAACTTAAATATTTTATCCTAGAAACTTATTACTTATGAGACCAAATTTTTATATTATCAAAATTTAAATCCTCTAAAGATAACATTAAAAATGTCTAAAATCATGTACTATCCTTAGAATGAAGGGAAATTGCATTTATACTTCACGATAGATTATCATCCACATTAAACTAATAAATTTTGTAGTTATGGATGTAGCTACTAGTTTTAAAGTAGTAATTAATTTCTTAAGAGTCTATCGGTGTGGTAAATTAAAACATAGCAGCCTAACATATACTGCATGACACATAAACTCCTTAGTGGCTTCTCGATAGCTTCCTGTTGTGATTTTAATGAATGCATATGTTCTAAATTCCATGATAAACAAAATACCATTATCCAAGTAGTTTGAGAAACTTTTTTATCATTTCATAAATTGAATATCTAAACAAATTTGTTTCACAAAAATAAATTCTCTTATAAATTATTGAATTGTTTTCTGAGAATTTTAATCAAGATTATGTAAAGTATATGTAGATTTTTTTTGGTATATTAAATTATGTTTTTTATTAAGATTCAATTGTGTAATTTAAGTAGAATTTATTTATTTATATTTTATGTGAAAGGGTTTATACAAAACCATATTTCATGAGAATACATGGCCTACTTAACATTCATTTTATTTAGGTGATATTCACAAAAGTAAGCATTGAGACTATCTAGAAATCACCCATCTTGAAAAATCATAAAAAAATCATTTAGGATAGTTGAAAAGTGTTCATTAATATTTTACAAAAAGTGTGCTTAAAGATTAATAATTATTCATTTATTTATGATTTTAGAAAAGTATCTAGCCCCTTCACACAAGTGTCATATATATTTATACAAGATTTGAGGAGAAAATATCATTTTTTTCTTTTAAAAAATAGCTAGAATGACCACTTCTCTTTATGTTTTATTTAAATTTAATGTAGTACATCTTTGTAATATGTAATTTTCATAAAAATAAATGAAATTATTTCAATAGGAACAAATTAAGTCTATATAGTGTAGTGTAGAAAAATGTATCCCTTTACATTTTCACACTTGTTTGGGCCCTCCCTACTAAAATTTGGCTCATTTATGCCTTAATTGGTCCTATTTTGCATCCACAAGCCTAATTAAATGCATTTTCCTAAGGATAATCCAGACATTTAACAAAGGAAAAATCATAATTTAATGTTTTTGGTTATGTGTTCTAAATCTAGGGATTTGGGACTCATATGCCCCTCTGGACGTATGGGTCCCACCTAGGTCTCGGGGCCTGATTTTAAATGTTACATTGAACAAGACACTTATTGAAATATATGTCCCAGCTTTAAGACACTAGGACTCATACGCCCAACCTGGAGTACGAGTTGGACCGCTTTAACTTGGACCTATTTTAATTCAAATTCTTAGCGGGATTTTATTATCCTAGATTTGATGTTGGCTTGTAATGTTGTAATTTAGAGAAATTAGGAATAAACAAGTATAAATATAAGGCTATTTCACATAATTTCTTCTAACAATCTAAGCAATTTTATGAAGCATCCTAGAAAGTTTTCAAGACATTCATAAGGAAAGTTTATGAGATCAAGAGAATTCAAGAGCAAATCATCAAGCATTTGGAGAAATATTCAATATTCAAGCATCATGTCAAAGTCTTCATGCATCATGTGTGTTTGTGAGCTAACATTTGTGATGTAGGTTTTATGATTCAAGCAAGCATTCAAGACAAAGTTTCAAGCATTCAATTGAGAGTCAAGATCCACATCCATTGAAGCCATTTCACACAAGTTTGCAACCTTCATTTCAAGGGTTTGGTGAGTTGCAACATTGTATTTGTTCATTCACCATTCCTTCATGATTTTCTATTTCATTTGAAGGTTTAATTACCAAAACAGGGTTTGGCCAACAAACCCCCACTCCCTAACAAAACAACATTTTCCCCTCTTGATGTGTGTTTGTAGATCTAGGTGAATTGGAGCTTGAAGATCCTTTCAAGACAAAGTTTCAAAAGTTGTCAAAGTTGTCAAGAAGTTGTCATCTTCATGGAAACTCACCTATAGACTAGAATTTAGATTTTCAGACTTGAAGATCAAACAAGACGAAAGCTACAAAAGATCACTAGTGGCTAAAAAATATTAGTCAAACCCTAGTAACGGGAATAAATTTCCCTACCTGGCATATGAGTCCCTATATACCCCTTTTACCAGCTTTCTATAGATCCTGATGAGTCACCAAAAGATTCCAACCCTGTAGCAAGACTAAATCACCTAGCCTAGCATATCAGTCCTAGTACAACCTTAAACAACAATTTCCAAGGTTTATAGAACGTGTTTTTTCCTCTCCACTCCAAGTACTTTTCTGTTGTATTTCATTTTATCAATCTTATTTTGTGCTTTCAATTTTCTAGGTTTCATAGTGAGTTTGCATAAGTGTTTTCATTTCTCCTTTGAAGCTTCATTTAATGGTGAACCCATGTCCAATTACAATAGGAACCCCCTATTCCCTTCCTCAATCAAGCCACTTGGTTGAGGGATCTCTTTGACCCAGAGTGTCATCCAACATTCTATCCCTATTCTACAATGCCATCCAAGGGAGTCTTCGAGTGGTGGGCTTCGATCCCATTTGTGTCAATCTTGCGGGTCAACTTGTTCATATGACCCCACCAACACTTAGGATGCTGCTACATAGGATCCGTCTGCAGTTATGGAGATGGAAAGGGTAGCTGACATTTTGCATGAGGCCTATGGCATTGATACTTAGGTAAAAGTTAGCATGTTCATTGAATTTAATTTATTAAATTTTGATTTTGAAATGCAAGATTAAATAATTAGTTTTATGATTTTAATAAAATTGTAGGGTCACAGTGTTGATACTACATAGACCGGCCCTACACCTGCTTATTTCTCCACTACACCTATTGTTGAGGTATGTAACTAGTAAACAATTATAAATTTATTACATGTTAATAGCATTATTTTATGAATGATATTTTAATATGTGATTTTGGATGTTGAATAGGCTAATATTAGAGGTTTTGAGGGAACACCTCCCAGTGCCAGTAGATTTAGTCAAACCTACACCCAAGTAATAGAATAAAGAGTTTAACTAATGAATTGTACTTAATAGATTTGTGTAGTTTATATTCACATCGTTGATTATGTTGCATTGCAGGTCTTTCAAACTCAAAACATTAATTCATATTCCATAACTAATAACTAGATGTTGATAGATGACAAAATTTCAACTACAATATAGTTGTTTAGAAAGTCAACATAAGTAGTGATGCAATAAGTCCACATAGCATAAGTAATAAGTAGGAGCAGCTTCCAATTGCATTTGTTTGTCATGGCATTCCATGAGACCACTTTTTACTAAGGAATCTTTTCAAATAGTTCATTGCCTTGTCTATGCTATGGATGCTTGGAAGGAATATATGAAAGAATAATAGTAAGAAATAGCATAGACAAGGCAATGAGTTGTTTGAAAAAAATGCCTCAAAGAAATGCAGTCTCATGGTGATGTCCATCACCATGAGACCCAATTTCTTTGAGGCACTTTTTCAAACAACTCACCACCTTTTCTATGCTACCACATTTTCCATTCATGTCTACCAAAGCATTTTATCAAACAATTCATTTCCTCACTGCTATGGCTAAAAGCTTAAGCAAGGTGCTTTCCAACAAACTATGGATGCTTGGAAAAAATATATCAAAGCATAATAGTAAACAATAGCATAGACAAGGAAGTTAGTAGTTTGAAAAAATGTCTTGAAGAAATATGGTCTCATGGTTATAGAATGCCATTCCATCACCATGAGACCACATTTCTTTGAGGCATTTCTTCAAAAAACTCACAACCTTTTCTATGATACCACATTTTCCATACATGTGTACCAAAGCATTTTATCAAACTACTCACTTCCTTGTTGCTATGGCTAAAAGCCTAAAATAGGTACTTTCCAACAAACTATGGATGCTTGGAAAAATTTCTCTCAAATCAAAATAGTAAGAAATGATACCATAGAGAAGGAAATGAATTGTTTGAAAAAATACCTAAAATAAATTTGGTCTTATGGTGATGGAATGCCATGATGTGCATTTGTTTGTAATGGCACTCCATCACCATGAGACCCCATTTCTTTGAGGCATTTTTTCAAACAATTCACTGCCTTCTCTATGCCTCCACAGTTATCATACATGTCTATCAAATCATTTTATCAAATGGTTCATCGGCTTGTTGCTATGGGTAAAAGCCTAAAAACACGTGCTTTCGAACAAGATATGGATAGGGAAAATAGTAAGCATGATATTCAAAAATATATAGTTTAATAAGTGCAAAAAAATTTGTTCATTATCTCATACATTATAAGTCATGACGTGGATCGCTATTGTAGTTTTTATGATTGAATAATTTGTTGTTTTATTTTCATATGTTGCAAGCCAAAACACCTCTAAATGTTCATATGGCAATGGACATTGGTGCTTCATCTGCTATAGAATCCTCGATGGCTCTGATAGAGGCGGTATGAGGCAAATTACTAAATTTCAATTTACATTCGTTGTTATAGATGTTAGTTAGTGAAAAATAAAACCATTATTGATTTGTAGTTTAATTTCTATTTGGATGGTTTATACAGGGCTGCAACACACCTCAACATGGGCATTTGAATATTTCCCTTATGGAGAGCGATCATCAAATGGCGGTAAGTGATTATTTTGTTAATTATATCATTTTTTTTAATGTAATTTCTATATATTAATGTCTTTAATTCTTATTGTAATGGATAAGAATTCACCAAGAACTAAACACTAGGAGCACCAGGGGCACTCCTTGACCGTAGCATAAACAAGTGACAGACGTATCGCCATCCTATTGACAAGCAAAGGGCAAGAGTTTATTTTGAGATCATGCAGATCGATGACTTTTGATTCCAGAGCCCTTTGTTGTATGCCTATATGGCATTCTCATAAGCCTATATGGCTATTTTGTACCTAGATTTTATACTTATATCGACATATATTGATGTATATTTACATGGATATTTGGTTAATATAAATATTTTTTATCGATGGTGTCCATATTTGCATTATAAATCCATGGTTCAATAGATATGAGTTACATGTATTCAAGTGTATACTTTACAACTTATGTGTATAATTTCTGACTTACATGTATTCCAATGTATACTTTGTGAATTACGTGTTTTCATGTGTATACCTTGCATTCATGCATATGCTTTGTATTAATTTGCATATACTATATATTTGTGTGTATAATTCAAGGCTTATGTGTTTTTGAGTACTTGTTCATCCCTTATTCACATGTACATGCTTGACATATTCACATGTATACTTATTAATTGGTTATCCCTAGCATTGATCATTGTTGTTCTTCATGGTTTGTCTTGAATATTAATTGATTGATACTAAAACACTTTATTAGTCAATGCAAAAACACTTCAATATTTCTAGGAATACTAGTAGAGTTACAAATTCCAAAATTGCACAAATTGAAAATAAAGGATTAACTGTAAATAAATACACTGATTATTAACTTGATAATTGATTAAGAATGAGTATAAAATATATCAAGAGATGAGCCTTCTAGAATGACAACTACCAACTAGAAAATAGACAAAGCATTCCTAATACTTTGAAAGTAATAATCCACCCACAATTGCAACAGGAGAGAAGTGATGCAGAGTAGGGAGGCCTTAAATTACCAATCAAAAATTCAACTAATTTCAACAAGCCTTCAATCTGCAAAACCCTAACTAGGGTGATTCCCTTCACAACTTCACTATTTTTCTTATAGGTTTGCAGACCTAGTTTCTTGGACCTATCTCACAACTCCACTCTCAAACCAATTAACCAATTGTATTTTCAAACACCCTTTAAGGAAAACCAAAACATATCTCAAAAGCTTATATAACTCTGTAGACACCTAAAAATGGTCTGGAGAATCTAATTAATTAAATACGACTTATTTGATTAATTAATCTTAAATTCATCTACTTAGTAAATAAATAGAAATATTTATTTATATTAAGTTCATTATTAATTCTTCTATTTCATCATATTATTTCTCTCTTAATTAAATAAACAAAATTAAAAACTTTGTTTTATTTAATTATTATTATTATCACTTCTTTTATATTTCTATCATAAATTAAATACACAACTTAAATAATTTGTGTTATTTAATTACCTCATCACATTTCTTCTTAATTAAATAAAGATATTCTAAAATCTTTTATTTAATTATCATTTTCCTTTTTGTTTTAATTTAATAAACAAACCCTATAGTTTGATTTATTAAATTATTCAATCCTCTTTTTGCTAAATTTAAATAAATTAAATTTATTTAAATTTATGCATAAATTATCTACCACTATTCACTCACCAATAAAATTAAATTTTCAAAATTTAATTAATTCCACTGTCATTCACGGGAAGAGCTTCGGGGACAAACTTGCAGGAAGTTCTCTCACCCACCTTCCCTCTTATCTTGCCTGGTGTTTTCATGGGGAGAAACAATCCTCCATGATCAGCTCCATCTTCTCATCCCATGCCCTTCAATTCTCCAAATTGAATCCCAGCCTCTTATCCCGTATCCCTATGCAAATGTGCTGTCGTGAAAGCTATAAATACAACTCTTTGGCTACAGGAAATGGATCCCAACTTATGCAATCTTACTCTGCAGGTTTTCCAAAGCATCCAGCATTCATCCAGCATCTCAAGCATTCAGCATTCACTCAACATCCATCCAGCATCTTAATTTGTTTAATCATGGCAGTCTACAGTAGTTTCTTTCTTAGAAGCTTTGCTGTAGAATCATTTTAGTTGCATATTTAATCATATAGGAATAGAATAGTTCAATTCTCATTCTCTAAGTGTCATTTCAATAGTCTAATTAGCTTCTAAAATCTGAGAGCAAAGTAGATTAGAGAGATCTTTAGAGTTAGAGCGCAATAGGATAGATTTCTGAAGATTTTTAGTTTAAATTAGTTTAAATTTCTTAAATCTTAGATGCAATGTCCTATTTAGAGGTGTAGAAGCATGTTAGATTGTTTAACTCATTCTACCACTTACAATTTGGCGCCCACCGTGGGGCGTAACCCCATATTTTGCTTGATTTTTGAAAAAAGTGTCCTACAGGTATCAGCGTGATAGTTTTCGCGAAACCGTGACTTTTTGCAGCGCGCCAGTTGGATTTCATATCGCGCTGGTGGTCTGTTTCAGCGTGCTGGGATTCTGTTGTAGCGTGTCACGTCACTGTTTCAGCGCACCGGGTTTCTGTTGTAGCACGTTGCGTCACTGTTTCAGCGCGCCGCTTCACAATCCTTAAAATCATTTTTTTATCTGGATCCAACGCATCTGTGGCTAGATTTTGTTTTTGTCTATTTTTTTTTATTAAAATTTACCAATCCTAGGATAGAAATGGATAAAATTTATCAATCCTAGGATAGAAATGGATAAAAATTGATCAATCCTAGGATAGAAACTTCACATTTTCTTGTGGGATTAAAATTGAACATTATGCTGTTATGGAGCAATATCTCCATGTAGATTAACTAATTTGTCTTTTGGGTTTTAAAAAGAACAACTTCTTTGCTGTGATTGGGTGATAGGTTTATGCTCTCCCCTTTACTGGGTGCATCAGAATACCAGACTCACTTTTCTTTGTGTATTTTTAAAGCTTTTTAAAACCTTTAGATAGGCCTACCGTAGTGGGAAAAAGTACTCACCCTACGAGAACGACTTGAGTGGGGACAACCAAAAGCCATGGTATTCCAACCCACTTAAAAATTTATGTGAATTTGGGGAAACCCTCTTTCAACGGAAGTGTGCAGGATAACCATCCCCAAAATCTTTGTTCTAAAGATTGGAAGGTCTCTTGAGGGAGTTTATCCATTTGCCGCTCTGAACGGAAACCCTATCTAAGAACCTAGAAATAGAAGCACGCTTGTCAGTTTCTAAACATTGTAATACTCGGCGGTGCAGGGGCGGGAAAGAATCTACCCTCAAGCACTCACCATATAATTGCCAAGGACTGTTTGCTCAAGGGATCCGGTATCCACTTCCGTCACTCTGAGTACACACCTGGAAAAGACAAAAACACGGGCACCCTCTAGGGGGTGACATGGCTGTGTGAGTCGATGCAATACCAAGCTGTGGGTAGTTCGAGTATATAATGATGACCTCTTGTCTCTAGGAGTGAGTCTGTTTGAATTGTCTTATCTTGTCATCAAACCAGTGAAAATAAAAAAGAATCATGTTTGGTTCTTAGAATATGCACTATCTGTTTAGATCCTAAGATTTTAAAGTCAACCATTCTATTCTTGCTTACTGTGTTTTCTCTCATTAAACGCAGATAATATCATTACAAAAATCTTCAAAATCATAACACTCATGAAATCCTCATGATTCGAGATTGGGTATCCACCAAATTTGTCAAGAAATCTCTTGTCAAACGAATCAAAAAACCAAAGAAAACACTTTCATACAAACAACTTCTGAGAAAGCAATGATTTTTATATCAAAGCAGGAAAGTTTTACTTCAACATAGGACTTTTATTCATAGGTATCACGATTTCTCTAGAGGTTATACGGACGACTATGCTGTAACTCCCTTAGATTCACAAGCATTTTATCAAAGAAGGGCTCTTAGGCAACACCACAATCACAGTCAAAGAATTTGTCCAGAATACATCCCATAACCAGCCATACAATACGATACTAGACCAAGTGAGTTTCATAGAATAAGATAGTTTTTTTGTCTTGACGCCTCATGGTTCTGTTTTAGCGCATCCCTGGTCTATTTTAGCGTGCTGGGTTCTGTTTTAGCGCATCACTGGTCTGTTTTAGCACTTTGAGTCTCTGTTTTAGCGCGTCACTGGTCTGTTTTAGTGCGCTGGGTCTCTGTTTTAGCGAGTCAATGGTCTGTTTTAGTGCATTGGGTCTTTGTTTAGCGTGTCACTGGTCTGTTTTAGCACTTTGGGTCTCTGTTTTAGCGCGTCACTGGTCTGTTTTAGTGCATTGGGTCTCTATTTTAGTGCATCACTAGTCTATTTTAGCGCTTTGAGTCTCTGTTTTAGTGCTTCACTGGTCTGTTTTAGCGCGTTGGGTCTCTGTTTTAGCGCTCCAAAAAGTTAGAAAAATAGAGAGTTAAAAAGACAGTTTGTCAATTTACCCATATCAAAAACAAGGTTTTCATCAGTCCAAAACATTTTTTTCATAGTCCAAAACATTTGAGTCATACAAAAGGAAAATTTTACCATTACGCCTAGATCTTGAAACATCTTGCAAAGTGTCCTTATCACTTAATCTGAGATTTTCTGTCAAAAGTTTCTCTATCAAGGATTTTTATCATCCTTCCATCATGAAACTAGACACGACTAAATTAGGTTTTAAATCAAAAACTTTGACACTTATCCAATCAAAAATCCAAGATCAAAGTCTAGAGTAAAACTCTAACGTTTGTATGCCTATTTTCACACGATCAGCATATTAAAGACAACAACAAGAAGAAAATGAAAGAATAGTAGCCATGGTTGAAGAAAACCCTTGGGGACAATACAGTAACACTAATCCTCTCACTAATTCACACGAAAAAGAAATAACTGTAGAAGAAATCGAGAAAGTTCAACAAGACCCTCATTTCCATAAATTTATGGAAAAGATGCTAGAGCAAGATATGGCAAAGTATCTTCTATTATTAGCTGACAAAGGTGCTAAGCTTCCTAAAGACTTTGATGTCAATCAACTCAAGGAAACAACCACACCCCAGATGACTAGTACGGAAAACCCAAATCAAATAGATGCTTTGACAAAACAAATCCAACAATTACAATAACAGTTCCAAAATATCCAACAAGGGCCAACAAAAAGATATTCCTTATAGGACATTTGCCCTTATCCATTCGATCCAAGCATCAACATGATACCATTTCCACGGTATTGTGAATACCTGACATACAACAAATACAATGGAAGAACTGATCCATTTGATCACGTACGAGAATTTTGAGCCATGAGCATAGAGTTCGCACACGAGGACTCTTACTTACTATGATTATTTCCAAGAAGCTTAGGAAACACTTGCATGGAGTGGTTTTCTAAATTGGAACCTGGGATCCAATCTTTTGAAGAACTGATCAATAGGTTCATAATGCACTTCTCATTCAACATCCAACATGGGGTGACCTTGAAAGAACTCTACAACACCAAACAAGCAATGGGTGAAAAGTTTATTTCCTTTCTCCAACGATGGAGAAGGTTATTTGCTAAATACCCCAGATCTATTCCTGAAGAGGAGAAGATAGAGATGTTCATTGATAACTTAGTGGATGACATGAATTATAGATTGGACTTACAATGTCCATCTACATTTGAACAAGTTATCGAAAAGGGGCTCAAAATCGAAGAGGCTCTAATCAAAAGAGGAACGATCAAACACTTCATTGAAGGTTCAAACAATAACAATTCCTCTAACAACAACAACGAAAAGCCAATATTTTGGAAAAAGAACAAGAATACTAATACCATGATCGATACACACACATCTAAACCAGTATTCACCTTGACGCCAACCCCTACAAACAAACAAAACAATGGTCTTAATGTCAAACAAAGTAGTGATCAAGGAAATAATCAAACAGTGGAGAAACAAAAACTCAATCATTCCAACGACCATCCAATAAATGAAAATTCATGCCATTAGGACAATCATTGGAATCAGTCCTCAAAGAACTTTTAGATGAAAAACTTATTCAAGTCCAAAAGGCTAGAAATTGGGACCCTCAAGTCAAACCATCATGGTGGAATGACTTGCATTACTGTCATTACCATCAAAATAAAGGCCACATGACTGAAAATTGTTGGTAGTTAAAACATGCGGTACAAGACCTCATAGATCAAAAGAAAGTATTTGTAGAGGGGCACCAAACAAACAAAGATCATACAACATTCAAAAATCCTCTACCCAATTATCAGAAGGGAGAATCCTCTTATGCAAACACCAAAGGTAAGAATGTCGATTATGTTTACGACACAATGATCCTTTGTTTTTCTGCCGCCAAGGAGGATGAGGAGTTATGCAATCAAATCAATCGAAACAATGACATTACATCTACTAATTTGGTACAACATATGGACAAATCTGAAAAACCAAATTAACGTAATCACACTCAAAGGGAAACAAGAATACCAACTGGTTAATGCCACAACAAGGGCACAATCCAAAGTTATATTGAAAGGAGCATCAATATCATCCCCATCTGTGGATCCTCCCTCTAATCAATATAATCTCATTGATCAATTATAGAAAATAACGGCACAAATATCCATCTTGTAACTTTTAAAGATTTCCCCATCACACAAAGAGGTTCTTGAGCAAGCTCTTGTATCAACCATGGTACCTAACAATTTGGATGTGTCAGTTCCAAGCTATGGTGGGACATCTATCTGCACCTCATTTCCTTTCATTTTCCAAACATGATGATGTGTCACTCACCCATCCACATAATTCTGCCCTTCACATTGAAGTCCTCATCCATAAACACCGTGTAAAGCGTGTCCTAATAGATGGAGGGGCTGGTTTAAATATTTGTACCTTAAAGTTGATTCGTGCACTAGGATATTCAGATGAATCCATTGATACAAGAAGAAAAATCACAATCAAAGCATATGATGAGGAAGAAAGATCCTCTAAAGTGTTGATCATATTACCCATTCAAGTGGGACCTATTGTCCAAAAGGTGGTTTGCCAAGTCTTAGATAGGGAACTAACATACAACATACTGTTGGGATGCCCTTGGATTCATGATATGCAAGCAGTACCTTCCACCTATCATCAATGCCTGAAATTTCCCGTCAATGGACAGGAGGTAACAATCACAGCAGACTATAATGACACCCAAGCTTGTCATACATTGAAAACATCCCAAGATACATTAATGCCTAACAATCGAGAAGTTAGCACCTCATATTCATCCAATGGCCAGAAACAGCAAAGCTTCATATCAAAGTGGCTTCTAAAACAACAAAAATCACAAGAGATCGGGGTGGCACAATCTAACCCTTCAAATGTTGAAGAACAATTGGCTCCACTCTCACATCAATTCACCAAGGGAGTACAGATAAGTGACAAAGGAATAAGTGAATACAGTGTTGGACACTCTTTCCATCTATCACAAATGTTACCCTCCTTACAAACGTATGGACAGCCATCTACAACCACCTAAAAATCAAAACAATCTACGACATTAGATGGCAGATTTGTAAGAGCAGGAAATTTAGATGAAGAATCAGAAGATAAGGCCATACTAAATTGGCTTTATAAGGATGAGGAAGCTTCCACTTCCATGAGTAATATCATAGAGACAAATCAATATGGAAAGGGAAAAACTATTCTGGAGAAGATGGGATATTCAGGACAGGGACCTCTTGGGTTAAGGAAGCAAGGCATAACAGAACCGATCCAACCTCTCACACTCCAACATAAAGATAAAATTGGACTAGGATATGCAACAGAACAAGGACCTCTTGAACGAGGGGAACAAAGTGTAACATAACCAATCCAAGTTCTCACAATTCAGCAAAATGGCAGAGCTGAACTAGGATACACAGAAGAAGCAAGAGCAGAAATCACCAATAAAACTATGGAGCGTATTCTTCAAATGAGAGATAACTCTGAAACAGATTCAAATGAATATGAGTGGGACAACTTATTAGATGTTTCCTATGAAGATATTCAGATCGACGTTATCAAAAATTATACCCCCAAACGTGAGGAAGGTCAAAGCTCGAGTTTTAATCCTATTGTCTTTGCAACACGAAATTTCGATGACTCAAGTGAAGATGAACAGACATTGATTGAGATAAATGATGTAGAATAAAATACCTTCGTAGGCCTTGACATAACCATTCACAATCTGGACGACATTTCCATCCAAGCTTTCACGATCGCTGACCTCAACCCATCTAATGATTCATTGCCTTTACTACATCCCGAGCTTATAGAGTGGGAACCCCAAGCCCCCATCAATCTCCTTGTTTTTGACAATGACTTCGCTATTATTAATTACCTTTGTTGTGAGGAATCCGATACTTATTCTAACAATACTTCTTTTAATGATACTTTTAGGCAGGAGGGTGCCAAACCTTTCAGTTGCAAAAATATGGAAATAAAAAATGGATCTAATGGTGAAAACCATTCTATGGCAATATTTGATCCTAAAATAGTAAAAACAAAGAACGCATCTGATGGTGAAAACCTCATAGAGGTACCAAAGGATGGAAGGCTTGACATCCTCCCACAACATTACCATAAAAGATCATCAATGTTGATAGAACCCACACAGTCTATTGATATTGGCACAGTAGAGAAAGCAAGAATACTACACCTGGCGACGTCCATGACAGATACAGAAAAGCCAGATTTTATCAACTTCTTTGAAGAACGATGCATCAATTTTGCTTGGTCATACTCTGACATGCCAGGCTTAGACACAGATCTCATTATGCATCACTTATCCTTACCAGCTGGCACTAAATGAATCAAACAGAAACTAAGAAAGATGCATCCACATGTTGCATTATTGGTAAAAAATGATTTAAAGAAACTACTAGATGTTGGATTTATCAGATCTATTGATTATGCTGAATGGATATCCAACATTGTGCCTGTTTCAAAACCAGATCACACCATCAGAATATGTACTGATTTCTGAGATTTAAATAGAGCATGTCCAAAGGATGATTTTCCTTTGCCAAACATAGACATGATTGTAGATCTAAAAGTTGGCCATCAAATGCTATCACTCATGGATGGATTTTCAGGATACAATCAAATCAAAATAGCTCCTGAAGACCAAGAAAAGATAGCATTTACATGTCCATGGGGCACCTTTTGCTGGAACGTCATGCCTTTTGGGTTAAAGAATGCAGGAGCTACATACCAGCGAGCTATGACAACAATCTTCCATGACATGATGCACACCTTCATGGAGGACTATGTGGACGATATCTTAGCCAAATCTCACACCAGGGAAGGACATCTGAAGATACTGGCCAAAATATTTGATAGGTTGGAAAAATTCAAAGTTAGATTAAATCCTAAGAAATGTGCCTTTGGAGTAACATCAGCAAAACTCCTTGGATACATAGTTTCTACAAAAAGAATTGAAGTAGATCCAACAAAAGTTAAAGCCATTGTGGAAATGCCACCTCCTAAGAATATCAGTACATTAAGATCTCTACAAGGCCGACTACAGTCCATTAGAAGATTCATCTCTCAACTAGCAGATCGGTGTCATCCATTCAACCATCTTTTACATAAAAATGTGTCTTTTAAATGGGATGAACAGTGTGAGAGTACTTTCAATCAAATCAAGCATTATTTAATGACACCCCCAATCTTGGTGCCACCTAGTGAAGACAAGCCATTGTTGCTATATATCGCAACAATGGATATTTCTTTAGGAGCCTTGCTAGCACAAGAGGATAGAGAAGGGAAGGAACGGACAATATACTATATCAGCAGGACACTCAATGGACATGAAGTAAACTATACCTTCATTGAAAAATCATGCTTAGCAGTAGTATTTGCAACACAAAAATTGTGACACTATATGCTCACTCACACTATCAAGCTCATTGCAAAAATTGATCCCCTCAAGTATTTACTGAGCAAAGTAGCTTTAACAGGAAGGTTGGCAAAGTGGGTCATGCTCCTCAGTGAGTTTGACATTCAATATGTTGAAAGGCGAGCTATCAAAAGACAAGTCATCGCTGACCAATTAGCAGAAGCTCCATTATCAGACTGTCATCCCATGACCATGGAATTGCCTGATGCGGATATCCTCAATGTTACAACACAACCATGGCAACTCTACTTCGATGGATCCTACACACAACATGGATCAGGGGTAGAAATTTTATTTGTCACACCTCTTGGGCACACAATTCCACGATCTTACAGGCTTACCTTCCGTTGCACTAACAATGTGGCAGAATATGAAGCTTTGATCCTTGGAATTAAAGTGGCTATTGACTGGAAAATCACAGAACTACAGGTATATGGAGACTCTCAGTTAATCATCTATCAAGTCAACAATGATTACCAAACTAAGGATGACACACTAATTTTATACAAGAGACTAGTAGATGATCTAAAGAAATACTTCATAGATATCAAATTTGAGCAGATACCAAGATCAGAGAATAAAGCAACAGATGCCATGGCCACAATAGCATCTCTTCTACAAATGCTTGAAATGCAAGATCGTTATCAATTTATTGTGGAACAAGTATCAAATCCTGCATACACAAATCCCAAATCCCAAACCATAAGCCTTTTGGATAGTGCTCAAACTTCCATTTATGGAGACATTTATACTTATCTAAAAGATAATATCTTACCGCCAGATCTTTCTCGCAACCAAAAGCGCAACTTCATATGCCAATCCGCCAAACATACCATTATTGCTGACACCCTTTACCGTCGAGGCCTAGATGGTACTCTTTTACATTGTTTAGAACATAATGAATCCGCTTCTGCTTTACATGAGGTCCATGAAGGAATTTGTGGTACACATTCAAGTGGATTATCTTTAGCCAAGAAACTCCTTCGTTTGGGGTATTACTGGCCACACATGGAGCAAGAATCTTACAAGTTTGTCAAGAGATGCCAAAAATGTTAGATTCATGGCAATCTTATACATGCACCAGCACAGGAGCTCCATCCATTCACAACTACATGGCCTTTTTGTCAGTGGGGGTTGGACTTGGTAGGGAAAATTAACCCATCTTCATCTAATGGACACAAGTTCATTATCACAACAACAGAATATTTTACAAAATGGGTGGAGGCGGTTCCCTTAACCACAATCACTAGGAAGCAAATATCATCTTTCATACTTAATTATCTCATTTGTAGATATGGGATACCCCAGTCGATCATTACAGATAATGGCAGGCCTTTCAAAAACCAAAATGTCCAAGAGCTGTGTGAAAAGTTCCACATCCAACATTGCTTTTCAACCCTGTATTACCCTCAAGGTAATGGGTAGGTAGAAGCTTCCAACAAAACAATCCTAAAGATTCTCAAGAAGACTGTAAATGAGGTAGGGCATGATTGGCACGTTCAGCTTAACCCTGCTCTTTGGGCTTATAGGACTAGCATCAGAACACCAACAGGAGCTACGCCATATGCTCTTGTCTATGGATCATAAGCAATATTACCTATTGAGGTAGAAATTCCATCCCTTCGCGTATCACTAAAGGGACTCATTTTAGATGAGGATTATAGGATCTCTAGACTTCAAGAACTAGAACTACTTGATGAACGACAACAACAAGCTGTCAATCATTTGACATCCTATCAACAAAGGATGTCTAGGAACTATAATCAGAGGGTTAAGCCTAGAGTCTTCCAGATCAGAGATTTGGTCCTACGGGAAAACCCTAGAAATCAAGCAGACAGAGAAAAGAAGGGAAAGTTTGAACCTAACTAGATAGGGTCTTATGTCATCGTATCAGTCTATGGATCAGGAGCATATCGGCTGTCTACACTAGAAGGAGACATGTTGGAGGAACCCATGAACAACATTCATCTCAGGCGATTCTACACTTGAGGATATCTAGTGCATGGTCAATAAAGTTGTCTTGATGAAAACCTGGCAAACAGGCGTCATGATGACGCAAAAACAAAAAATAAAAATAAATATAGAAATATAAAAAGAAAAAGAAAAAGAAAAAGGACACAATAAAAACAAGTGACGAAAACCTGGAAAACAGGCGCTACTTGTGATTTTTACCAGCTCTTTTATCTATTAGGAACAATTTTGTTACGATTGTTTCCTTTCATATCATTTCCATCTATCATTTGAGATAATCATTATCACTATCCATATCATAGCAAGGATATCATGTTTTACCCTAGCTTGGGGGCAACATCCTAGTGTTATTTCATACAATGGACGTTCAGCTTAAATAGAAAGGCAATCCAACATGACAACACCAAGTGGCGATACTTGAAAAGTAATCCAAAAACATCAGAAAATCCATCAAAATCCAAAAACATCAGAAAATCCATCAAAATTCAAAAACATCAGAAAATCCATCAAAATCCAAAAACATCAGAAAATCCATCAAAATTCAAAAACATTAGAAAATCCATCAAAATTCAAAAACATCAGAAAATCCATCAAAATTCAAAAACATCATAAAATCAAAAATCCAAAACATCAGAAAATCAAAATCCAAAAGATCATAAAATCAGAAAATCCATGAAAAAACATTCATAAAATCAAAAACACAAAAATAGAGTCTACATCAGTCAGAAAATGGAGTCTATGTCAGTCAAACTACGTGGTCTCTGCGTGTATAACGTAGGCAAGACTAATCTTTGATCAGTCCCTGAGACCCCTAGGATAGGTCTTTAGGTTACATCATTTGGTTGAACATCTAAGAATATCATACAAACATCAACACACACATTTCAACATCGATGATCTAATTTGAATAATGATTTAAAAATACATTAAGTAGAATTTGAATTGTTGTACTTTTAGTTTATCATTTTTCTTATCATTTCCTTAGAGCTACTCAATGATGTATTGAACTAGAGAAGCAAGGAAGGAGAATGATACTTTTTCTTTGTTTGTTGTTTGTGAGTTAGTCATTATTATTTTGTGAATTGTCGCGGGAAGTGCTCTACCAAGTATCATGGATGACATTCTGATTCACTTAAGAAGATGATTAATTCTTGTCTGTTTATGCAAGAAATGCTCAGGTCATCATTGGTCTATCTTATACCTTGATGCTTGTGTTCGCTTGCAATATCAAATATCATGAAAGAAATACTCAGGTCATCATTGGTCTATCTCATATCATTGATGCTTGTATTCACTTTCAACATTTTAAAAAGCTCACTGATGATACAAAGCAAAATCAAAAGATTGTTGAAATGACACTTAGGTTTGCATTGATAAAATAGTTTTTGCATGGTAAACATAGATTGTATTCATAATAATACATCTGCAGAGTATTGGTTGCAAAGTTACAAGGATTCATTTGCAAAGAATGTTATCTTTTCTTATTACAGATTGAGTATACTTGACACATACAATTTTCATAATGGCATGCATATAACATCATTTCTTCATCTCATCATAAATTTCACAATAAACATTTCATTTCATACATCAAATATACATTACATTTACATCTCATTCATCATCATTCATTACATACATCATTCATTTAAATCTCATCTTACATTTCATACATTACATTTACATCTCATTCATTACATACATCATTTCATTTACATATCACATATCACATATTCATTCATTACATTTATCATTCATTTGCATCTCATCACATTATCATTATCATATAGTTGCAAAATCATCAGTCATTATATATCATATATCATTCATTTACATCTCATTCATTACATACATCATTCATTTATATACATCATTCATTCACATTTCATTATATATATCATTTCATTTACATCTCATTTATACACATCATTAATTTACATCACATTTTATCTATCACATGACATCTCATTACGCACATCATTCATTTACATTACATTTCATCCATACATCATTCATTCACATTTCATTATATATATCATTTCATTTACATCTCATTCATCATCATTCATTACATACATCATTCATTTAAATCTCATCTTACATTTCATACATTACATTTACATCTCATTCATTACATACATCATTTCATTTACATCTCATATTATCTATCACATATCACATATTCATTCATTACATTTATCATTCATTTGCATCTCATCACATTATCATTATCATATAGTTGCAAAATTATTAGTCATTATATATCATATATCATTCATTTACATTTCATTATATACATCATTCATTTACATCACATTTTATTTATCATGCATTGCATCTCATTAAGAAAAGAAATACATCATCAATATCATATCACATCATCATTAATGCATCTATACAATCTAATCTAATAAATCATTATAAAACATATAAATTAAAATGCATCCATCACATAAATCATGTAGAACGTATCATAGATCAATCGAATCGCTGCACATATATATCTCATCAAGTGTCAAGTATACAATGAAATCTGAAAAGGATGAAAATAACATCATATCAAAAATGGCTGTATATATCCCTCAAAGGGTACAAAAATGATCTCAAGTGGTACTAGCACCAGAAGGAGCAGGTCTCGCACTAGTATTGTGACCACCACCAGATGTCCCAGGATCTCTCGAATCTCTCAGATCTCTCAGAAGAGGTTGTGTCACGCCTCTACTCACTGTCCTCAAATGAGTCCTCTCTGAGCGAGACTGGGCATAACTGACTCTCTGCTCTGGGGGGCAAAGCTCATGATAGCGGCTCCTATAAAACTCAATCTCAACACCTGCCCGCATGGCCTCTCGCATGTAATCTGCCACAGAGGTCCCATCTGCCACTCTTTGCAATCTCTTTGCAGTAGCTTGCGCTGTCTCTGCTGCCTGTCTGACAGTATCTTGCTATGTAGTCAAGGCTGTGATCTGTGCCTGGGCAGTGGTCAATTGTGCTCGTACACCTGCTAGCTAAGCCTGTGCTGTTGCTGCTACCTGTAGGGCCTCATCTCTCTCACCAATCAGAGAGGTAATCTATTTCTGTGCAGTGGCTAGCTGTGCCTGCATCTAGGCTTGCATCTATGCTAGTAGTCCCTACACCTGCGCTAGCTATCCTCATAAAGTCTAGACCTACACCTGTAAACATGCAACCTCTGATCGCTCTGCCGACGAGGAAGCAACGGTCGGCCTCTTATGAGGCGCACTAGTCGATGGCTCTGTAGTACCTGCTACGCTCGGTCTCCTCCCATCTCCACCATCATCATCACTGCTATCATCACTGCTATCCTCGCTGCTGTCATCACTCTCATCACTGTCATCCTCCTCTCTACCCCGTCTCTGACCAACCTAAACACCCCTTGCAGCTGCTGGTGCTGGTGCTGGTGCTGGTACTGGCTCATCTAGAATGGTAATACGAGGAGGAGGGTGCAGAGCCAAATACTGTCAGTACTTAGGAGTAATAGGTGCCTCAACAATGTCTCGCCGCATATCTCATGCTGATGGATACATAGCACGGTAACCCTCAATGAGTGCCCCATAAGGCAAGCATGGACCCCAATCACTGGCATCCACCCGTCATCACCCATAATGTGCTACTCCCTATGGCATACACTACACAATCCCATACTGTCTGTAGACATGATGAAATAGGAATCGCTCCAAGATCCTGGGGCTCTTCCCAATCAAATACATCGAATCGGACAAGAACCCTAACTCAATATCATCATCATCCCAGTCATCACAATCTAAATAGGGACGTCAGGTCACTGCCTCCACATCATCAATAATCTGCCTCCAATAATCTAGCTTACCCATCCTATGTTGGGTAGGCCTTCCTCTGTACCAAAACACATAAGGTCTCATCGCTGGTCTCGCTAACACTGGCACGGGACGCATAACAGCTATATGCTCCTATGCCCATACCTGAAGAAGTGTAGCCCCCGCCGATAAACTGCTACCACCGAGATACACGATCCAGTGTAAATCATGATATAGCTGAGTAAGCATACACATGCCCCAAGCATATCTCATCCTATGGGCCACCATACCCTCTAACACCTGACCCCATCCAAGAGATAGACCCTTTGACCTCTTATCAGGACAAAGGAATCCACCAATAAAGCTGGCCAAAACTGAGGAAGTGGAGCATATGAATCATGCATCTCAACCCATGGAATCCACTCTCCCGCAATATGGGGATCCTGAAAAACTCTCTGCATCGACTCTACCCCACCAACCTCCTTTGAATCATATACAACAATCTCCCCAACAAAAGGAATGCGAAGAATACGCCATACATCCTCCAGCGTCACGGTCATCTCGCTAGTAGGTAAATGGAAGGTGTTGTGGTCACTATGCCACCGCTCTGCTAAAGCCGTCAGTAGACCCCTATTAAGTCTAATATGGGGCATATCTAGTAATGTCGCTAAACCGCAATCAATAATATGTTGTCTCTCGTCTGGTGAAAGTTGTGGTATCATATCAAAGGGCCAAGGGAACTGCTCTCGCACCTGAATAACATCTAAATGCTCCTGTTATCATACAAAAAGAATATTTAATAGATCAATACATTATCAATCAGCATATCAAACATCATGAGGTCATCAATTACTAAAAATTGTGCTTTACCTATCAAACGATCAATTTATCAAGAAGGAACCCTCATCTATCAATTAGGTTTATTCTTTCAGACATTCTAAATTATTCCTCGCCTATCATGAGGGTAATTATTATCAAATCAATGGATCTCACTCATCATGAGATCGTTTACCATTTATTTAGTTAGATCAAATTAAAATGAATGGAGTCAACAACAAATCGATGAAATAAAAATCAAAGTGCACAATTTTTCATCAATCTATACCTCCAAGTGCTACAAAATCTTATTGAAGCGCTACAAAATCAACCTAAAGCGCTAAAAAGTCTGGCGCGCTACAAAATCTTATTGACACGCTACAAAAACAACCTAACATGCTAAAAAGTATAGCGCACTATAAAATCCCACTGACGCGCTACAGATTTGGCCATGCGCGCTAAAACTATGATGTGCTACACTAATCTATGGATGCGCTACAAAATTCAATGGGCGTGCTAAAACTATGGCGCGCTAAAACAAACTACTGACGCACTAAACCGCTTTTGTCGCATGCTAAAACATAAAAACACGTGCAAAAAGACATAAAAAGTATGGGCGTGAATCACGAGGAGGATTTGGGGTACATACTGGAGGTCCATAGTCGGTCGGACGCTGGTGACGTCGCACATGCTCGAGTCGGTGGGTGTGGTAAGGGAACGGCATCCTGAGGCTCTAAATACTCTGAGGGTCTCTATCACAAGATTGTCAAAGTCAAATGCACAAATGACTTTTGAAAATGACCTTTTGAACTTTTATAGGTTATTTTTGAGGGATGTTCATGGGATTTATTTATTTTTCCTTTTGAGGAATTAATACTTATCTATCACAGGGGCATTTTGGACAATTTTGTCAGGAGATAAATTGTTTCTTCATCAAATCATCATCAAATCATCAAATCATCATACAAATTTTGAAAAATCATAAAAAAAAAATTCAAAATTCATCAATTTATCTCCCGTGGGGGCATATATCGCTATCATTTCAAAATTCAACATTTGGGGAAAAATCAAGGGCATATTTTAAACTTTTCGTCAATACTGGCAGCTGAGGCCTGAGGAAAAATCATTCTTTGAAGCAATGCGTAAACACATCACTTCAAAGAGGGGAAAAATGTAGACACCTAAAAATTGTCTGGAGAATCTAATTAATTAAATACGACTTATTTGATTAATTAATCTTAAATTCATCTACTTTGTAAATAAATAAAAATATTTATTTATATTAAGTTCATTATTAATTCTTCTATTTCATCATATTATTTCTATCTTAAATTAGATAAACAAAATTAAAAACTTTGTTTTATTTAATTATTATTATTATCACTTCTTTTATACTTCTATCATAAATTAAATACACAACTTAAATAATTTGTGTTATTTAATTACCTCATCACATTTCTTCTTAATTAAATAAAGATATTCTAAAATCTTTTATTTAATTATCATTTTCCTTTTTGTTTTAATTTAATAAACAAACCCTATAGTTTGATTTATTAAATTATTCAATCCTCTTTTTGCTAAATTTAAATAAATTAAATTTATTTAAATTTATGCATAAATAGTCTACCACTATTCACTCACCAATAAAATTAAATTTTCAAAATTTAATTAATTCCACTGTCATTCACGGGAAGAGCTTCAGGGACAAACCTGCAGGAAGTTCTCTCACCCACCTTCCCTCTTATCTTGCCTGGTGTTTTCATGGGGAGAAACAATCCTCCATGATCAACTCCATCTTCTCATCCCATGCCCTTCAATTCTCCAAATTGAATCCCAGCCTCTTATCCCATATCCCTGTGCAAATGTGCTGCCATGAAAGCTATAAATACAGCTCTTTGGCTACAGGAAATGGATCCCAACTTATGCAATCTTACTCTACAGGTTTTCCAAAGCATCCAGCATTCATCCAGCATCTCAAGCATTCAGCATTCACTCAACATCCATCCAACATCTTAATTTGTTTAATCATGGCAGTCTACAGTAGTTTCTTTCTTAGAAGCTTTGTTGTAGAATCATTTTAGTTGCATATTTAATCATATAAGAATAGAATAGTTCAATTCTCATTCTCTAAGTGTCATTTCAATAGTCTAATTAGCTTCTAAAATATGAGAGCAAAGTAGATTAGAGAGATCTTTAGAGTTAGAGAGCAATATGATAGATTTCTGAAGATTTTTAGTTTAAATTAGTTTAAATTTTTTAAATCTTAGATGCAATGTCCTATTTAGAGGTGTAGAAGCATGTTAGATTGTTTAACTCATTCTACCACTTACAAACTCTTTCAGAAAAAATCCCTCAAACTAATGCTTCTATGATATCCCCTTAAGCCAAATATGCCTAATTTACAAACCAACTCTCCTTTAAACAATTTTCCAACCCCAAATACCTATGGACAGTCATTTACTAGTCTATAAAACTACCAAATCTATAACTTTTAGCTAGTGAACTGCTCACTAAGTCCTCTTTATACAAAACCTTCATTTTTAGCAAGTTACAAAGGGGTTTATTGAAAATCCCACTTCCCAACTTCTTTACACTTCACCAATGCATCAAACATGCTTCAAATGGCCTGTGCATGCTTAATCTATCACCAAAATTTGTTTCCCCAAGATTTTTCCTCACCTACCCACCTTTAGCCATCAAATTTCACTCAAAACATTCAAATTTGACAACTAAGGCATCATGGCCAAAACCCCAAATCACCTCTCCTGCTCCCAAAACCATTAAATCAACTAAAGCCTACCATATTGGGCTCATTCCACTCAGCTATAGGAGTTATAGTCAATGGAATGGGCTATAATCACATTTTTGTCTTCAAAACCTTAAAATTGGAGTTTCAAACCCGCCTAAAGGGAAAACTAAATAAGATTTTACAACCCCAATGGGAACACATCAAACTCAATAAAAATGATAGATATGCCATTGAAACAACAATTCAAATCAATTTGGAGTCACCATCAGGGCGTATAGGCCATGCAACTACTCTGCAATAATAATATTCAATAGAAAAGATACAAAATTTCAATGAAAACAGGAGCTTTATTATTCAATCTTTTAGAAAACCTCCAAAAACCTTCATCCATCAAGTTTACAATATATTTTAGACCTTAACCATCCTATTACAACTGTTCTAACTACCCTTTGAATTCCCATGACCATTGGGCTTCCTCAATTTTACTTTTTTTTTTGCACTTTTACAACTTTTCAATATTGCACTTTTGACAATTTTGCAAAAATGTGACAATATAAACTCAATGACTCCTAATTACCTATTAGATGGTCTATTAGAACCTTATTGAATTGACATAAACTCAAACACACCTAAAACTATCAAAAGAACTCATTTGACAACATTAACACAAAATTCATTTGGTGCCCCAGCACCAAGAAGGCTTATTTAAGATCCTTGAGCAATGCATTTCCTAATGCTCCCTTGTTCTTACATATCCAAATTCAATTTAATCCAAAGAGTTCCATGAAATTCTTTATCTAAAAGAAAAAAATACATTTTCAATTGGTATTCTATGAAATGATTCATAAAAAGATTCCAATATATTTAATCCACTGATTGGAACTCAATTAATCAAAGGATACATAATCTTCACAACACTTGCAAAACTTAATATTCATAGTAGATGAAGTAGTGTTTCAGTGTGAAAGAGGACCATGCCTAGCATAAATATACCTATTGGGATGCGTTGGAGCAGTTTTTTTGGTCACACGAATTGCAAAATGAAAGTTGCACCACTTTGCAACTTTATACTACTTGCATTTAACACTTTTTCTATCAAGTGAAAACTGGACACCATGGGAAAATGACTTCGATATAACAAAAACAGAGATAGGTTATTGTAGAGGGGGCCAACGCAATCCCATAGGCTCAGAAGAAGAGTTCGTAAGCATCACGGTTTTCAAGTAATAGCCCATCAACACTTTGGACCCTTAAGGGATCGAGTCAGTTGAACAAAGCTCAGAGCAATTCCGCATGTTTGGGTGTGAAATAAGACCATTCCTAGCGTAAACATACCCATCCAAATGTGTTGGAATAGTCTGTTTGGTCACACGAGTTGAAGAACAAAAGTTGCACCACTTTGCAACTTTCAACTACTTGCATTTGACAACTTTTTCCCAAGTGAAAATTTGCCACCATAGGAAAATGCCTCCGAGATAGCAAAAAATGAGAGAGGTTAAATTAGAGGGGAAAAATTTGATCCCATAAGATTAGACAATAAGTTTCTAAGCATCATAGTATCTGAGTAACAATATGTTGAAGCTTGCAACCATTTTGCACTTTAGACTCTTAAGGGATTGATCTGGTTGAACATAGCTTGGAGTGATTTTGTGTGTTTGGGTGTGAAAGAGGACCATGCCTAGTGTAAAAATACCTATTCAAATGCATTGGAATTGTTTGTTTGGTCACACGAGTTGTAGAACAAAAGTTGTACCACTTTGCAACTTTCAACTACTTGCATTTGACAACTTTATACCCAAGTGAAAATTCGCCACCATAGGAAAATGCCTCTAAGATAGCGAAAACTGAGAGAGGTTATTGTAGAGGGGCCCAATGAGATCCCAATGAATTTATTGTAGAGGGGCACATGCTTGAAGTTTCATGAAAATCTACTGCCCCCAAGAGTTTCTACAACTTCCCTCCTCTAACCATCAAATTTCACTTAAAATACACAGTTTGACAATTAGGGCATCATTCCCAAGCACTCAACTCGCCTTACGCACCCTTCTAAAGCTTCAAAAATTTCAATATATGCCTAATCATTCCAAATAAATCATCTCCTAATCTTTCCTAAGACAATTTCACCAAAACCCAACATTGAAACTCCATTTTTAAGCTAAAATTCACCCAATTTCCTTTGGGACAGCAACCAAAAACACTCCTAAAAATTTTCCCTACTCCTAATTATTTTTCCTACATCTAATCCTACCATTTTGGACTCATTAAATTGAGCCACAGAGAGAAAAAATTCATGGAATGAGTCATTTATTCATTTTTAGTCTTCTAACCCTTATGGTTAGCTGTACAAACTTACAGTCAATAATTTGACAATAAAATTCTTAAAACTCAATGAATTTCCTTCACTCCAAAGTAAAAATGTATCTAACACCTATCTCTACCAATTCAAAAATATTTTAGGACATAATAGTTCTATATAGCCACGTATTATAGTCTGCAACAAAGAAAATCAATGAAACACACAAAATTACAAGATAATTAGGGGATTTTTATTGTTTTTCCTTCACAAAAACCCTCAACAACCTCTTCCTTCGAGTTCCCAACATATTTAAACCTTAACCAACCTATGAAAAAATCTCTAACTTCCCTTTTAATTCCCATGACTATTGGGCTTCTTCAATTTTACATTTTTTTGCACTTTTTCACATTAACAACTTTTCATTTTTTGCAATTTTACATCATTTTGACAAATATGCAACATGAACTCCAAAATGACCCCAAAACCAACTAACATTACTTATTACATTATAAATTGGTCGAATATTACCTTATTCAATTGAAAAAACTCAAAACACAAAACTAACTTAAGACTTCCATGAACCAAATTTGCTCAATAACCTTGGTGCCCCTACACCAAATTTCAATATTTGAGTAAATCTCATTACAATGCCTTAGGCACTCCATTCTAACAGATCTTTTACAATGTCACCCATACATTAAAGATTCTTTACATCATAGGTGCTCATGATGATGTTAACTTCAAATGAGCAACTTGACATTCCCTCGCTAAGCTTCACACGCTCTTTTATAATGGCTTCAAATCGTAATTGAGATTTGTCAATATCATCAAAATAAGGATGTTGCATTGTTTTTTCGCTGAGATTCTCTTCGATGGATCATAAATTAACATTTTCTGCAAGGAGAGACCAATCAATTTTTAGTAGTTTACTTACAAATATGCAAAGTAAAAGAAGAAAAAGAAAGAGCATAAAAAATGGAAATGAAATGAAAATAGATGGAAGGAACTTATAGACAAAAAATCCACACCATTTGGTTCCAACTCGGGAACAAGGCATAAATCTTGATGCTTCCATTGAGGATAGGAATTCCAGTCTCTCAACTTAGTCACTCCTAGCCATACATATTCACTGGGAGTTCCAATATACCTATTGCACACAACACCTCTCATGAATAGAATAACTTGAAATTTGATATGCTCTTATAATGTCTACATCATAGGTGCTCATGATAAGGTTAACTTCAAATGAATAAATTGAAATTCCCTCACAAATCTTTTCATTCACTTTTGTAATGGCTTAAAATCATAATTGAGATTTGTCAAGATCATCAAAATAAGGATGTTGCGTTGCTTTTTTGGCTGAGATTCTTTTGGATGGCTCATAAATCTACATTTTCTGCAAAGGGACACCAATCAATTTTTAGTAGGTTACTTACAAATAGGAAAATTAAAAGAAGATGATAGAATTGGAATCAAAAAAATAATGTGCATACAAGTATAAATTAATAAGAACTAATGTGCATACTTACAAATTAATCCAATAAACCATCTGGGTCTACTCTACTCTTTATTGTGTCAAGTATTGCCTCATGGTTAGACTCACGAACCTTCCACAAGGTCTTATTCAAAGTTCTACCCCCATATTTGGTCAAATGAACATTGGATTCCATTACAAGGTTAGAGTAATGAAGAATCTTACGATGCGTGTCAAAGTCCTAAAATAAGCAATGTCTAGCACTCTTATGTGGGTACATTCTACGCCATGTTCCAGTAACAAAAACTGAGCATATAGGGTATTCAATGTTTTCTCCATCTATAACTAGGGCCTCCAATTTCTTTTTGGCCTTAACATAATGACACAAGTAATAGTTTGTTCCCTCTTCATTTTCTTCATTTGCAATAACTGCATAAACATGCTTTGCATTGATATGTGCAACAATTCTCTTGAAATTAGTCAACATTACGAATACACTACAAAGTAAGATAACAATATGGAATTTTAAAAAATAAGCAAGTAGATATATTACCTGGTTGAATTAGATATGATACATGGTCAAAATCGATCGATGATTCCATATGTGTTAGTTCTAATTCCATCAGAGGGCGATAAGTGTGAAGTGGGCTAAGATAACTTGTCAACCATTTGTTAACCCACTCCCCTGACTCACAATCATTCCAGGCTTGCATTTTACATGAAGAACAAAAGCATGCCATCTTCAATGTATCGATACTCCATGAACCTACATTTGAGATAAGGAAAAAGTGTAGCTCACTCGATCATGTTAGTGTACAACAATCCTCATATGGTGCAATGTTAGTATCATGCATCAACCAAAAAAATCTACAAACTAAAGACGTACCTTCATTACCTAGACCCATCGAAGCATTACACCACTTGATGATTGATTTTGCATCTGTCAACTTTGCACTGTCTTTATACTTTAACTCTTCTAGTGCTAATTCTCTTTTCATGCATGCTCCTGCACCATCATACTCCCCCTTTCCATGCCCAGCCTCACAAAAGTTCCACATATGTTGAACACCTATAATGGCATGCATCCTGCACAACTAGTAGAACATGTGTGAGTTCTTGAATTGTGTTGCACAGTTATCCGACCATAGTATATGTTGACCATATGTTATGCCCCTCTGAGCCAAATCATTGTAGAACATCTAGAAGAAACCTTGCACGAACTCTAGAGAATGTGTGTGATCATCACTAATATAAAAGTGAAACTCCCTCAATACCTTCATTTGGTCCTCTATACTATCAGTTGCATGAATGAATGTTATGTGCACAAATATCGAAACCTATGTGGGGTTTTAATACTATGACTGCACCTCACAATGTGGTTGTAGAGTGTAGTTCTTTGTAAATTCAACCACTAATACCATGCTGCCAACTAGAAAGGTTTCCTTGCATAGCTTGAATTGTGTGTCCAACCATTAGGCTCTATGGGTATGCCTTGCATACTCATACACTGTATTGTCATGAAACATGGACACAAACTAATACATTGGAATCTTCTGAATAACCAAATCACACCTTTTTTCTTGAGGCTCATCTTTTGTAACTCATGCCATTGTTTATACTTCTTGAATTCTACTAGTTTCTATCCCAAATCATCTATGCCTTCCATATTTTGACATACTGGCATATGCTGCAAGCCACCGCAACGCTCGCATGAACCATCCGAGCATTTTGTCCTATAGAATATATGGCCATCCTCTATTTCACATAAATTTTTTGATAAGAACTCTCTTGAAGATGTTTGTGGGGCTTCTATGCCACAATCTTGCAAAAGATTATTAGTATGCAAATCTAAACATATAGAACAATAAACATCATAATGGTTAGAGAATTCAATATGTAGTCTACAACAACAATTAGTGCATGTGTGATTTATCTTGACATAAAAAGGTTTAAGCATTTCAAAAAATCTTTGAAAAATACTAATTTGAGGATAATCCTATTGAAATTTACAAAAAAATTGGATGAGTCGTATCCAAAAAATGCTTTGGATGTGGCTCATGGTTCCAACTACTATTTCTCCTTCTTACCACATCCCTTTGATTCAAAGATGGTCTTGTGTTATTCTTCCAATACTCTTCAATTAGTGTTCTCAATGCTTCAAAAAAAAATTATCTTTTCATAGCAGTCTCCCTGAGAATGCCCATAATTCATTTGAATCGATGCCCTCAATTCTTTTCTGCCTTTGAACGGCTTTTGATAAAAAAATTATACTAATTCTCATTTGTTCACTCGTATTTCTAATGAGTCAAGCTCTCTTTGTTTGACTACTTACCAAATTCGATGTAATGACACGTTAGGTGACATTACTATCCTTTGAGCATGAGGTCTTACCCACAGTCTCTCCCCTCTACCCTCTACCCTTAACCCTTACACCCTCTATCCCTGCCCTCTATTCCTCCTTATCTCTCTCTCTCTCAAGTCTCTCCCTCCCACCTCCCCCTCTCCCTCTCTCAACTCTCTCTCTCACTCACTCACTCATTTTATCTCTCCCCTCTACCCTCTACCCTTAACCCTTATACCCTCAACACTTAAACCCTAATTCTATCTCTCTCTCCCTACCCTCTACCCCTAACCCTTATACCCTCTATCCTCTACCCTCTATCTCTCTCCCACTCCCTCCCTCTCTCTCTCTCTCAAGTCTCTCCCTCCTACCCCCATCCCTCTCTCAACTCTCTCTCTCACTCACTCCTTCTATCTCTCTCCCCTCTACCCTCTACCCTTAACCCTTATCCTTTCTCCCTCTCTCAAGTCTCTCTCACACACTCACTCCTATCCTTCTCAAGTTAGGTTTCCAATTTCATTGAATTGGAAAGCTAGTGGGACAAATTAGGTTGCCAGTTTCACCAACTAGCTTTCCAATTCAGTGAAATTGGCAATGTAGTGGCC
>VDFB02271358.1:669943109-669999875 GCA_007258455.2 Sequoia sempervirens
ATCAAGGGAGGTCGGCCGAGACATGATAAACAAATAAATGAAGTGAAGCGCCTCTTCACATGACAACATATAAATTAAATAGCTGGAAGCTATGATTTAATTTTTCTTCTCTAATTCGTGGCTGGAAGTGACGCCTGAAGCTGCAACATTAACAGAATTGGACCTAAATCGGTACCTTGCATGGGAAGAAGCAATAACATCGATTCTTAGAATATTGATTAATGATGCATGATGTGTTAACTTCATTGGCAACTAAATTTTGGATATCAAATACCTTTGGCGAATCAATTGATCATTGACAATTGTTGTAGACACTCTCAACATCAATTAGGTTGTAGATGTGAAAACACTCTTGATAGTGATAGAGAGCTAGCAAAGAAGCTTGCATGGATTTATTGATCTACTAATGGATTGAAGTTAGGGGAGGTACTAGCAAAGAAGCTAATAGGTTGGGATTAATTTGCAGCTCAAAACTAACAAGTGGTTAAAGATGAAAATCTAGTTCACAAATAAAGCGTTTCATAGAGCATTGACTTACTATTCACAATGGCTATGGAATTTGAAGAATGGGCTAGAGTGAAGGCTTGAATGGTTATGCGAGTGTTGAAGTTCTGTTTTTTGGAAAAAAAATGCATCCTATATTACACCAAGAAACATGAGAACTATGTCATGTGAACATCAAACTACATGAAGCCTAGCAAGTCTAGCATTTGTTATTTTTCTCCTAGAGGCTAGAGTCAACTTCTTTTTGAAACAATGAACTCTCATCAAAAGATGCAGGGCAGAATCCATTTTAAAGGTATTCAGCTCTTTTGAGCAAAGTGCGTGATTGTCCTTCTAAAAAGATTCCCTACATCTTGTTTTCTGAAGAAAATCATAATCAGACAGCTCCCATGTATACCCTAACTTTTTGCACATATTTATCATATGTGTGTCAGTATGTTAAAAGAGGACTAAACAAGAGAGAGGAGAGATTAATAAGTAATCAAATTCCACTTACATCAGGCCAGAAAGTTCTTGGTAGCTGGATATTTATAGGAAGCATGTCCTATGGACCCTTATTTTCTCTCCCGCATCAAGCATGTAAGCTTCGTCTTGTTTTGACTGCCAAACCTTTGTGAAGTGTTAGCCACCTCAGAGCTGTGTTTTAGGGCATTCCTGATTTACACAGTGACATCTTGTTTTCTTTATTTCTTCAAATTCATATTCCCCCTCTTTGGTTCATAGGTGATCTATGGACAATGTATGTTGTCATTGAAGTTTAGGCAAAGCATTTATGAGTATCAAACCTTCAAGGAGGACAAACTTTGAAACAAGAATAGGTGCATTTTATATGGTCTTATTGGATTGATGCAGGTTGCATATAGACTGATTTTATATCAAGAATATCTAGTGGCAGTAATAATATAAATTCAACGTCTCCTTGTTATCTTGGAACCACTGAAGAGTCCTTTTCTAAATCACAAGGTTCATGCCTCTAAGAAAATTATTCTTTTTCTTGAAGGAAAAAAAACTAAAACTTTTTAAAAGCTCCTCATCTTCCAGTTGCATACCTTCACTAGGGACATTTTTAGTTAACCTGGAACAGTTTTTCTCTGTTCAACCTGTATGTGGTACCAAAGCCTTGTTCAAGTTGTCATTATTGAAGCAATAGTACTTGTGAACATATCAATAGGAGATTAGACGGCATCAAGATTTATCTTCTTAGAATAGAGGAACGTTTACAACTTACAGGGCAATTGCTTGAAATCCATCATAGAATCAATCCTCAAGAAATTTTGTTATTGCTCGACAGGTTATTTAGAGAAGTTAGACCCCTGACCAATAAATTAACATGGAGAATTCGACAGAGGGAGCTTGTCTTTCTATTGCTTCATATCGGAGAAACCTTATGTAGTAATAATTTAGGAGGTTTCAACATTTGTTATACAAGAAATATGACTAATACAAAAATATGAGTGCTTCTCTCTAGAATCACTTACACAATGCTATCTTCGAGTGTTGCCTGAACAAGCAGACAATCAAATAGAGAGTCTGCAACATCAGTAACTGGCTGCTACCAGACCTTGTTTGCCTATCCAGATATTTACATCAGTAGGCTACTAATGGTTCTGTTTTGTTTCCTTTCAATCGCTAACTAAAACCATTTTGTTTCCTTTAATGTACCCATCAAAAACTATCTGTTGAAGCTGTATGAGGTCATTAGGTTGGATGCTACAGGGATATACCATAGTCCATTTTTAATTTTTTGCAAATGTGCTATATCTGTTTTCTCAAAGTATCCTTTTCATATAACTACTGTCACTGTGAGCTGTAAGGCCAGTTTTGTCTACGAGTCTATAGTTCTTGGTACTTCCTTTTACTAAAATACAATGTGTGAATTTGTGGTGGCATTTTCTTTCATTGATAGGATATATTTCTTTGTTAGCAAGAAAACAAGAAACTTTGGAACAGTCACATGGATTTTGCTAAAACAATTTAAATAATTTTGACAGTTTCTTTGTGGTTGCAAAGCTGATCCAAGTTCTGAAGGATAATTTTTGAATCACTGGCTGAAGCAAGCCCCATGTTGTGAGCTTTGGAAAAAATCACAGCATTCAATATTGCAGGATTAAATATCATATATTTCTCACAAATTTTCACTGTTCAAAAGCAACAAGAAATACCATCTTAGCAATGTATTTGACCATTAGAACAGATACAAACACACAAGAAGAAAAAATGGTCTATTTATTTGAATTTATATACAGAAATTCATTGAAGCTGCAAGTCTGTGCCAGTTTATGTATTCAGACGTGGAACAATGTTAGAAGAATCATAATGATTTAACTGTAGAATTACTGGGCTATAGGAGTTCCTATTGAAGTGTTAAATAACAAATCACAGAAGGAAGCAGGTTATAAAAGAGATGAGTGACTTATTAACTACAGGTTTGCAAGTTCAACATCTCGGTGGAAAATTACTGCAAACCATAATCAATATGAATGAACACCATGTCCCCATCTCCCTATCCACAATTGTTGGTGACTACATTTGTATATAATATAGGTGTACACATATTCATTTGCTCCTATATCTTAATTTTAATGGCATCCATGTTCCCATACTGGTACCTGTACACTGTATATCCAGGTAACTATTCTGCAAATTCAATCCCTCTTTCAGCAACATTTTTAATGTTGAGATTTATTTTTGGCATGCACAAATTTGAGAAAATGTAAAAGAATAATTTTTGGATCAATAGTTATTGGCAGCAATGTGAAAAGAGACTAGGAAAAGGTAGTACCACTATTGATAACAAACTATCAAGTGCTGGAACAATTAAAGGGACCAAATAAATCTTGTCCCAAAGAGTAATCTAGAGGAGACAACTGAGTTGATATCTAAGTGCAGCTGTAGAATTACTGTGAAGATCCAAATGAATTATTGGTTTGTGCAAAAAGTAATAGAGATTTCTTTACATGACATGTCTTTTTGCTTAAAGTGGAGCTGCAAAATGGTGGTCCACCAATTGAAGACAATGGGAAAAAATTGAAACTCTTTGTAAAGATGGAAAGGGGAAGTGGGAAAAATGAAAATTTCACAAAATGAAGTATTGAAACTGTGAGAGAAAATTAAGATAGGCAACAAATATAATATGGAAGGCATTACTGAGGGATAAGAAATCAATTGAGTGATAGATGATCTTGAAATGAATATAATGACAAACCATAAAATTAAATATGGAACGTTTAACATCAAACCAAGAAAGAAATGATGAAGTAACAAGGCTGCAAAGCTTATATTGAACTCTTAAAAGAAAAATTGCAGCCTTGAGGTAAAAGACAGCTCTTACATAGAAAAGGTTGAAAACCAAGAAAGGAATGATGAAGTAACAAGAATGCTAAGCATATATCCTACTTGCATCAGAAAATTTGCAGCCTCGAGGTAAAAGACACAAGGTTACTTGGACAGAGGCAACAATCAGGGATATGTCTGACAAAGATGAAAAACAGAGAATCTTCTAGCAAAACATGCAAAGAAATAGCAAAAAGGGAATATGTAATAAGAGAGAAGAGAGAGGGGAGAAGGCTCCCCTGCTTGACCTTTTGAATTGAATTTGAGAGACTTGAAAAGGGAAAACTGTTCCACGGGACGCCAGCCCTCGAAAAACCACCCGCTGACTCGTGGGATCGCTTCGAGATCGGAGACGAAACGCCCCTCCGCCGCCCTCGCTTCCTCGGGCCGTCTCGCTGCCTCTGCTTTCTCCGCTGTCTCTGGAGCCTTTCACTGCCTCTGGGAGACTTCAAGGAAACTTCTGGGAGACTCCAAGGAAACTTCTGGGAGACTTCCAGAAGTCCCCTCCACCCAAGGAAACTCCAAGGAAACTTCTGGGGGACTCAAGGGAAACTTTTAGGAGACTCCAAGGAAACTTTTGGGAGACTCAAGGGAAACTTCTAGGAGACTCCAAGCAAAATCTGGGAGACTCGCAAAATCTGGGATACTCGAAGGAAACTTCTAGGAGACTTCCAGAGCCATGAGGCCATTAGCCTGGAGCCATTTACTATTAGCATTTACTATTTTGTACTCTGTTTTTGAAGTTTTGAAGTTTGAACATTGATGATACAGGGATAGTTGATTGTAATTATGATTCATGAATCATGATTATGAAACATCTAGTTCTTGTTGCATTTTCCAATGTCTATATTTTCATTTTGATTTTCAATGTTCAATGGTTCACTAGTTCAATGAAATGATATATCATTGCAATGTGTTATTGTGTTTAAACTTTAAACTTTTAAGTTTTAAGTTTTGTTTTTATGTGTTAACTTTACTTATTCCTTAGGCTTCTACAGTTATATAATTATATTGTTATACATCTTTTTATAACTAATTTTTTAAGTACTATATGTATTTCAGCGCCGCTCCCCCCCCACCGCCGCCCCGTCCCCCCAAACTTAGGCCCCCCGTCTCCCATCTCGAACGCTGGCCCCCAGCCCCCAAACTCGTGGAACACCGGGAAAACAATGACAAACTTGAAAGGTCAAAGATTGTTGATGAGATAACAAGAAGATAGAAGTGATGTTTGGGCTGAATCAGTACCCTTGTTATCATGGAAGACAACAATCTGTGTTGTAGGAGAATGTGCGTCAAGACCTGGTTATTATCATGAAAATTGGCAATTAGGACACGAACAAAATTTGCTCCCATGTTTGAACAAATGGCAAAGGAATGAATGCAAGTATAATCAAAGGAACAATTGTGTGACAAAGCACTATGAATGGTAGCATCGGCAACAAATTGGTGAAGATAGAGAAATGATTGGACTTAGAAAGACTAAAAGGTTTATAAAATCAAATGAGTAATCAAGTATGGAAACAATTAAGTGTGACTTTGTATTCTTCCTAAAAGATGTAATAGTTGAATGACAAAGATTTTGTTTAGGCGATGGTAAATATATTTGATGCTTCATTAAAAATGTGCATAATCCTTCTTAAGAATGTGACTCCTTATGTTCTTTTAATAGATAATATGTTGAGGGTTCTATAGAGGCCCTTGCATGAGAAATGCTACAAAAAAAAGGAACAAGAACACTACTCATGATGACTAACTAACAAAACAACCTAATAGCCAACAATTCGAAAGCTAATAGACAAAATACCATACATATTATCACCAACCAACAAAAAAGAGTTAATAGTCCAACCTAAGGACATTTTAGAGAAGAGGGAACATCCTTGGATTTGAGATATTTAAACTACCCACTTTGATATGTGAACCAACCTCTAAATCATCAACATCCTTAGCCTTCTCTGGAGGGCCACTGCATGGTGGCATCGTAGGAATGACACTCCCAACAGAAACATCAATGCTACAAATTGCAAGCCATGAAATACTTGTTCCCATTGTTTTTCACAAATAGATGGCCCATCCTCCAAGACCAATAGATTGACCCTTGGTGTGGGTAACCAAAAGTTTTATAACAGGCACCCTCAAATAAAGGAAAAAAGCCTAGAGCTCTTGCAGCTTATTGAAGATCACTAGCAGTTCCTTCCCGATCACCCATTGTAGTTGGATAATGCAATCCACCCAGAGTCAACAAAGCATCCCCCTTAATATCTCCACCCAATACTACATTGCTCAACAAAGAAGGTTGTAGAAGCCTAACCAACCAAACAACACTAGAATCACCAATCCTAGAATGGCCTAACATAGACTTAACCAACTTCAAGAATGCATCATTCAAACAATGAAAAAATGAACATAACCTGCAATCTAAAACCACTCCCTTGAGATATAGATCCCTTGGCTTCCTTGATTGTCGATGACAAGCCATTGACTACAACAAGAAAGCCAAAACAGCAATACCATCACCAAAACCTCACAAACCACACAAGGAAACCACTACACCCATAAAATAGAAAACTTCAAGGGGGGGCAAAGAATGCATAAAAGCCATAGCTCCATATCCATAAATAGAGAATTCCAACACCCTATGGTCAGTCACTACAAACATGACATGGAGATCATACATGAGCTCATCAAACAACAAATGCCTACTCATTGATAGCAAGCTGCCAACCAAACTTCCAATCAAAATAAAGGAAAAGACACGAAAGAAATGGGAATTGAACACCCATCCCCAAACGCCACTAACTATGTGGAAAGGGAAAATGAAGCATATGAGTCTCCTATGGAGGTTGATGATTAAACAAATGTTTTTTAATACCTTGCCGCACCTCTAGACAATTACTATAAAGAGCTATGAAATTTGACTGATCTATGTTCATGTTGGCTAAGAAATCTGCCATTGAGTTCATCTTATGAAAATATTGAGAAGACATAATATCATCAAAATCTTTACTCAAAGCCATAGCCTCCTCAACAAATGTGTGTGCTTCCAACTGGAGCAATCTTTCTTATTGAGCCATTGAATCACAATGAAAGAGTCACCTTCAACTACAAGACCCTTGAAGCCCACTAAAGAGGCCAAAGCAATCTAAGACACATCAACTTCCCATTTAGCTTCATTGTTAGAATGACAACCAAAAAAGAGTTCTCCACCTTTCACTAGGAGGCCCTTCTCATCATGAATAACAATGCTAGCACTAGCTAGACCAAGATTCTCGCTCAAAGCACCATGAAAATTAAGTTTAAGAAATCACTTAGGGTGTTTCCTCCAAGAATCCTTTCTTCAAATATAATGTTTTTCGATTACCCCATTAACAGGGGGTGATTTATCATGATTAATTGGAGGCTGATGGTATGATATTTCAAGATGTTGAATCCTTCCGATGATTAGGATAGACATTAGTTTTTTTGAGACTTCTGATGATACTTGTATTATGGTTAGTCTTAAGACTCACATTTCTTTCAAGGTGAGCGATTTTTAGGGAAGGCATTCCTATGGAGATCCTTCTTATCTGGGACCAGCAATGATGCATTATTTTCTCCTCTTGTCTTTTTATTGTTCTGGAAAGGTTAACTTGTGGTCACTATGTTTGACTTTGTTGTATATATGATTGGCTGGAGACAGCTAGATAGACAAGTTGTCCATCCAGAAATCTTCTCATAAAAAAGTTATTTCACTTATTTGACTTTTGTATGTATGAGAATAAGAGGACATATATATTGTTCAAATTTTGTAGCCATAGGTTTCAATCAAATGGCCAAGCTTTGGAGCAAACTGAGCATTGCCAATCTACCTACACCATGAACACAATGATCTATATAGAGAGAGAGAGTTAGCAGGAGGCAGGGGCACAGAATTGTGAGTTGAATTTGGACCATTTTTTTCAAAATATCGAGTGATAGAGGAAGGATGCATTTTAACCTGAGTATAGAAAATATTAATCATGATTACCCACTTTCTGATTAGAATTTGATGAGGTCCACAATGTTTTAAGGTCAACAATTTTTATAATCTGTGATTAGAATTAACCCTTAAAGTTAATCCTTTTCGTTGTAACATTGAAAGATTGCATTTGGTACAGCAGACTAACTAGATAACATATCCACTAAATTCATCTGAAATATCTGAATTTTTAAAAACAGTATGAAGTATTTATCTCATTTCACTTTTTAATGTTTCGTGTATGCCTTAAAATAGTACAGAATGCTAACCACTTAACACTATGAAATGTCTTAAATTCAAAAAATGTAACACAATATTTATCTCATTTTGCTTTTCACGTATGTCTCAAAAGGGTAGAGAAAGCTAACTAGATAACACATCCACTAAATTCATCTGAAATGTCTCAAATTCAAAAAAATGGTATAAACTATAAAGCATTTTATCTCATTTGACTTTTCAGGTACACCTCAAAAGATCAATGATGTGCACACACACATGGTAGACATCATTGGAAACATGTGTATAACATAATTTCAACTTTCTTGTGTATCAGGTTAAGGCACTGCACAGACTCTACAAAACTCAGAGATCAGCAATGCATGAGATCAGAAAACATTCTTTTAGTCAACACAATCTGACTATGTTTTCTACAACTTCTATTCATCTTCAAGATGATGCATCAAAAATCTCAGATATTAAAGGGAAACTGCATCAAGTTTCTCCATTTAAGCAAGCAGAAAACCATTCCATTTCCATTACAAGACCCAGCTCTCCTGCACATTTCACACTCACAGATGAGAACATTGCAAAAAGTAGTGGCCAGAGTTCTTTGTGGGATGGCGAAAGAAAAGCAATCAATTCAGCTGTCAAAGAAAAAAGGGCAAGAAAAACTATTGACCTTGAAAGGCCTCCTGAGGAGTATTTGGATGATCTTGATGACTTTTCAGAAAATCAGGAAAGAGAGATGAGGGAAGCTGGAAATCCTGATCAAGTTTCTGTGGCACCTAGAAACATCTTAGATACAGACAAGAGGCTTGGAGGCAGTGAAAAGGTCAGCATCACAACACAGATGGAAGAACAATTTTCCAAGCAGAGAGAATGGTTTAGAACAGATATTGGAAGACATGCAGAGAGAGAGAATTTGGAAAGCGTTCCATTAAGGAGGCTTAAAGGATCACAAGGTGATGCCGATTTGCTAACAGATTTAAAAGATTGTAGTGGTCAAGAAACTTCCACACCAACTAGAGTTCAAAGCACTTCAGGAACTGTGATGTTTCTTGAGAAAGAGGTTAAGACAGACAAAAAAAGTTCTGAATGGAAGAGCAATAACATGAATCATGCCCAGCATGATAAAAAGCAGAAGCATCAGTCATTTGATATGGAACTTAAGGATAAACCTTCAGACATCAACACAAAACTGCCACCATGGTTTCCTCAGGTTGTATTCCTTTCCATCCAGCTCTTGAAGATGGCATGAATAATAATTGCTGAAGATACTAAAATAGTGTAATTGTGTTCATGAACAAAACCTGCAAGTATTACATTTTTTAAGATCTCTAAGTAATTTTTATTGATAGTGAAAAGAGGGTTGGATTAAGGGTCACTCGCCCACAACAAAGGATTTGAAATTATGTTTGATACCTCTTACATGCAGGTTTTTACTTTTATATTCTTCCTTCTACAGCATTAACTGTACAACTATCTGCTGATAGAAACTGTGAGCACACTATGCTCCATGATCAAATTGTGTTGAAATGGAAGATCTAGCTCATAAAATAAAAATAGACAACTCCTAAGTTCCAAGGGAACCTCTTACTATATGTACTTAAATAGTTCCTAGGCTGAAGTGCAGGTTCCAATTCATATAAAATAAATAAATATTAAATAGTCAATTACAAGTAAGCTCCAAAGGAGTCCCTCACTACACTACTTCAATATATCCTAATCTGAAATGGGTGTTCAAATTAGAAAGTTACAACTAAGCTCTAAAGGAGACCTTTACTACTTTAGTACTATCAAACTCTAAACACATACCAGCAAAGGGAATGCATTAACTGTAGTAGCATATGGAGCCAGTTGGAAAACCAAAGGAGATGGGGTTTGCCATGCACCCTAACCCCTGAACATTAACTTCCTCTACGGAACTGAAATATACACAGAGTGATCAGACGGCCCCCTTAAATGGGGTTAAAAAAATGCTCACCTAGGCTTGGATAATGAGTTTACTATCCCCTTCCAATATTTCCCTGAAGCCTTCCCAATCTAATTCTCATGAGCTATAGAATAAACTAATTGGCCTTTGATCAACCCTAAAATATCTGATTAAGTTCAAATGTTTATGGGCTATTTTATATAAATAGAGTTTGAGATGCCTGATACAAACATTATCCTTAATCCTCAGTGATATAAAATGAGTATCTTAGATCTAAACGTTTTCCTTTTCTTTATAGCAAGTTTGAAAAAAATTGAATTTACAATAGCCTCCAAATTGTTTGATCTCACGTTAGTACCAAAATTGGTACCCCTGTGGAACTTTTCCTACAGTCAAATTTGTAGCTATGAACCAGGTCTTGCTTGTCATGTTATCAAAGTCAACTACATTCCTACCTTGTCCAATTGTAAAGTTGTCCTATCTTTGTCTAATTTTTCAACTAACAAGTGTTGCAAGTTGTTTGAGTTTGATTCTTTCCAATTTAATGATGAAAGTGTTTAACGTGTGATGGTGGCTTTGGAATCAAGTGAAAAGATGAAGATCACAAGATGGGGTTTGGAGTTGTCAAGGCTGCCAAACAAAACTATTCTAGCACCTTGGTCAGGTGGCAACATCAAAGAAGCATCAAGTGATAAAGTCAATATCCCCAGATTTCAGTTTATGGAAGGTGTCAAAGTTCCATGGAAAGTATGCTTGACAAAGAAGAAGATGGATGCCTAAGATGATGAATAAGACATGAAACTATGTCTAGGAGGAGATACATCTAAGTCTTAGTGAAAATGTCACACCTTTTCAATGGCTTATCCAAGGAAAAGTTGTGCTCTAAATGGCAATGGTGGCAAGAAAGTATGACAAGGCAAAAATAGCAATCCAAGTGGCCATAATGGCTAAAATCATAAAATTTGGAACAAGTATCAAACAGTTCAAAGTGTTGAAGTCATTTCCCACAATTCAGGTGGCTATGCCAGGGAGAAAGAGCAACCAAGGTGGTTGAGAGGTGCGACAAAGGAAAGAGGAAATGAGATTCATTTTACACATGTTGAGTGGCTATACCACCTCAAAACTATGACAAAGGTGGTGAAGGTGACTAAAGTGTGCAGGAAGCTAATTGAAAGGCAAGTATGTAAGTACAAATCCACTTTTTGAGATGGCAACACAAATTATCAGAGTGGCTGAAAAGCGTGACAACCATTAGGCATTGCAAATTCATGTTATTTCAAAGCGGTTAAGACTCTCAGAAGGCATGACAAAACTAGTCATAGTGGTCAAAATGTGGGACAAAGTGAAATTAAGTAAAAGATAAGTAATTTCACTATTTTTAGGTGGCTATATGACCTCAAAAATGTGACATTAGGAAAATTGCACATTTTCTATGGCATTGCCACTTAAAAAAACTGTGAAAGCATTTGTGATGATGGCTAAAAAAGGTGACCAGCTGAAAACTTGTTTTATTTAAGTTGAAATTGAACTTTTTTGGTGGCATTGCCACTTAAAAGTGGTGATTCAAAAGGCAGCCATGGTTAAAGGCACAATGAGGGTGGTTATAAAGGTCAAAAAGTGCAACATAAGACAATTTTGCACATTTCTTATGGTTGTGCCAACGAAAAAGAGTCACCAAGATGGTTGAAGTGGCCAAAAAGTGTGACAAAAGGAAACTTCATTCATTTAAGTGAAAATCACACCTTTTATGTGGCATGCTACTCCAAATATGCACCCCAATTGGTTATGATGGCTAAAAAGTGCAACAAAGTGACTAAGTCACTTACGTGATATGTTAACATCCAAAAGAATGGATTAGAATGGAAAAAATGACTTGAATAAGGAGAAATCTGAGTTAAAGCATGGAAAGAGCCTATTTTAGGCAATTTTAGTGTTTTGTTTCCTTTTAGCAATAGATAGAATTTAGGGTTTCTTTAAAAGCAGTTTAAAGAATTATTTTATTATTATTAAATATTTTTCCTTAGAAGCTTCTCTTAGAGAGCTTATAAATAAGTGCATTGAGCACATAGAAAAATAATGAGAGTTTGTGTTAAGTTTATGTTGTTGAAGTTTTCATTCAAGTTTCAAAATTAGAGTTTTGTGTTATAATTGTGCAAGTTTGGCAAGTCAAACAATAAAAAAGGTTTCTATTTAACTTTGCTGAAGTTTTCATTTAAGTTTCAAAGTTAGAATTTTGTGTAGGAATTGTGTAAGTTTGGAAAGTTAAGTCAAGTGTATGCTTTGGAATTGTTGCTTGCAATCAATCTTGTTCTTTGTCATATGTTGTTATAACTTTTAAGCATTATGTTCCTTGTTCAAATCAATCCATATGTTGATGTGTATCCATTGATCTCTACTTTAATCATTGGATAGCATTGGTGTTTATAGTCATATTATTTAGCTACAAAAATAGAAAACCTTGTGGTGAAATAAATACTTTTTCTTGTTCTCCTACCTCTGAGATCAAAAGATAGGTCTAGATTGTTACTTTAAAGCATTTTGTTTACATGCAAAACCCCTAAAAGATCATTTGTACAGTGTACATAACCTGCAATCCAGTTTACTTGCTTTAGATTTTAGAAATAGATTAAATCAAAGAGCTTCCCTTGCTAATTTGGAGAGTGGATTTCCTTGCACACCATTTTGTTTTGAGTTGTCACAAAAGTGACAAATTAAAATGCTAACATGTAATATTTTGTTGCTTCCCCAAAAATTTTGAAGTAACATGTGAAAATTGAAGTTGAAAGATAAATTAATATATTTTCATAAAATTATTTATTTTGAATTCTACCAATTGTTGCCAATTGATATTAACCCTCCATCTTACTTGCTTCAAGTAAAGTAATCTTCATCTTGCACCTTAGTATTGGTAGCTATTGATCCTTTATAGTTGAATAGTTCCAAAAAATGCATTGAAAGATTCCTACAATGTTAATATGTAATATGTAGGCATCCACACTTGGCATTCCCTACAGCCTCTTAATTATTGTTACATCCTTTAGAGAGAATTTTTGATCCATAGCTGGAAGTAAATGTTCTTGGCGCACTTTTGTTTCCCTTTTTAAGGACTTAATTAAACACAAGTTGCACATTAAATTCCTCACTTTCTAATTGTGTAAACTGTAAACATAGAAGTGCTGTGGGTTGAAAAATTCATCCACTTTCTTTCTTATGATTTTGGGAAGAATTATTGTCCAAAATGTTGAAATCTAAGTCAAGGAATGTATGTGGAAGAAATACTCTAGACGGCCTAGTATGCAGAGTATCAAGCCTAGTAAGACAATATTTTCAATAGGAATGAATCCTTAAGATTTGCATCCAACGAGCAACAATGGAAAAGAGGACATGTCATGTTTTCCTTATGCTAGCATGATTGGAAGTTTGTTGTATGCAATGGTCTACATGAGATCAGATCTTGCTCATATAATGGGAGTCATATTATCCTATAGGTTTAGAGTGGACTTGGGCAAGGTTTATTGGAATGCATCTAAGGATTTTCAAGTATATGTGCAACACAACAAATTATGCAACATGCTACCAAGGGGGTTGCTAGTGACAATGGTAGCTAAAGGATTCTATGAGATCAATTGATGTACATGGATTCATTGCTACAAAGTTGGACATGCTCATTGGAGTTCAAAGGTGAAATAAAGTTCCAGCTAACTTTGGTAGCAAAACAAAACACAATTGCGTCTTCTGCAACAATACAAATTCACTTTTATAGCAAGGTAATTCACTTGCATTGTCATCTTTGTTAGAAAGCTTGCATGTGACTTCTACAACAAGGCAACTCAAATTTTTAGCTTATGCCTTTGTGCGACTTCGTTAGCATTTTCCTTAGTCACTTCATTAGCATCTACCTATGCGACTTCAACAGCAAAGGACTTCATCAACAACTGATATTTTAGTCAGCAACTGGGACTTCTTCTACAACTATGACTTTGACAACATATGAAACGACTTTAGCAACAAAGTGTGTGGGATCAAGTTGAGAGTATTATCGGAGAAATTATCATCACCTTCAACGATATCATCCATGGTAGAATGATTGAGTAGTAGAACAAGAACAATAGCTGGCATCTAACATGTCTTTTTGTAGATCAACTTGCCTTACATGTCCAACCTATCAACATTAGATAATGAGATTTTCTATATTGCATGTCTTCCTTGTTGGCAATTGATTTAATTGTTAACACATGTAAATGCTAGGCAGATTGGGTGTTGTAGGTGTTTTGGGCGAAGTTGCATGTTGCCAATCTTGTTTCTTGGTGATCCGTTATCTTCATTCTAGGATGTGCGATTTCTTTTCCTATTTTTGGCGATTGATTGGTCTTCAATTTGAGGTCATGGTTTTTCTTTCCTAGGCAGCACTTTGGTTGAGGTCACCATTCTTTGGTGATTATTCTTTTCCATGGCATGGTGACAAAATATTCCTTTGGGATGACATTTTGCTAATATTCCTGTCTTCTATTGACCATATGAATTCCTGGATGTTGTTGCAGCAATTGAGAACTACCTATGGCAATGCAAAGACTTATTCAATGAAGAAGGAAGGTGAATGGTTGGGCAGTTACTATAGAAGCTCCGTGAAAAAAATTAAATGATCATTCTTTTCCTCTCTAGTGCAGCAGATAATGAAAGAGAAAAGAGAGATGATTCACTTAGAAAATGAGGAAGAGAGAGAAATTGACTCGAGGATAGTCTAGAGAGAAAAGGTTAGAGGTTGATTGGCTAGAGTTTGGTCATAGAGGTGAGGTGGCTAGAGGATAGCCACAAAAGTTCTTTCAGATTGAGGGAACAAGAGATACATAGAAGTCAAGAGTTAGAAGATAAAATCAGTCTTGTAGTTTATTGCAAAGCTATGAAATCAATAAGTTCGTGTACATTATTGTAAGCCATAGTTGGCAAGGGATGTGGGATAGTGTTTATGTAGTGATATAGGTTTCTTACCAGCTTATTGTGGCTTGTAAGGGCAGAGTTCTTTTGAATAAATAAAATAGTAATGTTTTGAGGCTTTTGCTTGGCATATGATCTATTCTAGTGTGATTGGTTGTTAGGTAAGGTAGTCCTTCTATCATGTTCCCTCTTTTTTTATATTGCTAATCGATTACAAATATTTTGCTCCTAGGAGCATCAACTTGAGACCAATACAAGCTCTTTTGAGCACAACCATGAGACTAATATTAGCTCCTTGCAAGCAGCCACACTAGAAACCACCTATGGAAGACCAAGAGTCACAACTTAGAAATTCACTTATTTAGAAACCATCTCCACACTAGAAGCCAACTATGGAAGACCAATAGTCACAACTTAGAATTCCACATTAGATGTGTCCCTTTTGGGATTTGAACTTGGGTCTCCACAATGAGAACTCAATGCTTTAACCAATTAAGCTCAACCCCTTGGACATGTCCCCTTTTTCAAAACTAAAAGAATTAATAATATATTAAGTTGGGCCCAATCAGTTTATTTTCAAATGGGTAACTTAAATATTATTATAGGTCCCATGCAATGTTCAATAAATGTTTTTAACACTTTATTCAAAACGAAATTCAAAAAGGGCTTTTGAATGTAATTTTAAAATACTTTAAAAAACTTGGAGGGTAAAGTAAATAAAAATAAAATAGAGGGCCTGAAATAGGTGCCTATAAAAGAGAGTTCAATGCTCAAATAAAATCATCTAGCATTCAAGGACGAAAACTTTTGGTGTTGGAAATCCAGAGGATGAAAACCCTCTTGGCTTTCCAAAGTTGGATTTGGGGACGAAAACCTTCATTTCCATTTGAGACATTTCTATTCAGGGATTACACTTGGGCATATAGATTGAATTCATTTTCAACTTGCTACAATGCCACTACGATTATTTGAAGTCATTTTCAGCCTGCTACAGTGTTTCTACAGTGATTTATTGAAGATTTCAGCTTGTGGAGGTTTGGATTGAGCAATAATTGCAAGCAAATCATATATATATGGAAACACCAACATAGAAACCCCGGAATTGATTTTCATTTATGACAGTCAATGTAATCAGCAATAATATATGCAACAGCAGCAACAAACCCTCATAAATTACCTATAAAATTGTCAAATCATTTTCAAACTTAATATAGGTAATTTATGAGGGTTTGTTGCTGCTGTTGCATATAAAATTGTCAAATCATTTTCAAACTTAATATGGGTAATTTATGAGGGTTTGTTGCTGCTGTTGCATATATATTGCTGATTACATTGACCGTCATAAATGAAAATCAAATCCGGGGTTTCTATGTTGGTGTTTCCATGTTTATTGCTGATGTTGTAATTTATTCAGTAACTGATTTTCCAATTCTACTTTCATATTTGGTTAATTTCAATGTATAAAGGTTTCATATAAACATTAGTGAATGCTAGTATCACTTTCTATAAGAAATCAGTTATAGATAAGCAATTATACTTGATGTATTTGACACATACAATTCATATCTGTTGTTTATGTTGCATTTGAGGATGTATACTTGCATTATGAAAGTTTGAATTTGTTGTTGTGGAAGTGTAAGTTTGATTTTCATGGGTTTGCAATATTGCATTATTGCTAATCAACTAGGATTTGGCATTTACATTGGTCCTTTGATTATTGTTTCAGCTTGCACATGTTTGATAAATCATCCATTTTCTAGAGTTGTCTGATTTGAGACATTACACCTTCATTAGACTCCCTTGACTAGACTAGATCACTATACTGTTTGGAGATGTTGTGAGCTAGATGGCCAAAAACAAACAACAATAGCATTATCCAAAGTTGAAGCCAAGCATAGAGTTGCTATTTAAGCCTGTATAGGGGTGTATGCTTGCAGAGACTATAAAGACATTGGAGTGGATTAGGAAACAATAACGATTGAATGAGATACTCAATGTGAGGTGGCTTTGGTGAAGAATCCCACTTATAATGCATGATCTAAGAAGATATACCTGTATTAGCATTTTGTTTGAAAGATGGTGCAATTTGGGAAGGTGGCATTGATCAAATGCAACACTCTAGACAATGTAGCATATACAGCAATAAAGCCTGTCAGTAGAGAAGTACAATTGATATAGGAATTTAGAAGTTTTGAAATTTTTTCTTGGATATGGAGCATTAGATAAGATTGTCAATTAGAAAATTGGTGGGATGTTTACCATCCCTCACATTTAACATGTGGCCTTTGATTACAGATGGATTAGATAGTGACCAAGGTTGCTTAGACATTATACCAATCACCAATTGACATTTATTGTGTACGGCTCATTTATAGATTCATTGAAGCAATATAGGTTTGGCACATGGTTTTGGCGTTGCATGGTTTTGAAACCCATGGCTACGGAAGCACACAATTTTAGCAAATAGTTTTAGGCCTTGAAAACTTTTGTGCATACTTGTGTAAAACACGTGGCTTGTATCATTGAGGAGGTGTGGAGAAAAGAGAAAGATAACAATATGTTCTAATCTCTTGTGGAATTTTAACTAATGGAGGTTCTCAAGATGGTATCAAAACTAGGTTATATGACTTATAGGGGTGTTAAAAGGTCAATCCGCTCTCTTCTCAAGCCATATATCTGCCGAAGCTTATCTATACTGACTAAGATACCATTTTAAGAAAACTACAGAAGAAAAAATGTCTCAAAGCACAAAAGAGATAATTTGCACAAGGAAGAGGATGAGAGAGGGATTGACTTGAGGATAGCTGATAGATAAAAGTGTAGAGGTTGATCCACCAGAGTTTAGTCATTGAGGTGAGGTGGCTAGTGGATAGTCACAGAAGTTCCTTGAGACTGAGAGGGAACAAAAGATAGAGAGAAGTGAAGAGGTGGAAGATGAAATCAGTCTTGTAGTTTATTTCTGAACCATAAAATCAATAAGTTCATGTACCTTGTTGTAAGCCACAATAGGCAGGGTATGTGGGATTGTGTTTAGGTAGTGAGACAGGTTTCTTATCAGCCTATTCTAGCATGTAAGGGCAGTTTTCTTTTGAATTAATAAAATAGTAGTGTTTTGAGGCTTTCGGTTGGAATATGATCTTATTTGAGTGTGAGTGGTTTCTAGGTAGGGCAGTCCTTCATTGGACCTGCTTGCCTAGATTGCACTACTATCCAGTTTGGATGAGCTAGGTGGCTAAGAACAGACAGCAGTGGCATTATCCAAAACTGAAGCCGAGTATATAGTAGCTACTTAAGCTTGTAAAGTGGCGTATGTGTGCAGAAACTGTGTAAGGACATTGGATAGGATCAGTTTTCAGTAATGATTGAATGTGATACACAAAGTGAAATGACATTGGTGAAGAATCCCACTTGTCATGTATGATCTAAGAGCATCAATCTATATTAGCGTTTTGTCTAAGAGATGGTGCAGTTTGGAAAAGTGTATTGATCAAATGCAACACTCCAGACAATGAAGCATATTTATTGCCGAAGCTTGTCATTATAGAGAAGTACCATTGATCTAGGAACTTGGAAGATCCAAAAAAATTTCTGTGGATATGGAGCTTTAGATGTGATTTCCAACCATGAGATTTTTCAAATGTGTGTCAATTACTTACATACATTTAATATGTGGGCTCTAACTACAAATGGCTTAGATATTGACCATGGTTGCTTAGACGTTATGCCAATCACTAATCTACATTTAATTTGTATGCTTTAAATATGGATTCATTAAAGCAATATAGGTTTGGCACAAGGTTTTGAAACACATGGCTAAGGAAGCACATAATTCTAGCAAATAGTTGTGGGCCTTGAAAACTTTTGTGCATACTTGGTGTAAAAAATGTGGCTTTGTATTGTTGAGGTGTGGAGAAAAGAGCAAGGTAAGTTGTAAAAATTTGTTCCGATCTCTTGTGGAATTACTAGGTTATATGACTTGATGGGGTTGTTAAAAGGTCATTCCACTCTCCTCTTGGGCGACATATCCACCCAAGCTTATCTATACTGACTCAGATACCATTTTAAGAAAACCATAAATTAAAAAGTCAAAAAGCACAAAAGAACAAAGAACAAAGAACAGAAAGAACAAATGAAACAATTATCAACAATGACATGAGAAATTGATGCAAGTTGTTTTCTTCTTTTATTCTTCACACATACTTGCAAAACACAAAACACTTATTCACACAAATATGTTCAAGTCTTCAGGGCGAAGACCACATGCCTCCGAAACTGTGTTCGAAAGAAGTGCCAAGTAATCAGTTTGCATGGAACCTAAATTTAAAGCATACATTAGATAAATGACAGACATATCCCAGCACTAAATTTATGTCACAATTAGGGATTCGGTTTGAATGTACAATTGATGTACATCCAAGCCTGAATTATCTAGGAAACTATTGACCTTTATCATATTAACACTAACATTTTCCATAAGCACCTTCGAACTTTTACCAGGATTGGCATTTCTACTAGCTAGGAAGATATCTTGTATAAAGCTTCATACTTGTTTAGATACAATAGAGACTGTTTGCGGGGAAACTGTTCATTGGTTGCACAGCATAAACACAAAAAACATGGTGTAATTGCATTGAAAACATACTAAGATGATGATTTCTAGGAAGCTAACAAACTACATCAAATTTAGGTTCCACCATGATTCCCAACAAATTGGAAAAATCAGGCTTCTTCCTTCTGCTTTGTTTGTTCTTTTTTTCACCTCTAATTTCTGGACCTTCATGTCCCATATTATATAATATCCCCAATCTTGTCACTTCCAGCAATCTCAGAGACGAAATTTTCTTTTTAAATATTGTAGCATGTCCCCCATCTCTTGAAGTATTAATCATTGGTGACAATTGTAATTCAATGAATTTTAATTCTGTCATGTGTTGCATTGGTTTTCATGTTGGCTTTTCTCTAAAGACTTGGAAACGTAAAATAGCTAGATTTGCAACACTGGTTGGGAGAGCTTATGCAGATTATGCAGTAATTTATAATGCCATTATGCCTCTTAACCACAGTAGCAAACATCTCCAAATTGAAGGAAACCAAGATATTTTCTTTTTTTCTGCACTAGACATACATCAATAATTTTTGGGAGACCTCCTCAATATTGACCTACTCTCTTCAACTTCAATTGACTATAAAATTCTGCATTGAGTTATACACGGTTTTGGATATTTGTTTGAAAATTAATCTGTCATTTTTTCTCCAATTTTTGTCTCAAACTTTATTTCACGTTTCCTTGAATCTCATTTTTAAGCATACGTGTACTTATACTATGAGCTTAATTATACTTTAAAGGTCATCATTTCTTATACGAAAACTACATTTAGAGATCTTGCAATCACCACTTCTTTTGGTTTCAACTGATATTGTTTTCCTAAATATTTATCTGCTGTCAAAATATGAGTTTTTAAAACTACGAACCTTGTTACCTTTGAAGAAAGTTGGACAAGACTTGCAAACTCACATAACATAGGCATGGCATCTTTATAATAAATATCATTTGTTATGGAAAGAGTTCAATCATACCACAATAGAACATTTCCTTTTTAATAAGAATCAGCCGAGGGAAATTACAATTATTTGTTTTTGATTAAGAAATTACAATTATTTGTTAATTTCACCCTTATTTTTCTTTTTCTTTTTGGCAATGGGACTAGGGAGATCCCATTGTAATATATTTCTGTCCAACAAACTAAAACTAACTAGTTTGGTGCGTTATTTAGGCAACAGTGACAGGTTCGAGAAACCCAGAAAATGATTCTCCGAGTCAAATGACAAGCTGGATGCTAGCCCCCGTTTTCTCTCAACCGCAAGGATGGAACTTTGTTGGTGGCTCTGAAGACCCTTTCGTACAAGGGAAAGGAGTTTTCCCCTTTCTGACAGACGTCAAGATGTCGGGCACAATGCAAGGCATAGATAAGAAAAATGTAAACAAAGAAGCACAGAATTGTGAAGAGAACGGAAGCACACAAGAGAACTTAATGAGACGTCCAACAGAATCATTTCAAACTATTTTAGCATCCAATCCTTATGGAGGTCCCAATCAGCTCACTCCTGTGGTTTTCCCTACGGGTTATCCAGTTGGAGCAGCTATCCCAGCAATTGGCATGCAGTGGAGTGTTGAAGGTCACCCTGCCCTTGCAGCTCAGGGATTTGTTTTCCCAGCAGTTAATAAAACCAGTGAAATGGGGTCTCTGCCAAATCCACTCACAGCTGCATGGTGTCCCCAGGGAGCATATTTTCAATTATATCCATATCAGCAGCAAGTTTTACATAATAACAGATTTTCGGCACCATGTCATAGTGCTGATCAGTCATCAATGCAGGGGGATGGCCACATAGAAAGTTGTACTCCTGGAAAGCCTATATCACAAGCAGAGAATGCTACGTCCTTGCAAGCTAAAACAAAACAACGCCATGATGAAAGTTCCAGTGTTAATGGGCCTGAAGGGTTTCTTAGACCTCAACATTCTAGTATTACATCAGCCAACCCACCTTTTGATAGAACAGTTGGATGTACAAAGGATTCAAGAGATATCCAGACATACAATCACTCAGAAAGAAGAATCTCTACGACAGGGAATGAACCGTTGGGAGAGCCTTCAAAGCCTTTCTATACATCAGAGAAACAGCAAATTAATGCTAAAGTATCAAGATGTAGTAACCACAGTCTAGATACACAGGAAATAGAAGGGCAGCAAGAAGAAATTAGCAAAGATTGCAAATTCGAGCTTCATACTACTGAAGCAGTTTCTACTGAACAAATACGGACGAGACTATTGATCAATGAAAGTAAAAGCAAAGATGAAGATGGGTCTAAGTCAAGTTCATCTGGTAAAGGAAATTATCCCCTGTTACAAAAGAGGGATACTTCACATAGTGAATGTTCTGCTGGGCAAGCAGTATCTCAAGACTCAAAGGAGCCGCAAAAATTTGCTAACGAAGTTTGCTTTTGTAAGACTCCTGATATTCAGAAGCATGCCCCTGACAAAAACTTACAAACTAGTTTTAAGATGCAAGGGATGCAGACAGAACTTTCTGGATTGTTGAATTTAGAGGACACAAAATCAATAGATGCCAGCCACAAGATGCATTGGCTTTCAACTGACAAGAGTGAAATGTGTGCATCAAGAATGGGATCACAGAAAGAAACTAATAAGATAGAGGACCTTGATTCCTCTGGCCATGGAAGCAACAATCTAGGAACCCATGAGGGGAAACGATGTAGAGGGGAAGATGCACGACAGCTGGATCCCATAGACACTTACACAAGTATGTGCTCAGAAAGTAAGATAAGAGAAAGGGATGCGGGTCAGGGGCAGATAGAAACAACTGGGATCCACAGTAGAACTGAATGTGTACAAATAGAAGAACCGGAGGGTGCACTGGCTGATGATAAAGAACGGTTCAATGAAATTTATTCTCAGGCTTTGACCAGTAACACTCACTTAAATATCCAAGGCAGTCCAAGAAGTGAGCTGGATGATGTCAAGAAAGAAGAATCTCCGTCAGGTGAAAAGAATATGGAGGAGAGTCAGACAGACAGCTTGAAACACAGAGACCGAATTGAACGCCTGAATACCCAACTCAATACACAATTTTCCTGTCCCAATCAAATGCTAGCTTTGCAAAGTGATCGTCCCATAACGGAGAGGATGGCATCCAATGACAGATCCTCAGAGGCAACCGAGACACCTAAAGAATGCAATATAAAATTACAAGAGAGCAAAGGAGTCTCTGAAGAAGAAGAGGAGGCACGTGAAAACCTTGCAGCTAATATACTTCTGAGCCTTGTTAAGGACATGTCTGAAAGAAGCAGTTCTGTCACAAAAGAAAGTGTCGTCCAACAGCGAGGGCAGGTTGCTTGTGTTGGGCCTTCTTCAAGTCATTCTAGTAGAGACAGCACTTGCCATAGAAATGAGAGAAAGAGTTCCACTAGACGGAGTAAGCCTAGAACACACGAGGCAGGTGTGCAGGGGGGTGCAGTTGGATGGACCAAATCTATTCGTGGAAAGCGGCGCAGGACACAGCGTCCACGTACTTAGTTTCTTGTGTTGATAAATGCTGATAAACTTGTGAATTCGTGCTTGAAGAGAGCAGTGTATGTATATTGAGATCTTGCTTCAGTTTTTTTACAGTATGAAGCATTCGCTTATTTATTTTGGGAGTGAGGATAAATTAAAGAATGTATCAGAGTAAAATAGAATGTCTTTTCCTACGCTGCCTTAATGAAAGGAATGTTGCCCAAATTAAGATCAATCAAATCTAAATTTGTTCCCATTTATCCTTTCCTGTCCAATATCCCAATTCCCCATGACCCAAGTAAAGTCACTATCATTTGCATTAGTACAACAAATTTCATGTCCCATAGTTGTATTTCTATCTGTGCTCTCATCAAATTAGCGAAGCATACATTTGGTCATTGAAATTTTATGGGTAGCTTCCACAACGCATTTCAGAGTTGCAATTCGCAGTGCTGTTGTATCGTTAGTTCCGTTTTGTTCAATGGGATTGCAGGAAAGTAAAAATAATACGGTTTAATAGAGATTTTTTCAAGAAATTTGATCATTTATAATTTTAGTATAAAAGCAGTGGCCAGTTATTTGATCTACATGAATTGTATCACCAAATGCAACGCAGCCCTTGGCTGATCGTAAGTTCATAATCATCTTTTGTCTCCGCCTAAATAAATGGGAAAACTTTTCTTTCACTAGAAATTTGTTCTCGAACAATGTAGTACTAAAGTAATAATGTTGCATAATTGCTTCATTCTCATGCTTTTGTCACTGGAAGACAATTGTGTCATGGATCGTCTTGAAAGAGATTATCTAGCACACCATAATGAAAATAAAAGATATTTTCATATATTAAAAAACATGATAGGGATGGAATTTGTGGTACCAAAATAATAAAAGAATTCTAGTCAAGGTTAAAATTTGATCATGATTCTAATTGTCAAAATATTTTTTTGGTGATGGTTATTTATTTAAAGTTGTTTAAATATTAAAGATCATATTTAAAAAAAATTATAGGCAATTTATATATATATATATTTTATACAATTTTTGATTGTTTGTGTAAAATCTTTCTTTTATATGATATTGTTTTCTAAAATTAATTGTATTTTATGACGAAAATGTATAAATATGGCTATACAACCATCAAATCTAGCCTCTAACTCCAAAATAGAGGAGGCTAATGATCATTGGGATTATTTCCTCTTACTATTTGATTCATTATCTTAAGTGTGAGCTCCTTATTGCTTGTTCTTTTTATTACTATTATGCCATTGTTGTGTCGTAAATTGTCACCCTTAACAATTTCACACTATGTTTTGCTCACCCCTAAGTTATTAGACCTAATTGAGCGCTTAATTTCCTAAATTATGCATTCCATGGTCCATTTTAAACAATTATCGACAATTTGCAAATGGAAAACAAATGCATTCATTTAGTACTTTGCCCTTGACACCTTAATTTTCGAAAAATAGAGTGACTTAATCCTCCTATTTTGGCTCCAAATTCAAATATGTCAGTGTCAACATTTTATTATTTGAAATTCAAATGTCCAAAGTTGGCTGTCGGGATTTAATTTTTGGGAAATTAGAATAATTGCAGATAAATACCTAGTTATTGCATCATTTGAAAACTAACAAAAGACATCTAGAAATCATTGGCAAATTTGGTGATCAAGCAATTATCAAGCAAGTCAAGAGAAACATTTTAATGATTTATTACAACAATTCAAGATCCAAGCATCATGTCAAAGTGTATGTGAGTTAATGTTTTCATGTTTATGTTTGTGAAGACTAATCCTTGTAGGTCCCCAACCAATTCAAACAATCCAAGCATGTAAAGATCCAAACCTTGAGGAGTTTTGTATGACTTCAGTCCTTTAAGGAAATCATTAAAGGGTGGTGAGTTGCAACACTTTGTTGATTCATCATTACTTCCTATTATTTATCCTTTTATCATTGACATTATCATTGTGGAAGTGAAAACACTAACATGGGGTTTGACTAAGGCAAGCCCCTAAATGACACAACCCTTCCTCTCTATTTGAACATGCAGGTTTCAAATATGAAGAAGATTGGAGGAGGCTTGAAGATTGATTATTCACTATTGCAATCAAAACCCTACACCTTGACAACAAACAAAAACTCAATTACAAAATTATCCATCAATGATCCAACAGTGTGATAAACGAAAAACAAAAGCTCTAATCTGGGTCTTGAGGATTGTGAAAATAGATCTGAATTTCAGTCAAAAGGACATTGTTGCCCTGAGCAACTTAGTCCTCCATTTTCAGCCCTAGATTCAAACCATAGGTGCATAGTACTTTTCTCAATCCATTTCCATTGTCCAAATTTGTTTGTGACTTTTTGTGTTTACTGTATTTGTATCAAAAGTGAAATTTACATCATTAGCTTAGTCATTACATTGCATTTCATCCTTAAGTCCATTTCAGATTTGGTCAAGGGTTGGTTGACTCATCTCTTAGGTTGTAAGTCAATCATATATCTTGTTCAAATTCATCAAACCCCCATTCACAATCATATCATTTAATCCCCCTTCTTAATGTTAAGTAGGGAAAGGCATCAAACCCTAAAGAGTGCAAATCTCCAAAGGATAGTTTCCCTTTTCCCACAAAACATTTTGATAAACCCGACTTGTTAACATTATAGACCCTTTGAAATTTGAGGTATTTCATTCTAGATCTAGGGTTGGTATTGCATTGTGCATTTAGACATCCATTTTTGCATCATAAAAAAACATAAAAATTCAAAAATTTGTATATCATATTACATTATAGGTTACAATAGAGTTAATTTCAGTCATTTTAGCTCAAATCTACATTCAAATTGCATCTACAAATCTACATTAGGTCATTTAAGTCTGAAATCAAACTTGAAAGTGTTCATTACATGCATTTAGGTATCTTTCATATAGCTCAAAAAAGTGAAAAAGTGCATTATTTTGCTTCAAATTTGTATCAAAATCATTATTTTTAGCATATTAGAATCAATCAATTGTTACATTTTAGATCTGGAAATTGCATTCACAATTGTCAAGCATTTTAAACATTGTTGCACACTTGTAACATGAATTACATTGTCATAAATTGAGAAAAATTTGGAAATATACTCACTGCCAAACCAGTTTGCACACAGACCTAGAAGCCTTAAACAATATCCTAAACAATTAAACTTTTAATTTTCCAAAACCCTATCTAGGATATAGTCATCCTGAGCAACTTAGTCCTATTTTTGGCTCAAATTTTGCTTGGATCTTTGTTTCTGTGTTCTCTGTCTGTTTTTCTCTCTAATTTATGCTTTTGAGTGTTTTATTATGACTGTTTGACATCTTAGTGTTCATTGTGGGCATACTTAGTGTTTTGAAGCTTGCATGAGCTTCACAACCTGGTGTTCTATTGTCAATACTTTGGTGAGATGTAGTTGCAAACTTATGGCATCCTGCACTGTTGTTACATCCATTGTGGATTTTGAGTCTTCTAACTCTTTCATGCAAGGTATTGCCAATACCATGCCCATTTTGGACTCTTTCCCTAATGTTACCATACCGATGACAACTTTACAATCAATCATTTTTATGGATGTTGAGACTATTGTTGCCCATGTACTCAAAGACAAATTGAAACAATTAAACAAAGACTTAGAGGTATTGCAAGATTATTTAAGCATCGAATCATTAGTAGGACAAATAGTCCATACAATAGACAACTTAAGAAAATTGATCAATGACACTCAAGGATTAGAGGTTTTGCGTAGTCTAGCTCGCATTGTGGATACCAATATTCCTACGATGGCTAATTGTGCCCAAGCTTTGGGATACACTCAAAGCCAAGGAGGAAGTCAAATTTCCCTCCCAACAACCATAGCCTCTATCCCTACATTCATAAACCCAATTGTAGCTACAACGATGCAACAAAACAATGGCATAACCTCAAGCTTATGTATTTCCACTAAAAATCCTTATAGTTTTATGTCCTCACATGTTACAACTCAATACTCGTCACCTCTCATAAATTTACAACATAGTAGTCCACCAAGCACATATATAATCCCACCGTATTCACCACATTCCCTAAACATGTCGAGTAATGATTAAGTAATAAATCAACTATTACAAAACGTAACCTCACTTCAACAACAAATTTCAACATTGAACCAAAATCAAAATGGAAAGCTGTCACAATATGTCAAAAGGAGCCCATTGTCACTTGAAATCTTGAAGACACCCACGCCATGAAACATAGAGATTCCTAGATTTGACAAGTACAATGGTAAAGGGGATCCTAATAGTCATATATCGACTTATACGACATTATGTAGTGATTTCATCTTTGAGGATAAGCTTTTAGCTAAACTCTTTCCTAGGTCATTGAAAGACATGGCCTTGGAATGGTTTCACTCATTGCCGAATAACTTGATACATTCATTCAATGAACTTGTTGATGCATTTGTTCAACACTTCCAAGTGAACATTGGTCCTGAAATTACATTAACTGATTTAGTGAGATGCAAAAAAGGAAAAGAAAAGAAAGAAAAAGTAATAGATTCCATAGGGTGATATTAGTTAATCTACTCACAAATAAATTATGCTCTTCCTAGTGTTGATGTTTAAAGAGTGTTCATTGGAAATTTGCAACCTAGCATTAGAGATAAGATTTTGTTGGGATGAAATATTTGTTCCTTCACACATTTGTGTATGACTCTCCGCGATTATCATAATTCGGTTAATCAGTATGAAGAGGCATCTTCATCTACTCCTGAGTGATTTGAATCCATACTCCAAAATAACTATCATGTTGCACAAGTGGCTGTTGTTGCACCAAAAGATTGACCTATTAATGCCTGATACAACTGCCAAATTTATACAAGATCCAAGATCCACAGGAGGCAGTTAATCCATGTCACGAAGCCAAGCGTTGTGTTGCACAACACAAGGAGAGCGAGGGTGAAACTCTCGCACCAATCCCCCTAGCACAAGCGATGGGTTCGAACTTGTGACCTCAGCTCTAATACCAATTGTTGCACAGGCGGCTACCGTTGCACCAAAAGATCAACTTGTTAATGCCCGATACAACCGCCAAATTTATACAAGATCCAAGATCCATAGGAGGCAGCTAAGCCATGCCATGAACCCAAGCGTCACACTACACAACACAAGGAGACCAAGGGCAAAACTCTTGCAACATATCAACCATTTAAGAAGAAAAACAAGAACTTTATCAAGATAAGTACACCTCAAACAACTAACCTCATTGAACCACAAGTTGCAACTATAAGTTCAACCATACCAATTTAGATTGAGAGATAGACAATTCACCCAATTGCTTTTTACCCTTCATTCAATTATGTTGCAAATTTTAAGCAAGAACTTAATCCAATTACCTCTAATTAGACCTATGGGTAACCAAACTTGTATCTCCAAACTTCAACCCAAAAGCCTTTTGTCAATATCATCATACACATGGACATGATATAAAATGATGCATGCATCTTAAACATCAAGGACAAGGCCTCATCGATTCCAATCACATCCAGTTGGCTGATGTGAATGATAAAGGAAACAAGTCTGTCGCTCCACCTAACCAAAACTCACAAATTTCTTCACCAATCTAATGCCAAGCCATAGGTCCAACTATGTGCAAGCTTGTGATGTTAAGAATGATGATATGAATATTGATAAGGATGATGATAATGAATGATGACGACGATGGTCTAGAAAATATGGTCACTCTCATATATGTTCAACCTCATAAGGGACAAACCACTTTGATAGAGATATTGCTTTCACCCATATTGATGCCTCTATACATGCACCTGATGGTCTTCTCTATATCGCTGGTTGTATCAATGACAAACCTACTCAAGGAATACTCATTGATCCTATGTGTCTAGAGAATGTGACCATTGAGGAATTCTTGTATGTACATGGGCTTTATCAAGATTCTTATGAACAATCAAAAACATGGTTGAAAACTTATGATGGTTTTGCTCACCCTACAATAGGTTCGATCACTCTTCCTCTTAAATTTGGACCGAAATAATTAGATGTGTCATTCTCCATCATCCTGATGTTGGACCAATATGCTCCATGAATGTTGTCTTGTTGGTTATTCACAAGTGCATAAAGTTCCTTTTCAAAGATCAAATATACACAATGCATCATAGTGGGTTTAATCCTTTGTCTTCTTATGGAAACTTTTCCCTGGATTACTTTTGGCCTCAACCTATGGAACTTGTAAAACCTCGTGAAGACTTCTTTTTTAGGTCATCAAAAATTTAAGGCAAAACTCATAGCAGAACTATCCCTTAGCAACATCCCACTTGAGAATGATAGGTCTATGGTTGTTCCTCCTCCCCCACGAGTTGTGGATGGACCCATGTCAAAAGCAAAAGCCCTTCCAATTAACCAAGGTAAATATGTCATAGTTCCTCCACCTCTATCATACAAAAGACCAAGAGACAATTGAGTGATTCCTTTTGTGCCTCTGAAAACAAAGCAAGTGTATAGACCTAAAGAGAAAGTAGTTTCCCGACCCTTAGTGGTACCTTCAGTTCCTCCCCTAAGGGAAGAAAAGAGACCAATGGTTGAGAAACCTGTCCTTACACCTTCACAAATTGAAATTTATTGCACAAGAAGAAACAAAAATACTAAAGAGGGTAGGCGAAGACGTTGTGCTCTTGCCTGCCAGTTAGAAGAAAAGAATAAAACATTACATGACAATAAAAAACCTATGCAAACAAATCAAGAAGAATTAAAACTTTTGCCAAAACAAGAAATTGAACAAGAGCATACAATTGATATTATCATTAAACCTCCCATGGTGATAAATTTGGATGACGAAGATGAAATTGCTAAAATTGATGAACAAGTGCATAATGAGCTTAATTTGTTGTTTTTAAAGCCTATGAACTTAGATGGGGGAAATCATGATGATCCTCTTGATGAGAGTGACCCACCAGGTGTTGAACCTGGTGATGCTCCTTGTACGACACTTGTAGTCTCTTTGGATAGTTGTCCGCCTTCCATATACGATGAGCAAGATTGGGATGCGAACGACTTGCTTTAGGTTGGTTCACATGTGCGGTATTCCTTTGTTGTGTTCTTTGTGTTTACTTGTTGATGTGATCTCCCGTGTTGTGCTCCTTGGTGTGTCAAAGTTTTTGAGTTTTCTTTGGTTGACCCTTGTTGCTCCATTGGTGCAAGGATACAAGAAACAAATCTATCATGATATTCTTCTATTTGTGTCTCCATTCTTTTCTATGTCATAAATATTGTTGTTTTTTTCTTGTGTTTTCCTTTTGGGGATGATGCAAGGCTTTGAGACATTTAGGTCTCTTCCACATTGACCCTAAATTTTGTCCTCTATGTGTAATTCTTTCATTGTGTTTGTTGTTCGACGAGTATTGGTGGAATGATGTCAGTTCCAAGCTCTATTATATCACTATAATGAAGACGTATACTAACCCTGTATTCGTGGATCCCTTATGTGTTCATCTTTTGTGTTGCATTGCATTTGGGGGTAAACCCTTTATCATGATGTAGCTTTATTTGGCAACATATAATTAGCATAGGGCTTTCCAAATAAGCTCTCATGTCTTTATTATAGGATATTTATCATTTTTCTACCTTAAAGCAATTGCTCACAACATGGTGTTTAACAATTACTTTAAGGTGGGGGCGTACATTGCCATTATTTGCTTCACTTTGTTCACACACATTAGAATTAGTGGTGTGTTGACATTGGCATCATTTGCTTCACTTTTTTCACGCACGTTAGACTTAGTGATGCATTGACATTGGCATTTTTGCTTCTTTTTTTTCACATGTGTTGAACTTAGTGATGTGTTGGCATAACATCTTGATCATTTTTGTAGAACCTTATCAGAGTTATTAGGGAGTATAATTCTTGGTATGGTTATGGGTACACACCTAGTGAATATCAAACTTCACTAGCCCATGGTGCCTTTGGTTTGTGATTCACCTAACAAATATCATAATTTGTTAGTCTGTGAGTCATGAACGCCTTTGGTGTGGATCCTAGCATAACACAACTTGCTAGCTTGTGATTATCCACACCCCCTTTTGCATTTTTCTTTGACATTGTGTATGTTTGTGTATGTTGTCTTATTGCATTTCATACATGTGTGTTACTTTGTGCTTATGTTAGTTTTCCATGGGATCTTGGATCCTAAGGCCTTGTGCACTCCTCCTTGATCCTTTATCATCCTATCTCTTCAACATTTGGACAATCAGACCCCTCTTGAAATATATTTTCTACTTTAGTGTGAGTCTGATCGTAAGTTTTTACTTTGACTAAAGTGGGGGCTAAATGTTGTGTCGTACATTCACCCTTGACAATTTCACACTATGTTTTTCTCCCCCCTAAGTTATTGGACCTAATTGAGCACCTAATTTTCTAAATTATGCATTCCATGGCTCGTTTTAAATAATTATCGACAACTTGAAAATAAAAAACAAATGTATTCATTGAATATTTTCCATTGACACCTTAATTTCCAAAAAATAAGGCCACTTCATCCCCCTATTTTGGGTGCAAATTCAAATATGTCAATGTTGACAATTTATTATTCAAAATTCAAATGTCCAAAGTTGACTCTCAAGATTTAATTTTTAGGAAATTAGAATAATTGCATATAAATACCTAGTTATTGCATCATTTAAAAACTAACAAGAGACATATATAAATTATTAGCACATTTGGTGATCAAGTAATTATCAAGCAATTCAAGAGCAACATTTCAGAGATTTATTACAACAATTCAAGATCCAAGTATCATGTCAAAGTGTATGTGAGTTTATGTTTTTATGTTTATGTTTTTGAAGACTAATTCTTATAGGTCTCTAAGAAATTCAAGCATGCAAGATCCAAACCTTTAGGAGATTTGTATGACTTCAGTCCTTTGAGGAAGCCATTGAAGGGTGGTGAGTTGCAACACTTTGATTCATCGTTCATTCCTATCATTTATCCTTTTATCATTGACATTGCCATTGTGGAAATGGAAATAGTAACACAGGGTTTGACTAAGGAAAGCCCCTAAATGACACAACCCTTCCTCTCTCTTTGAATGTGCAGGTTTCAAATCTGAAGAAGATTGGAGGAGGCTTGAAGATCAATTATTCATTGTTGCAATCAAAACCCTACACCTTGACAACAAACAAAAACTTAGTTATAGATTTATCTTAAAGTGCGACAAGCGGAAAATGGAAGCTCTGATTTGGCTCCCAAGGACTGTGAAAACATATTTGAATTTCAGTCAAAAGGACATTGTCACCCTAGGTGATTTAGTCCTTCATTTTCAGCCCCATATTCGAACCACATGTGCATAGTACTTTGATTAGTCCATTTCTACTCTCTGAATTTGTTCGTGACTTTCTGTGTGTATTGTATTTGCATCAAAACTGAAATTTACATCATTAGCCTAGTCATTGCATTGCATTTCATCCTTAAGTTCATTTTAGATTTGGTCAAGGGTTGGTTGACTCACCTCTCAAGTTGTAATTCAATCATATATCTTGTTCAAATCCATCAAAACCTCATTCACAATCATATCATTCCATCCCCCTTCTTAATGTTAAGTAGGAAAAGGTGTCAAAACCTAAAGAGTGGAAATCTCCAAAGGGTAGTTTCCCTTTCCCTACAAAATAGTCATTAGGGTGAGATATATAAAGTTACTAAATGAAAGCTAATCTATGTATAGGAAATATTTGTAAAGTGTACCATTTTTTCCCTCCATGATTACTTTAATAGCACTACTTAAGGAAATGCATCAAGTGCACCAAAATGACATTGCACATGTTGGCGCTCATATTTGTTGGTTTCCAAATTTGTTAAGTCTTGGTTTTTTCCCATTTGTTTCCTTTCCCATATTATGTCCCATCACTTATATTTGATCTTAAATATTTTCTATGGGCCTTGTGTTATCTCTCTATGTTGTATTATTTTCATCCTTATACTTTAGTTATTCACTTGAGTTGTCAAAATCCAAAATTTCCCAAGTGTTTTTCCTTTAGGTTCAAGTTACAAGAGTTTGGAAGTTTGTGAATTCCCCAAAAATGTGACAAAGATAACATGTATCATTAAGTTACAAATGCCATAAAGTTAAATCCTTGAACTTTGTGAAAGTGAAGGAAGTTTGAAGGTTCAAAGATCTAGAGTTTAAATGACATAAAGTTTGTGAATTTGTGAACCTTGCAAAAGTGCGATAAAAGAAAGGGAAACGTTATGTATGTCACAAAGTTCATGGGTTTTGCGAATTTTTTGAAAGTGTGACATGGTTTGTTAGGTCACAAAAATTGCAACAAAGAGAACAAAGAAGAAAAGTGTGAAATGAATGAAGAAAAAACAAAGAAAGTATAGAGTTGTAAATGTCAAAAAGTTCATGAACTTTGTGAAAGTGTGACATAAATGTTAATGAGTTCTTCATTTAACTAAAAGCGTGACATTCCAAAGAAAAGATGAAAATAAGTAAGTCAAAAGTTAAAAGAGGAGAAAAGAGAGTAAGTTTCAAATGTTGTAAAGTTCATGAACTTTGCATAAATGTGAAATGGCTCGCAAAAGTCAAAATCCCTAACAAAGAACAAAATATAATTGGATTTTAATTCTAGAGAAATCCATAAAGAAATATTAGAATTTTTTACATTTCGAATCCTCTAGTATGCTTCACCCACCCATGCACACTGTAACTACTTTTTAGGTTCCATGAATGTAGGTAGATAGTTTTGGAACTCGCTAAAAAAATGCATAAATGTCCTTTACCGCAATATTGTGGCCATCAACATAGGGTCCGATAGGCTTATAGGGTGTAAGGGGGTGGCATGAAGTGTTTACCACCGGGCTGCGGTGGTCTAGAATGAAGGGCATGGGGTAGCAATAGTGGTTTACTGCTACACTGTGATAGTTAGGAGCAAGATTGGTGGGATGGCAGTATGTGAATGAAAGCATCATGAAATGTTTACCACTACATTGCGACGGTTATAGGGATGACTTGCAGGGTGGCAGTGGTCGATTTGGCAACTCAAATTGTTGTTGTGAGTTGCACAATGTAGAGGTGGTAAGCGATGAGCATTGGATCTTGGCGCGAAGCAAGTAGATCATCGATGATGGGCTCCTTGCATCATGTATTGTTGTAGACCTTTTTCCTTTGTATTCTCTTTTAGTAATGTGAGATGGCATGTGTGTCCTCATATCGTGTATCGCTGTAACCCTTTTGGCCTATCATTTCATTACCACGATGAGCGACAGAGATGGTAGGGTATGATGCTGACATGATGGATAGGTGGCATGATCCTGATAGCCTGTAGTGTTGTGGGATCTTCATTTTTGCTTAGCGGGGGAGTGGGGAGGCGACACATGGCTTGGTGGGACTCGACGTGGGTTAGGTGGCAGAGTTCATTCTATCAGGTGACTCTAGGTGGCTTCACCCTGATGTGTGATTATTTCCTTGATATTGCTTCTTAGTGATGAAGGGCTTAGATCTAATCAAGAATATTTGACGGTGGAGCATTCATCATGCCCTTGCTTCACATCATTGTTGTGAAGTAAGGTGATATGGTGGTTTTCGTGATGAGAAATGAGGATGGTGTCAAAGAGATAGGGTGACATCGGAGTAAGGTGAAGTATGGTCCCTTCGACATCGTGATGGACGACTTGGATTCCATAATGGAAATCGATGGTGATGTTTTAAACTATCAATGAGATCTGATAATGGCTATTCATCCTAGATCTTATAGCTAGAGTTTAAACTGCAATTACTAACTGCTTGAATCTTCGCGAATAATGGCGAACAGTAATGGCACATCAAATTTTGAGCTACCAGATCGATCTAGGATGACCAAAGATAAGATTTTTGCTTCTCCCAAGCCAAAATTCAATGCTTAACGACACCATTCACCTACTGGTGTGTTTTAGAGGATAAATGTGCATTTTAGGGTATGATTTCCTAATTGTAATCATGGATTTCTTGAGAGTGCCATGCCTGCTTGCATAACACCATTAACCTAGAGTGTGCTCGAGGTGTCAGGTGCCTTTATGGCTAGTCATTGCTTTGTTCTGGGGGGGATTTTTGAATGTTTTTAATCTAATCAGATTCTCATCCTTTTTGTAACTCCGATTAAGTTAGGGTTGGGGTTTGAATTTGAGTTCTCAATTATGCCTACACTATAAAGGCAAGTTTTGTTGTTTTTGTTTTGTTCACACTTCTACTTTCTAGCCTAAGTTGTTTTGGAGGTGTATTATGTTCCATGATTCTATTTCTTTCTGTAATTCTTTTCTTTGAATCAAGTTGAATAGGGTAAGTACTTTGGACATAGATAGGGAATGTCATGAGCTATGCTCTGTAATAACAATAGATGACTACCATACAACATTTGTATTCTTCTCCAAATATATATGCCAATCTGTCATGTTCTCCAAATATTATATGCATTATCTTTTGAATCAATATAATCAAGGTTTGTGTTGATGCTTCAAACACATTTGCTGCTTGAATTATTTTTGTGTTTGCAGGTATCATTCAAGGAGTGGTGTAATTGCTTGCATAGAGACAATGAGGGTAATGTTGGTGCGATGTGGATGAATAAATAATATGTTGATTGTCTTTTTTTTGGTTTCATGCTACAAGGTAGTAGGCTTATGGGAAGCCATGGTCGGGCTATTGTAGGAGTTTGTTTCATTCCCGACTCTGTGTGGATTAGGCACTAGTCAAGGAGATTCAAAAAGTTTGAAGCTAGGGAAGAATCAAAAAATTTCAATTCAAAAACATTTCCCTACTTTCTTACTGTAGATTTTCTTTCATGTTTTCCCTTCCCACACTACCAAAAGTTGTTGATAACATAGAAGGTTGTGTAGATGATTTAGCCCATCAAATTCCTTCCATCATTGTAGTGTGATGATTTTCTTTAACATATAGGGATACCCACCTTGGTCCTGCACAGCCTAAAGTGCAAAGGAGAAGCTTTCCAATCGACCATCTCCTATTCATTGGCCACTGACCTAGGGTCTCTAAGTATAAGGAGTAGCTACCCTTTAGGAGATGCTAGACCATCAACTGGAAACACCAATAGATTGGCAACTCCACTGGGGATGAAGTTTGAAATTTGGTTACATACTATCCTATCAGAGTCATTAAAATTTGTAACTAGAGATTGAAAATTGTGGAGTCTTATTGGCCCATCTGAGTCAACAATAGATTGGAGACCCTGATAGGGAGAAAAAGAAAGAATATCTGGGTGAGCAACTGAAAATATGCTCTAGCTCTTTGTGAGCCACATGAACTGGTGATTCCATTGTGGAAGATATAGATATATACATTTGAGAGAGTCAAGTGATTTTTTGATATGAAGTTTTGGGTTAGATGATTCAAAGGGACCTCCATACTTGAAGAGGGAGGTTGTTGCAATGTTTCTGGCGTGTTCTTGAAGGCTGGCACTCTACTGGTGGAGAGAACTCAGAAATACATTGATCTTGGAAGGATCTCTCTGCTACTTGAAAATCTTTTCCCCTTTCAAAGAAGTGGCAACTCTGTAAATTTTTTCACATCATCAGAAGAGTTGGTTGCTATAGTTTTTAGGTATTTTTCTATTGCAACATTTTGTATGAAAGTCTATAAAATTTCTAGTAAATATTGTTCCTTATTTAGTGCTTTAAGGTACTAGTTCAAAAGGAAAAAGAGAAGTTGGATATTATGTAGTAGATAATTGTAGAGGGTTAAGATATTATTTTGCAAAAATGTATGGTCAAATGGATTCCCCCTCTACTAGCCATTCTGCCATGAGTGAACCACAGTCATATCCTCAAAGAAAACCCTTTTCTTTCGAGATATATAACCATATGGATTTTAGTAAAATCTATGGTTATCCACATTCTATTCCAAGAAAGATAAAGGAATATTTTCCCAAGTTTAGAGGTAGTTTAGAAGAATCAACATCAAAACATTGGCAAGATTTCACTAATTTATTGGTGGAAATTCAGATAGAAGAAGAGGATGTTGTCATAAAATTATTTGTAAGAACTTTAGAAGGTAATGCTAAGGATTGGTTTTTTAATTTTCCTTTGCATTCTATTTGTTCATGGCGTGAGTTTAAAGAAATATTCATGGATCAATTTGGTGAAGTGAATAATGAATGTTTGTCTGACGATAGTGTTCTACACAATCAGGAAAATGAAGAATAATACGAATCTAAGGTTGAAAATTTCTCACCTCTAGATGCATTATGGAACATAGAAAGATATCAAGATGAATCCCCATCTAACTTTCATGATAAGTTCATGGAATGTTGGTTTTCTATACCAAAATCAGATAGGCCGGATGAATCAACATGTGCTGATTTATTTTGGAAGACTTGAGCTGGGTATGAGTACAATTCCACAAAGATGAAAGCCTGTAGGAGTCAAAGAAATTGATGGTTGGATTTCATTGATTGATAAGTTGATAGAGAGGCATGGATGTTGCTTCTTATCTAGACTATGTGATGGTACTTATTTCAAGTGTTTGGCTAGTATAAAAAAGAACAATGATGCATCTTGTGGTGGTGAAGATTTTTCTTTTGAGTAGCCCACAAAGGAATTGTGTACAAATGGGGGTTATTATGATAGCAACCAAAATGTAAGGTATGATGAAGTGACATAAAAATTTGATGTCATACCTCTTGCAAATGTCGAAACAATAGAGATAGAGAGTTTGCTCTCTATATCAGATGATTGTGACATGTGTGATGACTTTCAACTAGAAGAAAGTAGCAATGATGAGTCTAATGGTGATTTTCAGTTTGACAACATGGGATATAACTATGAAAACTTTTGTAGCAGCAGGGAAGAAGAAGATATGTCTACAGTAAGTAATGAACATGAGGTTTTTTCCTTGTTTGATTTCTCAAATTCTTCTGTCCCTTTTTTTGGTTTTGAAGTTGCCACTGAGTTCTTGCATAAGGATATCATAGATGTAGCTGTATGTGAAGATAAAAATGAAATGAAAATGTTAATACAACTGGTGATATTATTTACGAGTCTGCACTTGAGGAGTATGATTGTATGGATCATATGGATGCATATGAAGATTTGTTTTCAGGGGGTGTAGCTCATTGTATTTCTCATGAGCAGTGGACTTCAGATTTTTCATAGTATAGCTCTTTTGCTAAGGTAAGTTCCCTTGATGTGTGTCATGATTCTAATTTTTGTGACACATTTGTCTTAGTAGATTACAAATAGGATGAAACAAAGAGGCAATATGAAGAGTATAGCTCTTCTCTCAAAGTGTCTCCTTGTTCTAATGGATGTGTTGATGAGATTTGCATCAACATTAATGACTCCAAGAATGTTATTTGTAGTTCTGATGAGCAACAATAGGGTGGTAATTTTTTGGTTGCACATGTCCCTTGTGTGCTTGAGCTTCAAAGTTTTTCAGTTTGACTTGTCTGAGGATGAGTTTACCTCTACATGTTAGCATAATGAGATGGCATATTTTATTTTCCATGTGAATTGGAGGCATTTTCTTTTTGCCTTGATTCATGTGAGGTGGTCAACAGATGTGAAGAGACAATGGTTTTATATGGTGCTGATCAGTGTTCTCAATTTATGTCACTGAATACAGAATCAAAAAATGCAATTGGTGGCCGTGAGGTGGCCTATATGATGTGGTTACCATGTAACAACAAAGCCAAACATGGAGCAAGTTCTCACTTGTTTAAGGGTAACCTAATATTTGTTTTTGCAGTAAAGGGGCTACTTGTCCTGCTATGGTGTGATAGAGAAAATTATTGGACAAAGGAAATCAACTCCTTTAATAGATTGGTGTTTGACAAAGTCAAATGTTGATGTCTCTTTTTCATTTGGTGGCCTGAGGCTATCAAATGAGGTGTTTTGTTTTGGGTTGACTCCATTGCCCAATGGTTGGCATGGTATGCTTCTCCATAGATCTAGATTCTTGCTCTATTTTGTCAAATATACATCCCTAATAGGAGCCACTATTGGAACTCACAAAAAAAAAATGCATAAATTTCCTTTACCGCATTCCCACAGGGGTCCTAAAAGTCTTTGGTAGGCTTGTGGGGAAAAGGATGTAGAGTAAGTCTTTACCGCAGTACCATGGACGTCAACATAGGGTTTGGTGAGCTTGCAAGGTGTAAGGGGGTGGCATGAAGTGTTTACTGCTAGGTTGCAGTGGTCTAGAATGAAGGGCACGAGGTAGCGGTAGCGGTTTACTGCTACACCATGACAGTTAGGAGAAAGATCGACGGGGTGGCAGTATGTGAACGAAAGTGGCATGAAATGTTTACCGCTACACTGTGATGGTTATAGGGATGGCTTGTGAGGTGGCAGTGGCCGATGTGGCAACTCACATTGTTGTTGTGAGTTGCGTGATGCAGAGGTAGTATGCGATGAGCGTTGGATCTTGGCGCAAAGGAAGTAGATCAACAATGATGATCTCCTTGCATCACATATCGCTATAGTCTTTTTTCCTTTGTATTCTCTTTCATCGATGTATGATGGAATGTGTGTTCCTCGCATCATGTATGGTTATCACCCTTTCGACCTATCATTTCATTACTGTGATGAGCGATGGAGATGGTAGGGTACGATGCTAACATGATGGATAGGTGGCATGAGCCTACTAGCCTGCAGTGTTGTGGTGGGCCATTCATTTTTTCTTGGCGGGGTAGCAGGGAGGCGACATGTGGCTTGGTGGGACATGACGTGGGTTAGGTGGCAGAGTTCATTCTATCAGGGGACTCTAGGTGGATTCGCCCCGATGTGTGATTATTTCCTTGGTATTTCTTTTTAGCAATGAAGGGCTTAGATCTAATCAAGAATATCTGACAATGGATCATTCATGGTTCCCTTGCTTCACATCACTGTTGTGAAGCAAGGTGATATGGTGGTTTATGTGATGAGCGATGAGGGTGTTGTTGAAGAGGCAGAGCAACATCAGAGTAAGGTGAAGTATGGTCCCTTCGACATCACGATAGTGTGACGGACGACCTGGATTCAACATTGGAAATTGATGGTGATGTTTTAAACTGTCAATGAGATTTGATCGTGGCCATTCATCCCAAATCTTATAGCCAGAGTTTAAAAAACAATGGCTAACTGTTAGAATCTTCATGGGTAATGGTGAACAGTAATGGTACAACAACTTTTGGGCTACTAGATTGATCCAGGACGACAACAGATTGGATTTTTACTTCTCCCAAGCCAAAATTTAATGCTCAATGACACCATTTGCCTACTGGTGTGTTACAGAGGATAAATGTTGATGTTAGGATATATTTTTGTGACTATAACACAAATTTCTTGGGAGTACCATGCCTGCTTGCAGAGCTCCATTAAGCTAGAGTGTGCTTGAGGTGTCAGGTGCCTTTATGGCTAGTCATTGCTCTGTTTTGGGGGGAAGTTTTGAATGTTTGTAATCTGATCGGATTCTCATCCTTTTTGTAACTCCAATTAAGTTAGGGTTGGGGTTTGAATTTGAGTTCACAGTTATGCCTGCACTATAAAGGAAAGTTTTGTTGTTTTTTTTTTGTTCACATTTCTTCTTTCTAGATTGAGTGATTTTGGAGGTGTCTTCCCTTCCATGATTCTGTTTCTTGATTTCTGTGATTATTTTATTTGAATCTAGTTGAATAGGGTAAGTCCTTTGGACATAGATAGTGTTAGGGTTAGAAAGGCAGATATCTAACAATTAAATGCAAATTTAATTAATAAATAGAGAAACTAAAACACACACAGAATAAATCATAACACAAAAATTTAACGTGGTTCACCCAATCCGGGCTACATCCACCAAACCGTAGCCATCCAATACTTTTATTATCCAGTGTAAAAATTATTACAATCTTGCGAATAATCGTGTTTTTCATCATACTGTAATACCCATCCAAACCCCTTTTTAACAAGCTTAGAAGCTTCCATACCAACATACCATGGGCTATACTGTATAGCATGATCAGTCGCCACATACCAATAGATAGGGAATGTCATGATCTATGCTTTATAATAACAATAGATGACCACCATACAACATTTGTATTATGCTCCCAATATATATGCCAATCTATCATATTCTCCAAATATTGTATGCATTATCTTTTGAATCAATATAATCAATGGTTGTGTTGATGCTTCAAACACATTTTTTGTTTGAATTATTTCTGTGTTTTCCTATCATTCAAGGAGTGGTGTAATTGCTTGCATAGAGATAATGAGGGTAATGTTGGTGCAATGTGGATGAATAAGTAATATGTTGATTATCCTTTTGTTGGTTTCATGCTGCAAGGTAGTAGGGTTATGGGAAGCCATGGTCGGGTTGTTGTAGGAGTTTGTTTCATTCCTGACTCTATGTGGATTAGGCACTGGTCAAGGAGATTCACAAAGTTTGAAGCTAGGGTAGAATAAAAGAACTTTCAATTCAAAAACATTTCCCTTCTTTCTTACTATAGATTTTCTTTCATGTTTTCCCTTACCACACTACCAGAAGTCATTGATAACATAGAAGGTTGCGTAGATGATTTAGCCCATCAAAGGCCTTCCACCATTGTAGTGTGATGATCTACTTTAACATATAGGGATACCCGCCTTGGTCTTGCAGAGCCTAAAGTGTAGAGGAGAAGCTTTCCAATCAGCCATATCCTATTTGTTGGCCACTGACCTAGGGTCTCTAAGTATAAGGAGTAGCTACCCTTTAGGAGATGCTAGACCATCAGTTTGAAACATCAATAGATTACATCTCATCTACATTTCCTCTTTATAAAATTTGAATTGTTCTTCTTTACATGGGATTCATTCATGGTCATAAATTTCAAGATCAAACAGTTGCTACATTCATTCATTAGCTACCATGGTGTCTTGTGGTCATGTAGTTTTTTCTAGGTGACTTTATTGAAGGTCTTATATATAACAAAAGAAATCATACTTTGGGTTGGTCATTAAGCCAATATTTTGGGTTGGGAAGGTTGTAGCCAATTCTAGGGCATCAAACACTAAATGTGTAAGGAATGCATATGGAAAAGTGTAGGAAGGACATGAAATGCACATTTCTAGGCAATAACATGTCTCCATGGATGTTTGTAGTGATTCAAGGAAATATGTAATGATAGATATGTATTTTCTCTTGCCACATTTGCTAGCACCAATGTAATGAGGATTTGATATATGTGTGACAACATCTAATGTATTACAAATGATTTGTAATGATCATTCTTTTCTTCTATGTGGGTCATTGTAGTTTTAGTTATGGATTGTTAAGTATGTATGTTGCATGGATGCAATCTTTGATTGCCATATCAATGAAAATCATTTGTTTTTATAATTCATTTGATGACATGGCTTTCCTTTTTAATGTTCATGACTTTACATGTCTAATGTAGTAGACAATAGTCCACATTGGTGAAGGGTCAATCAATCCATCATTTTATCAACTCCATCCTATTAGTTGGAGTACTATAGGAATATATTAGAATGCATGTTGTTCACGATTTTTTTAACAAACTAGGGACAAATATTAAGAAAACTTGAACTATTGAATAATTAGTGAATCACATATAATATGTATACACCTTGCCACTATGTATGCAATGTTAAACAAAATCATCTTAAGGGATAATGATGTCATTATCTATGGGTGTATGTTTTAAGTGAATTGAGCTAGAAAAAAGGTCTAATGTAGCTAGTTGATCTTGACCTAGTGACAAATAATAGGGGTCAAGGATACATTTGGGTATAGTTGTTGATTGTTATAGTCATGTTACATTTTTGTTGATGTAAAAATCTATTAAGTATACCTCTGGGAATACCCTCTTGAGTTTAAGCTAAGCCCAAAGTGTAAGAAATACTACCCACTCTCACCATTGGCCTTTAGCCATCCTTAATTTATTGATAAACTTTGTTTGTTATTTTCTTGATGACAAATTCTAGCCTATCATGTCCCCTAAATAATTGGAATCATTGGAGGGAGAATTATATAAGTATTTTTAAACACTATTTAATAATGACTAAATATAATATTTGTTGCGTAGAAATAAAACCCTTTTTCACACTTAATTTGGGAATGAATAATTAATGATAAAATTGACTTAATTGTGCCTTATTTAAGGTGTTGTAAAGTGTTTCTTTACACTTTCACACTAATATAGGGATTTATTAATTAATTGAGGCTAATTTGAGCTTAATTGGCCCCTTAATTCAAATCCAAGCTTAATTTATTATATTTTTCGACGGATAAAACTCGACACTCTTAAATGAAATTGCACAACACTTAATTTTGAAAGGAATGTGTCCTAGGACCCATTTTCTACCTGGAGAATGGGTCCTCACTAGGTCCTAGGACCCCCTTTTGGCATGACATTTCACATCCCTTGAAATGTGTCCTAGTTAAGTATGCTGAACCCATTCACCCTGTCGCGAATGGGTCCTCACTAACTTAGGACACCCCCTTGGGATATGTTTTTGGTGGTATTTTAATGATTTCAAATCCTAGATCTAATGTTGGCTTGTGTTATTTGAATTTTAGGATTTAATCTTAAGTATAAATATAAGGTTATTTCACATAGTTTCACCTAGTAAATTCAAGTTATCATAAGAGTACTTTCACAAAAGCATTATAAAGCATTATAGAGCATTCAAGGACAAATTTATTAGAGTTTATTGCAACAATCAAAGGTCATTTCATCATGTCAAAGGCATAGTGCATCATGCATGTTGTTGAGCCAATATGTTGATGTAGCATTGGATATCCAATTCAAGCATATTCAAGGTGGTATTTCATATCAAGTGTTGTGATCAAGATCCAAATTCTTTGAGGCCACTTCATGCTAATTTTCAAATTTGTAATTCAAGGTTCAATTGAGGATTGGTGAGTTGTAGCATTACACTGTTCATTCATCTTTCCTTTTATGCATTATTTCAATTCAAGGTTTAATTACCAAAATGGGGTTTGACCAAGGAAAACCCTTATTCCCTAACAAAACAATATTTTTCATTTCTTTTGATGTGTGATTGCAGGTTTCAGATTGAAGATCAATTGGAGAACAAAAGTTGCAAAAGTTGTCAAAGTTGCACAGTTGTAAAAGTTGTCATCTTTCTTGCAAGATCATGGAAACTAAGCTACAAAATTTATTTCCAACTTTTGGGAGCTGAACACCTAGGATCTGGGATTGTAGACATTGAAGAACATAACCTAGAAATTAAAATTTTCAGAACCCTAGCAGGACCCATTCACCACTGGGTGAATGAATCCTCAGTGAGGCCCAAAAAAACACTTTCTACAACATACACACATCATTTCAACATCTTAAAACCTACCTTTTTAGTGTTATAACAATTATGTTTGTTTTTTGATGTTCTTCTAGGCATAATTGAATGAAATAACAAGTGAAAAGGTGTTGTTTATCATCTTGTTAATTCATTTTGATAAGCCCTCCTTTTCTTTCATTTCATTTTGGTCAACGTGACTTCTTGAGCATTGTAGTTTTCTAATTTTTGGAGTCTCTCTTTTCATCTTAGATTAGATCTTACATTCATTTGCATTCAGTTGCATTGAATTAGATCTCATTTAGTGTCTCTTCGTTTGCATTCAAATTTGCATCTCATATAGGGTTTTAGGATTGCATTGTTGCATTCTTTAAATTTGAAAAATACAAAAAAAGCAGTCATCTTGCATATAATTTAGATCATATAAACTTGCATTTGAAAATTGAAATTTTTTTTGCATATCAAACTAGGTCTTGTAATTCATCATTTTGTCACATTTTCAACTTGTATTTCACGTTGCATTTACATAAAATCAAATATGAAACTTACTGTAGTAGACCTGAATCTGAAAAGTCATTAGAAAAGGCTTAAAAATATGTAAAAATTAGTTTCAAAACCCTAATAGAGGACCCATTCTCCTTAGGGAGAATGAGTCCCTGATCAGACCTAAATCTGCATTTCTAAAAAATTTAATCTTCTATTATGTGCTTCTGTTTGCTATTGTCATATCTCTATTCCAATTTCTTGATTTTTTGTTTTATTAGATCTAGCTTAATTTGGTTCATTTAGTGCATTATCTAAATTCAAAATTATATTTACAACATTTCATTTTCAGATTGTTGCATAGTGTAATCAACAAATTACCTTGTTTAAGTCTAAAAAACTGAAAATGGACAAGTGTTTTAGCAATGTATGGAAGTCTTTATTCTCCTTGGTTGATTTTTCAAGTTGTGTTTTTGGAAATGATACTAATATAGTTGAACCTACTCATGCTCACCCAACTCCTAATGAGCGTCCTTGTGAAGTTGACATCATTAGAGAAGATGATGCTACCATGAATGAATTCATAAATGATCGCCTTAAAAATATTGAGAATAATGCATCTTTTTATCCTTCCATGAAACAACCAACATAACTTGAGGTGTTTGGTCTTTTACATCTTTCAATTGAGTCACAAACTAAGCCTAAAATTCCAACAATGAGTGAACCTAGTTCCTCTAGTCAAATGTATAGTCATCCATCTTATGTTAACAAAGTGACCAACACTCCTATCAACCTTGAAGAGACTTATGGCCAAGGCTTTAAAATTTTAACCAACCAAGGATGTGACTATGATTGGTGATCCTAGACCTACACAAACACGAACAAAAAACACATTATTAGTTCAATATGCAAGTTAGAAACATCATTCCCCATAAGATTTATTTGAAATCCAAAGAAAAAGAAATAACATAAAGAACACAAATAAAATCTATCAAATCCTATTCAATGAAAACAAACTCTCAATCCCATGGGGGAATTGGTGTCATTTTGATGTGGAAAATGGCCCTTTCCCAATTCCTTTCAATCTTGATGATCAATGGTGAAGATTTGATGCTCCTTGATGAAATTTCTCCATAACCTATCTATAAAGTTAAGAAGATGGATGAAAATGGATGAACTTGATTGAAAACATGAAGATGATAACTTTTCTTAATTTGTGGATGAAAAATGCCTAAGATTGTGGATCCAAAATCAATAAGAGAGCCTTCTACTTATAGAAGACAAACATGGAAGAATAGGAAAAATGGATGAATGTGGGATCAAACACCAACCAATAGCATAATGCCACTTGTCAACATGTGAGTGGACAAAGGTGGAGCACATTTGGATGAATGTGCACATTCATGCAATTAGGTGGAATTTCAAATTTGGAGAAGTGATAAGTTGGAGGGAGAGAAGAAGTGAATTAAATGCCACTTGGCTCAAGAAAAGGACATGTAAGAGGCCTTTAATGCCTTGTTGGATGGACAAGTACTTTTGGGGGGAGATTTCAAATTTGAGGAATATTCCATGTCCTTTGATGCCTTTTTGAATGAAAAAGGAAGATTTATAAATTAATTAAATTGATTTTCATGAGCAAGTTGCAAAAGCGAGAGGATTTGATGGATTAAGATTAGGATTAACCAAGATTTGATTAATTTAAAGTGAGATTTGATTTGACAATTTGATTTATTTTTTAGATTAATTTAAATCAAAATGAGAGGAATAATGATTTTAGACTTAATTAAATAAAGTTTGATTTATTTAATTAAAGAGGATGATGTTAGATTAAATCAAATAAAAATTAATTTATTTAATTTAAGGGGTGGCTTTAAAATTAAATAAACTGAATTATTTAATTAAAAAGGGACTATATGATTAATTAAATTATTTATTTAATTAATAGGAGATGATGACTTAATCAGATAAAATTTGATTTATTTAATTAAGAGATGAAATGTGTTGAATTAATTAAATAGAGATTATTTAATTAAATGATTAGTAAAGGAGATGATTTAGGATGAACTGGTGTTAGTAAAATCAGGATTAGGTGTATATGATCAATCGCTATATTTTCCATGTCTACATTTTGCCCTCTTTGAAGCAATGTACCCGCTGTGTTGGTTCAAAGAATAACCTTCCGAGATCAAAATTTAGATTTTTTTGATTTTTTAAAATACCCCCTATTGCCCCAGTGAAAGAATTATGTTGGTATACTACCCCCTCAAGAGATCAGACACAAATTTGGATTTTTGGGTGATCTTGCAAAAAAAGAGGACAAGCTACATGATGGGTCCAAAAAGGCTCCAGGATGCCAAAAAAAGTGCCAAAATGCAAAAAAAATGATGCAAAACGAGCCTCGGTTGGACAAAAACGGGATTGGGGGTTTAACACCCTAGGTTGACGGCTAAACAAGGTCAAAAAACCCTAATTTGAGAGGTCACTTTCAATTCATTTTCACACTTAGCCTTTAGAGATTTCTATTTCTTGAACTCTAACCTTCATTCGAGATGGCGCAAAGAGTGCTTCCCTGTCACATTTTGGAGGGAGTGCAAGTCTTCCAGTGACTTCTAGGTGTAGGACCACTGGTATGTGACCTTAACCCAACTTGTTCTTTCAATTTTTGTACGATAATAGGCCTAGAAAGTCAAACAAGTGAAGCGACATTGTTTGATGCCATTGAAAAGGTATAATCGACCCTGCGGCCTTAAAGTGCACTGCTATTGAGTCCTGCGATGCAATGTCATAGTTTAGAAATTAGGGCTCAAACTTCAAAATGTGCCACATATGCAAATGGCACTGCGGTGGTCCAATTAGGAATTTAGGGTTTTTGGCCAAACTGATGCATAGTGAAACTGTGATGCTACGGTGAAGTTTGGAATTTAGAGGGTTCCAAGGACACAATTTGGAGCTTCCAAACAACGATGCATTTGCAAACAATGATGCCTTTACTGTTTATGTCATGAAAAATTCAAATGGGAACCAAATTTTTTATGAAACTTGACGCTATGGCTTTACTGGTGTAGGAGGACGCAAAGTTGGTACATTCACGTGAGCACCAGTCCTCGATTCTTAGCAATTGATTGGATTGCATGATCTACTTCGAGAGCACCTTGGAGTGATAGGGCTATGGTACGTCACATACGCTCCTTCCATTAGGAAACATCTTGGCATGATGACTGTGTTGGTAGAGCGATGGCACAGTGAGACATCATCTTTTCACTTCCCTACCAGTGAGGTGACCGTCACCTTAGAGGACGTTTGGAATATTCTTCATTTTCCCATCCATGGAGAGCGGGTTATCTATGATATGGATGCCGAGATAGATGCTTGCTATGAGGTTATGGGACTGGATGAGATCATCTTTGCCAAGGGTTAGATCAAGCTGGAGTAGTACAAAGGTCAGGTATCGACATTTTGATTGATTGTGGCTACTATCATCTCAGGCATTGTGGCACCAAATCGGCACGACCGATATTTTTGTCCAGGATGGGGTCTAGCATGGGAGAAGATCCTCTACTGGAGAGAGTACTTTGTATGGTGACCAATGATGTTGGCCTCACTTTATCATGCTTTGCACAAGTCTGCTTACTGTGATAGCAGGGCCATCGGGGCCGAAGTTACTTTCCTTCACATCTGGGCCTGAGAGAACATTACCATGCTTTTCCCACAAGTTATAGTTGTTGATGTGGAGCCAGATGATCTAGTAGTTTGGAGGTATAGGAGTGGCTTGAATTTCACCCATACAGGAGTCGCTGACATCCCCCACTGGAGGAGGGTGATCGATGAGATGACTATCTTTACATGGAGACCTTGGCTCAAAATTCCTGCCTGGTACGATGACATACAACAAATTTTATTTGTGAGGAAGGATAGGCTTATTCAGGTTAGAGAGCACACTATGATCAAGTGTTATCTACCTAATTGGGTGGCCAGACAATTTGGATATACTCAAGACAGGCCCGATGACTAGTACGTGGCCATATTTGCTCGTACTACGAGGGAGACTACATGTGGTCGAATGATCCCTCTAGAGGATGTAGTGGACTCATTCAAATAGTTGGTGGCCAGGCCATGGCCATATGATCAGGGGTAGGCAGACCTTGCACCACATAGGCATACCATGATTGGTTCAGGCCACCGATCAGATTGATAGTGCCCAAGACAATGTTACCACGATAGAGACCCTGAGGCTGGACAAGAGGGCAAGGGTGGGGTAAAGGAGGCCGAGGAGATGGAGATGGGGACTGAGATGGAGGCAGAGGAAGAGGTGGACCACCTCCCAACTAGTGAGGGTAGAGGGGTCAAGGGAACAGTCAGTAGCAGAGAGATGGGCATCAATAGAGAGATGCACCTAGAGATCAACAACCACCCCTGAGGGACCAACAACAACCACCACCACTGCCACCACCTCAGCCAGACCAGAGGGATGCACTGATTTAGCAGTTGCAAGCATAAGTTGCTACACTAACGACTGAGAGGGATCAAGCCTGAGCAGAGCAAGATTAGGTTGTGCAGCAGAGATAGGCTGCAAAGTTACAACTAGCATAGGAGGTGATCCACCAACAGTTGCTCGAGAGTATGGTAGTCACATCCCAGGGTAGGACACTCCTGATACACATGTATCAAGATGCAGTGAGAGAGGCAGAGTATTACTGAGTTCATTATCATCAGGCAGTGCCTCGAGTAGCCCAGGTGCTAGATTTCTCACAACAGACAGGGCAGAGACAGGACCAGCCTAAGAGATAGGCGGGTGAGGGGATCCATCAGGGCTAGCTTCACACTTTTAATTAGAGACACCATTGTTTTTGAGGTCCATGGGCTCTATTTATGATAGCTCTATGGGAATTTGTATATATTGATTGATACATACACATTTGATCTGATTCTTTGTACCATGACAGTTGTATTATTTTGATGATATATGATATGATCGATTTGATCCGATATATGATGTGTCCTATTCTATTTATGCATGGATGGATTTATTTACTTTTCTATATGCGATGTTCTATATGAGATGCGATGATATGATATGACTTTATTTTATGTGATGTTATGCAATGTATGATTCTATATTATGTGATGCAATGCAATGCATTCTTTTATGTGATGTGATGTAGTGATTATGTATATGGATGGATGGATGTATTTATTTTTTTAGTATCTTTTCCACGTACTTTTTATGATGATCATGTATGGATGCAAATGTTAATGTTTTGCAAATGATTTAAAATGCTTAGACTAACAAATATATATGGATGATGGTGTTATATGCTATGATTATGAGATGTATGAGATGCTCTCTTTTTTTTCAGTACCTTTTCAAATATGTATGGATGACATAATGATGCACATGATATGATATCATGATGCCTTATGATATGATAATACTTTCATGATTATGAAATGGATGCAAATGTATGGTTTATGAGATGCTTAGAATAACCAATCTATATTATGCAATGATGAAATGCAATGCATGTGAGATGATTAATGTTTCCTATATGATATGTCATGATATGCATTACGTTGATGGTTTGTGGATGTAGGATGGACACATTAGTGATGTTTTGGATTAACTGTCATGGTACCATGTTAGCACGCAAAGAAGGAAGAAGAAATAAGATCCAACAAACCTACCTTATTAGAGATGATGATGATGATGATGATTTGTTTATTAGGAATTGGGATTTTTAAAAGGGCTATTTACCTTATGCTTGATAACACACATATGCACGATGCATCAAGGTATAAAGAACCAAGATGATGTTGCACCTAGTGTGATGGAGTTTGACTCGACAATCAGATAGGAGTACTCCTACTCACACCTGACATACAAAACATTATTCAAAATATAGTTTAGATATTCCAAACATCTCAGACCAAAAAATAGGAAGGAAATCCCTCCTATGTGGTCAACAAGACACCTAAAACACCCTCCCTACATCCAAACAAAGCACGCATGACCAAGATTATATTACAAGATTATCCAACAAGCACTACAGATAAAAAAATATATTGATCGTTGGGCCATTCCTTTCTCTTTAAATCCCTTTGTTTGGACATCATTGAGAGGTCATTGAAATGAGCGCAATAAGATAAGTTAAAAGACAAAGATCAAGCAAACAAACAAGCTAATGTTCTTCAATACCACTAGCCAAGACTAAACTATGGTGATGCCTGATGTTGATGTCCATTGTAGGAAGGATGCATCCTAGGACATGATGTTATCAGATGATTTGAGATTGACTAGATGATAGGCTATTAATAAAGAGTTGACCAACTTGTTTACCTACTGACCTAGACTTGAGACCTTTGACACTTGAGTTTTCACTTTTAACTGCTAGACTGTTCGATTGTTTTACTAAAGGTTGAGGATGACAATTTTTATTATAGTGAATGTTTATTCCCGAAGATGCGAGATAGGGATGGATGGATTTTTCAAATATTTGGATGTTTTGAAATCATTTTTTGATGCTATTTTTGGTATTTTGAGATTTTTGCAACTGTTTTGATTTTCAAAATTTCTAATGTTTGGGATTTTATGAAGATTTGACCAAGAGTCTAACATAAAGACCTATCTACAAGGGGCCTCAAGGGCTAATCAATAATTAACTTGCCCCTCACTGATGCGCCATGCAGTAGTTCAAGCCCGACACATACTTGATTTTATTGATGAGATATGCACAAACAAATTGCCAACTTATTATGCCTAGGACTGACCTAAGTGTCTTGAGGGATGATAAAAGATCAAGCTTTGTATGTTTTAGAATTTCGAGACTCATAGTTTGACATGATGACTCTATTTTTGACTTTTATTTTGACTGTTTTGGATTTTGATATATTTGAATGTTTTGGATTTTCTAATTTTATGAATGTTTGAATTTTTAAGATGTTTGATGTTTTGGATTTTTCTAAATTTGGGAAGACTTCAAGAATACACAAATCGAATTTGATCGAGAACATGCCCCAGTACTTGATGCAATAGACTTCACTCACGATCTGAGGCAAGACAAAGCGACCTTGAGAATGGGTCAGTAGTACTAGGAGGGATCATGACACGAACATAGGACCAAGCTATAATGAAGATGCAGACAAGTGATAGATGGAGATATGGAATGTGATGGATGATGAAAGCGTGATGGATGGATGATGAAAAAAAGCCATGAAGATCCTAGTGGCTGGAAGGTGCTTATTTACACAAGGTGCCTATTTTCTAGGTTTTCACCAAGGTACTTGTCCAAAGTGCCACCGAAGTGGTTTTCACTAGAGGATGATTTTTCTCTTTACTGTTTTTAATCCTTTTTTTGATTTTTTTTGATTTTTATGTTTTTTGATTTTTTTGTATTTTTGGTTTTATACCTTGAAAGATTAGGCATAATATTTTTTGAGATGGGAGTTATTCATGGGTTCCTATAGAGGTTCCCCTTCTGGTGTTGATAACTGATATTCCCCTAACTTGTAGCTTGATGTGATGACGAAGGGTCCCAACCAATTGGGTTCAAACTTTCCCTTCCTATCTAGATTTGGAACATTCTTCTGATTCTCCTTTAGCACTAGTTTTCTGACTTGGAAGGTCCAACTCTTGATCTTCTTGTTATAGCTCTATTTGAGTTAGTTTTGGTAGACTTGCAAATGGTTTAAGGAATCCATGTGCCACTCATCTAGTAAGTCCAACTCATTTAACCTTGATACCTGATATTCTTCATCTGTGATGAGATTCTGCAATGATATTCTCAGTGATGGGAGTTGGATCTTGATGGGGTGTATAAATTTTGATCTGTAGACCAGGGAGAATGGGGTCATGCCTGTTGGTGTGTAGATACTTGTTCGGTATTCCCATAGGGCAAGATTCAATTAGAGGTGCCAATCACAACCAGCTTCATTAACCATCTTCTTGAGGATTTTTAGGATGGTCTTATTTATAGCCTCAGCTTGGCCATTTCCTTAGGGGTAATATGGGGTTGAAAGGTGATGTTAGATATTAAACTTGTGGCATAGGTCACGAACATCCTAGTTTTTGAAAGGTGTCCCATTATCTGAGATAATGGCTTGAGGGACACCATAGCGAAAAATTAGGTAGTTCAGGATGAACTTGGATATCTGCTTTCTTGTGATATAGGTCATGGGGATGGCTTCCACCCACTTTGTGAAGTACTTAGTGGTGGTGATGATGAACTTATGTCCACTGGATGAGGTGGGGGTAATTTTTCCAATGATATTCAGCCCCCATTGTGAAAAGGGCCAAGGTGTGATAATTGGGCTGAGCTCCTGAGCTGGTGCATGGATAAGATCCCCATGTTGCTGACATTGCAAGCACCTTTTGACATAATCATGAGCCTTCATTTCCATTGTAGGCCAATAGTACCTAGTCCTCAATAGTTTCTTAGCCAAGGTCATACCACTTGAGTGTGAACCACAAATGTCGTTATGCACCTCAGTTAAGGCACAAAGCTTCCTTAGCATTTAGGCAATGTTAAAGGGTTCCCTCAATGGTTCTACAGTAAAGGGTATCTCCTAGGATGACAAAATGGGATGAATTTTTGACAAAGGATCTTTTGAGGTTCAAGGTTATGTCAATAGGGAGGACTCCTATTCTCAGGTAAGTGTATATATCATGGTACCAGTGATCACTAGGACCAACAATTTTGCACACAAATTCAGACTCTGGTACCTCAAATGCTGGTATGAGAAGCTACTCTACGAGGAATTCTTACTTTGGGACGTTGTGTGGGATATCCAATAGTGATCTAATTGTTGCCATGGCAACCTCAACTCTATTATTTTCTCTTGGTAGCTGCTCAAATGAGATATCAATGAAGAACTCTTTGAGGCTTTCCACCAACTTCTCGTATGGAGTTAACTTGTCCTTTTTTGATACTCATCGTTTACCTTGTTGATTATGAGTTGTGAGTCTCCGTAGACCTTAAGTGCTATGATCTGCCATTACACTGCAATTCTTAGCCCTATGACAAGAGCCTCATATTCCACAATGTTATTTGTGCAAGGGAATAACAACTTGTATGATTTAGGTATGCAATCCCCTTGTGGAGTGATAAAGAAGATCCCTACTCCTGACCCATGTTGTGTGTAGGATCCATTAAAGTACATTTTGCAGTGATCCACTATACTTAGGTTGAAGATTGATTCATCGGGGAACTCTAATACAAGCGGATTCTCTAAGTATATTGGGGCCTCTGCTAGTTGGTCTGCAATTGCTTTTCCTTTGATGGCCTTGCATTCCACATACTCAATGTCATGCTCTATGAGGATCATAACCCATTTTGTTGTTCGTCCCATGAGAGTTTCTTTAGAAAGCAAATACTTGAGCTAATCTATCTTCGTAACGAGCTTTATTTGATGTGCTAGCATGTAATGTCTAAAATTTTGTGTAGCGAACATGACCGCTAAGCAAGCTTTCTCAATGGACGTGTAATTCAGCTCATGTCCCACCATGGTTTGGTTGATGTAATAGATAGCTCTCTCTTTCTCATTTTCATCATGATGTGCTAAGAGAGCACAAAGAGCTTCTGCTATTGCTAATATATATTAGATCAAGGGTTTACATGGAATTGGTGGCATGAGAACTGGCGGTGTAAGTACTCCTTAATTTTTTTGAAGGCCTAATCATATTTCTCATCCCATTTGTATGCTACCCCCTTATGGAGTAGATGAGAGTATGGGAAAGCCTTGTTTTCTAGTTGCACTATGAATTGATGAATGGATTGGAGTCTTCCTTGTAGGCCTCTTGTCTATTTTAATGTTTTTAGTGCCTCCATTTCAAGGATTTCTTTGACTTAGGTGGGGTCTACCTCAATTCCTCTCATGGATATGATGTACCCTAGGAGCTTTCCTGATTGTACCTCAAAGACACACTTTTTTAGATTTAGTCAGACCTTATACTTTTCTAGCCTGTCAAAGATGGAGCTCATAGCTGATATGTGATCCCACCATTTCTTTGACTTGGCCAATATGTCATCCACATAACCTTCCATAGTTTTATGGATCATATTGTGAAATATTAGTGTCATGGCCCTTTGGTAGGTAGCTCCCACATTTTTCAGCTTGAATGACATCATATTCCAACAATATGTCCCCCATGGGCAAGTGAAAGCCATTTTATGTTGGTCATCTTTTGCTATCATGATCTGGTTGTAGCCTGAGAATCTGTCCATTAATAATAGCATCTCATGTCCTGCTGTCATATCCAAAATCATGTGAATATTTGGTAGAGGGAAATCATCCTTGGGACATGCTTTGTTGAGGTCTCTAAAGTCTGTGTAGATGCAGATGCCCCCAGTGGGCTTTGAAACCTGTACAAGATTTGAGACCCACTCTAGATAATCAATGGGCCGTATGAATCCTGCATCTAAAAGCTTTTGTAATTCCATTTTGACCAACAATGCTATTTGGGGATGCATATTTCTTAGCTTTTGTCTCACTGGATTTGCTTCGGGATATACAACTAGGTGGTGGACCACAACTTCTAGATCAAGGCCTAAAATGTCAGCATAGGTCCATGCAAATTTTATCTTTCTTTCTTTTAGAAATGCATCTGAGTTCTTGCTCTTCTGTCATAAGTGATTTTGCATAGAAGGTGATATGTGATATTTCCTCTATTCCCAGGTTGACTGGATTGCACTTCTCTACTGATACTGCCGACTTCTCTTGATGAATGGAACTGAGAGGAATATTGAATCCTTCATCCTGCGGTGCCTTAGAGAGGTTTTCACCATTGGATGCGTCCTTTATTTTTACTATTTTCGGGTCAGAGAGTGCCACAGTGTGGTTTTCACTCAAAGACCTAGAGATTATTCTCAAATTTTCACTTTTGCAACTGAAGGATTCAATCATTTCCCCATAATAGGCATGTGTGTCCAGTATGATGTCAAATCTAGCTTTGTGATATATGTATGGTATTGTATCTCACAATCCCATGAATTCCGAGAGTGAATCATCATTTTTTAATGTGTCCAAAACTAGTGGTCCTTGTTGGTCGTAATCGATGAGTTGGGGATAGACTAAGTTTATTTCATGGGTTTGATGGTCTAACTCAGAGGACATGGTACTAATCATGAGAAGGGAGGAATCCTCAAATGGCACAGGCAAGTAAGTTATGGGGTGCTCATCACTATTGCATACATCAGTTATGTCAAAGGTAAAGTTATCTATGACTCGACCTATGGATATTGGTAACTGAAGGGCAGATGCTGATAGCTGAGGGGGAGTTTCAACCTTTCTAATTGAGGCACATTTTCCAACTATGGTCACCTTCAGAGGGGTACATCTGAGGCCAAGATTTCTCATATGCTTCTATGGAATGAGAGGTACTAGAAGACCATTGTCATTCTGTCCAAGTTTTTTTGTTTTGTTTTTTTTTTTTTCTGTTATAGCCCATACCGAGCATCATTTGTAATCCTTTGCTGCTCTCATCCATGGGAAGATCAGGCACGTGCCTCTCATCTTGGTATAGTAATATTGATGTATTTTTGATCTACTATCTCCCAACTTAGATCTCCCCAACATCTAAATATAGAAGGGTCTTCTCTGAAGGTTTGGGATGATGTTTTAGCTAGTTGGGGTTGCCCATGAGATGTAGGAGATTGTGGTAACTCTCCTATGATGAAAGAACTTTTCTTCATTTTATAATCCCCACACCCATTGTCTTGGATAATGACCTTGATTTTAGAGATATCAAGGATGGTGGGTGTCTTTGTCTCAGAAGTGGAGGCCAAGGTAGCTGGGTCTACATACGAAGTTGTAGGGCCTTCATTGTTCTTTTGAAATTGGGGGATTTTATAGGATTTTGCTTCCAGGTTCTTGCAGTAAATAAAGGGTTCGGGATCACCATAGACCATGACCTCTTGATTTTGATATGGGAATTTGATGCACTGATGGAAGGTTGATGTGACAACTTGCATCCCATGGATCCATGAACGCTCCAAGAGGATGTTATAAGGTAAACCAAGGTTAA
>VDFB02271358.1:669999975-670088267 GCA_007258455.2 Sequoia sempervirens
ACAATGACAAACTTGAAAGGTCAAAGATTGTTGATGAGATAACAAGAAGATAGAAGTGATGTTTGGGCTGAATCGGTACCCTTGTTATCATGGAAGACAACAATCTGTGTTGTAGGAGAATGTGTGTCAAGACCTGGTTATTATCATGAAAATTGGCAATTAGGACATGAACAAAATTTGCTCACATGTTTGAACAAATGGCAAAGGAATGAATGCAAGTATAATCAAAGGAACAATTGTGTGACAAAGCACTATGAATGGTAGCATCGGCAACAAATTGGTGTAGATAGAGAAATGATTGGACTTAGAAAGACTAAAAGGTTTATAAAATCAAATGAGTAATCAAGTATGGAAACAATTAAGTGTGACTTTGTATTCTTCCTAAAAGATGTAATAGTTGAATGACAAAGATTTTGTTTAGGCGATGGTAAATATATTTGATGCTTCATTAAAAATGTGCATAATCCTTCTTAAGAATGTGACTCCTTATGTTCTTTTAATAGATAATATGTTGAGGGTTCTATAGAGGCCCTTGCATGAGAAATGCTACAAAAAAAAGGAACAAGAACACTACTCATGATGACTAACTAACAAAACAACCTAATAGCCAACAATTCGAAAGCTAATAGACAAAATACCATACATATTATCACCAACCAACAAAAAAGAGTTAATAGTCCAACCTAAGGACATTTTAGAGAAGAGGGAACATCCTTGGATTTGAGATATTTAAACTACCCACTTTGATATGTGAACCAACCTCTGAATCATCAACATCCTTAGCCTTCTCTGGAGGGCCACCGCATGGTGGCATCGTAGGAATGACACTTCCAACAGAAACATCAATGCTACAAATTGCAAGCCATGAAATACTTGTTCCCATTGTTTTGCACAAATAGATGGCCCATCCTCCAAGACCTAAGTTACCGGATTCTGCATTCATTGTGCCTCTAACCCAACGGCATTGATCTCGTCCAGTTTCTTCGGTACCGGTATTTAATATGAAGGAAATGTAGCATCAGTAATGCTGTGGTTCAGTGCCAACTACATATCATAGAAAGGCCGGCACCACCCGCGTATGACAACTAAAGTAACCCATGTGCCGGCAAAAAATACCCCAAAACATGATTAAAAACATTTTTTAAATTTTTCCCCCTAACCCTAAAATGGCATTGATTATAGTATGTACTTGATCATTGATCATTTCATCGTGATGATTTCCATTGTGATAATTCAATGTGTAATGCAGAAGCAAATCTGGGAATCAATACTGAGCCATTCCAACTTTCAAACATGATACACAATAGATAACTGCTCAAAAATTAATATCAGACCTGTACATACTCAGAATAACCAACAAAGAGCAGATCACAGTATTCCAAAACTATGCCAGACCACAGCGATACAAACTGAGCTTATATTTGCAGCAGAAACATTACATACAATGACCAGAATTGACAACAACCTCAAAAATTTGCAGTAGATAACAGTATGACAGATAATCAGCATTACAACATTACTCTCCACTCCATAGACTTGACGTGACAGTACTAACAGTAAATCTGATAACCCAAATCTGAAACGTACTACTCAATATTGGATTGAGTTTACCAAGCATATTCAGAAATACATATTCAGACTTATTGCAAGAACTTCCTGTGTTCTGTTTAGAGCTGATGTATGAAGTTATTCCTCAGAAAATTAACAGCAGATAGAAGAAAGTCTGTACTCAATCTGAGACAAGGTTATAATCTTTTACAACTTCTTACAGTCTGTTTGTAGCAGCAAATACATTGATTTATAACAGCAGATAATAGAATGAAGTTATGAACAGCAGTTACAAGTAATACAATGAGTTTGTAAATATCTCAGACCTGGGAATGTGTTTGCCAGGGTAAATGTATGATGAATCTTGCTGCTCCCACCTAATAATCATTAATCAATGATTTGAAGATGATTCCTGTATCAAGCATTTATTCAATGATCAAGTATCATACTATGTTCACTTAGTTTTACACTCGCACATTTACTTTTGTATATAATACTACATATATATATATATATATATATACACACACACACACACACACACACCCATACGTACCCAAACCCCTAAAAAAAAATTTCACGTACCCACGTACCAGGTTCTCGTACCCGCACCCATCCCTGAACCTGAACTGGTAACTTAGTCCAAGACCAATAGATCGACCCTTGGTGTGGGTAACCAAAAGTTTTATAACAAGCACCCTCAAATAAAGGAAAAAAGCCTAGAGCTCTTGCAGCTTATTGAAGATCACTAGCAGTTCCTTCCCGATCACCCATTGTAGTTGGAGCTTGCAATCCACCCAGAGTCAACAAAGCATCTCCCTTAATATCTCCACCCAATACTACATTGCTCAACAAAGAAGGTTGTAGAAGCTTAACCAACCAAACAACACTAGAATCACCAATCCTAGGATGGCCTAACATAGACTTAACCAACTTCAAGAATGCATCATTCAAACAATGAAAAAATGACCATAAATTGCAATCTAAAACCACTCCCTTGAGATATAGATCCCTTGGCTTCCTTGATTGTCGATGACAAGCCATTGACTACAACAAGAAAGCCAAAACAGCAATACCATCACCAAAACCTCACAAACCACACAAGGAAACCACTACACCCATAAAATAGAAAACTTCAAGGGGGGGCAAAGAATGCATAAAAGCCATAGCTCCATATCCATAAATAGAGAATTCCAACACCCTATGGTCAGTCACTACAAACATGACATGGAGATCATACATGAGCTCATCAAACAACAAATGCCTACTCATTGATAGCAAGCTGCCAACCAAACTTCCAATCAAAATAAAGGAAAAGACACGAAAGAAATGGGAATTGAACACCCATCCCCAAACGCCACTAACTATGTGGAAAGGGAAAATGAAGCATATGAGTCTCCTATGGAGGTTGATGATTAAACAAATGTTTTTTAATACCTTGCCGCACCTCTAGACAATTACTATAAAGAGCTATGAAATTTGACTGATCTATGTTCATGTTGGCTAAGAAATCTGCCATTGAGTTCATCTTATGAAAATATTGAGAAGACATAATATCATCAAAATCTTTACTCAAAGCCATAGCCTCCTCAACAAATGTGTGTGCTTCCAACTGGAGCAATCTTTCTTATTGAGCCATTGAATCACAATGAAAGAGTCACCTTCAACTACAAGACCCTTGAAGCCCACTAAAGAGGCCAAAGCAATCTAAGACACATCAACTTCCCATTTAGCTTCATTGTTAGAATGACAACCAAAAAAGAGTTCTCCACCTTTCACTAGGAGGCCCTTCTCATCATGAATAACAATGCTAGCACTAGCTAGACCAAGATTCTCGCTCAAAGCACCATGAAAATTAAGTTTAAGAAATCACTTAGGGTGTTTCCTCCAAGAATCCTTTCTTCAAATATAATGTTTTTCGATTACCCCATTAACAGGGGGTGATTTATCATGATTAATTGGAGGCTGATGGTATGATATTTCAAGATGTTGAATCCTTCCGATGATTAGGATAGACATTAGTTTTTTTGAGACTTCTGATGATACTTGTATTATGGTTAGTCTTAAGACTCACATTTCTTTCAAGGTGAGCGATTTTTAGGGAAGGCATTCCTATGGAGATCCTTCTTATCTGGGACCAGCAATGATGCATTATTTTCTCCTCTTGTCTTTTTATTGTTCTGGAAAGGTTAACTTGTGGTCACTATGTTTGACTTTGTTGTATATATGATTGGCTGGAGACAGCTAGATAGACAAGTTGTCCATCCAGAAATCTTCTCATAAAAAAGTTATTTCACTTATTTGACTTTTGTATGTATGAGAATAAGAGGACATATATATTGTTCAAATTTTGTAGCCATAGGTTTCAATCAAATGGCCAAGCTTTGGAGCAAACTGAGCATTGCCAATCTACCTACACCATGAACACAATGATCTATATAGAGAGAGAGAGTTAGCAGGAGGCAGGGGCACAGAATTGTGAGTTGAATTTGGACCATTTTTTTCAAAATATCGAGTGATAGAGGAAGGATGCATTTTAACCTGAGTATAGAAAATATTAATCATGATTACCCACTTTCTGATTAGAATTTGATGAGGTCCACAATGTTTTAAGGTCAACAATTTTTATAATCTGTGATTAGAATTAACCCTTAAAGTTAATCCTTTTCGTTGTAACATTGAAAGATTGCATTTGGTACAGCAGACTAACTAGATAACATATCCACTAAATTCATCTGAAATATCTGAATTTTTAAAAACAGTATGAAGTATTTATCTCATTTCACTTTTTAATGTTTCGTGTATGCCTTAAAATAGTACAGAATGCTAACCACTTAACACTATGAAATGTCTTAAATTCAAAAAATGTAACACAATATTTATCTCATTTTGCTTTTCACGTATGTCTCAAAAGGGTAGAGAAAGCTAACTAGATAACACATCCACTAAATTCATCTGAAATGTCTCAAATTCAAAAAAATGGTATAAACTATAAAGCATTTTATCTCATTTGACTTTTCAGGTACACCTCAAAAGATCAATGATGTGCACACACACATGGTAGACATCATTGGAAACATGTGTATAACATAATTTCAACTTTCTTGTGTATCAGGTTAAGGCACTGCACAGACTCTACAAAACTCAGAGATCAGCAATGCATGAGATCAGAAAACATTCTTTTAGTCAACACAATCTGACTATGTTTTCTACAACTTCTATTCATCTTCAAGATGATGCATCAAAAATCTCAGATATTAAAGGGAAACTGCATCAAGTTTCTCCATTTAAGCAAGCAGAAAACCATTCCATTTCCATTACAAGACCCAGCTCTCCTGCACATTTCACACTCACAGATGAGAACATTGCAAAAAGTAGTGGCCAGAGTTCTTTGTGGGATGGCGAAAGAAAAGCAATCAATTCAGCTGTCAAAGAAAAAAGGGCAAGAAAAACTATTGACCTTGAAAGGCCTCCTGAGGAGTATTTGGATGATCTTGATGACTTTTCAGAAAATCAGGAAAGAGAGATGAGGGAAGCTGGAAATCCTGATCAAGTTTCTGTGGCACCTAGAAACATCTTAGATACAGACAAGAGGCTTGGAGGCAGTGAAAAGGTCAGCATCACAACACAGATGGAAGAACAATTTTCCAAGCAGAGAGAATGGTTTAGAACAGATATTGGAAGACATGCAGAGAGAGAGAATTTGGAAAGCGTTCCATTAAGGAGGCTTAAAGGATCACAAGGTGATGCCGATTTGCTAACAGATTTAAAAGATTGTAGTGGTCAAGAAACTTCCACACCAACTAGAGTTCAAAGCACTTCAGGAACTGTGATGTTTCTTGAGAAAGAGGTTAAGACAGACAAAAAAAGTTCTGAATGGAAGAGCAATAACATGAATCATGCCCAGCATGATAAAAAGCAGAAGCATCAGTCATTTGATATGGAACTTAAGGATAAACCTTCAGACATCAACACAAAACTGCCACCATGGTTTCCTCAGGTTGTATTCCTTTCCATCCAGCTCTTGAAGATGGCATGAATAATAATTGCTGAAGATACTAAAATAGTGTAATTGTGTTCATGAACAAAACCTGCAAGTATTACATTTTTTAAGATCTCTAAGTAATTTTTATTGATAGTGAAAAGAGGGTTGGATTAAGGGTCACTCGCCCACAACAAAGGATTTGAAATTATGTTTGATACCTCTTACATGCAGGTTTTTACTTTTATATTCTTCCTTCTACAGCATTAACTGTACAACTATCTGCTGATAGAAACTGTGAGCACACTATGCTCCATGATCAAATTGTGTTGAAATGGAAGATCTAGCTCATAAAATAAAAATAGACAACTCCTAAGTTCCAAGGGAACCTCTTACTATATGTACTTAAATAGTTCCTAGGCTGAAGTGCAGGTTCCAATTCATATAAAATAAATAAATATTAAATAGTCAATTACAAGTAAGCTCCAAAGGAGTCCCTCACTACACTACTTCAATATATCCTAATCTGAAATGGGTGTTCAAATTAGAAAGTTACAACTAAGCTCTAAAGGAGACCTTTACTACTTTAGTACTATCAAACTCTAAACACATACCAGCAAAGGGAATGCATTAACTGTAGTAGCATATGGAGCCAGTTGGAAAACCAAAGGAGATGGGGTTTGCCATGCACCCTAACCCCTGAACATTAACTTCCTCTACGGAACTGAAATATACACAGAGTGATCAGACGGCCCCCTTAAATGGGGTTAAAAAAATGCTCACCTAGGCTTGGATAATGAGTTTACTATCCCCTTCCAATATTTCCCTGAAGCCTTCCCAATCTAATTCTCATGAGCTATAGAATAAACTAATTGGCCTTTGATCAACCCTAAAATATCTGATTAAGTTCAAATGTTTATGGGCTATTTTATATAAATAGAGTTTGAGATGCCTGATACAAACATTATCCTTAATCCTCAGTGATATAAAATGAGTATCTTAGATCTAAACGTTTTCCTTTTCTTTATAGCAAGTTTGAAAAAAATTGAATTTACAATAGCCTCCAAATTGTTTGATCTCACGTTAGTACCAAAATTGGTACCCCTGTGGAACTTTTCCTACAGTCAAATTTGTAGCTATGAACCAGGTCTTGCTTGTCATGTTATCAAAGTCAACTACATTCCTACCTTGTCCAATTGTAAAGTTGTCCTATCTTTGTCTAATTTTTCAACTAACAAGTGTTGCAAGTTGTTTGAGTTTGATTCTTTCCAATTTAATGATGAAAGTGTTTAACGTGTGATGGTGGCTTTGGAATCAAGTGAAAAGATGAAGATCACAAGATGGGGTTTGGAGTTGTCAAGGCTGCCAAACAAAACTATTCTAGCACCTTGGTCAGGTGGCAACATCAAAGAAGCATCAAGTGATAAAGTCAATATCCCCAGATTTCAGTTTATGGAAGGTGTCAAAGTTCCATGGAAAGTATGCTTGACAAAGAAGAAGATGGATGCCTAAGATGATGAATAAGACATGAAACTATGTCTAGGAGGAGATACATCTAAGTCTTAGTGAAAATGTCACACCTTTTCAATGGCTTATCCAAGGAAAAGTTGTGCTCTAAATGGCAATGGTGGCAAGAAAGTATGACAAGGCAAAAATAGCAATCCAAGTGGCCATAATGGCTAAAATCATAAAATTTGGAACAAGTATCAAACAGTTCAAAGTGTTGAAGTCATTTCCCACAATTCAGGTGGCTATGCCAGGGAGAAAGAGCAACCAAGGTGGTTGAGAGGTGCGACAAAGGAAAGAGGAAATGAGATTCATTTTACACATGTTGAGTGGCTATACCACCTCAAAACTATGACAAAGGTGGTGAAGGTGACTAAAGTGTGCAGGAAGCTAATTGAAAGGCAAGTATGTAAGTACAAATCCACTTTTTGAGATGGCAACACAAATTATCAGAGTGGCTGAAAAGCGTGACAACCATTAGGCATTGCAAATTCATGTTATTTCAAAGCGGTTAAGACTCTCAGAAGGCATGACAAAACTAGTCATAGTGGTCAAAATGTGGGACAAAGTGAAATTAAGTAAAAGATAAGTAATTTCACTATTTTTAGGTGGCTATATGACCTCAAAAATGTGACATTAGGAAAATTGCACATTTTCTATGGCATTGCCACTTAAAAAAACTGTGAAAGCATTTGTGATGATGGCTAAAAAAGGTGACCAGCTGAAAACTTGTTTTATTTAAGTTGAAATTGAACTTTTTTGGTGGCATTGCCACTTAAAAGTGGTGATTCAAAAGGCAGCCATGGTTAAAGGCACAATGAGGGTGGTTATAAAGGTCAAAAAGTGCAACATAAGACAATTTTGCACATTTCTTATGGTTGTGCCAACGAAAAAGAGTCACCAAGATGGTTGAAGTGGCCAAAAAGTGTGACAAAAGGAAACTTCATTCATTTAAGTGAAAATCACACCTTTTATGTGGCATGCTACTCCAAATATGCACCCCAATTGGTTATGATGGCTAAAAAGTGCAACAAAGTGACTAAGTCACTTACGTGATATGTTAACATCCAAAAGAATGGATTAGAATGGAAAAAATGACTTGAATAAGGAGAAATCTGAGTTAAAGCATGGAAAGAGCCTATTTTAGGCAATTTTAGTGTTTTGTTTCCTTTTAGCAATAGATAGAATTTAGGGTTTCTTTAAAAGCAGTTTAAAGAATTATTTTATTATTATTAAATATTTTTCCTTAGAAGCTTCTCTTAGAGAGCTTATAAATAAGTGCATTGAGCACATAGAAAAATAATGAGAGTTTGTGTTAAGTTTATGTTGTTGAAGTTTTCATTCAAGTTTCAAAATTAGAGTTTTGTGTTATAATTGTGCAAGTTTGGCAAGTCAAACAATAAAAAAGGTTTCTATTTAACTTTGCTGAAGTTTTCATTTAAGTTTCAAAGTTAGAATTTTGTGTAGGAATTGTGTAAGTTTGGAAAGTTAAGTCAAGTGTATGCTTTGGAATTGTTGCTTGCAATCAATCTTGTTCTTTGTCATATGTTGTTATAACTTTTAAGCATTATGTTCCTTGTTCAAATCAATCCATATGTTGATGTGTATCCATTGATCTCTACTTTAATCATTGGATAGCATTGGTGTTTATAGTCATATTATTTAGCTACAAAAATAGAAAACCTTGTGGTGAAATAAATACTTTTTCTTGTTCTCCTACCTCTGAGATCAAAAGATAGGTCTAGATTGTTACTTTAAAGCATTTTGTTTACATGCAAAACCCCTAAAAGATCATTTGTACAGTGTACATAACCTGCAATCCAGTTTACTTGCTTTAGATTTTAGAAATAGATTAAATCAAAGAGCTTCCCTTGCTAATTTGGAGAGTGGATTTCCTTGCACACCATTTTGTTTTGAGTTGTCACAAAAGTGACAAATTAAAATGCTAACATGTAATATTTTGTTGCTTCCCCAAAAATTTTGAAGTAACATGTGAAAATTGAAGTTGAAAGATAAATTAATATATTTTCATAAAATTATTTATTTTGAATTCTACCAATTGTTGCCAATTGATATTAACCCTCCATCTTACTTGCTTCAAGTAAAGTAATCTTCATCTTGCACCTTAGTATTGGTAGCTATTGATCCTTTATAGTTGAATAGTTCCAAAAAATGCATTGAAAGATTCCTACAATGTTAATATGTAATATGTAGGCATCCACACTTGGCATTCCCTACAGCCTCTTAATTATTGTTACATCCTTTAGAGAGAATTTTTGATCCATAGCTGGAAGTAAATGTTCTTGGCGCACTTTTGTTTCCCTTTTTAAGGACTTAATTAAACACAAGTTGCACATTAAATTCCTCACTTTCTAATTGTGTAAACTGTAAACATAGAAGTGCTATAGGTTGAAAAATTCATCCACTTTCTTTCTTATGATTTTGGGAAGAATTATTGTCCAAAATGTTGAAATCTAAGTCAAGGAATGTATGTGGAAGAAATACTCTAGACGACCTAGTATGCAGAGTATCAAGCCTAGTAAGACAATATTTTCAATAGGAATGAATCCTGAAGATTTGCATCCAACAAGCAACAATGGAAAAGAGGACATGTCATGTTTTCCTTATGCTAGCATGATTGGAAGTTTGTTGTATGCAATGGTCTACATGAGATCAGATCTTGCTCATATAATGGGAGTCATATTAGCCTATAGGTTTAGAGTGGACTTGGGCAAGGTTTATTGGAATGCATCTAAGGATTTTCAAGTATATGTGCAACACAACAAATTATGCAACATGCTACCAAGGGGGTTGCTAGTGACAATGGTAGCTAAAGGATTCTATGAGATCAATTGATGTACATGGATTCATTGCTACAAAGTTGGACATGCTCATTGGAGTTCAAAGGTGAAATAAAGTTCCAGCTAACTTTGGTAGCAAAACAAAACACAATTGCGTCTTCTGCAACAATACAAATTCACTTTTATAGCAAGGTAATTCACTTGCATTGTCATCTTTGTTAGAAAGCTTGCATGTGACTTCTACAACAAGGCAACTCAAATTTTTAGCTTATGCCTTTGTGCGACTTCGTTAGCATTTTCCTTAGTCACTTCATTAGCATCTACCTATGCGACTTCAACAGCAAAGGACTTCATCAACAACTGATATTTTAGTCAGCAACTGGGACTTCTTCTACAACTATGACTTTGACAACATATGAAACGACTTTAGCAACAAAGTGTGTGGGATCAAGTTGAGAGTATTATCAGAGAAATTATCATCACCTTCAACAATATCATCCATGGTAGAATGATTTAGTAGTAGAACAAGAACAATAGCTGGCATCTAACATGTCTTTTTGTAGATCAACTTGCCTTACATGTCCAACCTATCAACATTAGATAATGAGATTTTCTAGATTGCATGTCTTCCTTGTTGGCAATTGATTTGATTGTTAACACATGTAAATGCTAGGCAGATTGGGTGTTGTAGGTGTTTTGGGTGAAGTTGCATGTTGCCAATCTTGTTTCTTGGTGATCTGCTATCTTCAGTCTAGGATGTGCGATTTCTTTTCCTATTTTTGGCAATTGATTGGTCTTCAATTTGAGGTCATGGTTTTTCTTTCCTAGGCAGCACTTCGGTTGAGGTCACCATTCTCTGGTGATTATTCTTTTCCATGGCATGGTGACAAAATATTCCTTTGGGATGACATTTTGCTAATATTCCTGTCTTCTATTGACCATATGAATTCCTGGATGTTGTTGCAGCAATTGAGCAACTACCTATGGCAATGCAAAGACTTATTCAATGAAGAAGGAAGGTGAATGGTTGGGCAGTTACTATGGAAGCTCCGTGAAAAAAATTAAATGATCATTCTTTTCCTCTCTAGTGCAGCAGATAATGAAAGAGAAAAGAGAGATTATTCACTTAGAAAATGAGGAAGAGAGAGAAAAGGTTAGAGGTTGATTGGCTAGAGTTTGGTCATAGAGTTGAGGTGGCTAGAGGATAGCCACAAATTTCTTTCAGATTGAGGGAACAAGAGATACAGAGAAGTCAAGAGTTAGAAGATAAAATCGGTCTTGTAGTTTATTGCAAAGCTATGAAATCAATAAGTTCGTGTACATTATTGTAAGCCATAGTTGGCCAGGGATGTGGGATAGTGTTTATGTAGTGAGATAGGTTTCTTACCAGCTTATTGTGGCTTGTAAGGGCAGAGTTCTTTTGAATAAATAAAATAGTAATGTTTTGAGGCTTTTGCTTGGCATATGATCTATTCTAGTGTGATCGGTTGTTAGGTAAGGTAGTCCTTCTATCATGTTCCCCATTTTTTTATATTGCTAATCGATTACAAATATTTTACTCCTAGGAGCATCAACTTGAGACCAATACAAGCTCTTGTGAGCACAACCATGAGACTAATATTAGCTCCTTGCAAGCAGCCACACTAGAAACTACCTATGGAAGACCAAGAGTCACAACTTAGAAATCCACTTATTTAGAAACCATCTCCACACTAGAAGCCAACTATGGAAGACCACTAGTCACAACTTAGAATTCCACATTAGATGTCCCTTTTGGGGTTTGAACTTGGGTCTCCACAATGAGAACTCAATGCTTTAACCAATTAAGCTCAACCCCTTGGACATGTCCCCTTTTTCAAAACTAAAAGAATTAATAATATATTAAGTTGGGCCCAATCAGTTTATTTTCAAATGGGTAACTTAAATATTATTATAGGTCCTATGCAATGTTCAATAAATGTTTTTAACACTTTATTCGAAACGAAATTCAAAAAGGGCTTTTGAATGTAATTTTAAAATACTTTAAAAAACTTGGAGGGTAAAGTAAATAAAAATAAAATAGAGGGCCCGAAATAGGTGCCTATAAAAGAGAGTTCACTGCTCAAATAAAATCATCTTGCATTCAAGGACGAAAACTTTTGGTGTTGGAAATCCAGAGGATGAAAACCCTCTTGGCTTTCCAAAGTTGGATTTGGGGATGAAAACCTTCATTTCCATTTGAGACATTTCTATTCAGGGATTACACTTGGGCATATAGATTGAATTCATTTTCAACTTGCTACAATGCCACTACGATTATTTGAAGTCATTTTCAGCCTGCTACAGTGTTTCTACAGTGATTTATTGAAGATTTCAGCTTGTGGAGGTTTGGATTGAGCAATAATTGCAAGCAAATCCTATATATATGGAAACACCAAAATAGAAACCCTGGAATTGATTTTCATTTATGACAGTCAATGTAAGCAGCAATAATATATGCAACAGCAGCAACAAACCCTCATAAATTACCTATATAAAATTGTCAAATCATTTTCAAACTTAATATAGGTAATTTATGAGGGTTTGTTGCTGCTGTTGCATATAAAATTGTCAAATCATTTTCAAACTTAATATGGGTAATTTATGAGGGTTTGTTGCTGCTGTTGCATATATATTGCTGATTACATTGACTGTCATAAATGAAAATCAAATCCGGGGTTTCTATGCTGGTGTTTCCATGTTTATTGCTGCTGTTGTAATTTATTTTAGTAACTGATTTTCCAATTCTACTTTCATATTTGGTTAATTTCAATGTATAAAGGTTTCATATAAACATTAGTGAATGCTAGTATCACTTTCTATAAGAAATCAGTTATAGATAAGCAATTATACTTGATGTATTTGACACATACAATTCATATCTGTTGTTTATGTTGCATTTGAGGATGTATACTTGCATTATGAAAGTTTGAATTTGTTGTTGTGGAAGTGTAAGTTTGATTTTCATGGGTTTGCAATATTGCATTATTGCTAATCAACTAGGATTTGGCATTTACATTGGTCCTTTGATTATTGTTTCAGCTTGCACATGTTTGATAAATCATCCATTTCTAGAGTTGTCTGATTTGAGACATTACACCTTCATTAGACCCCCTTGACTAGACTAGATCACTATACTGTTTGGAGATGTTGTGAGCTAGATGGCCAAAAACAAACAACAATAGCATTATCCAAAGTTGAAGCCAAGCAGAGAGTTGCTATTTAAGCCTGTATAGGGGTGTATGCTTGCAGAGACTATAAAGACATTGGAGTGGATTAGGAAACAATAACGATTGAATGGGATACTCAAAGTGAGGTGGCTTTGGTGAAGAATCCCACTTATAATGCATGATCTAAGAAGATATACCTGTATTGGCATTTTGTTTGAAAGATGGTGCAATTTGGGAAGGTGGCATTAATCAAATGCAACACTCTAGACAATGTAGCATATACAGCAATAAAGCCTGTCAGTAGAGAAGTACAATTGATATATAGGAATTTAGAAGTTTTGAAATTTTTTCTTGGATATGGAGCATTAGATAAGATTGTCAATTAGGAAATTGGTGGGATGTGTACCAATCCCTCACATTTAACATGTGGCCTTTGATTACAGATGGATTAGATAGTGACCAAGGTTGCTTAGACATTATACCAATCACCAATTGACATTTATTGTGTACGGCTCATTTATAGATTCATTGAAGCAATATAGGTTTGGCACATGGTTTTGGCGTTGCATGGTTTTGAAACCCATGGCTACGGAAGCACACAATTTTAGCAAATAGTTTTGGGCCTTGAAAACTTTTGTGCATACTTGTGTAAAACACATGGCTTGTATCATTGAGGAGGTGTGGAGAAAAGAGAAAGATAATGTTGGCGTTTAAATTCGCACCTCTGGAATGCGGATTTGAAAACGGACAGCTATGCACAGATAAACTGCTCTTCAAATTAGGAGGGGAAGCTCCCTCTTGCTGATGGTGTTTGAAAGAAAGTAAACTAAAACTAAGTTGCCTATCTTTTGATCAGCTTAGAGCACAAGGTTTTTTAAACACAAACGCCGCAGCTGAGATTTTCTGAAATAAGAAGTTCAACTACGACTAACTTAAACTAAAGACGTTCCTAACCTCTCAAGTAATAGCAGCGCAAGAGAAGTTAGAAATTAACAAGGTAGATTCTCTGACAAAAATACTTCAATAATCTCTCTTTCAACGAACACCTACACACTTCATCAGAAGCTGAAATAAAGATCATGAAAGCATAACATAGATAACTGAAATCTCGAGATTTTAGACCAAGGCAAAGAGGCTCATGATTTTATTACTCAAATTCCTAAACAAAAACTCCTTCTAACATGCCTGAATAAGAAATTGCAGCTAAGGAGGCTTGCAAACTTATTCTTAACACAATAGAAAATAAGCAATTCACTAACTCCCTTGCTACAAAGAGGCTCAACAATTTGCTATCACAACATAATTGAACGACACTTGAATAACAAATAGAAGGCAAAATAGGCTCAGCGTTTTGTTATCACAATAACCGCTAAAGAAACTAATGAGCAAAGGCTCTTATTTATAGAGAAGCAGAGGAGTAGGGAACCCTAAAATCTCCTTGCTTTCACAATCTAGGGCTTGCTCAACAAGCAAGCTTTATTACTAAATCTAGAAAGAAGATAACATCTAAAACCCTAGAAAGCAGAAAAAGCGGGAAACGCCAACTGTTACATCTTATCTTCTTTTTATCCTCAAAGAATGGATAAGGATCATTCCAAGAATAGAAAGAAAGCGGGAAAGAAAGCTTCTAGAAGAAAGCTGCTTTAAAGCTCGATCTCATCCGCTAGAAAATTGGAAATTGTGTCCCGGTTCGGTGCATCTATGCCAACTAAGGCAATATTCTGATTCTCCAAGATCTCTTTGCCTTCTTTCACTTCTTCAGTCGCTTTATGAGTTCTATTCTTGCAAAACATCGCTGCCCAAAAAGATGACTCACTAATTGATAACTTGGCGGCTCTGCAACTTTATGCTTTTGGCATTTCGCTTGATTTCCAACAGAAGAGTATTGCACAACTCTTTTCTGATACCTTTCCTTTTTCTCATATCACACCTTCTCTCGTTCTTCAGCTGAGATGATGAAGTTTTGACGTAGTGCTGATTCGGTCTTAAACTCGAGGGGAGTGTATTCCATATTGAAAACCTTGAAGAATGACTGTAAACTCGCCTATGTTTAGACAAGTCTTGAGCAACTTTCTTTTTTTAGAATGCTGGTTTTTCGTCTTCAAACGGACAATTTTTTGGAAATTTTTCTGAGATATGGGTTTTGCTTAGAATTTCATTGCAATACAACCCAGATCGTCCGTTTTTGAAAATCTTGAATTTAGACTGAAAAAGCAGCAAACCCTAATTTCTTCAATTTTTCACCGAAAAAGCTGGCACCTGGGTTTTGTTCAGAATACAATTAGAAATGGACCCAGTTGATCAAAAATTGGAAACCCTGAAGATTTCACTGACATGCAACTAAAAAGCAGCTGCTGCAACTTGATGAAAGTTTCTTGAAAAATTCTTCAGAAGAACGAGTTGAGCAGACCCAGAAGGCTGAAAATTGAAATCTTTGATCTTCTCCTTCAAAAGTTTGATCTTCTGGATGAAAAAGCTTGAAAAAGCAAGGGTTTATATTGCTGGTCTGAAAAATATGATGAAAAACCAGCAAGCTACGTTCTTGAGTCTTGAAAAATTTCTTCAAACTTGCTGCTCCAACTTTCTCCCTTGAAAGCTACCTGCAAAAATAATGAAAATACATTGAAAAGAGGTGTTAAATAGACTTAGGGTTTTGTTTTTGCTTTGCTTTCTTTTTCCTTTATCTCCAAAACCCTAAATCTCAGCTTCATTGAACTTGGATGCCTCTTTCTTCTCTTGCAATCTTGAAATTTTGAAAATCTCCAAAAATTCTCTAAGGCATGAAACTTTGGGCGCCTTTCTCCAAGAGGGGCGCTTATTTTCACCAGTGTTAGTCAAAATTTTGACTTTTTTCAACTTTTCTCCATTTTTACATGCTACTTCGCCACTGATTTCTCGTTGACAGACCAACCCGACAGGCGAGCTGAGTGGTTCACGACGGAGCCTGACTAAAACTGAGAAGGATGTTCTGGAGGAGCTTTTGGCTAAAAACTTGATCTTGACCTCTGAATTCATGGGAGCCTTTTCCTTCGAGGGGCTCCGAACTTTCACAGTGTTAGCCATTTTTCTGATCTTCAATTTCTTCATTAACTCCTCTTCTACAGATGATCTCGTCGAATTTGGAGCTTCAGGCGTCGGATCGACTGACAGTTGTGCTCATCGCGAAGCTGACGAAGAATGAGAAGGGGTCTTCTGGAAGAGATTTTGTTGGAAAGTGAAATTTGACCCTTCAAAAGTTTGGGCGCCCATCTTGGCTGGGGGCGCCCATTTCACCAGACTTAGTCATTTTTACACTTTTTCTATGTCTGCTTCTGAACCTTGGTTTTTAGCCTTCGGACCCTACGTTTGAGGGTGCTTCATATCGAAACTGCATAGGCCTCCGATAGAAATGCCGATATCTTGTTTGAAAATTTGGATCAATTGTGAGGAGATCTCATTAGACACTCGTCTGCAAATTTATCTGTTGGGACCCCTGAAAACTTGGGCGCCCTTCTTCACCAGGGGCGCCCACTTCCTCCGGACTTAGCCATTTTACTGATTTTCAAATTTCAGAGTTTGAAGACTTCGTTCTGTATGTTCATCTTTGATCTGAATTTGCTGAAGATTGAGCAGTCGGATGATCTGACGGAGACAGGCACGTCGAAGCTGGCTGAGCTCTGAAAAGAACAAGCATATTCTCAAACCCTAACGGCTGAATTAGGCCCTTCAAAAAGTTGGGCGCCCTTCTTGACCAGGGGCGCCCAAAATCTCAACACTTAGTCAATTTTTGATCTTTTTAAATTCTCATTTTGACATCTATTTGGAACCTCCCTATTCAGCTTTGAATTCCGGATGACTGGATCGCCTGATGACTACGCCGTTGAATTCGTTGCGAAGCTGACAGAGAACTTAACAACATTGACTGGAGGCACAAACCCTAATTCTGACATTTGGTTCCCTAAAAAGATGGGCGCCTTTCTTCAACAGGGGCGCCCAAAGTCACCAGTGTTAGAAAATTTTATCATTTTTCAACTTCATCTTCGTTCTCCGTGCATGTTCATCATTTCACCTTCTGTTGAACGCCTGAGTGTTGATTTTGACGCCTGACAGCCGAATGACCTCCATTGACCCTCGGGCTCGGATGCATTACGAAGCGGATTAGACCGGTGGGGAAAAGCTGATTGATTCTAGCGCACCGGCTGATATGGGAGTATTTTAGCAGGCCAATCAAAATCGGTTTGGACCACCCATCGGGACCAACTTTCTATTTTAGAAATTTTCTATTTTTTAGAAAATTTTACTTGATCTATCCGTTCGAGAAAAGAAACCCAGAAAAACCCAGAAAACGTTACTAATTTTAGAAAATTTCTAAAAATAGCAGTTTTCCTAAAATTTAGGGATGAAAAACTGAGATCTGGGTTTTGTAGGTTAGGCTGCTCTTAGCAGACCCAGATCGCCAGAAATTGAAAATTTTGTGTTTTGACCCCTCATGCAAGACATGCACACCTAAATTTTGACCTTTTTGACTAATTTAACAAGACTTTTACTCATTTCTTCAAAATGTCTAAGTGTAACAAAAATTTTAATTTTGGGGTACAACAGATAACAATATGTTCTAATCTCTTGTGGAATTTTAACTAATGGAGGTTCTCAAGATGGTATCAAAACTAGGTTATATGACTTATAGGGGTGTTAAAAGGTCAATCCGCTCTCTTCTCAAGCCATATATCTGCCGAAGCTTATCTATACTGACTAAGATACCATTTTAAGAAAACTACAGAAGAAAAAATGTCTCAAAGCACAAAAGAGATAATTTGCACAAGGAAGAGGATGAGAGAGGGATTGACTTGAGGATAGCTGATAGATAAAAGTGTAGAGGTTGATCCACCAGAGTTTAGTCATTGAGGTGAGGTGGCTAGTGGATAGTCACAGAAGTTCCTTGAGACTGAGAGGGAACAAAAGATAGAGAGAAGTGAAGAGGTGGAAGATGAAATCAGTCTTGTAGTTTATTTCTGAACCATAAAATCAATAAGTTCATGTACCTTGTTGTAAGCCACAATAGGCAGGGTATGTGGGATTGTGTTTAGGTAGTGAGACAGGTTTCTTATCAGCCTATTCTAGCATGTAAGGGCAGTTTTCTTTTGAATTAATAAAATAGTAGTGTTTTGAGGCTTTCGGTTGGAATATGATCTTATTTGAGTGTGAGTGGTTTCTAGGTAGGGCAGTCCTTCATTGGACCTGCTTGCCTAGATTGCACTACTATCCAGTTTGGATGAGCTAGGTGGCTAAGAACAGACAGCAGTGGCATTATCCAAAACTGAAGCCGAGTATATAGTAGCTACTTAAGCTTGTAAAGTGGCGTATGTGTGCAGAAACTGTGTAAGGACATTGGATAGGATCAGTTTTCAGTAATGATTGAATGTGATACACAAAGTGAAATGACATTGGTGAAGAATCCCACTTGTCATGTATGATCTAAGAGCATCAATCTATATTAGCGTTTTGTCTAAGAGATGGTGCAGTTTGGAAAAGTGTATTGATCAAATGCAACACTCCAGACAATGAAGCATATTTATTGCCGAAGCTTGTCATTATAGAGAAGTACCATTGATCTAGGAACTTGGAAGATCCAAAAAAATTTCTGTGGATATGGAGCTTTAGATGTGATTTCCAACCATGAGATTTTTCAAATGTGTGTCAATTACTTACATACATTTAATATGTGGGCTCTAACTACAAATGGCTTAGATATTGACCATGGTTGCTTAGACGTTATGCCAATCACTAATCTACATTTAATTTGTATGCTTTAAATATGGATTCATTAAAGCAATATAGGTTTGGCACAAGGTTTTGAAACACATGGCTAAGGAAGCACATAATTCTAGCAAATAGTTGTGGGCCTTGAAAACTTTTGTGCATACTTGGTGTAAAAAATGTGGCTTTGTATTGTTGAGGTGTGGAGAAAAGAGCAAGGTAAGTTGTAAAAATTTGTTCCGATCTCTTGTGGAATTACTAGGTTATATGACTTGATGGGGTTGTTAAAAGGTCATTCCACTCTCCTCTTGGGCGACATATCCACCCAAGCTTATCTATACTGACTCAGATACCATTTTAAGAAAACCATAAATTAAAAAGTCAAAAAGCACAAAAGAACAAAGAACAAAGAACAGAAAGAACAAATGAAACAATTATCAACAATGACATGAGAAATTGATGCAAGTTGTTTTCTTCTTTTATTCTTCACACATACTTGCAAAACACAAAACACTTATTCACACAAATATGTTCAAGTCTTCAGGGCGAAGACCACATGCCTCCGAAACTGTGTTCGAAAGAAGTGCCAAGTAATCAGTTTGCATGGAACCTAAATTTAAAGCATACATTAGATAAATGACAGACATATCCCAGCACTAAATTTATGTCACAATTAGGGATTCGGTTTGAATGTACAATTGATGTACATCCAAGCCTGAATTATCTAGGAAACTATTGACCTTTATCATATTAACACTAACATTTTCCATAAGCACCTTCGAACTTTTACCAGGATTGGCATTTCTACTAGCTAGGAAGATATCTTGTATAAAGCTTCATACTTGTTTAGATACAATAGAGACTGTTTGCGGGGAAACTGTTCATTGGTTGCACAGCATAAACACAAAAAACATGGTGTAATTGCATTGAAAACATACTAAGATGATGATTTCTAGGAAGCTAACAAACTACATCAAATTTAGGTTCCACCATGATTCCCAACAAATTGGAAAAATCAGGCTTCTTCCTTCTGCTTTGTTTGTTCTTTTTTTCACCTCTAATTTCTGGACCTTCATGTCCCATATTATATAATATCCCCAATCTTGTCACTTCCAGCAATCTCAGAGACGAAATTTTCTTTTTAAATATTGTAGCATGTCCCCCATCTCTTGAAGTATTAATCATTGGTGACAATTGTAATTCAATGAATTTTAATTCTGTCATGTGTTGCATTGGTTTTCATGTTGGCTTTTCTCTAAAGACTTGGAAACGTAAAATAGCTAGATTTGCAACACTGGTTGGGAGAGCTTATGCAGATTATGCAGTAATTTATAATGCCATTATGCCTCTTAACCACAGTAGCAAACATCTCCAAATTGAAGGAAACCAAGATATTTTCTTTTTTTCTGCACTAGACATACATCAATAATTTTTGGGAGACCTCCTCAATATTGACCTACTCTCTTCAACTTCAATTGACTATAAAATTCTGCATTGAGTTATACACGGTTTTGGATATTTGTTTGAAAATTAATCTGTCATTTTTTCTCCAATTTTTGTCTCAAACTTTATTTCACGTTTCCTTGAATCTCATTTTTAAGCATACGTGTACTTATACTATGAGCTTAATTATACTTTAAAGGTCATCATTTCTTATACGAAAACTACATTTAGAGATCTTGCAATCACCACTTCTTTTGGTTTCAACTGATATTGTTTTCCTAAATATTTATCTGCTGTCAAAATATGAGTTTTTAAAACTACGAACCTTGTTACCTTTGAAGAAAGTTGGACAAGACTTGCAAACTCACATAACATAGGCATGGCATCTTTATAATAAATATCATTTGTTATGGAAAGAGTTCAATCATACCACAATAGAACATTTCCTTTTTAATAAGAATCAGCCGAGGGAAATTACAATTATTTGTTTTTGATTAAGAAATTACAATTATTTGTTAATTTCACCCTTATTTTTCTTTTTCTTTTTGGCAATGGGACTAGGGAGATCCCATTGTAATATATTTCTGTCCAACAAACTAAAACTAACTAGTTTGGTGCGTTATTTAGGCAACAGTGACAGGTTCGAGAAACCCAGAAAATGATTCTCCGAGTCAAATGACAAGCTGGATGCTAGCCCCCGTTTTCTCTCAACCGCAAGGATGGAACTTTGTTGGTGGCTCTGAAGACCCTTTCGTACAAGGGAAAGGAGTTTTCCCCTTTCTGACAGACGTCAAGATGTCGGGCACAATGCAAGGCATAGATAAGAAAAATGTAAACAAAGAAGCACAGAATTGTGAAGAGAACGGAAGCACACAAGAGAACTTAATGAGACGTCCAACAGAATCATTTCAAACTATTTTAGCATCCAATCCTTATGGAGGTCCCAATCAGCTCACTCCTGTGGTTTTCCCTACGGGTTATCCAGTTGGAGCAGCTATCCCAGCAATTGGCATGCAGTGGAGTGTTGAAGGTCACCCTGCCCTTGCAGCTCAGGGATTTGTTTTCCCAGCAGTTAATAAAACCAGTGAAATGGGGTCTCTGCCAAATCCACTCACAGCTGCATGGTGTCCCCAGGGAGCATATTTTCAATTATATCCATATCAGCAGCAAGTTTTACATAATAACAGATTTTCGGCACCATGTCATAGTGCTGATCAGTCATCAATGCAGGGGGATGGCCACATAGAAAGTTGTACTCCTGGAAAGCCTATATCACAAGCAGAGAATGCTACGTCCTTGCAAGCTAAAACAAAACAACGCCATGATGAAAGTTCCAGTGTTGATGGGCCTGAAGGGTTTATTAGACCTCAACATTCTAGTATTACATCAGCCAACCCACCTTTTGATAGAACAGTTGGATGTACAAAGGATTCAAGAGATATCCAGACATACAATCACTCAGAAAGAAGAATCTCTACGACAGGGAATGAACCGTTGGGAGAGCCTTCAAAGCCTTTCTATACATCAGAGAAACAGCAAATTAATGCTAAAGTATCAAGATGTAGTAACCAGAGTCTAGATACACAGGAAATAGAAGGGCAGCAAGAAGAAATTAGCAAAGATTGCAAACCCGAGCTTCATACTACTGAAGCAGTTTCTACCGAACAAATACGGAGGAGAATATTGATCAATGAAAGTAAAAGCAAAGATGAAGATGGGTCTAAGTCAAGTTCATCTGGTAAAGGAAATTATCCCCTGTTAGAAAAGAGGGATACTTCACATAGTGAATGTTCTGCTGGGCAAGCAGTATCTCAAGACTCAAAGGAGCTGCAAAAATTTGCTAACGAAGTTTGCTTTTGTAAGACTCCTGATATCCAGAAGCATGCCCCTGACAAAAACTTACAAACTAGTTTTAAGATGCTAGGGATGCAGACAGAACTTTCTGGATTGTTGAATTTAGAGGACACAAAATCAATAGATGCCAGCCACAAGATGCATTGGCTTTCAACTGACAAGAGTGAAATGTGTGCATCAAGAATGGGATCACAGAAAGAAACTAATAAGATAGAGGACCTTGATTCCTCTGGCCATGGAAGCAACAATCTAGGAACCCATGAGGGGAAACGATGTAGAGGGGAAGATGCACGACAGCTGGATCCCATAGACACTTACACAAGTATGTGCTCAGAAAGTAAGATAAGAGAAAGGGATGCGGGTCAGGGGCAGATAGAAACAACTGGGATCCACAGTAGAACTGAATGTGTACAAATAGAAGAACCGGAGGGTGCACTGGCTGATGATAAAGAACGGTTCAATGAAGTTTTTTCTCAGGCTTTGACCAGTAACACTCACGTAAAAATCCAAGGCAGTCTAAGAAGTGAGCTGGATGATGTCAAGAAAGAAGAATCTCCGTCAGGTGAAAAGTATATGGAGGAGAGTCAGACAGACAGCTTGAAACACAGAGACCGAATTGAACGCCTGAATACCCAACTCAATTCACAATTTTCCTGTACCAATCAAATGCTAGCTTTGCAAAGTGATCGTCCCATAACGGAGAGGATGGCATCCAATGACAGATCCTCAGAGGCAACTGAGACACCTAAAGAATGCAATATAAAATTACAAGAGAGCAAAGGAGTCTCTGAAGAAGAAGAGGAGGCACGTGAAAACCTTGCAGCTAATATACTTCTGAGCCTTGTTAAGGACATGTCTGAAAGAAGCAGTTCTGTTACAAAAGAAAGTGTCGTCCAACAGCGAGGACAGGTTGCTTGTGTTGGGCCTTCTTCAAGTCATTCTAGTAGAGACAGCACTTGCCATAGAAATGAGAGAAAGAGTTCCACTAGACGGAGTAAGCCTAGAACACACGAGGCAGGTGTGCAGGGGGGTGCAGTTGGATGGACCAAATCTATTCGTGGAAAGCGGCGCAGGACACAGCGTCCACGTACTTAGTTTCTTGTGTTGATAAATGCTGATAAACTTGTGAATTCGTGCTTGAAGAGAGCCGTGTATGTATATTGAGATCTTGCTTCAGTTTTTTTACAGTATGAAGCATTCGCTTATTTATTTTGGGAGTGAGGATAAATTAAAGAACGTATCAGAGTAAAATAGAATGTCTTTTCCTACGCTGCCTTAATGAAAGGAATGTTGCCCAAATTAAGATCAATAAAATCTAAATTTGTTCCCATTTATCCTTTCCTGTCCAATATCCCAATTCCCCATGACCCAAGTAAAGTCACTATCATTTGCATTAGTACAACAAATTTCATTTCCCATAGTTGTATTTCTATCTGTGCTCTCATCAAATTAGCGAAGCATACATTTGGTCATTGAAATTTTATGGGCAGCTTCCACAACGCATTTCAGAGTTGCAATTCGCAGTGCTGTTGTATTCAGTGTTCCACGGGGACGCGTCCCCCCCAAAAAACCTCGCGTTTCCTAGACGGAAACGTCTCGGAGACTTGGGGACTTGGGGGGGACGTCCCCCCACCAGCCCACCACCAGCGCCACCATCCCACCACCAATGTTGTTGTCTCCAAGATGCTGCTAGGACTTCGAGGATGTTGGGGTGTCCTCAAGACGTCTAGGGGACTCCTAGTTGTCTCCACGATGTATAATTCTTATACTTATACATCTTTTTATAACTATTTTTTCAAATACTATATGTATTTCAGCACCTTGCCGCCCCCTCGCAGCCGTCCCCCTGCCGTCCCCCCGCCGTCCCCAAATTTAGACCCCTTGTCCCCACGTCCCCGAAACACGTCCCCTGCCGTCTCCCCGTCCCCGTCCCCGAAACCCTGTGGAACACTGGTTGTATTGCTAGTTCCGTTTTGTTCAATGGCATTGCAGGAAAGTAAAAATAATACGGTTTAATAGAGATTTTTTCAAGAAATTTGATCATTTATAATTTTAGTATAAAAGCAGTGGCCAGTTATTTGATCTACATGAATTGTATCACCAAATGCGACGCAGCCCTTCGCTGATCGTAAGTTCATAATCATCTTTTGTCTCCGCCTAAATAAATGGGAAAACTTTTCTTTCACTATAAATTTGTTCTTGAACAATGTAGGCTACTAAGTAATAATGTTGCATAATTGCTTCGTTCTCATGGTTTTGTCACCGGAAGACAATTGTGTCGTGGATCGTCTTGGAAGAGATTATCTAGCACACCATAATGAAAATAAAAGATATTTTCATATATTAAAAAACATGATAGGGATGGAATTTGTGGCACCAAAATAATAAAATAATTCTAGTCAAGGTTAAAATTTGATCATGATTCTAATTGTCAAAATATTTTTTTGGTGATGGTTATTTATTTAAAGTTGTTTAAATACTACTAGATTATATTAAAAAAAATTATAGGCAATTTTATATCTATATATATATATATATATATATATATATATATATATATATATATATAATTTATAAATTTTTGATTGTTTGTGTAAAATCTTTCTTTTATATGATATTGTTTTCTAAAATTAATTGTATTTTATGACAAAAATGTATAAATATGGCTCTACAACCATCAAATCTAGCCTTTAACTCCAAAATAGAGGAGGCTAATGATCATTGGGGTTATTTCCTCTTACTATTTGATTCATTATCTTAAGTGTGAGCTCCTTATTGCTTGTTCTTTTTATTACTATTATGCCATTGTTATGTCGTAAATTGTCACCCTTAACAATTTCACACTATGTTTTGCTCACCCCTAAGTTATTAGACCTAATTGAGCACTTAATTTCCTAAATTATGCATTCCATGGTCCATTTTAAACAATTATCGACAATTTGCAAATGGAAAACAAATGCATTCATTTAGTACTGTCTTTGACACCTTAATTTTCGGAAAACAGAGTGACTTAATCCTCCTATTTTGGCTTCAAATTCAAATATGTCAGTGTCAGCATTTTATTATTTGAAATTCAAATGTCCAAAGTTGGCTATCGGGATTTAATTTTTGGGAAATTAGAATAATTGCAGATAAATACCTAGTTATTGCATCATTTGAAAACTAACAAGAGACATCTAGAAATCATTGGCAAATTTGGTGATCAAGCAATTATCAAGCAAGTCAAGAGAAACATTTTAATGATTTATTACAACAATTCAAGATCCAAGCATCATGTCAAAGTGTATGTGAGTTAATGTTTTCATGTTTATGTTTGTGAAGACTAATCCTTGTAGGTCCCCAACCAATTCAAACAATCCAAGCATGTAAAGATCCAAACCTTGAGGAGTTTTGTATGACTTCAGTTCTTTAAGGAAATCATTGAAGGGTGGTGAGTTGCAACACTTTGTTGATTCATCATTACTTCCTATTATTTATCCTTTTATCATTGACATTGTCATTGTGGAAGTGGAAACACTAACACGGGGTTTGACTAAGGCAAGCCCCTAAATGACACAACCCTTCCTCTCTATTTGACTATGTAGGTTTCAAATATGAAGAAGATTGGAGGAGGCTTGAAGATTGATTATTCATTATTGCAATCAAAACCCTACACCTTGACAACAAACAAAAACTTAGTTACAAAATTATCCGTTAGTGATCCAACAGTGTGACAAGCGAAAAACAAAAGCTCTAATCTGGCTCTTGAGGATTGTGAAAATAGATCTGAATTTCAGTTAAAAGGACATTGTCACCCTGGGCAACTTAGTCCTCCATTTTCAGCCCTAGATTCGCACCACAGGTGCATAGTACTTTGCTCAATCCATTTCCATTGTCCAAATTTGTTTGTGACTTTTTGTGTTTATTGTATTTGTATCAAAACTGAAATTTACATCAATAGCTTAGTCATTACATTGCATTTCATCCTTAAGTCCATTTCAGATTTGGTCAAGGGTTGGTTGACTCATCTCTTAGGTTGTAAGTAAATCATATATCTTGTTCAAATTCATCAAACCCCCATTCACAATCATATCATTTCATCCCCCTTCTTAATGTTAAGTAGGGAAAGGCATCAAACCCTAAAGAGTGCAAATCTCCAAAGGATAGTTTCCCTTTTCCCACAAAACATTTTGGTAAACCCGACTTGTTAACATTATAGACCCTCTGAAATTTGAGGTATTTCATTCTAGATCTAGGGTTGGTATTGCATTGTGCATTTAGACATCCATTTTTGCATCATAAAAAAACATAAAAATTCAAAAAATTACATATCATATTACATTATAGGTTACAATAGAGTTAATTTTAGTCATTTTAGCTCAAATCTACATTCAAATTGCATCTACAAATCTACATTAGGTCATTTAAATCTGAAATCAAACTTGAAAGTGTTCATTACATGCATTTAGGTATCTTTCATATAGCTCAAAAAAGTGAAAAAGTGCATTATTTTGCTTCAAATTTGTATCAAAATCATTATTTTTAGCATATTAGAATCAATCAATTGTTACATTTTAGATCTGGAAATTGCATTCACAATTATCAAGCATTTTAAACATTGTCGCACACTTGCAAAATGAATTACATTGTCATAAATTGAGAAAATTCTGAAAATATACTCACTGCCAAACCTGTTTGCACACAGACCTAGAAGCCTTAAACAATATCCTAAACAATCAAACTTTTAATTTTCCAAAACCCTATCTAGGATACAGTCATCCTAAGCGACTTAGTACTATTTTTGGCTCAAATTTTTCTCGGATCTATGTTTTTGTGTTCTCTGTATGTTTTTCTCTCTAATTTATGCTTTTGAGTGTTTTATTGTAACTGTTTGACATCTTAGTGTTCATTGTGGGCATACTTAGTGTTTTGAAGCTTGCATGAGCTTCACAACCTGGTGTTCTATTGTCAATACTTTGGTGAGATGTAGTTGCAAACTTATGGCATCCTGCACTGTTGTTACATCCACTGTGGATCTTGAGTCTTCTAACTCTTTCATGCAAGGTATTGCCAATACGATGCCCATTTTGGACTCTTTCCCTAATGTTACCATACCGATGACAACTTTACAATCAACCATTTTTATGGATGTTAAGACTATTGTTGCCCATGTTCTTGAAGACAAGCTGAAACAATTAGACAAATACTTAGAGGTATTGCAAGATTATTTAAGCATCGAATCATTAGGACAAATAGTCCATACAATAGACAACTTAAGAAAATTGATCAATGACACTTAAGGATTAGAGGTTTTGCGTAGTCTAGCTCGCATTGTGGATACCAATATTCCTACGATGACTAATTGTGCCCAAGCTTTGAGATACACTCAAAGCCAAAGAGGAAGTCAAATTTCCCTCCCAACAACCATAGTCTCTATCCCTACATTCATAAACCCAATTGTAGCTACAACGATGCAACAAAACAATGGCATAACCTCAAGCTTATGTATTTCCACTAAAAATCCTTATAGTTTTATGTCCTCACATGTTACAACTCAATACTCGTCACCTCTCATAAATTTACAACATAGTAGTCCACCAAGCACATATATAATCCCACCGTATTCACCACATTCCCTAAACATGTCGAGTAATGATTAAGTAATAAATCAACTATTACAAAACGTAACCTCACTTCAACAACAAATTTCAACATTGAACCAAAATCAAAATGGAAAGCTGTCACAATATGTCAAAAGGAGCCCATTGTCACTTGAAATCTTGAAGACACCCACGCCATGAAACATAGAGATTCCTAGATTTGACAAGTACAATGGTAAAGGGGATCCTAATAGTCATATATCGACTTATACGACATTATGTAGTGATTTCATCTTTGAGGATAAGCTTTTAGCTAAACTCTTTCCTAGGTCATTGAAAGACATGGCCTTGGAATGGTTTCACTCATTGCCGAATAACTTGATACATTCATTCAATGAACTTGTTGATGCATTTGTTCAACACTTCCAAGTGAACATTGGTCCTGAAATTACATTAACTGATTTAGTGAGATGCAAAAAAGGAAAAGAAAAGAAAGAAAAAGTAATAGATTCCATAGGGTGATATTAGTTAATCTACTCACAAATAAATTATGCTCTTCCTAGTGTTGATGTTTAAAGAGTGTTCATTGGAAATTTGCAACCTAGCATTAGAGATAAGATTTTGTTGGGATGAAATATTTGTTCCTTCACACATTTGTGTATGACTCTCCGCGATTATCATAATTCGGTTAATCAGTATGAAGAGGCATCTTCATCTACTCCTGAGTGATTTGAATCCATACTCCAAAATAACTATCATGTTGCACAAGTGGCTGTTGTTGCACCAAAAGATTGACCTATTAATGCCTGATACAACTGCCAAATTTATACAAGATCCAAGATCCACAGGAGGCAGTTAATCCATGTCACGAAGCCAAGCGTTGTGTTGCACAACACAAGGAGAGCGAGGGTGAAACTCTCGCACCAATCCCCCTAGCACAAGCGATGGGTTCGAACTTGTGACCTCAGCTCTAATACCAATTGTTGCACAGGCGGCTACCGTTGCACCAAAAGATCAACTTGTTAATGCCCGATACAACCGCCAAATTTATACAAGATCCAAGATCCATAGGAGGCAGCTAAGCCATGCCATGAACCCAAGCGTCACACTACACAACACAAGGAGACCAAGGGCAAAACTCTTGCAACATATCAACCATTTAAGAAGAAAAACAAGAACTTTATCAAGATAAGTACACCTCAAACAACTAACCTCATTGAACCACAAGTTGCAACTATAAGTTCAACCATACCAATTTAGATTGAGAGATAGACAATTCACCCAATTGCTTTTTACCCTTCATTCAATTATGTTGCAAATTTTAAGCAAGAACTTAATCCAATTACCTCTAATTAGACCTATGGGTAACCAAACTTGTATCTCCAAACTTCAACCCAAAAGCCTTTTGTCAATATCATCATACACATGGACATGATATAAAATGATGCATGCATCTTAAACATCAAGGACAAGGCCTCATCGATTCCAATCACATCCAGTTGGCTGATGTGAATGATAAAGGAAACAAGTCTGTCGCTCCACCTAACCAAAACTCACAAATTTCTTCACCAATCTAATGCCAAGCCATAGGTCCAACTATGTGCAAGCTTGTGATGTTAAGAATGATGATATGAATATTGATAAGGATGATGATAATGAATGATGACGACGATGGTCTAGAAAATATGGTCACTCTCATATATGTTCAACCTCATAAGGGACAAACCACTTTGATAGAGATATTGCTTTCACCCATATTGATGCCTCTATACATGCACCTGATGGTCTTCTCTATATCGCTGGTTGTATCAATGACAAACCTACTCAAGGAATACTCATTGATCCTATGTGTCTAGAGAATGTGACCATTGAGGAATTCTTGTATGTACATGGGCTTTATCAAGATTCTTATGAACAATCAAAAACATGGTTGAAAACTTATGATGGTTTTGCTCACCCTACAATAGGTTCGATCACTCTTCCTCTTAAATTTGGACCGAAATAATTAGATGTGTCATTCTCCATCATCCTGATGTTGGACCAATATGCTCCATGAATGTTGTCTTGTTGGTTATTCACAAGTGCATAAAGTTCCTTTTCAAAGATCAAATATACACAATGCATCATAGTGGGTTTAATCCTTTGTCTTCTTATGGAAACTTTTCCCTGGATTACTTTTGGCCTCAACCTATGGAACTTGTAAAACCTCGTGAAGACTTCTTTTTTAGGTCATCAAAAATTTAAGGCAAAACTCATAGCAGAACTATCCCTTAGCAACATCCCACTTGAGAATGATAGGTCTATGGTTGTTCCTCCTCCCCCACGAGTTGTGGATGGACCCATGTCAAAAGCAAAAGCCCTTCCAATTAACCAAGGTAAATATGTCATAGTTCCTCCACCTCTATCATACAAAAGACCAAGAGACAATTGAGTGATTCCTTTTGTGCCTCTGAAAACAAAGCAAGTGTATAGACCTAAAGAGAAAGTAGTTTCCCGACCCTTAGTGGTACCTTCAGTTCCTCCCCTAAGGGAAGAAAAGAGACCAATGGTTGAGAAACCTGTCCTTACACCTTCACAAATTGAAATTTATTGCACAAGAAGAAACAAAAATACTAAAGAGGGTAGGCGAAGACGTTGTGCTCTTGCCTGCCAGTTAGAAGAAAAGAATAAAACATTACATGACAATAAAAAACCTATGCAAACAAATCAAGAAGAATTAAAACTTTTGCCAAAACAAGAAATTGAACAAGAGCATACAATTGATATTATCATTAAACCTCCCATGGTGATAAATTTGGATGACGAAGATGAAATTGCTAAAATTGATGAACAAGTGCATAATGAGCTTAATTTGTTGTTTTTAAAGCCTATGAACTTAGATGGGGGAAATCATGATGATCCTCTTGATGAGAGTGACCCACCAGGTGTTGAACCTGGTGATGCTCCTTGTACGACACTTGTAGTCTCTTTGGATAGTTGTCCGCCTTCCATATACGATGAGCAAGATTGGGATGCGAACGACTTGCTTTAGGTTGGTTCACATGTGCGGTATTCCTTTGTTGTGTTCTTTGTGTTTACTTGTTGATGTGATCTCCCGTGTTGTGCTCCTTGGTGTGTCAAAGTTTTTGAGTTTTCTTTGGTTGACCCTTGTTGCTCCATTGGTGCAAGGATACAAGAAACAAATCTATCATGATATTCTTCTATTTGTGTCTCCATTCTTTTCTATGTCATAAATATTGTTGTTTTTTTCTTGTGTTTTCCTTTTGGGGATGATGCAAGGCTTTGAGACATTTAGGTCTCTTCCACATTGACCCTAAATTTTGTCCTCTATGTGTAATTCTTTCATTGTGTTTGTTGTTCGACGAGTATTGGTGGAATGATGTCAGTTCCAAGCTCTATTATATCACTATAATGAAGACGTATACTAACCCTGTATTCGTGGATCCCTTATGTGTTCATCTTTTGTGTTGCATTGCATTTGGGGGTAAACCCTTTATCATGATGTAGCTTTATTTGGCAACATATAATTAGCATAGGGCTTTCCAAATAAGCTCTCATGTCTTTATTATAGGATATTTATCATTTTTCTACCTTAAAGCAATTGCTCACAACATGGTGTTTAACAATTACTTTAAGGTGGGGGCGTACATTGCCATTATTTGCTTCACTTTGTTCACACACATTAGAATTAGTGGTGTGTTGACATTGGCATCATTTGCTTCACTTTTTTCACGCACGTTAGACTTAGTGATGCATTGACATTGGCATTTTTGCTTCTTTTTTTTCACATGTGTTGAACTTAGTGATGTGTTGGCATAACATCTTGATCATTTTTGTAGAACCTTATCAGAGTTATTAGGGAGTATAATTCTTGGTATGGTTATGGGTACACACCTAGTGAATATCAAACTTCACTAGCCCATGGTGCCTTTGGTTTGTGATTCACCTAACAAATATCATAATTTGTTAGTCTGTGAGTCATGAACGCCTTTGGTGTGGATCCTAGCATAACACAACTTGCTAGCTTGTGATTATCCACACCCCCTTTTGCATTTTTCTTTGACATTGTGTATGTTTGTGTATGTTGTCTTATTGCATTTCATACATGTGTGTTACTTTGTGCTTATGTTAGTTTTCCATGGGATCTTGGATCCTAAGGCCTTGTGCACTCCTCCTTGATCCTTTATCATCCTATCTCTTCAACATTTGGACAATCAGACCCCTCTTGAAATATATTTTCTACTTTAGTGTGAGTCTGATCGTAAGTTTTTACTTTGACTAAAGTGGGGGCTAAATGTTGTGTCGTACATTCACCCTTGACAATTTCACACTATGTTTTTCTCCCCCCTAAGTTATTGGACCTAATTGAGCACCTAATTTTCTAAATTATGCATTCCATGGCTCGTTTTAAATAATTATCGACAACTTGAAAATAAAAAACAAATGTATTCATTGAATATTTTCCATTGACACCTTAATTTCCAAAAAATAAGGCCACTTCATCCCCCTATTTTGGGTGCAAATTCAAATATGTCAATGTTGACAATTTATTATTCAAAATTCAAATGTCCAAAGTTGACTCTCAAGATTTAATTTTTAGGAAATTAGAATAATTGCATATAAATACCTAGTTATTGCATCATTTAAAAACTAACAAGAGACATATATAAATTATTAGCACATTTGGTGATCAAGTAATTATCAAGCAATTCAAGAGCAACATTTCAGAGATTTATTACAACAATTCAAGATCCAAGTATCATGTCAAAGTGTATGTGAGTTTATGTTTTTATGTTTATGTTTTTGAAGACTAATTCTTATAGGTCTCTAAGAAATTCAAGCATGCAAGATCCAAACCTTTAGGAGATTTGTATGACTTCAGTCCTTTGAGGAAGCCATTGAAGGGTGGTGAGTTGCAACACTTTGATTCATCGTTCATTCCTATCATTTATCCTTTTATCATTGACATTGCCATTGTGGAAATGGAAATAGTAACACAGGGTTTGACTAAGGAAAGCCCCTAAATGACACAACCCTTCCTCTCTCTTTGAATGTGCAGGTTTCAAATCTGAAGAAGATTGGAGGAGGCTTGAAGATCAATTATTCATTGTTGCAATCAAAACCCTACACCTTGACAACAAACAAAAACTTAGTTATAGATTTATCTTAAAGTGCGACAAGCGGAAAATGGAAGCTCTGATTTGGCTCCCAAGGACTGTGAAAACATATTTGAATTTCAGTCAAAAGGACATTGTCACCCTAGGTGATTTAGTCCTTCATTTTCAGCCCCATATTCGAACCACATGTGCATAGTACTTTGATTAGTCCATTTCTACTCTCTGAATTTGTTCGTGACTTTCTGTGTGTATTGTATTTGCATCAAAACTGAAATTTACATCATTAGCCTAGTCATTGCATTGCATTTCATCCTTAAGTTCATTTTAGATTTGGTCAAGGGTTGGTTGACTCACCTCTCAAGTTGTAATTCAATCATATATCTTGTTCAAATCCATCAAAACCTCATTCACAATCATATCATTCCATCCCCCTTCTTAATGTTAAGTAGGAAAAGGTGTCAAAACCTAAAGAGTGGAAATCTCCAAAGGGTAGTTTCCCTTTCCCTACAAAATAGTCATTAGGGTGAGATATATAAAGTTACTAAATGAAAGCTAATCTATGTATAGGAAATATTTGTAAAGTGTACCATTTTTTCCCTCCATGATTACTTTAATAGCACTACTTAAGGAAATGCATCAAGTGCACCAAAATGACATTGCACATGTTGGCGCTCATATTTGTTGGTTTCCAAATTTGTTAAGTCTTGGTTTTTTCCCATTTGTTTCCTTTCCCATATTATGTCCCATCACTTATATTTGATCTTAAATATTTTCTATGGGCCTTGTGTTATCTCTCTATGTTGTATTATTTTCATCCTTATACTTTAGTTATTCACTTGAGTTGTCAAAATCCAAAATTTCCCAAGTGTTTTTCCTTTAGGTTCAAGTTACAAGAGTTTGGAAGTTTGTGAATTCCCCAAAAATGTGACAAAGATAACATGTATCATTAAGTTACAAATGCCATAAAGTTAAATCCTTGAACTTTGTGAAAGTGAAGGAAGTTTGAAGGTTCAAAGATCTAGAGTTTAAATGACATAAAGTTTGTGAATTTGTGAACCTTGCAAAAGTGCGATAAAAGAAAGGGAAACGTTATGTATGTCACAAAGTTCATGGGTTTTGCGAATTTTTTGAAAGTGTGACATGGTTTGTTAGGTCACAAAAATTGCAACAAAGAGAACAAAGAAGAAAAGTGTGAAATGAATGAAGAAAAAACAAAGAAAGTATAGAGTTGTAAATGTCAAAAAGTTCATGAACTTTGTGAAAGTGTGACATAAATGTTAATGAGTTCTTCATTTAACTAAAAGCGTGACATTCCAAAGAAAAGATGAAAATAAGTAAGTCAAAAGTTAAAAGAGGAGAAAAGAGAGTAAGTTTCAAATGTTGTAAAGTTCATGAACTTTGCATAAATGTGAAATGGCTCGCAAAAGTCAAAATCCCTAACAAAGAACAAAATATAATTGGATTTTAATTCTAGAGAAATCCATAAAGAAATATTAGAATTTTTTACATTTCGAATCCTCTAGTATGCTTCACCCACCCATGCACACTGTAACTACTTTTTAGGTTCCATGAATGTAGGTAGATAGTTTTGGAACTCGCTAAAAAAATGCATAAATGTCCTTTACCGCAATATTGTGGCCATCAACATAGGGTCCGATAGGCTTATAGGGTGTAAGGGGGTGGCATGAAGTGTTTACCACCGGGCTGCGGTGGTCTAGAATGAAGGGCATGGGGTAGCAATAGTGGTTTACTGCTACACTGTGATAGTTAGGAGCAAGATTGGTGGGATGGCAGTATGTGAATGAAAGCATCATGAAATGTTTACCACTACATTGCGACGGTTATAGGGATGACTTGCAGGGTGGCAGTGGTCGATTTGGCAACTCAAATTGTTGTTGTGAGTTGCACAATGTAGAGGTGGTAAGCGATGAGCATTGGATCTTGGCGCGAAGCAAGTAGATCATCGATGATGGGCTCCTTGCATCATGTATTGTTGTAGACCTTTTTCCTTTGTATTCTCTTTTAGTAATGTGAGATGGCATGTGTGTCCTCATATCGTGTATCGCTGTAACCCTTTTGGCCTATCATTTCATTACCACGATGAGCGACAGAGATGGTAGGGTATGATGCTGACATGATGGATAGGTGGCATGATCCTGATAGCCTGTAGTGTTGTGGGATCTTCATTTTTGCTTAGCGGGGGAGTGGGGAGGCGACACATGGCTTGGTGGGACTCGACGTGGGTTAGGTGGCAGAGTTCATTCTATCAGGTGACTCTAGGTGGCTTCACCCTGATGTGTGATTATTTCCTTGATATTGCTTCTTAGTGATGAAGGGCTTAGATCTAATCAAGAATATTTGACGGTGGAGCATTCATCATGCCCTTGCTTCACATCATTGTTGTGAAGTAAGGTGATATGGTGGTTTTCGTGATGAGAAATGAGGATGGTGTCAAAGAGATAGGGTGACATCGGAGTAAGGTGAAGTATGGTCCCTTCGACATCGTGATGGACGACTTGGATTCCATAATGGAAATCGATGGTGATGTTTTAAACTATCAATGAGATCTGATAATGGCTATTCATCCTAGATCTTATAGCTAGAGTTTAAACTGCAATTACTAACTGCTTGAATCTTCGCGAATAATGGCGAACAGTAATGGCACATCAAATTTTGAGCTACCAGATCGATCTAGGATGACCAAAGATAAGATTTTTGCTTCTCCCAAGCCAAAATTCAATGCTTAACGACACCATTCACCTACTGGTGTGTTTTAGAGGATAAATGTGCATTTTAGGGTATGATTTCCTAATTGTAATCATGGATTTCTTGAGAGTGCCATGCCTGCTTGCATAACACCATTAACCTAGAGTGTGCTCGAGGTGTCAGGTGCCTTTATGGCTAGTCATTGCTTTGTTCTGGGGGGGATTTTTGAATGTTTTTAATCTAATCAGATTCTCATCCTTTTTGTAACTCCGATTAAGTTAGGGTTGGGGTTTGAATTTGAGTTCTCAATTATGCCTACACTATAAAGGCAAGTTTTGTTGTTTTTGTTTTGTTCACACTTCTACTTTCTAGCCTAAGTTGTTTTGGAGGTGTATTATGTTCCATGATTCTATTTCTTTCTGTAATTCTTTTCTTTGAATCAAGTTGAATAGGGTAAGTACTTTGGACATAGATAGGGAATGTCATGAGCTATGCTCTGTAATAACAATAGATGACTACCATACAACATTTGTATTCTTCTCCAAATATATATGCCAATCTGTCATGTTCTCCAAATATTATATGCATTATCTTTTGAATCAATATAATCAAGGTTTGTGTTGATGCTTCAAACACATTTGCTGCTTGAATTATTTTTGTGTTTGCAGGTATCATTCAAGGAGTGGTGTAATTGCTTGCATAGAGACAATGAGGGTAATGTTGGTGCGATGTGGATGAATAAATAATATGTTGATTGTCTTTTTTTTGGTTTCATGCTACAAGGTAGTAGGCTTATGGGAAGCCATGGTCGGGCTATTGTAGGAGTTTGTTTCATTCCCGACTCTGTGTGGATTAGGCACTAGTCAAGGAGATTCAAAAAGTTTGAAGCTAGGGAAGAATCAAAAAATTTCAATTCAAAAACATTTCCCTACTTTCTTACTGTAGATTTTCTTTCATGTTTTCCCTTCCCACACTACCAAAAGTTGTTGATAACATAGAAGGTTGTGTAGATGATTTAGCCCATCAAATTCCTTCCATCATTGTAGTGTGATGATTTTCTTTAACATATAGGGATACCCACCTTGGTCCTGCACAGCCTAAAGTGCAAAGGAGAAGCTTTCCAATCGACCATCTCCTATTCATTGGCCACTGACCTAGGGTCTCTAAGTATAAGGAGTAGCTACCCTTTAGGAGATGCTAGACCATCAACTGGAAACACCAATAGATTGGCAACTCCACTGGGGATGAAGTTTGAAATTTGGTTACATACTATCCTATCAGAGTCATTAAAATTTGTAACTAGAGATTGAAAATTGTGGAGTCTTATTGGCCCATCTGAGTCAACAATAGATTGGAGACCCTGATAGGGAGAAAAAGAAAGAATATCTGGGTGAGCAACTGAAAATATGCTCTAGCTCTTTGTGAGCCACATGAACTGGTGATTCCATTGTGGAAGATATAGATATATACATTTGAGAGAGTCAAGTGATTTTTTGATATGAAGTTTTGGGTTAGATGATTCAAAGGGACCTCCATACTTGAAGAGGGAGGTTGTTGCAATGTTTCTGGCGTGTTCTTGAAGGCTGGCACTCTACTGGTGGAGAGAACTCAGAAATACATTGATCTTGGAAGGATCTCTCTGCTACTTGAAAATCTTTTCCCCTTTCAAAGAAGTGGCAACTCTGTAAATTTTTTCACATCATCAGAAGAGTTGGTTGCTATAGTTTTTAGGTATTTTTCTATTGCAACATTTTGTATGAAAGTCTATAAAATTTCTAGTAAATATTGTTCCTTATTTAGTGCTTTAAGGTACTAGTTCAAAAGGAAAAAGAGAAGTTGGATATTATGTAGTAGATAATTGTAGAGGGTTAAGATATTATTTTGCAAAAATGTATGGTCAAATGGATTCCCCCTCTACTAGCCATTCTGCCATGAGTGAACCACAGTCATATCCTCAAAGAAAACCCTTTTCTTTCGAGATATATAACCATATGGATTTTAGTAAAATCTATGGTTATCCACATTCTATTCCAAGAAAGATAAAGGAATATTTTCCCAAGTTTAGAGGTAGTTTAGAAGAATCAACATCAAAACATTGGCAAGATTTCACTAATTTATTGGTGGAAATTCAGATAGAAGAAGAGGATGTTGTCATAAAATTATTTGTAAGAACTTTAGAAGGTAATGCTAAGGATTGGTTTTTTAATTTTCCTTTGCATTCTATTTGTTCATGGCGTGAGTTTAAAGAAATATTCATGGATCAATTTGGTGAAGTGAATAATGAATGTTTGTCTGACGATAGTGTTCTACACAATCAGGAAAATGAAGAATAATACGAATCTAAGGTTGAAAATTTCTCACCTCTAGATGCATTATGGAACATAGAAAGATATCAAGATGAATCCCCATCTAACTTTCATGATAAGTTCATGGAATGTTGGTTTTCTATACCAAAATCAGATAGGCCGGATGAATCAACATGTGCTGATTTATTTTGGAAGACTTGAGCTGGGTATGAGTACAATTCCACAAAGATGAAAGCCTGTAGGAGTCAAAGAAATTGATGGTTGGATTTCATTGATTGATAAGTTGATAGAGAGGCATGGATGTTGCTTCTTATCTAGACTATGTGATGGTACTTATTTCAAGTGTTTGGCTAGTATAAAAAAGAACAATGATGCATCTTGTGGTGGTGAAGATTTTTCTTTTGAGTAGCCCACAAAGGAATTGTGTACAAATGGGGGTTATTATGATAGCAACCAAAATGTAAGGTATGATGAAGTGACATAAAAATTTGATGTCATACCTCTTGCAAATGTCGAAACAATAGAGATAGAGAGTTTGCTCTCTATATCAGATGATTGTGACATGTGTGATGACTTTCAACTAGAAGAAAGTAGCAATGATGAGTCTAATGGTGATTTTCAGTTTGACAACATGGGATATAACTATGAAAACTTTTGTAGCAGCAGGGAAGAAGAAGATATGTCTACAGTAAGTAATGAACATGAGGTTTTTTCCTTGTTTGATTTCTCAAATTCTTCTGTCCCTTTTTTTGGTTTTGAAGTTGCCACTGAGTTCTTGCATAAGGATATCATAGATGTAGCTGTATGTGAAGATAAAAATGAAATGAAAATGTTAATACAACTGGTGATATTATTTACGAGTCTGCACTTGAGGAGTATGATTGTATGGATCATATGGATGCATATGAAGATTTGTTTTCAGGGGGTGTAGCTCATTGTATTTCTCATGAGCAGTGGACTTCAGATTTTTCATAGTATAGCTCTTTTGCTAAGGTAAGTTCCCTTGATGTGTGTCATGATTCTAATTTTTGTGACACATTTGTCTTAGTAGATTACAAATAGGATGAAACAAAGAGGCAATATGAAGAGTATAGCTCTTCTCTCAAAGTGTCTCCTTGTTCTAATGGATGTGTTGATGAGATTTGCATCAACATTAATGACTCCAAGAATGTTATTTGTAGTTCTGATGAGCAACAATAGGGTGGTAATTTTTTGGTTGCACATGTCCCTTGTGTGCTTGAGCTTCAAAGTTTTTCAGTTTGACTTGTCTGAGGATGAGTTTACCTCTACATGTTAGCATAATGAGATGGCATATTTTATTTTCCATGTGAATTGGAGGCATTTTCTTTTTGCCTTGATTCATGTGAGGTGGTCAACAGATGTGAAGAGACAATGGTTTTATATGGTGCTGATCAGTGTTCTCAATTTATGTCACTGAATACAGAATCAAAAAATGCAATTGGTGGCCGTGAGGTGGCCTATATGATGTGGTTACCATGTAACAACAAAGCCAAACATGGAGCAAGTTCTCACTTGTTTAAGGGTAACCTAATATTTGTTTTTGCAGTAAAGGGGCTACTTGTCCTGCTATGGTGTGATAGAGAAAATTATTGGACAAAGGAAATCAACTCCTTTAATAGATTGGTGTTTGACAAAGTCAAATGTTGATGTCTCTTTTTCATTTGGTGGCCTGAGGCTATCAAATGAGGTGTTTTGTTTTGGGTTGACTCCATTGCCCAATGGTTGGCATGGTATGCTTCTCCATAGATCTAGATTCTTGCTCTATTTTGTCAAATATACATCCCTAATAGGAGCCACTATTGGAACTCACAAAAAAAAAATGCATAAATTTCCTTTACCGCATTCCCACAGGGGTCCTAAAAGTCTTTGGTAGGCTTGTGGGGAAAAGGATGTAGAGTAAGTCTTTACCGCAGTACCATGGACGTCAACATAGGGTTTGGTGAGCTTGCAAGGTGTAAGGGGGTGGCATGAAGTGTTTACTGCTAGGTTGCAGTGGTCTAGAATGAAGGGCACGAGGTAGCGGTAGCGGTTTACTGCTACACCATGACAGTTAGGAGAAAGATCGACGGGGTGGCAGTATGTGAACGAAAGTGGCATGAAATGTTTACCGCTACACTGTGATGGTTATAGGGATGGCTTGTGAGGTGGCAGTGGCCGATGTGGCAACTCACATTGTTGTTGTGAGTTGCGTGATGCAGAGGTAGTATGCGATGAGCGTTGGATCTTGGCGCAAAGGAAGTAGATCAACAATGATGATCTCCTTGCATCACATATCGCTATAGTCTTTTTTCCTTTGTATTCTCTTTCATCGATGTATGATGGAATGTGTGTTCCTCGCATCATGTATGGTTATCACCCTTTCGACCTATCATTTCATTACTGTGATGAGCGATGGAGATGGTAGGGTACGATGCTAACATGATGGATAGGTGGCATGAGCCTACTAGCCTGCAGTGTTGTGGTGGGCCATTCATTTTTTCTTGGCGGGGTAGCAGGGAGGCGACATGTGGCTTGGTGGGACATGACGTGGGTTAGGTGGCAGAGTTCATTCTATCAGGGGACTCTAGGTGGATTCGCCCCGATGTGTGATTATTTCCTTGGTATTTCTTTTTAGCAATGAAGGGCTTAGATCTAATCAAGAATATCTGACAATGGATCATTCATGGTTCCCTTGCTTCACATCACTGTTGTGAAGCAAGGTGATATGGTGGTTTATGTGATGAGCGATGAGGGTGTTGTTGAAGAGGCAGAGCAACATCAGAGTAAGGTGAAGTATGGTCCCTTCGACATCACGATAGTGTGACGGACGACCTGGATTCAACATTGGAAATTGATGGTGATGTTTTAAACTGTCAATGAGATTTGATCGTGGCCATTCATCCCAAATCTTATAGCCAGAGTTTAAAAAACAATGGCTAACTGTTAGAATCTTCATGGGTAATGGTGAACAGTAATGGTACAACAACTTTTGGGCTACTAGATTGATCCAGGACGACAACAGATTGGATTTTTACTTCTCCCAAGCCAAAATTTAATGCTCAATGACACCATTTGCCTACTGGTGTGTTACAGAGGATAAATGTTGATGTTAGGATATATTTTTGTGACTATAACACAAATTTCTTGGGAGTACCATGCCTGCTTGCAGAGCTCCATTAAGCTAGAGTGTGCTTGAGGTGTCAGGTGCCTTTATGGCTAGTCATTGCTCTGTTTTGGGGGGAAGTTTTGAATGTTTGTAATCTGATCGGATTCTCATCCTTTTTGTAACTCCAATTAAGTTAGGGTTGGGGTTTGAATTTGAGTTCACAGTTATGCCTGCACTATAAAGGAAAGTTTTGTTGTTTTTTTTTTGTTCACATTTCTTCTTTCTAGATTGAGTGATTTTGGAGGTGTCTTCCCTTCCATGATTCTGTTTCTTGATTTCTGTGATTATTTTATTTGAATCTAGTTGAATAGGGTAAGTCCTTTGGACATAGATAGTGTTAGGGTTAGAAAGGCAGATATCTAACAATTAAATGCAAATTTAATTAATAAATAGAGAAACTAAAACACACACAGAATAAATCATAACACAAAAATTTAACGTGGTTCACCCAATCCGGGCTACATCCACCAAACCGTAGCCATCCAATACTTTTATTATCCAGTGTAAAAATTATTACAATCTTGCGAATAATCGTGTTTTTCATCATACTGTAATACCCATCCAAACCCCTTTTTAACAAGCTTAGAAGCTTCCATACCAACATACCATGGGCTATACTGTATAGCATGATCAGTCGCCACATACCAATAGATAGGGAATGTCATGATCTATGCTTTATAATAACAATAGATGACCACCATACAACATTTGTATTATGCTCCCAATATATATGCCAATCTATCATATTCTCCAAATATTGTATGCATTATCTTTTGAATCAATATAATCAATGGTTGTGTTGATGCTTCAAACACATTTTTTGTTTGAATTATTTCTGTGTTTTCCTATCATTCAAGGAGTGGTGTAATTGCTTGCATAGAGATAATGAGGGTAATGTTGGTGCAATGTGGATGAATAAGTAATATGTTGATTATCCTTTTGTTGGTTTCATGCTGCAAGGTAGTAGGGTTATGGGAAGCCATGGTCGGGTTGTTGTAGGAGTTTGTTTCATTCCTGACTCTATGTGGATTAGGCACTGGTCAAGGAGATTCACAAAGTTTGAAGCTAGGGTAGAATAAAAGAACTTTCAATTCAAAAACATTTCCCTTCTTTCTTACTATAGATTTTCTTTCATGTTTTCCCTTACCACACTACCAGAAGTCATTGATAACATAGAAGGTTGCGTAGATGATTTAGCCCATCAAAGGCCTTCCACCATTGTAGTGTGATGATCTACTTTAACATATAGGGATACCCGCCTTGGTCTTGCAGAGCCTAAAGTGTAGAGGAGAAGCTTTCCAATCAGCCATATCCTATTTGTTGGCCACTGACCTAGGGTCTCTAAGTATAAGGAGTAGCTACCCTTTAGGAGATGCTAGACCATCAGTTTGAAACATCAATAGATTACATCTCATCTACATTTCCTCTTTATAAAATTTGAATTGTTCTTCTTTACATGGGATTCATTCATGGTCATAAATTTCAAGATCAAACAGTTGCTACATTCATTCATTAGCTACCATGGTGTCTTGTGGTCATGTAGTTTTTTCTAGGTGACTTTATTGAAGGTCTTATATATAACAAAAGAAATCATACTTTGGGTTGGTCATTAAGCCAATATTTTGGGTTGGGAAGGTTGTAGCCAATTCTAGGGCATCAAACACTAAATGTGTAAGGAATGCATATGGAAAAGTGTAGGAAGGACATGAAATGCACATTTCTAGGCAATAACATGTCTCCATGGATGTTTGTAGTGATTCAAGGAAATATGTAATGATAGATATGTATTTTCTCTTGCCACATTTGCTAGCACCAATGTAATGAGGATTTGATATATGTGTGACAACATCTAATGTATTACAAATGATTTGTAATGATCATTCTTTTCTTCTATGTGGGTCATTGTAGTTTTAGTTATGGATTGTTAAGTATGTATGTTGCATGGATGCAATCTTTGATTGCCATATCAATGAAAATCATTTGTTTTTATAATTCATTTGATGACATGGCTTTCCTTTTTAATGTTCATGACTTTACATGTCTAATGTAGTAGACAATAGTCCACATTGGTGAAGGGTCAATCAATCCATCATTTTATCAACTCCATCCTATTAGTTGGAGTACTATAGGAATATATTAGAATGCATGTTGTTCACGATTTTTTTAACAAACTAGGGACAAATATTAAGAAAACTTGAACTATTGAATAATTAGTGAATCACATATAATATGTATACACCTTGCCACTATGTATGCAATGTTAAACAAAATCATCTTAAGGGATAATGATGTCATTATCTATGGGTGTATGTTTTAAGTGAATTGAGCTAGAAAAAAGGTCTAATGTAGCTAGTTGATCTTGACCTAGTGACAAATAATAGGGGTCAAGGATACATTTGGGTATAGTTGTTGATTGTTATAGTCATGTTACATTTTTGTTGATGTAAAAATCTATTAAGTATACCTCTGGGAATACCCTCTTGAGTTTAAGCTAAGCCCAAAGTGTAAGAAATACTACCCACTCTCACCATTGGCCTTTAGCCATCCTTAATTTATTGATAAACTTTGTTTGTTATTTTCTTGATGACAAATTCTAGCCTATCATGTCCCCTAAATAATTGGAATCATTGGAGGGAGAATTATATAAGTATTTTTAAACACTATTTAATAATGACTAAATATAATATTTGTTGCGTAGAAATAAAACCCTTTTTCACACTTAATTTGGGAATGAATAATTAATGATAAAATTGACTTAATTGTGCCTTATTTAAGGTGTTGTAAAGTGTTTCTTTACACTTTCACACTAATATAGGGATTTATTAATTAATTGAGGCTAATTTGAGCTTAATTGGCTCCTTAATCTAAATCCAAGCAAATTTATTAAGCTTAATTTATTATATTTTTCTATAAAATAAATCGCTCGACACTCTAAATGAAATTGCACAACACTTAATTTTGAAAGGAATGTGTCCTAGGACCCATTTTCTACCTGGAGAATGGGTCCTCACTAGGTCCTAGGACCCCCTTTTGGCATGACATTTCACATCCCTTGAAATGTGTCCTAGTTAAGTATGCTGAACCCATTCACCCTGTCGCGAATGGGTCCTCACTAACTTAGGACACCCCCTTGGGATATGTTTTTGGTGGTATTTTAATGATTTCAAATCCTAGATCTAATGTTGGCTTGTGTTATTTGAATTTTAGGATTTAATCTTAAGTATAAATATAAGGTTATTTCACATAGTTTCACCTAGTAAATTCAAGTTATCATAAGAGTACTTTCACAAAAGCATTATAAAGCATTATAGAGCATTCAAGGACAAATTTATTAGAGTTTATTGCAACAATCAAAGGTCATTTCATCATGTCAAAGGCATAGTGCATCATGCATGTTGTTGAGCCAATATGTTGATGTAGCATTGGATATCCAATTCAAGCATATTCAAGGTGGTATTTCATATCAAGTGTTGTGATCAAGATCCAAATTCTTTGAGGCCACTTCATGCTAATTTTCAAATTTGTAATTCAAGGTTCAATTGAGGATTGGTGAGTTGTAGCATTACACTGTTCATTCATCTTTCCTTTTATGCATTATTTCAATTCAAGGTTTAATTACCAAAATGGGGTTTGACCAAGGAAAACCCTTATTCCCTAACAAAACAATATTTTTCATTTCTTTTGATGTGTGATTGCAGGTTTCAGATTGAAGATCAATTGGAGAACAAAAGTTGCAAAAGTTGTCAAAGTTGCACAGTTGTAAAAGTTGTCATCTTTCTTGCAAGATCATGGAAACTAAGCTACAAAATTTATTTCCAACTTTTGGGAGCTGAACACCTAGGATCTGGGATTGTAGACATTGAAGAACATAACCTAGAAATTAAAATTTTCAGAACCCTAGCAGGACCCATTCACCACTGGGTGAATGAATCCTCAGTGAGGCCCAAAAAAACACTTTCTACAACATACACACATCATTTCAACATCTTAAAACCTACCTTTTTAGTGTTATAACAATTATGTTTGTTTTTTGATGTTCTTCTAGGCATAATTGAATGAAATAACAAGTGAAAAGGTGTTGTTTATCATCTTGTTAATTCATTTTGATAAGCCCTCCTTTTCTTTCATTTCATTTTGGTCAACGTGACTTCTTGAGCATTGTAGTTTTCTAATTTTTGGAGTCTCTCTTTTCATCTTAGATTAGATCTTACATTCATTTGCATTCAGTTGCATTGAATTAGATCTCATTTAGTGTCTCTTCGTTTGCATTCAAATTTGCATCTCATATAGGGTTTTAGGATTGCATTGTTGCATTCTTTAAATTTGAAAAATACAAAAAAAGCAGTCATCTTGCATATAATTTAGATCATATAAACTTGCATTTGAAAATTGAAATTTTTTTTGCATATCAAACTAGGTCTTGTAATTCATCATTTTGTCACATTTTCAACTTGTATTTCACGTTGCATTTACATAAAATCAAATATGAAACTTACTGTAGTAGACCTGAATCTGAAAAGTCATTAGAAAAGGCTTAAAAATATGTAAAAATTAGTTTCAAAACCCTAATAGAGGACCCATTCTCCTTAGGGAGAATGAGTCCCTGATCAGACCTAAATCTGCATTTCTAAAAAATTTAATCTTCTATTATGTGCTTCTGTTTGCTATTGTCATATCTCTATTCCAATTTCTTGATTTTTTGTTTTATTAGATCTAGCTTAATTTGGTTCATTTAGTGCATTATCTAAATTCAAAATTATATTTACAACATTTCATTTTCAGATTGTTGCATAGTGTAATCAACAAATTACCTTGTTTAAGTCTAAAAAACTGAAAATGGACAAGTGTTTTAGCAATGTATGGAAGTCTTTATTCTCCTTGGTTGATTTTTCAAGTTGTGTTTTTGGAAATGATACTAATATAGTTGAACCTACTCATGCTCACCCAACTCCTAATGAGCGTCCTTGTGAAGTTGACATCATTAGAGAAGATGATGCTACCATGAATGAATTCATAAATGATCGCCTTAAAAATATTGAGAATAATGCATCTTTTTATCCTTCCATGAAACAACCAACATAACTTGAGGTGTTTGGTCTTTTACATCTTTCAATTGAGTCACAAACTAAGCCTAAAATTCCAACAATGAGTGAACCTAGTTCCTCTAGTCAAATGTATAGTCATCCATCTTATGTTAACAAAGTGACCAACACTCCTATCAACCTTGAAGAGACTTATGGCCAAGGCTTTAAAATTTTAACCAACCAAGGATGTGACTATGATTGGTGATCCTAGACCTACACAAACACGAACAAAAAACACATTATTAGTTCAATATGCAAGTTAGAAACATCATTCCCCATAAGATTTATTTGAAATCCAAAGAAAAAGAAATAACATAAAGAACACAAATAAAATCTATCAAATCCTATTCAATGAAAACAAACTCTCAATCCCATGGGGGAATTGGTGTCATTTTGATGTGGAAAATGGCCCTTTCCCAATTCCTTTCAATCTTGATGATCAATGGTGAAGATTTGATGCTCCTTGATGAAATTTCTCCATAACCTATCTATAAAGTTAAGAAGATGGATGAAAATGGATGAACTTGATTGAAAACATGAAGATGATAACTTTTCTTAATTTGTGGATGAAAAATGCCTAAGATTGTGGATCCAAAATCAATAAGAGAGCCTTCTACTTATAGAAGACAAACATGGAAGAATAGGAAAAATGGATGAATGTGGGATCAAACACCAACCAATAGCATAATGCCACTTGTCAACATGTGAGTGGACAAAGGTGGAGCACATTTGGATGAATGTGCACATTCATGCAATTAGGTGGAATTTCAAATTTGGAGAAGTGATAAGTTGGAGGGAGAGAAGAAGTGAATTAAATGCCACTTGGCTCAAGAAAAGGACATGTAAGAGGCCTTTAATGCCTTGTTGGATGGACAAGTACTTTTGGGGGAAGATTTCAAATTTGAGGAATATTCCATGTCCTTTGATGCCTTTTTGAATGAAAAAAGAAGATTTATAAATTAATTAAATTGATTTTCATGATCAAGTTGCAAAAGTGAGAGGATTTGATGGATTAAGATTCGGATTAACCAGGATTTGATTAATTTAAATGGAGATTAGCTAATTTGACAATTTGATTTAGATTTTTAGATTAATTTAAATCAAAATGAGAGGAATAATGATTTTAGACTTAATTAAATAAAGTTTGATTTATTTAATTAAAGAGGATGATGTTAGATTAAATCAAATAAAGGTTAATTTATTTAATTTAAGGGAGGTGGCTTTAGAGCTTAATTAAATAAAATGAATTATTTAATTAAAAGAGGGACTATATGATTAATTAAACAAATTTATTTATTTAATTAATAGGAGATGATGACTTAATCTGATAAATTTGATTTATTTAATTAAGTGATGAAATGTGTTGAATTAATTAAATAGAGATTATTTAATTAAATGATTAGTAAAGGAGATGATTTAGGATGAACTGGTGTTAGTAAAATCAGGATTAGGTGTATATGATCAATCGCTATATTTTCCATGTCTACATTTTTCCCCTCTTTGAATCAATGTACCCGCTGTGTTGGTTCAAAGAATAACCTTTCCGAGATCAAAATTTAGATTTTTTTGATTTTTTAAAATACCCCACTATTGCCCCAGTGAAAGAATTATGCTGGTATACTACCCCCTCAAGAGATCAAACAAAAATTTGGATTTTTGGATGATCTTGTGAAAAAGAAGACAAGCTGCCCGATGGGTCTAGAAAGGCTCCAGGATGCCAAAAAAAGGTGCCAAAATGCAAAAAAAATGATGCAAAACGAGCCTTAGTTGGACAAAAATGGGATCAGGGGTTGACAACCCTATGTTGACGGCTAAACAAGGTCAAAAAGCCCTAATTTGAGAGGTCACTTTCAATTCATTTGCACACTTAGCCTTTAGAGATTTATGTTTCTTGAGCTTTGACCTTCGTTCGAGATGGCATAAAGAGTGCTTCCCTGTCACATTTTGGAGTGAGTGCAAGTCTTCCAGTGACTTCCAGGTGTAGGACTATTGGTATGTGACCTTAACCCAACTTGTCCTTTCAATTTTTGTACAATAATAGGCCTAGAAAGTCAAACAAGTGAAGTGGCATTGTTTGATGCCACTGAAAAAGTATAATCGCACCTTACAACCTTAAAGTGCACTGCTATTGAGTCCTGCAATGCAACGTCATAGTTTAGAAATTAGGGCTCAAACTTCAAAGCATGCCACGTGCAAATGGCGCTGTGGTGGTCCAATTAGGAATTTAGGGTTTTTGGCCAAACTGATGCATAGTCAAACTGTGATGCTACGATGAAGTTTGAAATTTAGAGGGTTCCAACGACAATTTGGAGCTTCCAAACAACGATGCATTTGCAAACAATGACACCTTTTTTTGTTTATGTCGTGAAAAATTCAAATGGGAACCAAATTTTTTACGAAACTTGACGTTGTGGCTTTATTGGTGCAGGAGGACGCAGAGCTGGTACATTCACGTGAGCACCAGTCCTCAATTCTTAGCAAATTGACTGGATTGCATGATCTACTTTAGGAGCACCTTGGAGTGATAGGGCTATGGTACATCGCATACACTCCTTCCATCAGGACACATCTTGGCATGATGACTGCATTGGTAGAGCGATGGCACAGTGAGACATCATCTTTTCACTTCCCTACTGGCGAGGCAACTGTCACCCTGGAGGATGTCTGGCATATTCTTTGTTTGCCCATCCATGGAGAGTGGGTTATCTATGATATGGGCACCGAGACAAATGCTTGCTATGAGGTTATGGGACTAGATGAGATCATCTTTTCCAAGGGTCAAATTGAGCTGGAGCAATACAAAGGTCAGGTATCGACATTCCAATTGATTGTGGCTACTATCATCTCAAGCCTTGTGGTACCAGATCGACACAATCAATATTTTAGTCTAGGATAGGGTCTAGCCTGGGAGTAGATCCTCCACTGGAGAGAGTGCTTTGTGTGGTGACCAGTGATGTTGGCCTCACTTTATCATGCTTTGCACGAGTTTGCTTATTGTGATAGTAGGGCCATTGGGGCCGAAGTTACTTTCCTTCACATCTGGGCCTGAGAGCACATTACTGTGCTTCACCCATGAGTTATAGTTGTTGATGTGGAGCCAGATGATCTAGTAGTTTGGAGGTACAAGGGTGGCTTGACTTTCACCCATACAGGAGTGGCTGACATCCCTCACTAGAGGAGGGTGATCGATGAGATGACTGTCTTTACATGGAGACCTTGGCTCAAAATTCCCACCTAGTATGATGACGTACAACAAATTTTCTTTGTGAGGCAGGACAAGCTTATGTAGGGTAGAGAGGACACTATGATCGAACACTATCTATCTAATTGGGTGGCCAGACAGTTTGGAGATACTTAGGACAGGCCCGATGACCAGTACGTGGCCATATTTTCTTGTACTACGAGGGAGACTACATGGGGTCGAACGATCCCTCTAGAGGATGCAGTGGACTTGTTCAGATAGTTGGTGGCTAGGCCATGGCCATATGATTAGGGGTAGGCAGACCCTGGCACCACACAGGCATACTGTGATTGGTTCATGCCACCGATCAGATTGATAGTGCCCAGGATAGTGTTACCAAGGCAAAGACCCTGAGGTTGGACAAGAGGGTGGGGGTGGGGGCGAGGAGACTGAGGAGATGGAGACAGGGACCAAGATGGAGGAAGAGGAGGAGGTGGACCACCTCCTGACTAGCTAGGGTAGAGGGATCAGGGGGACAGGCAGTAGCAGAGAGATGGGCATCAACAGAGAGATGCACCTAGGGATCAACAACCACCCTTGAGGGACCAACAAAAACCACCACCTTCTCCACCACCTCAGCCGGACCAGAGGGATGCACTGATTCAGTAGTTGTAGGCATAGGTTGCTACACTGATGGATGAGAGGGATCAAGCCTGAGTAGAGTGAGATCAAGCTGTGCAACAGAGATAGGCTATAGAGTTACAACTAGCACATGAGGTGAGTCACCGAAAGTTGCTTGAGAGTATGCTAGTCACAGCCCAGGGTAGGATAGTCCTGGTACACATGTATCGAGATGCAGTGGGAGAGGCAGAGTATTACCGAGTTCATTATCATCAGGCAGTGCCTCGAGCAGCTTGGGTGCCAAATTTCTCACAACAGATGGGGCAGAGACAGGACCAACCTGAGAGATAGCTGGGTGAGGGGATCCATCAGGGCTAGCTTCACACTTTTAATTAGAGATACTATTCTTTTTGAGGTCTACGGGCTCCGTTTTTTATAGCCCTATGGGCATTTGTATACATTAATTGATACATACACATTTGATCTTGATTCTTTATACCATCGCAGTTGTATTATTTTGATGATATATGATATGATCGATTTGATCCTATATATGATGTGTCCTATTCTATTTATGCATGGATGAATTTATTTACTTTTCTATATGCGATGCGATGATATGATATGACTTTATTTTATGTGATATGATTCAATGCATGATTCTATATTATGTGATGCAATGCAATGCATTCTTTTATGTGATGTGATGCAGTGATTATGTAGATGGATGGATGGATGTATTTCTTTTTCAGTATCTTTTCCATGTACTTTTTATGATGATCATGTATGGATGCAAATAATAATGTTTTGCAAATGATTTAAAATGCTTAGACTAACAGATCTATATGGATGATGATGTTATATGCTATGATTATGAGATGTATGAGATGATCTTTTTGTTTTTTTAGTACATTTTCAAATATGTATGGATGACATAATGATGCACATGATATGATATGATGATGCCTTATGATATGGTAATACTTTCATGATTATGCAATGGATGCAAATGTATGGTTTATGAGATGCTTAGAATAACCAATCTATATTATGCAATGATGAAATGCAATGTATGTGAGATGATTAATGTTTCCTATATGATATGTCATGATATGCATTATGTTGACGGTTTGTGGATGTAGGATGGATACATTAGTAATGGTTTTGATTAACTATCATGGTACCATGTTAGCACACAAAGAAGGAAGAAGAAATAAGATCCAACAAGCCTACCTTATTAGAGATGATGATGATGATTTTTTTATTAGGAATTGGGATTTTTAAAAGGGCTATTTACCTTATGCTTGATAACACACATAGGCAAGATGCATCAAGGTATAAAGAACCGGGATGACATTGCACCTAGTGTGATGGACTTTGACTCGACAATCATATAGGAGTACTCCTCACACCTAACATACAAAAACTTATTCAAAATATAGTTTAGATATTCCAAACATCTCAGATCAAAACATAGGAAGGAAAGCCTTCCTATGTGGTCAACAAGACACCTACAACACCTTCCCTACATCCAAACAAAGCATGCATGACCAAGATTATATTACAAGAATATCCAACAAGCACAATAGATAAAAATATATTGATCGTTGGGCCATTCCTTTCTCTTTAAATCCATTTTTTGAACATCATCAAGAGGTCATTGGAAGGAGTGCAATAAGATAAGTTAAAAGACAAAGATCAAGAAAACAAACAAGCTAATGTTCATCAATACCACTAGCCAAGACTAAACTATGGTGATGCCTGATGTTGATGTCCATTGTAGGAAGGATGCATCCTAGGACATGATGTTATCAGATGATTTGAGATTGACTAGATGATAGGCTATTAATACCAAGAGTTAACCAACTTGTTTACCTACTGACCTAGATGTGAGACCTTAATGTTTGAGTTTTTCACTTTTAACCTACTAGATTTGTTTCTAATTGTTTCACCAAAGGTTGAGGATGACAATTGTTTATTGTGAGTGAATGTTTATTTTAGGTGAAAGCGAGATGGGGATAGATGGATTTTTTCAAATATTTGGATGTTTTTGAAATGTTTTGATGCTGTTTTTGGTATTTTTGAGATTTTGCAACTGTTTTGATTTTCAAAATTTCCAATGTTTTTGGGATTTTATGAGATTTTGACCAAGATTCTAACCTAAAGACCTATCCTAGGGGCCTCAAGGGCTAATCAATAGATTAGCCTTGCCTACGTTATACACGCAGAGACCACGTAGTTCGACTGACATAGACTCAATTTATTGATGAGATATGCACAAACAAATTGCCAATTTATTATGATAGACTCCTAAAGGACTAACCTAAGTGTCTCGAGGGATGATAAAAGATTAACCTTTTGTATGTTTAGAGCTCAGAGACTCATAGTTTGACATGACAACTCTATTTTTGACTTCTTCAACTGACTTTTTGACCTGTTTTTGGATTTTGATATGTTTTGAATGTTTTTGGATTTTCTGATTTTATGAATGTTTTTGAATTTTTAGATGTTTTGATGTTTTTGGATTTTTCTAAATTTGGGAAGACTTCAAGAATATACACGAATCTGATTTGATGAGAACATGCCCCCAGTGTGATGCAATAGACTACTTTGATACAGGAAGGACAAACCGACCTTGAGAATGGGTCGAGTAGTACTAGGAGGGATCATGACATGAACATAGGACCAAGCTATAATGAAGATGCAGACAAGTGATAGATGGAGATATGGAATGTGATGGATGATGAAAGCGTGATGGATGGATGATGAAAAAAAGCCATGAAGATCCTAGTGGCTGGAAGGTGCTTATTTACACAAGGTGCCTGTTTTCTAGGTTTTCACCAAGGTACTTGTCCAAAGTGCCACCGAAGTGGTTTTCACTAGAGGATGATTTTTCTCTTTACTGTTTTTAATCCTTTTTTTGATTTTTTTTGATTTTTATGTTTTTTGATTTTTTTGTATTTTTGGTTTTATACCTTGAAAGATTAGGCATAATATTTTTTGAGATGGGAGTTATTCATGGGTTCCTATAGAGGTTCCCCTTCTGGTGTTGATAACTGATATTCCCCTAACTTGTAGCTTGATGTGATGACGAAGGGTCCCAACCAATTGGGTTCAAACTTTCCCTTCCTATCTAGATTTGGAACATTCTTCTGATTCTCCTTTAGCACTAGTTTTCTGACTTGGAAGGTCCAACTCTTGATCTTCTTGTTATAGCTCTATTTGAGTTAGTTTTGGTAGACTTGCAAATGGTTTAAGGAATCCATGTGCCACTCATCTAGTAAGTCCAACTCATTTAACCTTGATACCTGATATTCTTCATCTGTGATGAGATTCTGCAATGATATTCTCAGTGATGGGAGTTGGATCTTGATGGGGTGTATAAATTTTGATCTGTAGACCAGGGAGAATGGGGTCATGCCTGTTGGTGTGTAGATACTTGTTCGGTATTCCCATAGGGCAAGATTCAATTAGAGGTGCCAATCACAACCAGCTTCATTAACCATCTTCTTGAGGATTTTTAGGATGGTCTTATTTATAGCCTCAGCTTGGCCATTTCCTTAGGGGTAATATGGGGTTGAAAGGTGATGTTAGATATTAAACTTGTGGCATAGGTCACGAACATCCTAGTTTTTGAAAGGTGTCCCATTATCTGAGATAATGGCTTGAGGGACACCATAGCGAAAAATTAGGTAGTTCAGGATGAACTTGGATATCTGCTTTCTTGTGATATAGGTCATGGGGATGGCTTCCACCCACTTTGTGAAGTACTTAGTGGTGGTGATGATGAACTTATGTCCACTGGATGAGGTGGGGGTAATTTTTCCAATGATATTCAGCCCCCATTGTGAAAAGGGCCAAGGTGTGATAATTGGGCTGAGCTCCTGAGCTGGTGCATGGATAAGATCCCCATGTTGCTGACATTGCAAGCACCTTTTGACATAATCATGAGCCTTCATTTCCATTGTAGGCCAATAGTACCTAGTCCTCAATAGTTTCTTAGCCAAGGTCATACCACTTGAGTGTGAACCACAAATGTCGTTATGCACCTCAGTTAAGGCACAAAGCTTCCTTAGCATTTAGGCAATGTTAAAGGGTTCCCTCAATGGTTCTACAGTAAAGGGTATCTCCTAGGATGACAAAATGGGATGAATTTTTGACAAAGGATCTTTTGAGGTTCAAGGTTATGTCAATAGGGAGGACTCCTATTCTCAGGTAAGTGTATATATCATGGTACCAGTGATCACTAGGACCAACAATTTTGCACACAAATTCAGACTCTGGTACCTCAAATGCTGGTATGAGAAGCTACTCTACGAGGAATTCTTACTTTGGGACGTTGTGTGGGATATCCAATAGTGATCTAATTGTTGCCATGGCAACCTCAACTCTATTATTTTCTCTTGGTAGCTGCTCAAATGAGATATCAATGAAGAACTCTTTGAGGCTTTCCACCAACTTCTCGTATGGAGTTAACTTGTCCTTTTTTGATACTCATCGTTTACCTTGTTGATTATGAGTTGTGAGTCTCCGTAGACCTTAAGTGCTATGATCTGCCATTACACTGCAATTCTTAGCCCTATGACAAGAGCCTCATATTCCACAATGTTATTTGTGCAAGGGAATAACAACTTGTATGATTTAGGTATGCAATCCCCTTGTGGAGTGATAAAGAAGATCCCTACTCCTGACCCATGTTGTGTGTAGGATCCATTAAAGTACATTTTGCAGTGATCCACTATACTTAGGTTGAAGATTGATTCATCGGGGAACTCTAATACAAGCGGATTCTCTAAGTATATTGGGGCCTCTGCTAGTTGGTCTGCAATTGCTTTTCCTTTGATGGCCTTGCATTCCACATACTCAATGTCATGCTCTATGAGGATCATAACCCATTTTGTTGTTCGTCCCATGAGAGTTTCTTTAGAAAGCAAATACTTGAGCTAATCTATCTTCGTAACGAGCTTTATTTGATGTGCTAGCATGTAATGTCTAAAATTTTGTGTAGCGAACATGACCGCTAAGCAAGCTTTCTCAATGGACGTGTAATTCAGCTCATGTCCCACCATGGTTTGGTTGATGTAATAGATAGCTCTCTCTTTCTCATTTTCATCATGATGTGCTAAGAGAGCACAAAGAGCTTCTGCTATTGCTAATATATATTAGATCAAGGGTTTACATGGAATTGGTGGCATGAGAACTGGCGGTGTAAGTACTCCTTAATTTTTTTGAAGGCCTAATCATATTTCTCATCCCATTTGTATGCTACCCCCTTATGGAGTAGATGAGAGTATGGGAAAGCCTTGTTTTCTAGTTGCACTATGAATTGATGAATGGATTGGAGTCTTCCTTGTAGGCCTCTTGTCTATTTTAATGTTTTTAGTGCCTCCATTTCAAGGATTTCTTTGACTTAGGTGGGGTCTACCTCAATTCCTCTCATGGATATGATGTACCCTAGGAGCTTTCCTGATTGTACCTCAAAGACACACTTTTTTAGATTTAGTCAGACCTTATACTTTTCTAGCCTGTCAAAGATGGAGCTCATAGCTGATATGTGATCCCACCATTTCTTTGACTTGGCCAATATGTCATCCACATAACCTTCCATAGTTTTATGGATCATATTGTGAAATATTAGTGTCATGGCCCTTTGGTAGGTAGCTCCCACATTTTTCAGCTTGAATGACATCATATTCCAACAATATGTCCCCCATGGGCAAGTGAAAGCCATTTTATGTTGGTCATCTTTTGCTATCATGATCTGGTTGTAGCCTGAGAATCTGTCCATTAATAATAGCATCTCATGTCCTGCTGTCATATCCAAAATCATGTGAATATTTGGTAGAGGGAAATCATCCTTGGGACATGCTTTGTTGAGGTCTCTAAAGTCTGTGTAGATGCAGATGCCCCCAGTGGGCTTTGAAACCTGTACAAGATTTGAGACCCACTCTAGATAATCAATGGGCCGTATGAATCCTGCATCTAAAAGCTTTTGTAATTCCATTTTGACCAACAATGCTATTTGGGGATGCATATTTCTTAGCTTTTGTCTCACTGGATTTGCTTCGGGATATACAACTAGGTGGTGGACCACAACTTCTAGATCAAGGCCTAAAATGTCAGCATAGGTCCATGCAAATTTTATCTTTCTTTCTTTTAGAAATGCATCTGAGTTCTTGCTCTTCTGTCATAAGTGATTTTGCATAGAAGGTGATATGTGATATTTCCTCTATTCCCAGGTTGACTGGATTGCACTTCTCTACTGATACTGCCGACTTCTCTTGATGAATGGAACTGAGAGGAATATTGAATCCTTCATCCTGCGGTGCCTTAGAGAGGTTTTCACCATTGGATGCGTCCTTTATTTTTACTATTTTCGGGTCAGAGAGTGCCACAGTGTGGTTTTCACTCAAAGACCTAGAGATTATTCTCAAATTTTCACTTTTGCAACTGAAGGATTCAATCATTTCCCCATAATAGGCATGTGTGTCCAGTATGATGTCAAATCTAGCTTTGTGATATATGTATGGTATTGTATCTCACAATCCCATGAATTCCGAGAGTGAATCATCATTTTTTAATGTGTCCAAAACTAGTGGTCCTTGTTGGTCGTAATCGATGAGTTGGGGATAGACTAAGTTTATTTCATGGGTTTGATGGTCTAACTCAGAGGACATGGTACTAATCATGAGAAGGGAGGAATCCTCAAATGGCACAGGCAAGTAAGTTATGGGGTGCTCATCACTATTGCATACATCAGTTATGTCAAAGGTAAAGTTATCTATGACTCGACCTATGGATATTGGTAACTGAAGGGCAGATGCTGATAGCTGAGGGGGAGTTTCAACCTTTCTAATTGAGGCACATTTTCCAACTATGGTCACCTTCAGAGGGGTACATCTGAGGCCAAGATTTCTCATATGCTTCTATGGAATGAGAGGTACTAGAAGACCATTGTCATTCTGTCCAAGTTTTTTTGTTTTGTTTTTTTTTTTTTCTGTTATAGCCCATACCGAGCATCATTTGTAATCCTTTGCTGCTCTCATCCATGGGAAGATCAGGCACGTGCCTCTCATCTTGGTATAGTAATATTGATGTATTTTTGATCTACTATCTCCCAACTTAGATCTCCCCAACATCTAAATATAGAAGGGTCTTCTCTGAAGGTTTGGGATGATGTTTTAGCTAGTTGGGGTTGCCCATGAGATGTAGGAGATTGTGGTAACTCTCCTATGATGAAAGAACTTTTCTTCATTTTATAATCCCCACACCCATTGTCTTGGATAATGACCTTGATTTTAGAGATATCAAGGATGGTGGGTGTCTTTGTCTCAGAAGTGGAGGCCAAGGTAGCTGGGTCTACATACGAAGTTGTAGGGCCTTCATTGTTCTTTTGAAATTGGGGGATTTTATAGGATTTTGCTTCCAGGTTCTTGCAGTAAATAAAGGGTTCGGGATCACCATAGACCATGACCTCTTGATTTTGATATGGGAATTTGATGCACTGATGGAAGGTTGATGTGACAACTTGCATCCCATGGATCCATGAACGCTCCAAGAGGATGTTATAAGGTAAACCAAGGTTAAGAACCTGGCATGTGGTTTCCATAATGGCTGGCCCTAATTGAATAGGGAGCTGAATAGTGCCCTGAGACACTCTTTCTTGATCATCATATGCTCTGATTGTGATACCCTTACCCTTTTCAATGGCATCCTCAGATAATCCCAGATTCTTTATTAGTTTGAGCGAACAAATATTTAGACCTACACCCCCATCCACCAAGACCCTTTTGACTTTGTTTTTATGAACCAAGACTTAACATGGAGCACACGATTATGAGATGGTTGGGCGGGAAAGTCCTGATCAGAGGATGTTAGGAGATTTAGGGTGGTGGTGTGTCCGACCATAGCTTGGAACTGGTCAGCATCAAGATCCACAAAGAAGGTGGATGAATCCAATGCTTCCTCTAGGATTTTTCTATGTGCAGGTGATATCTTTAGTAACTCCATGATGGAGATTTGAGCAAGGGTTCTTTTCAATTGGTCCAAGACATTGTATCCATTAGGAACAAATCTTAGATTTGAGGTGGATGTTCTAGGTGGCTATGACAACCCAACAATGGTAACTTTTCCGCCACGTGTGGTGACTCCACAATCAGCTTTGGCTCCCTTGATGTTAACAATAGTGACCCATTCATCTATGGATGCGTCAACATGATTGTACACATGGTTCACATTGGCATACTTGGTATTTCCATGATTTCTCCCTTTGTTATGATCTGACATCAGATTCATGTATATTTTAAGGTCTTGATTTCCAGCTGGTTGTTCAACGTTTATGATGTTGTCATCGATGAGGTCTTGGATCAGATTTTTTAGCCTCATGCAATTGGTTGTTGTGTGCCCCTTGATTTTATGAAAATCACAAAGGTGTTTCTCATTGTACCATGGTGTTTTCACTTGGGGCTATTGATAATTCTCATATGTGGGAATTTTGATGAGATTTTCATTTACCAGTTTCTTCATGACTGATTCAATTGGTTCCCCAAGGGCTGTGTACTTTTGCTTGGGGGGATATTTGTTCCACGGAGGTGGTCCCCCTTGATTATTCAGGTTTTTGAATTGATTATTGGGTGGTTGTGTTGATATCATGTTAGCCTGTGTGTTGTTTTGATTATTTCCTTGTGGTTATTGGTATGATTGTGTGTTTTGTTTTGGAGCATTGATGATGACCTTGGAATCCACCACACCATCATTAGTGATGTTCCTGTTCTTTTCCCATGTGTGAGGTTTTTTGTTATAGCTGGTGGATGGGCGATTGTCTTGATATTCTGGATATGTGGGTGTCCCCCCTTGTGTAATAAGGGCTTGTTTGATGTTGAGTGCCTTGGGGATCAAATGGTCATATGTGGTGATACATTGCATCTTGAGATGGAATGACAATGTTTTCTCAAGATTAGCAATGATGGTGCAAATTTGTTGTTCCTCTAGCATGGTCCATTTGATCCTGTTGGCCTTGGATTGCCATCATTGCAAGAAGGAAGCAAATGATTCCCCCTTAGCTTGTTTGAGCACAGATAGTTCCTCTAGACTAACATCCATGCCAATGTTGAATACATAGTTCTTTATGAATGTGTCTACAATTTATTGGAACTTTTTGATTCTAGGAGGAAGGCAAGAGAACCATTCCATGGTAGGACCAACCAAAATTTGAGGGAATAGCTGCATTAGATATGTATCATCATATGCAACCTCCATGCATGTACTTGGAATTTCCTAGTGTGATCTTCAGGGTTTCCTGTCCCACGATATTTGTCGAATTTAGGGATTTCAAAACCCTTTGGGAATGGTACCATTGCAAGGCTCATGTCGAATGGATAGGGGCATAAATTGCTTGGTGTCTTTGTTGTTTTCCCTAATTGGAGATCGAGCACTTGCTGCAAGAGAAATTTGATTTGTGCCATCATTTTGTTTTATGGATTAGGAGGTGGAGTGAATGTGTTTTGAAGTGGTGGATTTGTTCAAGTAATAGGTGGAGTGTTGGATGTGTTGGTGGGAGTTTGTTGCAAGCTCTGTTGTGCAATCAAGGCTTGCTGATATGCTTGCATTTGTTGTTGTTCCAAAAACGCTTATTGTTGGTCTTGTTGCTGTTGTGCCAAAAACACTTGTTGTTGGTCTTCTTGTTGTTGTGCGAACAACGCTTGTTGTTGGGCTAGTAATTGTGTTGCTTCTTGCTATGCTTTGTACTTTTGTAGGGCTTTCTGATATGGTTGTTGTTGTGTTACTTGCAGTTGTCCCTAGTATTGAGCTTGTGCTCATGCTTGTTGAGCTTGATATTGGGATTGATCTTGAGCTTGTGCTTGTTGGGATGCTTGCACAGCCTAGGCAGCATGTGCAGCTTGTGCGACTTGTGCAACATGAGTTGCTTGCACAACTTGGGCAGCTTGGGTGGCTTGCTATTGTTGTTGCAACAAATTTTGAGCTTGGGCAACCTTTTGTGCTTGTTGTGCTTGTTGTACTTGTTGTGTGGTTTGAGCTACCTATACTTCTTGAGTAGCTTGCTATGCAGCTTGTGTGTTTTGGGCTTGTTGAGCTTGGAACTACTAAAGTGCCTTTTGATAGGCTTGTTGAGCTACTTGCAATGTGATGCTATATTGGTTGGCCATGTTTGGTCTTGGTGGTGGTGGTGGTGGTAGATTTGGAATGGTGTTTTCTATTGTGATGAGAGGTGTCATTGTATTGATGATAGAGGTTTGTGTGGTAGATGGTGTGATTGATGCGGTAGGTCCTTGGGAGACCACGTTTTGAGGTATCAAATATGAGGTGTTGATTGCTTGTGTTGTTTGGATGGTTGCCACCTATTTTTGCAATATCAATGGCAAGATCAGAGGATTTGGTATGATGTTTTGATTTTTGATTGGGGGGTTTCTTGGATTTTGTTGATTGAGGGGTGGTAAAGGGGGTTTCCCTAAACCAAGAAGTGGTGTGGATGTTAATGGTAGAGGTGGAAATGGTGGGAAGATGGGTGGTATGTTCCCTTGGGGAAATGATGATGATGAGGGGTCAAAGATTCCCCCTTGTCCAAATATCTCACCTTCTCCTTGCGAAGTCATAGGGAGAGAGGTTTGTGTGTTGAGAGGATATGCTAGTGTTGCATGAAAAGAGGATGGGTCATTCGAGTCATGAAAGGTGAGTGAAGCATATGGGTGTAGCGGATTCAATGGGACAGATTGACCCAAGACAGTGTTTGCAACCAAATCTTAGTTGTTCACAAGGGTATGTGTTTGAAGTACATGAAGCAATGAGCTCCCCTTGTTGACAATTGGTTGAGTTGGAGCAATGGTTGATGTGATTTGGGGGATGATTTGAGTGATGCTTTGAAATGGAGGTGTGGATGAGATTGGAGGCATAATCCCAAGAGATTTCTCCACAAGAGTGCTCATATCATAGTCAAAAGGGAGTTTAGCCCCTTCTTTGGCCAATTATAGCATGTATTGTTAGGGATTGAGTTTCATCATGGCATTAACAATTTTTTGAGTCTCAAGATTTTTGACCATTTCAATGATTTCATCTTGAGTCATCCCTAGAACCCTCCATTTGGCCACCTTCCTCTTGAGAATCTTGTGGGAGTGGAGGAAGATTGAGCATGGGATTGCGAGACCCAATGGGATTTATTTTGGGAGTGGTTTGACTCAAGTCACTTGAAGTGGATGTTTCTTTGTTTGTTTCCATGTTTTTCTTGTGTTGAGATCTAGTTTGGACCATCAAATGAGGATCAATTTTCAGGATTGGGAGGTGAACCTTTAATTCCTTGGATTGATCTAAAATTTAGGTACAAAAAAGAAATTCTAAGATATTATGGATCAAAAGGATGGTGATGAGATAATGAAAGATGGATGATTGGTGAATGATTGGAACTCTTAGGGAACCTTGTGGAGGACACTAAACTTTAGGACTTTTGGATTTGATGCTTGATTTGATTTTGAATTTTTATTTTTATTTGATTTGATTTGATTTTGATTGGATTTGGTTTGGATAATGAACTCATAAACTCTAAGAGGTTGGATGTTTTCCTAGAGTAAACTTATCCACAATATGATAATTTGACTAAGTGTGCAAAGAAGGATTCATCTACACACACCTAGTCAAACAAGATGATTTGGATTTGTTTTGATTTTTTATTTCAAGAGGATTTTCCCAAAGTTTAATATGAAGGATTTTTTCAAGATTTCCAAGAGTTGTTTGTGAGATGGATTTTAATTTTGGTGTTTGAGGGATGGATGAAGGTGTTTTTATTTTGATCCTAAGAGACTTAGAGAGACTTTTGTTTACTAGACCAAGGTGTTGAAGAACATGCTATTACTTCCTATGTGAGATACTCAAACCGTTGAAAGAGATTTGGATTTTGACAATAGTAAAATGAATACAAATTTGGATTTTTCCTTGATGCACATTTCTAAAAGTTGAAGGTCAATATTTCTCTAAATTCGTAAAGCATGGACAAACATTTCTTGCGAGATTTTTGACTAAGACCTTTGGACTTTGGTTTTCAGATTTTAATCTTTCAAGAAATAATTTGGAAGAGCACATGTGTGGGGTCCAATTGTTTCTTATCTTTGCTTAATGAGTCCTTTTTTCCACAAAGACTTTCTTGATTAAGTTTTCAAACTAAATGTCTAATGTCCCAATTTCTTCTCATCCCACAAAGTCCGTTATGTGGAAATCAAGGAAATTAAGGCAAAAGTTCCCTATTGTTGACTTTAGTGGGAGAAAATTGAGATATAAATTCAAATTCTTAGAAGCCTCTAAGGATAGAATCCCTAGGGAAAGCAATAACACTTGAATTTTGTCAAAGGTATTTGCTTCCTCTAAAGGGTTTGGAATTTGATGATCATGTTAGAATTTTTTTTTCCAATGTTTTAGATCCAAGCAAAGTGTTTTGATTCCAAGAAAATGCACAACCCTATGGATAGTCAAGAGACAATATTTGTTGAATGCCCACTTGGATAAATCTAGCTACGCTTATTCCTAGCAGATGATTAAAAGCTTGACCACACTGGCTCCCCTCCACGACACTCACTTCTATGGGTCAGCCAAGCTTTAGTACCCATGAAAGTCCCATGGCATACTTCTCATCTCTACCAAGAACTACAAGAATATGGTGCAGCTTCAGAACGACCGTTCTTGCACCAACAAATAGATAAGGATTTGGGCTTCTAAACAAATTGGCTCTTAGTAAGGGTGATCAGGGATGTGGCATCTTGCGAGCATCCAACAAGCCACTAAAGGCTTTAATCAATCCTACTAGGGGCACTTATACTTTTTAAGGTAATCCCTCATTCTGAAAGACAATATACAGCTAAGACCTACATACCACGAGGACTTGACGATTTATTCTTATCCTTTTATATGCCAGCCTGAGTGAAAAACTGGTTGGAGTCACCTTAAAGTTCTCCTTTTAGATGTGTCTCCTAGGTAGGCCCCTCTAAGGGTAAAAAAAGTGAGTAAGCACATCCGTAGTTCGATAGATCTTTGTTGACATGAACAAAGAGAGAACATATGCGATATACTCCACTCACACTAGAAATATTTTGTTCAATTTTAAGAATCCAAATTGAAGTGTGGGGGAAATCACTTATACAACTTAATATCACGAAAATACCTTTGATTCTCAAGATCACCGTGAGGTGCGAAAGAAGAACATACACCTTTTAAATGATATTACTTTGGATAATAGTTTACAAAACATAAAATGCACATGTTCATTTTAACCTTCAAAGCAAGAATGAATTCTTTTTAAGCACCAATATTGAAGTGTGAAATTTTCTTATTCAATTTTAAAGCCTAAAAAAAAACTCTAGTATGTTGCCTAAGGTTCTTTTTAATCCCTTTGTTTTGTTCTTTTAAAGCCCAAATGAAAAAATATTGAGTCCTAAAAAGCTTGAAGATGACAAAGGCCTTAGAAATGGGATTATAATTGCTCCCCAAAGTGTTCAAAAACACTTGATACAATAGAATGATGATGCCATAAGAAGCCTTGCTTTCATTTCCTCCTTCGTTCTTGAATCACTCCAACCTACAAAAATTGGTTAAAACTATAGAAAAAGAAGCCAAAAACTGGTTAGAAGTTAAGGTGATCAAAATGAAAAAAAACACATGTTGAAAAAATTTGAAAACTACCTTTTACCCCACTCTAGTGGTGCAGTTTGTGATGGCGGCATAGTTTGAAGAGTGTCAGCAATGCTCTGGTGAGACCAGCGGTGCTCTATGGAGGGATAGTGAGTGTGATTGTGGTGTTGTTTTGCAAAGTGGCATAGTTTTGAGTTTGAGTTGGCCAGACCCTCAGGAGAATGACTCGAGCGGTGCAGTTTGCAGTTTGAAAGCGTTGCTAAATAGTGCTGCTGGACTGATAGCGATGGAGTTTTACCTATCAGTGGTGCAATTTCCTATAGACACAAAATTTTAAAAAATAATAAAATTTGGTGAAAATACGTATTAATTTCTTCAAATCTACCCTCCTTCTAGCACCAAAATGTGAATGGTGATTCTAGACCTGCACAAACATGAACAACAAACACATTATTAGTCCAATATGCAAGTTAGATACATCATTCCCCATAAGATTAATTTGAAATGCAAAGAACAAGAAATAACATGAAGAACACAAATAAAAGCTATCATATCCAATTCAATGCAAACAAACTCTCAATTCCATGGGGGAATTGGTGCCATTTTGATGTGAAAAATGGCCCTTTCCCAATTCCTTGCAATCTTGATGATCAATGGTGAAGATTTGATGCTCCTTGATGAAATTTCTCCATAAGCTAGCTATGAAATTAAGAAAATGGATGAAAATGGATGAACTTGATTCAAAACATGAAGATGATAACTTTGCACAAGTTGTGGATGAAAAATGTCTAAGATTGTGGATCCAAAATCAATAAGAGAGCCTTCTACTTATAGAAGACAAAGATGGAAGAATAGGAAAAATGGATGAATGTGGGATCAAACACCAACCAATAGCATAATTCCACTTGTCAACATGTGAGTGGACAAAGGGAATGTGCACATTAATGCAATTAGGTGGAATTTCAAATTTAGAGAAGTGACAAGTTGGAGGGAGAGAAGAAGTGAATTAAATGCCACTTGGCTCAAGAAAAGGACATGTAAGAGGCCTTTAATGCTTTGTTAGATGGACAAGTACTTTTGGGGGGAGATTTCAAATTTGAGGAATATTCCATGTCCTTTGATGCCTTTTTGAATGAAAAAGGAAGATTTATAAATTAATTAAATTGATTTTCATGATCAAGTTGCAAAAGCTAGAGGATTTGATGGATTGAGATTAGGATTAATCAAGATTTGATTAATTTAAATGGAGATTAGCTGATTTGACAATTTGATTTAGATTTTTAGATTAATTTAAATCAAAATGAGAGGAATAATGATTTTAGACTTAATTAAATAAAGTTTGATTTATTTAATTAAAGAGGATGATGTTAGGTTAAATCAAATAAATATTAATTTATTTAATTTAAGGGAGGTGACTTTAGAGCTTAATTAAATAAACTGAATTATTTAATTAAAAGAGGGACTATAAGATTAATTAAACAAAGTGATTTATTAATTAATAGGAGATGATGACTTAATTAGATAAATTTGATTTATTTAGTTAAGAGATGAAATGTGATGAATTTAATTAAATGATTAGTAAAGGAGATGATTTAGGATGAACTAGTGTTAGTAAACTCAGGATCAGGTGTATAGGATCAATCTATATATTTTTCATGTCTACAATGCCATAACTAATGATTATGAAATTCATAAAATTTAGAGGAAATTCCTATTGAAAAAATTAAAAGGGATAGGATATCAAGATCCTCCTCCCGACATAGGTGTCCTCCTTCCTAAAGAACAACCAATACCTCACAAGAATGATAGGATCATCTCAGGTCCTCCTTCTCTATATCCACCTCAACAAGTTGGTGAATCAAGCAAGAAACAAAAGCCTTATAAAATCAAGAAGCTATAATTTCCATTCCTATGTCTAAAAATGAAAGAATCTTACACATGCTTCTAAATAAAGGACTTATTGCATTGCCACCCATTAGAGAAAATCCAAAACCAAATCCTAAGAACACAAACATGTCTCATTGTCGATATCATAGAGTTCTTGGACATAGTACTAATGAGTTTCATGTTTTAAAAAGAATATTTAAGAAGTTTGATATCATAAAAATAATACCTTAAAAAGAATGCATCTTGCTCCTTGCCATGTAATAGTTGTAGGATCTTAACATTTTCACTATTACATGTTATACATTCATTGCAAACCATTCTCTTTATCAAATGGAGATAATTCTAATCACTTATCTTGGCTCATCCATGTCCTGCACTTAGTGGGGGAAAGAGATTAGTTAGCCTTGTCCTAGTTTGACACTTGTTGTTGTCCCTTTGGCTAGTTTTCTGCTTTCTGTATATACTGACCGAGATAAGGATGCAGACGACTTGCTATAGGTTGATTTGCATGTGCGTAATGTGATCCCTTGTGCTGTCTCATTTGATGTATCTCCCTCTTTTTTTGCATTCATTTATATGTACCTACATTCCTCTATATGTCGTAAAAAATTTATCCTTTTTCATTTTTCTTGTGTTTTCCTTTTTGGGATGACACAAGGAGTTGAGGAATTTAGGTCTCTTCCATGTTGACTCGAAGGATTTTTCTTTGTTTTCACTCTCTTTGTGTCATTCTTCTAGTTCTATGAGTATTTGGGGAATGATGACGTTTCCATGCTCTATGATAACATTGTAGGAAATACATATTGACCTCAGATCCATAGATCCCTCCCGTATTGTTTAGGGGAAACCCCTCTATTTTTCATGATGTAGATCTATTTTGGGAACATATGACTTGGCATAGGGATTTCCAAGTAAGCTCTCATGTCTTGGGTTGGAACATTGGCTACTTTAAAGAAATTTCTCACATCAATGGTGTTAGCAACTGCTTTAAAGTGGGGGCATACATCGATGACATATTTCGACATTTTGCATATTTCATGGTGTGATTTTCATTCTCTTGTGATGCATCATTTTCTTGGTGGTGTCATTGGGTTTGATGTCCTTCGAGAGTGTGGTATTTTTAAGTGTGCGACTTTCCCATAGTGGCATGATGTGAAGCGAGGCATCCCATAAGTGGCAATCTGATACTCTTGACTTTTCCTCTCTTGGAGACATTAGGCATGATGTTCCCTAAGAAGAAGACCTTACATGAACAAAGAAAGATCCCCTTGAAAAAAAACAAAAAAACCTATAGACATAATATTAATAAGCATTTAGCATTGTGGTGCCTTATCGAATTTTTCAAGAGGATAACTTTGATATGGTATGCGAGCCTAATATGATTCTCTCATTTGCCACCCTTTTGGGATACTCACCTAGTGGATAACCTGAGGTTCCACTACCCCAAAGTGAGTGCGCATGTTTCATTTGCATAGTGGACATCATGTTCTAATTGTGAACATTTTTGGACAAATAGTTGAGAAGTGGTCCACATCATGTTGGATAGTTGAGGCTTGATCCTTCCCCTTTCTTGGATAAACAACTGCATTCAACATTGCGTTGGGACAGTCAAAGCTTGATCCTTTATTTTCTTGGTCTTTCATAGTGTATAATTGTGTATCTTTGTCATTGCTACATACATAAGTGTCTTTAATGTCTACTTTAGTTTGAGTTTGACATGAGGTCATACTCTCACTAAAATGGGGGCAAAATGTAGTGTAGAAAAATGTAACCCTTTTTCACACTTAATTTGGGAATAAATAATTAATGATAAAATGGAATTAATTGTGTATTATTTAGGGTGTTGTAAAGTGTTTCTTCATATTTTCACACTAATCTAGGGATTTATTAATTAATTGAGGCTAATTTGAGCTTAATTGGCCCCTTAAATTCAAATCCAAGCCTAATTTATTGCATTTTTTGAGGGATAAAACCCGACACTCTTAAATGAAATTACACAACACTTAATTTTGCAAGGAATGTGTCCTAGGATAGTGACCTAGGACCCCCTTTTGGCATGACATTTCACATCCCTCGAAATGTGTCCTAGTTAAGTATGCTAGGACCCACTTTTCCTATGGAAAATGGGTCCTCTCTAACTTAGGACACCCCCATTCTAATGTCAGCTTGTGTTATTTGAATTTTAGGATTTAATCTTAAGTTAAGTATAAATATAAGGTTATTTCACATAGTTTCACCTAGCAAATTCAAGTTATCATAAGAGTAATTTCATAAGAGCATTATAGATCATTCAAGAAGGAATTCAAGGGTAGATTTAAAGAGTTTATTGAAGTAATCAAAGGTCATTTCATCATGTCAAAGGAATAGTGCATCATTCATGTTGTTGAGCTAATATGTTGATGTAGCATTGGAGATCCAATTCAAGCATATTCAAGGTTTTTTTTTTGTTGCAAGATGGTGTGTCCCTTGGTCTTCCTTGTGCAATGAAACGGTTGGGTTCATGACATGGATTAACCGCCTCCTGTGGATCTTGTATAAATCTAGTGGTTATATTGGGCATTAACAAGTCAATCTTTTGGTGCAACGACAACCACCAATGTAAAAATTGGTATTAGAGGCGAGGTCACAGTTTTGATCTCCTCGCTTGCGTTAGGGGGGATTGTTGCAAGATGGTGTTTCCCTTGGTATTCCTTGTGTATTGTGGCACTTTGGTTTATGACATGGATTAACCAGCTCCTGTGGATCTTGTATAAATCTAGTGGTTGTATCAGACATTAACTGGTTGATATTTTGGTGCAATGGAAACAAAAAATGTAAAAATTTCATATCAAGTATTGTGATCAATATTTACATTCGTTGAGGCCACTTCATGTGAAGTTTCAAATTTTCAATCCAAGGTTCAATTGAGGATTGGTGAGTTGTAGCATTACATTGTTCATTCATCTTTCCTTTTATGCATTATTTCAATTCAAGGTTTAATTATCAAAATAGGGTTTGACCAAAGAAAATGCCTATTCCCTAACAAAGTAACATTTTTCCTTTCTCTTGATGTGTGATTGCAATTTTTAGATTGAAAATCAATTGGAGAACAAAAGTTGCAAAAGTTGTCAAAGTTGCACAGTTGTAAAATTTGTCATCTTTCTTGCATGATCATGGAAACTAAGCTACAAAATTTATTTCCAACTTTCGAGAGCTAAACACCTAGGATATGAGATTGTGGACATTGAAGAACATAAGCTTGAAATCAAATTTCCCAGAACCCTAGCAGGACTCATTCACCACCAGGTGAACAATTCCTCAGTGAGGCCTAAAAAAACACTTTCTACAACAGGTACACATCATTTCAACATCTTAAAACCTACCTTTTTACTATTATAATAGTTATGTTTGTTTTTTGATGTTTTTCTATGCATAATTGAATGAAATAAAAAGTGTAAAGGTGTGGTTTATCATCTTGTTAATTAATTTTGATAGGCCCCCCTTTTTCCTTCATTTTAATATTTAAATAATAATAATATTAAATAAAATTTAAATTTTACATTTGGCCAACCTTCTAAATCGGCGCCATAGTAACGTTTGAATTTTGTTCTTCTTTGGCCGACTCATTGGGTTGGTGTTCATGAGCAAGTATTTAGGCAAGTTTTCTAGATTGATTTATCATCACGAATTTGGAATTGCGTTGGCATCCATACAATCTAGGAAGATGTAGTCTCTCGCAAAATTGTGCTAAGGTCTGGATATGGTCTCAGGACCTGTGAATTCATGTTGGCTTCCATTGCATCTAAATCCTTTGCTGAGTTTCAAGGCTTCGTTCATTGGATTACAGGTACTAAATCTAGTAGAGAAGCGATTAACCCCACCATGGCCAAGCCTAGGCTTTAGCCACATTATTACTTGCCAAGACAACAACCTCCTCATATTTGGGCAGTAACAGGCACATCCACCCCCACGTCACCAAGTGTAGGAAGGTCGCAATTCCTGAGAAGGTTGCACATATCGAATACTACAACACTACCATCTACTACCCATCATGACAATCTCATAGTGGTGAAATTCATTGAGAAAGAAACAAGACTAAGTGTGTGTTGAGTGCCAGTATCAAGGGTGCGGTTGCGTAATACAATCACATCACATCAAATCCTATGCGAGCATCCTAGGATCTGTCTTTTATTGGAAGTTTATAGTCACCTAGTAGCGTTCGATCAAGACAAAGGGTGGATTGAGATTATCTTAGTGACTACTTGGGAGAGTAAAATTCCTTGTATCCGAGAGTTCCCATTGACCCAAAGGATTGGGCTTGGGCAATCAAGTCAGTATATTATCATTCAAATACAACAGTGCAATGATTGTGCACTATAATAATCAATCTCCCGTTAAATTTCCATTGCATCAATTTCCAAGTGTTCATGATTGATCTTAATATGATAAATGCTATTTACATCAGTTGACTATTATTCCAATTTTCTATCTATCTATGTTCAATTTTGGCCAATATATTTTTAGTGCTTAATTGATATAAATTATGTTTGAAGAGTTCTTTGTTTTTCATTTATGAGCTAGCATATTACATAGCCCTAAAGGTAAGAAAAAATGATCTAGGGTTGTGGACCAATGTTTTTGGGACCTAACACAACACATAGATTATCACTTTTATAAAACACATGCAATCTTACTACATGATCATAAGCACATTATTGAAAGGAAGAAGGAATAAAATAAGGTAGGTGGTACAAGGTTCTAAACCACATGTTTACTCTTCTTTTTGATAAACTTAATACTTGAAATAGTGAATGAATAGAGTGATAATATGCATCTTTATTCACACATGAAGTTCTTATAGAAGTAGACCAAAGACAATTAACCAAGAATAAAACTACTTTCCTTGACTATACAAAGTATATTTAAAGAACCTAACAATTAACAATTAGAATATGACCACCAACCAACTAACTCTTATAACTACTTGAAAGGAGACAAAGAATTACATATTCAAATAAAACCATATTGATATAACATAATAAGCATAGTGCACTTTAACTATATCATCGCCTAAGAAAATTCATCTTCTAGATGACACAGAAAACAAGTAATCATTGACTAACATTAGGTAAGGTTTATCAAAGTTGTGATAGTGAGGTAGAGCAAGGAGTGCCTTTGTGTTGATGCTTAATGCAGGTAGCCAAAATAGATTGATCATAATGTGATCATTCCACAACTAGTGATTATTCTGTGATGAAAGAGGAATGGTAATCTAGAGTGATTGATTCATCTAGCAGTATAAAGGAAAACTAATGAAGGAAACTATGATCATCAAATGATTGAAATGTATGTGGAACATAGTAGAATTAACATAATCAAAATGAAGATCAATATACAATGAATTTAGTTTTTTTTGGCCATATAATTTAGTGAACTATGGCTAAGAACCAAATAAATAAGTGACCCAATTTGATCACACATTTGAGTTTGAAAATGTTCTACCTAATCTATCATTGAACCCAAGCAATATTGCAAGCACTTGAGAATCACTTTGATCATAAAAATAGTGTTCACTATCCTCATATTCCATGGATGTATATTCATCCAACTCACCAACTTTATTTTTACAAACATCATACTCTAAGGAAGAACCAAATCTCAAATGGTACAGTGTTGCAACAGAAGAACTACCTATAGTTTTAGCAAGATAAATAGAATGCACAATAGAATTTAAGGATTGAATTTTCTCTTGGGAAAATGATATAGTACAATTTTTTGGAATAGGTCATACCACATCAAAGAGAAGATGATCAAATCATACAACAAGAGATGAAATAGTTGGAGGTCAAATAATAAAATAATTTGCATCCTAAATATCTTGTATAGCATAAATTGACTTGCTAATAATATGTTGGGTAGATCATATGATAAAGGAAGAATTAGAGTAGCCAACAAGTTGTATGAAAACCTCAAAAAGAGACTATATGATATCAAAAGAAGCTATAGGTAGTCATATAGTAATGTGATATAAGATGGATTCGTTGCACATGGGTCTCTCCTTTCTTGAGAGATCACTAGGGAACGAACTGCTCTTATACATCTTAGAGTAGTAAAATGATAAAGAACCAAAACCTAGTCACACTTCAAAGGAAATAGTCAGAGATCCTGAGAGAGTCAGATCAAAGGTTTCCTATCCCAAAAGAGAGAGCTCTCAGCTAGAAGGCGTCAATGCAGTTCTAGGACGCCAGCATGGCATGCTGTCATTTGGGAGACGCGCTGATGTCCTGAGCAACATAGAACTTAGGAACTCAATGAACATAAAGAAATCCTACTTACAAACTCAAGAGTGATCTAGATAGGACTGTTAACTAACAAGAAAACCAAATATTGAAGGAAATACCATGATTCTTGGAGAAAGCTTACCCTTTTCTCAGACACTTGAGTGTTCACTCCAAGCTCCTTTTCGTGACCTGCACATAAAAGATCAAGGAGAAAGTTGTTGGGTGGATGTATAGGGGCCTACCTTAGTTAGACCCCGCTTTGGTGTTCACACCTCCACAGACAGCCAAGTTGGAAAGGAATGCAAAAGGAGTAAACAAAGTGTGTGTTGAAAACAATACCCGCTCAGGGGTAGAACCCACACCACAATAAGTGTGTGGTGAAAGAATACCCACTCGGGAGTAGAACCTGCACCACGAAAGAGTACATAAATGCATGTAAAAGGAAAATGAGAAAGGAAGAGAGCGTTACCCACAGGCTAATGCCCTCTTCAGAGCACACAAATGCACCACTAAGTGCTTGCTTGAGAGCTGTTGCTACTGCTAGGGGGACATCAGTCCAGCATGGCTTTGCCTGTGAATGCACTGCTATCAAAGGAGAAGAAGTGTCAAAGTTGTAGAAAAATATAATGAGAGCTAGTGTGTTGTCTTCTAACCTCTAAATGGAAGGAAAAAAGAGGTTTTAATGCTTATAAGGGTGATAAAGAGCCGTTACTTTTAGAGTGTAACCGCCAGGACACGTGTCTCAAGGGTTAGCCTTCTAGATTCCACATTTTGAGCTCGAGAAATGGTCAGGATGCTAGCATGCCACATAGATGTCTACACCCCGCACATTCATCCAAGGCCTGTATTCTCAGGAAACACATGGCCAAGCTTTTGTTGCTCAACCACTTGTCCTCCTGGGGTCAGAACTATAAAATTCTAACCCAAGGGGTTTTGTCATTAATGTTTTGAAGTGTCATAAATGCTAGGCATAAATGTTGAAATCTAGAATTGCCCCTACGTGCAATTCTACGATATTACATTTTTCCCCCACTTTAGTGGGCTTGATTTTTAAGAAAAATTAGCCTCACTAAAGTAGAAAAAGAAAAAAAATTGCTAAATTTTCAAATTTTATAGATTTGCATGCCAAAAACAAGAAACCATAGCGGCTACCACAGCCAATCTAACCAGTACTGAAGATTCCCCCAACATCCAAGCTCGACAAAAAAAAATTTGAATGGTCATGAAATTGTTGAATGTTCCATCCTACAAAACTCAATGTTTGGGTCAACCTAGAAAAAATCAGAAGAATGCTATCATGGAGAGAGGAATGATCAAGAAAAAAAGTCATTGATTCGGAAGAAAAATATGATCAAGAGATGACCTTATGCCCCCTCCTGAGTTTTCCCCTGGCTTAGTGGGGAAAATTTAGGAGAAACTAGGAAGCCACAAGTCCTAGGGAAAATGGGCCCTGGGGGGCCTATATATACCTAGGTGGGCCTCTAGAAGGGTCATTTTCACTCTTCACCGAGAGAAAATTGTTGACTTTTGTGAGAGAAAAGTTAACAACATTCCTAGTAGGAGAGAGTATGAGGAGTTGAGGTTGGAGCAGCTGTGCTGGGACATCATTGAGGGTCACAAGGTGGACCAGGTAGGTCACAAATTCTCATTTTTAGTGATTTTTCATGCATTTTTAAAGATTTTTCTGCCGATGAGGTGCACATGCGTCTTTTTTGCATGCATGTATCCTAAAATTGCGATGTCGTCTGTGATTAGCACTGTCATCTCCCTTACGCATTGTCGTCTCCCTTACATGCTAACATGTCTGAGGTGACCGTGGTAGTTGTGGGACGTATGCATGATGCACAAACGTCTGTGTGTCGTGCATGAGACTTAGTAATTTTTTCCAATTTTTGATGTAAAATGTCGATGTTTTGATTCAAAATTTTCTTACTTTTGGCAGGAGTACCTGGAGATTCGAGAGCATCCTAGAGGGCGAGCATTCTGGCTATTTTGCAAGCAAAGGGACCACTTATTCGAGGACGAGGTCACACTCTTGGAGTGTTTCGGTCTCTGGCATGTGTTCAACATGCCAGAGATGAGATACCACAAGCAAATGCTTATGACCCTCATGGAGCGGTGGGACACCACTACGTCATCATTCTAATTACTAGTTGGGGAGATGACCATTACTCTCGAGGATGTCTATTGGATCCTTGGACTACCCATCTATGGATGGTGGGTGGCCCTGGATGAAACACGATCAACATAGGAGTGAGTGTAGATCGTCTGCTATTGTATAGGTAGGATGGACAGTGGCGACGACACAGGCTACATCTACACACACTAGTATGACTAGGCAAGGACCACGACACTGTTGATTCACTGGGTTATGGTCATAATCGTCACTTTCTAGATCATGATCGATGGGTGAGGCTCACACCTGCATGGGGGCCTCATCCACACTATTAGAGAGATGGTGGAACATAGAACCATCTTTTCCTATGGGCACAACATGCTTGTACACCTCTACTAGGAGCTAGGCTAGTACATGCACTATGAGTACTGTAGCCTTATAGCGTGCACGCTTTTGTAGGTGTGAGCCTTTTCCCACATCATGTGCACTCGATCAGTCAATATTCCCTAATGATAGTCATATTAGATCCCCATAGCCCACTAGTATGACATGACAAGCCAGTGGAGGTTTAGAGATTTATAGTTTTGGTGATTGCAAGTTGATACCCTCATAGCAGATAGGGTTCGATGGAGACCCTATCAATTTTTCAACTGGGTGGATGACAATAGGTATTTGAGGAACTTACAGAGAGATCATTTTTTGATTGGGTGTAGGAATTTTATCATCGTACCCTACTACTATAGTCGGGTCATACGACAACATGGCCAACCATAGACTATACTAGTAGATGTACCCATGTATACCAGGGCTCATAGGAGCATGGTGAGGGTTGGGGACTGCCCTCATGCCACTATCACAGATATTGTCCCATTTGATGATGATGAGCCCAACCATGATCTACCCCCCATATCGGCGTTGGATAATGTTAGTGTAGCAGTGGATTTCACGTGGTGGTGGGAGAGGCATTGACCTACTCCTGTGTTTGGTGAGGGTGCTTTGGGAGGGGACCCTTGTGAATAGGGGAACTTACTAGCTCTGCCACTGCAAGATAGGAGGAGAGGCTAACAATAGGCCAGGGAGGATGAGGCACCCTAGGAGGAGGAGGTAGTGCTAGCGAGGCTAAGGTGATGGAGGAAATCAGATCCCCCACCAGCTACCCTTGTCTCTTCAGCACCACCGTCTTCCACTATGGTTGTGTCGCTTGCGGTACCAGGAGCAGCCACCGATGTCGACGGTGTAGGTTAGAGTACCGATCCTCACCCTGACCCGACATGGTAGCCAGGGGATCCAAGTATACATGGTTCATTGCTTTATGTTTTGTACTTTCAATTTTTTGATATATGTATCTTATATATGCCATGTGGTACTGATGCATTTTCCTTTTCTATGGTTGCAGAGGATGCACAGGGATGGACTAGGCTCATAGCTCAGTGTATATCATAGGCCACCCCTGTTGTACAGATTTAGGGATTAGTCCTTGAGGAATATCGACTGGTGTTCATGGGGCATCATTCCCCCAACTTCAAGTCGGTTGTACTCTTACAGACTACATATGAGGAGAGTGGTGCAGAGATCATCTAGCTGACTACAGAGCTAACAACTATGAGAGGGCAATGCGACTAGTTGTTGGGGGAGCTGCGTACAATGGTCACCAAGTGAGACACGATAGTGAGGAGGGCTGATGCAATTGAGCAAGCACGTGATGCCCTTTAGAACCATCTCAATGAACTCGGTGGGTAGCCGGTGATTGTGAGCTTGACAGAGGTTCAACAACTGTGGGACCAATTGTGGCAAGCAGAGCTGGACATATCCTCCTTACAGGGGGAGATAATAGGGATGTAGGCTACTCTGTCTGCATCACACTCTCATCGTTCATGGTCCACGACCACCATTTAGCACCTTCCATGGCTTCCAAAGCATCCACCAGAGCTAGAGGGCTCCGAGAGCCATGCGCCATAGTGATCTAGGGATCATCATCAGTTTTTGTGTATATCATTTTTATCATGAGATACATATATATCCATACATGCTTGTAGATCTTTTTGTATAGACATATATTCAACAACCACTCATTTTTTGTAGTAGTGGCCCGATACAAGTACATGACATTGGATACATACATTTCACATATATATATATATATATGGATACATCAATTCTAATCTCATGGCATTGTTTATCTGGATGTGTATGTTTTTTATTCATTTTTCACATGTTCATGCTATGGATGTTATACTGTCATGTGGATGTATGCTTATATTAGATGCTAATATGATTTAATTAAACACACATGGCTATATGTTAATTAAATACAATGATTATCTACTGGACACACACACACATGCACATGGTTATTCATAACACAAAAAATATCATAATGTGTTAATAAACAATGTCAACATATGTAGTACCACTACTCTTTCTTGTAGAGAGAGTGCCACATAGGTGACACATAGGACACTATGCATAATAACAATGGAGATGCATAGTGTTAATAGGCTCCTTTAAAGATTTTCTATCCATAGATGATAGTCCATAGGCGCTTGAGCCATATACATAAATCACAATGTAAGGGCCTAACTAGTTAGGGCTGAATTTTCCTCTCTGGTCAGGCGGCATATTTGCATTTCTATGATTTTCACAAAGAACCAAATCTCCTATTTTAAAGGTTCTAGGGAGTAAACTTTGATTGTACTATCTAGATAACCACCAGTGATAAGCTTTAAGATGTTTGAGGGCTTGTAAACGACGCTCATCGAGCATCTCTAGCTGATGCAAATGGTTAACTCAATATGTTTCATTATCGATTATCCCTTTGAGGGAAACTTGAAGAGACAAAATTTTGAACTCCAAGGGTACGATGACTTCAGCACCATACACAAGGTTATAGGGTGTTGTTCCCATAGCCGTACAAACAATCATGTGATAGGCCCATAAAGCGTATGTCAATATAATGTGCTAGTCTTTACCATGTTTGTTAACTGTTTTACAGAGAATAAGCTCAAGAGTTTTATTTGATGCTTCCACTTGACCTTTAGACTGAGGATAGTAGGGTGTGGAGAACCTATGTTGGATGTGAAATTTCTCAAGGAACTACTTCACTTCTTTGTTCTTAAATGGTGTACCATTGTCAGAAATAATCATAGCAGGCAATCCAAATCAAGAAATGATGTTCATAAGGAAGCTAAAGATAACTTTGACATTCGTGGATCAGAGTGGGATAGCCTCGACCCACTTTGTGAAGTAATCAATAGTGGTAATGATAAAGGCATGTCCTTTGGAAGAGGGGGGTGATATCTTTCCAATAATATCCAACCCCCATTTAGCAAATGTCCAATGGGAAGTTTGGTTTTTTAACTCTTGGGCAGGTGCATGAATGAGTCGATTATGTTGCTAACATTGAGGGCACTTCTTGATAAAGTAAAAGGAATCTTGTTCCATTGTTTACCAATAGTATCCCATGTGTATCAATCTTCACACCTAGGATTTACAACCAAAATTTCCACCCCCAGATCCTGCGTGGGCTTCCTTAAGGGCAAGGGGTATTTCCGCTTTAGCAAGACATCTAAGAAGCAGGCCATTATAGGCCTTCCTATAAAGGATGTCAAGCAGGATGACATAGTGAACCGAAAGCTTCCTCATGTGAATGCGGTCATTTTTCATCACATCATTGGGGAAGTTTCTAGTCTTTAGATACTTATAGATATCAAAAAACCATTCCCTAGAGTCTACATGGGAACACATAGGGGAATCAACCTCAGGTTCTTTAGGAATTGTGTGGGTTCGCAAGACTTGGACCATGATATGGTATTCTTTTGTATCTTCTTCAGAAGGTACTAGGGAAGCAATGCTTGCCATGGCATCAACATGTCTATTTTCTCTCCTAGGGACATTGTCTATTGTGAAAGAAGAAAGCCGTTTGAGCAAAGAAAAGGCAAGGTCTCGATATTGGGACAACTTACTTTGCTTGGCCTAATAGGTTCTCGTTATTTGGTTTACTATAAGTTCAAAGTCGCCTAGGATATGGAGGTGTCTAATCTTTGGTGCTACCGCGACATGTAAGCTAGCTATAAGGGCTTTGTACTCAGCGATGTTATTGGTACAAAGGAAAATCTAATGAAAAGGATAAGGGAACTAGTTTTCCTTTGGGGGATATTAGGACCATGCCTACTCTGGAACTAGTTTGAAACCTTGACCCATCAAAATACATTTTCCATTTGGGGTCATGATCAATTGCAAAAATGTTTTCATTAGGAAACAAATCTAAACTAGGAAAGGAGCAAGATGAGGGAGTATCTGCCAATTGATCCACAACTGGTTGACCCTTTATTGATTTATGAGTAACAAATTTTATGTCAAAATCATAAAGCAACATAACCCATTTCGCTAAACTTCCTACTAGATCAGTGCTAGAAAATAGATGTCTTAAAAGATCCATTTTTACTATGATGTGTGTTTTAGCATGGAGAAGATAATGCCTCAACTTATATGCAATGAAGACAAGAGCAAGGCACTACCTTTCCATGGAGAAATAATGGGTTTCATAGTCAACCAGGATGTGACTAATGTAGTAGATTGCTCTTTCCTTTCCAGTGTCATCATATTAAGCTAACAGAGCTACCAAAGCATATGGTGATCCATCTAGATGAAGAAGAAAGGGTCTCTCTTGCATAGCCGACATCAATATGGGAGGGTTGGCCAAATAGGATTTGATTCATTCAAAGGCTTTTTGAAATTCCTCATCCCACATGAAACAAACATACTTTTTTAGTAGATGAGTGAAAGGAAGGGTGCGATCAGCCAATTGAGATATGAATCTATGAATTTCCTAAATCTTTCCCTGTAGACTTCACAACTCAGTGATAATCTTTAGTGGAGGCATGTTAACGATAGCATTGATCTTTTTAGTGTCAACTTCAATCCCAAGATGAGAGACTATGAACCCCAGAAGCTTGCCAACGTGAATGCCAAAGACAAACTTAAGGGGATTTAGTCTCATTTTATAGAGCCAAAGTCTTTTGAGAATAAGACAAAGTTTCTTAGGATGATCCTGACGGGTTACCAATTTTGCCAATATGTCATCGACGCAATCTTCTAGGATCTTGTGAATAAAGTCATGAAATATTAGTGTCATCATCTGCTAGTAAGTAGCTCCTATATTTTTTAACCCAAAGGGCATGACCATGTAACAGAAAGTACCCCAGGGGGTAGTGAAGGCTTTCTTGTACTGATTGTTTTGGTTAATACGGATCTGATTATAACCTGAGAAGCCATCCATGAAAGAAATCAATTCATGGCTTGCAGTCGAGTCAACAATCATATCTATATGAGGTAGCAAAAAATCATCCTTAAGAGAAGCCTTGTTAAGATCTCAGAAGTAGACGCTTATGTGAATATGACCTTCAGGGTTACTAATGACGACTATAATCAAAATCCAAGGGGAATAATCGATAGGATGGATAAAGCCTACTTTCAATAGTTTCTCTATATCAGTCTTAACCATTAATGCCACTCTGGGATTGATCTTTCGAGTTTTTTGCTTAACCGGCTTGGCATTGAGACATATGATGATATTATGAACCACTATAGATTCATCAATACTAGGAATATCCTCATATGTCCAAGTGAATATGTTAGGATGAGAATGTGAGATATTAGAGTGTTTGATTGCTTCTTCTGAAGAGAGACACTTCCCAATTTTGATCACCTTTTCAGGAGATGCGGGATCCATGGAGATCTCGACAGTATCCCCTTTTAAGAGGGAATTACGGTCCTCATGATGAGGTGTTGTAATGTCATCATTGGTGTTCGATAGAAGGTCCTCCTCTTCAATATTCAAGATAGATTCCCCGAAATATGCTTGGTTATGTAAATGATATGGGAAACATCTCTTGTGGTGATAAGGAGGTAATGGGGAATAGGCACCTAGAAACTCCTCTAATGCTTCATCTGAAGAGAAGACATCAACATGGATTTTTTCTGGTTTGCTCCTTTTCCTCTATTAACTCAGGGTGAACAAGGTTTAATGGTTCGACCGAAATCATATTAACACTCCACCAAGGATTTTGCTTAAACTATTCAATGGAACATCCTAGTTCGATACATCCTAGGCCTTTTTTCCCGTAGCCATATTGAGAAGCAAGCTCATATCCAAACCCATAGCGAGTTTGAAAAACTTCAGAGGGTGGTGGATCCACATAGAGTGCTTTGTTCCACCAATGGATGTCAAACATCTCTATGGGGGTACTTTCACCTCCCTTGTCAGGTTCACAGATGTTAATTTCTTTTGTAGGAGGTGGATTGTTCTCCTCAGTGCAGGAAGGATCAATCTCCTAAATAGGGTCACACTTCTTTTCCTCCATGAGAGTATTATCCACCTTTGTGTTAGGGGCATGTGGAAGGTCAATGCAAGAGGGGTCTACCTTATTCTCTGCAATAAAGAATTCATAAAAGTTCAAGGAGCTCCAATCATCTCTAACGAAAGCATTTGTTTGAGAAGGTGATGTGGGAGATCCAGGATCTTCTGCTTTAGGTAGTTTTTTAGTTTTGACAATCGCCTGGGGAACAACTTCCACAAAGGGCATCGATGAAGAGCATGCCATAGCATTGGTAGTTAAGGAAGGAATACAATTCTTGAGGGTAGATATAGTTGAAGTGTGACCGGCGGCGACCAATTTACAGAGGCGAATGTCTTCCAGATCTGCTTTGACTGTGACTACCCGATTGTTTGTGACAAACTTCAAGGAACAATTTAAAGTAGAGCTTACTGCACCCATAGCATGGATCCAAGTTCTCCCTAAGAGAAGGTTGTAAGGTAAGGGGCCAAGCATCACATAAACCAACGTGGGTAAGGTAAAAGGGCCTAGCTACAAAGGTAGTATTATCGTACCTAGAGCTTGGTGGCCGATGTTATAGAATCCATGTATGTACAAGGAGGAAGCTGCTAAGGAAGATGAATCAACTTTAATTTTAGGTAGTAGGTCCATACTACAAACATTGAGAGCCAAAACGGTATCAATGAGGGTATGCCTAATATTGATGTTGTTAACATTGACTATGACCATTAAAGGCTCTGCTTGTTTCTGCACGTCCGAAGGAGGGAGTTCTTGCGGGTGGAATGTAATATTCAGTGAATCCACATGAATATGGGCCAACAACACATTAACATCCGAAGGCCTAGCAGAGGCAGGAAAGAGAATCTTTTGTAAAGCTTCTTGAAGCATCTCTTGATAAACTGGAGTGGTCTAAAGCAAGTCCCAAAGCGAGATCTTAGCCAGAGTAACATGAACTGCTTGACAAGATCATAATCACTTGGTTGCTTTGATCGTAGGCTTAGGTGCTATAGGAAGGTTTGGTTGACAAGGTGGAAAATAAGCAGGTTGAGAGGTGGGAATAGAAGGTTGTTGATCCAAGTTTTTTTTATTACTCCTTGTAGGATATGTGTGTCCAACGATGTTATAAGATGTAGAGTCCGCAACTTTCACGAACCTTCAATACAAGTCCGGTGAATCACTATGACATGAAATTCCATAGATGGAAGGGTCAGCTAGGGTTACATAAATGACATGATTCTTAGGGCTCAAAGGGGCCATTGAGACTACCACCACATTTATCGATCCCTCAGCCTGTCAAGAGGAGACTTGTTCAGGATATTTTTGGACAGGGGAGAGCGCTTCTAAGAAATCATTTGGAGCATCCTCCAACATATCAAAATATTCCTCAGAAAATTCATTATCATAAATGTGCAACATCACAAATAAAGTTCTAATATTCACGTCGGGTTCACCTAAATGTGATATAAGAGGGATTCATTGCACACGGGTCTCTCCTTTCTCGAGAGATCACCAGAGAAAAAACTTCTCTTATACACCTCAAAGTAGTAAAATGATAAATAACCAAAACCTAGTTACACTTCAAATGAAATAGTCAGAGATCCTGAGAGAGTCGGATCAAAGGTTTCTTGTCCTAGAAGAGAGAGCTCTCAGACAGAAGATGTTAGCGCAATTCTAGGGTGCCAGCGTGACTCGCTATCGTCTAGAAGATGCACTGGCATCCTGAGCAACAAAGAACTCAGGAAATCAAGTTGCAAAAAAAAATCCTACTTAAAAACTCAAGAGTAATCTATACGAGACTACTAACTAACTAGAAAACCAAATATTGAAGGAAATACCACGATGCTTGGAGAAAGCTTACCCTTTTCTTAGATACTCGAGTCTTCACTCCAAGCTCCTTTTCATGACTTGCACACAAAAGATCAAGGAGAAAGTTGATGGGTGGCTGTATAGGGGCCTGCCTCAGTGAGACCCCGCTTTGGTGTTCCCACCTCCACGGACAACCAAGTTGGAAATGAATGCAAAAGGAGTAAACAAAGCATGTGGTGAAAGAAATAGCCACTTGGGGGTAGAACCCGGACCACGATAAGTGTGTGGTGAAAGCAATACCCACTCGAGACTAGAACCTGCACCACAAAAGAGTAGATAAATGCATGTAAAAGGAAAATGAGAAAGGAAGAGAGCATTACCCACGGGCTAAGTCCCTCTCTGGAGCACACAGACTTACTACTAAGTGCTTGCTTGAGACTTGCTGCTATTGCTAGGGGGACATTAGTCTAGCATGGCTTCACCTATGAATGCACTGCTGTCAAAGGAGAAGAAGTCTCAAAGTTGTAGCAAAAAAAAAAGAGAGCTAGTGTGTTGTCTTCCAACCTTTGAATGGAAGGAAAAAAGAGGTTTTAATGCTTGCAAGGGTGAAAAATAGCTGTTACTTTTGGAGTGTAACCGCCAAGACACGTGTCTCAAGGGTTAGCCTTCAGGATTCCATGTTTTGAGCTCGGGAAATGGTTAGGATGCTATTGCACTACGCAAACGTCTATGTGTTGCGCATTCGTCCAAGGTCTATATTCTCAGGAAACGTGTCGCCAGGATTTTGTTGCTTAGCCACTTGTCCTCCTAGGGCTAGAATTGTAAAATTCTGACCCAAGGGTTTTTTTCATTAATGTTTTGAAGTGTCATAAATGCTAGGCATAAATGTTGAAATATGAAATTGCACCTAGGTGCAATTCTGCGATATTACAAGTAATAAATGATGTTGAGATATTATTTAAGATTTTAATTGGATTCTTATTTTTCTACTATATAGTCAACATGTGAGGATTGAGTTGTATGGTGTGTTGGGACTCAAATTTGTAGTGCCATTTTTTCTTGATTTCCTTTCATTATGTGTGTCTTGGTCATATTTGACCCATTGTTGATACATGATCTGAGGCATCCTAAATGGGTCCCACTTATCAAAAGGTGTTAAGATCCATAGGAATTCTAATTTTGGGTTTTTTTTAGTGTCTTCGTTGGCATTTTTCATCCTTTTTGGCCTTTCAGACTTTTGGGGAAGTCCATAATTGCATATCTTTTGTATCGATTGTAATAACCCACTTATGCCCTTGTAAAATTCATCTATGTTGTTTTTCAAGTTTCAATGTTTCTCATCTTGGAATCCCTACTAGACTTTTCATCCCTAGTGTGCCTTTCATGAAAGTATAATTTCCCTTCTAGGCCTTCTTTTGGAGTTTCAAAGTTTCCCATTCCCTAGTACCATTCGTTTAGCATTCTTGATCCCTTAAGCCTAATAGTTTATTAAAAATCTAAATCCTTTGCATCCATTAAACTTCTTCATCCATACTACAACCTCGTACCCATTCCCTTAAATATTTTCTCTTTGAACTCCAATCCTATGCATTAAAATATTTTCTTTTTCTTTTGCATTAGAGTTTTAGAGTTTCTTGTCTCTTAGTACTCATTTCCTTCATTCCTTGAAATCCCAAATCTCCACTGCTTCTATGTTAATATCAACTAGAGTCAGAATTTTGACTGTCCCTTACCTCGATATCTCTTTAGAGGCATTCTTAACACCTTATCTTGAGCTCTTGGAATCCTCTTCTTTTTGAGGTTCCCCTATTGAACTTCTCCCTTTCTTTATCCCTTTTGGAATGACTTCTTGGTCACCCATGATTCCACGATTCTCTAAACCTTGATCCTTGGCATACAATATGACTTCCCTTTGACCCTCGATAGTTTGAAATTCTCACCATTTTATCTTATAAACCCCACCTACCCTCCTAGATGATCCATACCTTAACATTAATGACCTGAATTTCCCCTACAAGTACTATATTAAATTTGATGGTGCATAAAAACCATTCTTTATGCAATTGGCGTGGATATAAAGGAGAAAATGATGCTTTTCCCATACCCTAGTTAATTGTTTCAATTCAGATTGCAACACCCAATGATTGATACACCATCCAAGATTATTATTTTAGTGGATTTTTTGGGTGATTTCATTGCCCTTGTGTCAGAATACAAATACCATTAATGTTCAAAGGTGTGGAAAATGGGAAAAGAATGGTTTTCTCAATATTCTAGATTTTTGTGGATCTCAAAGGGGTGATTTTGATACAAAAAATTAACACAATGATGGCTAGAGCATGGATGACCTTTGCAGTATCAAATTTTCATGCATTCTCATTCACTACTTGTTTTTCTAGGTGACCAATCTATATATATGCAAGTTTTTCATTCATTCAAAGTGTTGGTTTTTAGGGTTTTTGTTGGCCCATTGCATAACAGTCTAGGGTTTCAATTTTTGATAGTTTATCCAACATTAGAGATGTCCTCTAAGTTGAAAAGTTGGTAAGTGTTGTAGCAGATGTATGTAAACAATTGTCTTCTTGGTTGGTTTTTTATATTTTAGATTGTTTTTTAGAGTGAGGTGTAACAAGCCTCTTCTTCTTGTAAACTTTCTTCTACCTTTATTGATTATGTAGCTATGATGGGTAGTTGAAAATGTTGAAGCATTTAAATATATTACATACTATATTTAATGGTTTTCTACATATTATAGATGGATATCAGTGAGTTCAAAGAAGGATTATTAAGTAGAAGTTTTTTATTTTACATCATACCATTGCTATTATTTATAGTTCTTTGCTTGTCATGGTTGGATATAACACCGTTATTTGATAAGGCACCAATCAATAGGAATCTTGACATTCCACATTCATTAAAATCATTCACCAGTAGTAAATGAAGAAAGAGATTGGTACAATATTGTTGTTTATGATTCAATGTTACAAGAAGGGATAAATCTTAAGTGAAATAAAGTGTTGTATTATAAATGAATAATTGACATTTTTATGTTGTGTTAATGTTAAAAGAGTTCAAAAATAAATTATATCAAGGGATTACATCATCTTTGTCATCTATAGATACATGTGCAAAGTATTCAAATCAACTATTGAGAGGTCTCTATAGCTAGTTAAACTTAACTTAGTGATATTTATTGGGGTTAAGTTTACATTTGGGTATGATTATTGTGGGTTATATAAATGTTCATTTTGTTTAATTTAAATGTCTATTCAAACATACCAAGTTAGGAATACCCTCATGGATTTAAGTTGGCCCAAAGAGTAGGAGAAATTACTCACTCATATGTTAACCTTTAACCATCCTAACTCTCTTGGTGACTCTATTCACCTTCTTCAAGACAAATCCCTCATCTTGAAAGTGGGAAAAAACTCTAGGAATTGGGAGAGTAGTTTTGGGACATAACATGGTAAAATAAGATTAAGAAAAAATTCATCTATTGAAGGCTATATAGTGGAAAAATAGGGTGGTTGTACAAGGAAATAATAACTTCAATAAATCATTTTTTTCCTTTACTTATATGGATAATATATGAGTTGTGGGGAATATACAATAGCAAAAGGGGAAAGTTTATGATTGATTTTTTCTTCTCTTCTTTTGTCTTAATTTATTATGTTATATATGGTTGTATGGTGAAAAATAAAAGGACCTTTATAATTTAATATTTAATGTTTACTTTTTCTACCTATTTGAATTTCTTAAAAGTAAATTATTATTCTTTCTACTTTTTCATGTGGGACCTAGCTATTATTTTTTCTCCCACTTTATTATGTTTTGTTTGACCTATTATATGGTACTTTTCCCTTTTGTGTAATTTTCTTGTGAAGTATCCTCTAATATAGCTTTGATGTCATGTTGAAATATACACAAGTAGATTCATATATAACATTTGTTAGACAATTTTTTGTATACTCCATATCAAAAAAATTATTAATATTATTATTACATGAGGTGTACCTTTGTTAATTTTAGAATATTAAGTACAACTAGGTGCTTTTGTTGGAACTAGAAATACCAAATTTTGTAAACCTTGTAAGTTACCTTCGACACACAAGCTATCAATATTTTTAAAGTCATTTTTCATTGGCTCCTTGTTATCACAAAATCCGTGTTCCTCTTTATTGATATCCGTAGCCTCAATAAAATCACAACTCAATGAAAATACTTCAAAGTCATCTATTTACTAGTAAAATAGGACACAAAAGGAATTAGTTTCTTTTGAACATGGTTGTAATTCCAAAATTCCTTTATTGTTGGGCTCCATTGGACTATCATTATCCTTCTTTATCCACTTTTATCAAAGTATAAATCTAATGAAATTTAATAATTTGCTTCTTTACTATTTGGTTCTTCAAATTAATTGTATTTTTTACCATTATTTTTAATGGAGAGTGTGTTCTTCTAATTGTGTTTGGCTTTGTTTTTTGGTAGCCAACCTCAACCCAATAGTTCATTGTAAGATTTATTCCATGATCAAATGACCATAAAACTTAATTAAAAAATAAGTTCCAATAAGTACCTTATCGGCCATTAAATCTCCAAGAACCTTGATTCCTTGTTGGTCTACACCTACTACTTGAAACGTTGGGGGCTAAATGTTCATCTTTCCCATAACTCTTCGAGTGTATTCTAGAAGTACATTCACACCAAACAAAACATCAATAATTATATTAATGGGATTCATTCCATGGATCTCTATGTGCACTACCATTGATCTCTTTTGCATATTCATTGCCAATAACATGGGATCAATCACTTGGTCTCCTAATAGTGGAGGTTCAATTATGGGATCTTCATTATCTTTGGATTTAAATGGGTCATAGTATACACTATCTCATTTTTCCCAGATACAATATTAGTCATAATACTTTGAATTTTGGGTATACTTTGTAATAAAATCATTACTTTATTTAGTCCAATAGTTTGAAGTAATTGCCTTGTAATAATTTTTTAATGGTAATTGATTTGTTGGGTAAGTGCAACAAGATGGTTCCCAAAAAGGGGGCTTATGTGGCGACTTTTTTTTCTTCTGAAATTAGGAAATATTGACCTTCGACATGAAATTGAGCATAGTTACACTCAAAATTTTGAGATGGAACAAAAATAAGGATCAAAGTACTCTGAGTCTACTTTCTAAACTACTAATTTATTTTGAAAATGGTTGAGATTAAGGGGTTCAAAATAGGGACATGCATAGACATTGGATTTGTTTTTTATTAGAAAAATATAACATAGCAACTCTTGTACGACCTTAGCACGGTGAACTTTTTTTTTAGTATTTTTAAAATTGCTACAGACAAAAGTTAGCTAATAGTATTTTGGTTGTGCTACCCATACAAATTTTGGAAATTAATTATTTTTTTTAAAAACAATTTTAGAATGGAGTCTAGTTTCTAAAAATGTAATTTATTTAAAATTTTGATGAGCGGTTAATTTATAACGAAAAAAACACCAAACACTGCTTTTTGCCAAAAAAACACACACAAACAAAAGAAATTATGTATGAAAGGCTTAACATTGTTAGAAAGTGAAAAAAATCACATTGTTGGATAGTTAAGAGAGAACCTAACATTACCTAGATGTTCAAATTGTTTGATATTGAACCACGTGCAATCTTGATGGTGAACACAAACTTGATTATGTGAAATATTGTAGAATTTGCAAAAACACGTCTCTGGTCATTGGGAATGGTCTCCAAGCCTTTGGGTTGGTATTCAAAGGAAAATACAAATACCAAGGCTTGGGGATTCCCAAATCAAGATATAACATGCGCACATTATAACACGCTTGCGTTATATTTCAGTTTTGACATGGTTTTTTGCGTTTGTGGGGAACATGTCTAGCAAGAAATAATGTGAGTGTGGTATAACATGCTCATGTTATGCCTTGTTTTATGCTAAATGCTACTCTATTGAATATATGTTCATATATTTGTATGTTTGTATGTACATGTATGCTTGTATGTCATGTATGTATGTATGTATGCCTATATGTACCAATGCATGTATATTTTATGTATGCCTATATGTATGTAAGATTGTATCTACACATGTAAATGTATGCTTGTATGTATGTAGGATTGTATGTACATATGTATTATTCTTGTATATCATGTATGTATGTATGTATGCCTATATGTATCAACGCATGTATATTGTATGTATGCCTATATGGATGTAAGATTGTATCTACACATGTACATGTATGCTTGTATGTATGTAGGATTGTATGTACATATTTATTATTCTTGTATGTATGTATGTATTTATGTATTTCTTTAGAGGGAGGGAGAATTCTAAGAGAGATAGAGATCTAGAGTTGTCTAGGTAGGGTGGGAGGGGGAGAGGGAGAGATAGAGAGAGAGAGAGAGAGAAAGAGAGAGAG
>VDFB02271358.1:670090545-670107074 GCA_007258455.2 Sequoia sempervirens
CATGCTCAAAGGATAGTAATGTCACCTAACGTGTCATTACATCGAATTTGGTAAGTAGTCAAACAAAGAGAGCTTGACTCATTAGAAATACGAGTGAACAAATGAGAATTAGTATAATTTTTTTATCAAAAGCCGTTCAAAGGCAGAAAAGAATTGAGGGCATCGATTCAAATGAATTATGGGCATTCTCAGGGAGACTGCTATGAAAAGATAATTTTTTTTTGAAGCATTGAGAACACTAATTGAAGAGTATTGGAAGAATAACACAAGACCATCTTTGAATCAAAGGGATGTGGTAAGAAGGAGAAATAGTAGTTGGAACCATGAGCCACATCCAAAGCATTTTTTGGATACGACTCATCCAATTTTTTTGTAAATTTCAATAGGATTATCCTCAAATTAGTATTTTTCAAAGATTTTTTGAAATGCTTAAACCTTTTTATGTCAAGATAAATCACACATGCACTAATTGTTGTTGTAGACTACATATTGAATTCTCTAACCATTATGATGTTTATTGTTCTATATGTTTAGATTTGCATACTAATAATCTTTTGCAAGATTGTGGCATAGAAGCCCCACAAACATCTTCAAGAGAGTTCTTATCAAAAAATTTATGTGAAATAGAGGATGGCCATATATTCTATAGGACAAAATGCTCGGATGGTTCATGCGAGCGTTGCGGTGGCTTGCAGCATATGCCAGTATGTCAAAATATGGAAGGCATAGATGATTTGGGATAGAAACTAGTAGAATTCAAGAAGTATAAACAATGGCATGAGTTACAAAAGATGAGCCTCAAGAAAAAAGGTGTGATTTGGTTATTCAGAAGATTCCAATGTATTAGTTTGTGTCCATGTTTCATGACAATACAGTGTATGAGTATGCAAGGCATACCCATAGAGCCTAATGGTTGGACACACAATTCAAGCTATGCAAGGAAACCTTTCTAGTTGGCAGCATGGTATTAGTGGTTGAATTTACAAAGAACTACACTCTACAACCACATTGTGAGGTGCAGTCATAGTATTAAAACCCCACATAGGTTTCGATATTTGTGCACATAACATTCATTCATGCAACTGATAGTATAGAGGACCAAATGAAGGTATTGAGGGAGTTTCACTTTTATATTAGTGATGATCACACACATTCTCTAGAGTTCGTGCAAGGTTTCTTCTAGATGTTCTACAATGATTTGGCTCAGAGGGGCATAACATATGGTCAACATATACTATGGTCGGATAACTGTGCAACACAATTCAAGAACTCACACATGTTCTACTAGTTGTGCAGGATGCATGCCATTATAGGTGTTCAACATATGTGGAACTTTTGTGAGGCTGGGCATGGAAAGGGGGAGTATGATGGTGCAGGAGCATGCATGAAAAGAGAATTAGCACTAGAAGAGTTAAAGTATAAAGACAGTGCAAAGTTGACAGATGCAAAATCAATCATCAAGTGGTGTAATGCTTCGATGGGTCTAGGTAATGAAGGTACGTCTTTAGTTTGTAGATTTTTTTGGTTGATGCATGATACTAACATTGCACCATATGAGGATTGTTGTACACTAACATGATCGAGTGAGCTACACTTTTTCCTTATCTCAAATGTAGGTTCATGGAGTATCGATACATTGAAGATGGCATGCTTTTGTTCTTCATGTAAAATGCAAGCCTGGAATGATTGTGAGTCAGGGGAGTGGGTTAACAAATGGTTGACAAGTTATCTTAGCCCACTTCACACTTATCGCCCTCTGATGGAATTAGAACTAACACATATGGAATCATCGATCGATTTTGACCATGTATCATATCTAATTCAACCAGGTAATATATCTACTTGCTTATTTTTTAAAATTCCATATTGTTATCTTACTTTGTAGTGTATTCGTAATGTTGACTAATTTCAAGAGAATTGTTGCACATATCAATGCAAAGCATGTTTATGCAGTTATTGCAAATGAAGAAAATGAAGAGGGAACAAACTATTACTTGTGTCATTATGTTAAGGCCAAAAAGAAATTGGAGGCCCTAGTTATAGATGGAGAAAACATTGAATACCCTATATGCTCAGTTTTTGTTACTGGAACATGGCGTAGAATGTACCCACATAAGAGTGCTAGACATTGCTTATTTTAGGACTTTGACACGCATCGTAAGATTCTTCATTACTCTAACCTTGTAATGGAATCCAATGTTCATTTGACCAAATATGGGGGTAGAACTTTGAATAAGACCTTGTGGAAGGTTCGTGAGTCTAACCATGAGGCAATACTTGACACAATAAAGAGTAGAGTAGACCCAGATGGTTTATTGGATTAATTTGTAAGTATGCACATTAGTTCTTATTAATTTATACTTGTATGCACATTATTTTTTTGATTCCAATTCTATCATCTTCTTTTAATTTTCCTATTTGTAAGTAACCTACTAAAAATTGATTGGTGTCCCTTTGCAGAAAATGTAGATTTATGAGCCATCCAAAAGAATCTCAGCCAAAAAAGCAACGCAACATCCTTATTTTGATGATCTTGACAAATCTCAATTATGATTTTAAGCCATTACAAAAGTGAATGAAAAGATTTGTGAGGGAATTTCAATTTATTCATTTGAAGTTAACCTTATCATGAGCACCTATGATGTAGACATTATAAGAGCATATCAAATTTCAAGTTATTCTATTCATGAGAGGTGTTGTGTGCAATAGGTATCTTGGAACTCCCAGTGAAGATGTATGGCTAGGAGTGACTAAGTTGAGAGACTGGAATTCCTATCCTCAATGGAAGCATCAAGATTTATGCCTTGTTGTTCCCGAGTTGGAACCAAATGGTGTGGATTTTTGTCTATAAGTTCCTTCCATCTATTTTCATTTCATTTCCATTTTTTATGCTCTTTCTTTTTCTTCTTTTACTTTGCATATTTGTAAGTAAACTACTAAAAATTGATTGGTCTCTCCTTGCAGAAAATGCTGATTTATGAGCCATCGAAGAGAATCTCAGCGAAAAAACAATGCAACATCCTTATTTTGATGATATTGACAAATCTCAATTACGATTTGAAGCCATTATAAAAGAGCGTGTGAAGCTTAGCGAGGGAATGTCAAGTTGCTCATTTGAAGTTAACATCATCATGAGCACCTATGATGTAAAGAATCTTTAATGTATGAGTGACATTGTAAAAGATCTGTTAGAATGGAGTACCTAAGGCATTGTAATGAGATTTACTCAAATATTGAAATTTGGTGTAGGGGCACCAAGGTTATTGAGCAAATTTGGTTCATGGAAGTCTTAAGTTAGTTTTGTGTTTTGAGTTTTTTCAATTGAATAAGGTAATATTCGACCAATTTATAATGTAATAAGTAATGTTAGTTGGTTTTGGGGTCATTTTGGAGTTCATGTTGCATATTTGTCAAAATGATGTAAAATTGCAAAAAATGAAAAGTTGTTAATGTGAAAAAGTGCAAAAAAATGTAAAATTGAAGAAGCCCAATAGTCATGGGAATTAAAAGGGAAGTTAGAGATTTTTTCATAGGTTGGTTAAGGTTTAAATATGTTGGGAACTCGAAGGAAGAGGTTGTTGAGGGTTTTTGTGAAGGAAAAACAATAAAAATCCCCTAATTATCTTGTAATTTTGTGTGTTTCATTGATTTTCTTTGTTGCAGACTATAATACGTGGCTATATAGAACTATTATGTCCTAAAATATTTTTGAATTGGTAGAGATAGGTGTTAGATACATTTTTACTTTGGAGTGAAGGAAATTCATTGAGTTTTAAGAATTTTATTGTCAAATTATTGACTGTAAGTTTGTACAGCTAACCATAAGGGTTAGAAGACTAAAAATGAATAAATGACTCATTCCATGAATTTTTTCTCTCTGTGGCTCAATTTAATGAGTCCAAAATGGTAGGATTAGATGTAGGAAAAATAATTAGGAGTAGGGAAAATTTTTAGGAGTGTTTTTGGTTGCTGTCCCAAAGGAAATTGGGTGAATTTTAGCTTAAAAATGGAGTTTCAATGTTGGGTTTTGGTGAAATTGTCTTAGGAAAGATTAGGAGATGATTTATTTGGAATGATTAGGCATATATTGAAATTTTTGAAGCTTTAGAAGGGTGCGTAAGGCGAGTTGAGTGCTTGGGAATGATGCCCTAATTGTCAAACTGTGTATTTTAAGTGAAATTTGATGGTTAGAGGAGGGAAGTTGTAGAAACTCTTGGGGGCAGTAGATTTTCATGAAACTTCAAGCATGTGCCCCTCTACAATAAATTCATTGGGATCTCATTGGGCCCCTCTACAATAACCTCTCTCAGTTTTCGCTATCTTAGAGGCATTTTCCTATGGTGGCGAATTTTCACTTGGGTATAAAGTTGTCAAATGCAAGTAGTTGAAAGTTGCAAAGTGGTACAACTTTTGTTCTACAACTCGTGTGACCAAACAAACAATTCCAATGCATTTGAATAGGTATTTTTACACTAGGCATGGTCCTCTTTCACACCCAAACACACAAAATCACTCCAAGCTATGTTCAACCAGATCAATCCCTTAAGAGTCTAAAGTGCAAAATGGTTGCAAGCTTCAACATATTGTTACTCAGATACTATGATGCTTAGAAACTTATTGTCTAATCTTATGGGATCAAATTTTTCCCCTCTAATTTAACCTCTCTCATTTTTTGCTATCTCGGAGGCATTTTCCTATGGTGGCAAATTTTCACTTGGGAAAAAGTTGTCAAATGCAAGTAGTTGAAAGTTGCAAAGTGGTGCAACTTTTGTTCTTCAACTCGTGTGACCAAACAGACTATTCCAACACATTTGGATGGGTATGTTTACGCTAGGAATGGTCTTATTTCACACCCAAACATGCGGAATTGCTCTGAGCTTTGTTCAACTGACTCGATCCCTTAAGGGTCCAAAGTGTTGATGGGCTATTACTTGAAAACCGTGATGCTTACGAACTCTTCTTCTGAGCCTATGGGATTGCGTTGGCCCCCTCTACAATAACCTATCTCTGTTTTTGTTATATCGAAGTCATTTTCCCATGGTGTCCAGTTTTCACTTGATAGAAAAAGTGTTAAATGCAAGTAGTATAAAGTTGCAAAGTGGTGCAACTTTCATTTTGCAATTCGTGTGACCAAAAAAACTGCTCCAACGCATCCCAATAGGTATATTTATGCTAGGCATGGTCCTCTTTCACACTGAAACACTACTTCATCTACTATGAATATTAAGTTTTGCAAGTGTTGTGAAGATTATGTATCCTTTGATTAATTGAGTTCCAATCAGTGGATTAAATATATTGGAATCTTTTTATGAATCATTTCATAGAATACCAATTGAAAATGTATTTTTTTCTTTTAGATAAAGAATTTCATGGAACTCTTTGGATTAAATTGAATTTGGATATGTAAGAACAAGGGAGCATTAGGAAATGCATTGCTCAAGGATCTTAAATAAGCCTTCTTGGTGCTGGGGCACCAAATGAATTTTGTGTTAATGTTGTCAAATGAGTTCTTTTGATAGTTTTAGGTGTGTTTGAGTTTATGTCAATTCAATAAGGTTCTAATAGACCATCTAATAGGTAATTAGGAGTCATTGAGTTTATATTGTCACATTTTTGCAAAATTGTCAAAAGTGCAATATTGAAAAGTTGTAAAAGTGCAAAAAAAAAAGTAAAATTGAGGAAGCCCAATGGTCATGGGAATTCAAAGGGTAGTTAGAACAGTTGTAATAGGATGGTTAAGGTCTAAAATATATTGTAAACTTGATGGATGAAGGTTTTTGGAGGTTTTCTAAAAGATTGAATAATAAAGCTCCTGTTTTCATTGAAATTTTGTATCTTTTCTATTGAATATTATTATTGCAGAGTAGTTGCATGGCCTATACGCCCTGATGGTGACTCCAAATTGATTTGAATTGTTGTTTCAATGGCATATCTATCATTTTTATTGAGTTTGATGTGTTCCCATTGGGGTTGTAAAATCTTATTTAGTTTTCCCTTTAGGCGGGTTTGAAACTCCAATTTTAAGGTTTTGAAGACAAAAATGTGATTATAGCCCATTCCATTGACTATAACTCCTATAGCTGAGTGGAATGAGCCCAATATGGTAGGCTTTAGTTGATTTAATGGTTTTGGGAGCAGGAGAGGTGATTTGGGGTTTTGGCCATGATGCCTTAGTTGTCAAATTTGAATGTTTTGAGTGAAATTTGATGGCTAAAGGTGGGTAGGTGAGGAAAAATCTTGGGGAAACAAATTTTGGTGATAGATTAAGCATGCACAGGCCATTTGAAGCATGTTTGATGCATTGGTGAAGTGTAAAGAAGTTGGGAAGTGGGATTTTCAATAAACCCCTTTGTAACTTGCTAAAAATGAAGGTTTTGTATAAAGAGGACTTAGTGAGCGGTTCAATGGCTAAAAGTTGTAGATTTGGTGGTTTTATAGACTAGTAAATGATTGTCCATAGGTATTTGGGGTTGGTAGATTTTTTAAAGGAGAGTTGCTTTGTAAATTAGGCGTATTTGGCTTAAGGGGACATCGTAGAAGCATCAGTTTGAGGGATTTGTTCTAAAAGAGTTATATAAGATTTTGAGATATGTTTTGGTTTTCCTTAAAGGGTGTTTGAAAATACAATTGGTTAATTGGTTTGAGAGTGGAGTTGTGAGATAGGTCCAAGAAACTAGGTCTGCAAACCTATAAGGAAAATAGTGAAGTTGTGAAGGGAATCACCCTAGTTAGGGTTTTGCAGATTGAAGGCTTGTTGAAATTAGTTGAATTTTTGATTGGTAATTTAAGGCCTCCCTACTCTGCATCACTTCTCTCCTGTTGCAATTGTGGGTGGATTATTACTTTCAAAGTATTAGGAATGCTTTGTCTATTTTCTAGTTGGTAGTTGTCATTCTAGAAGGCTCATCTCTTGATATATTTTATACTCATTCTTAATCAATTATCAAGTTAATAATCAGTGTATTTATTTACAGTTAATCCTTTATTTTCAATTTGTGCAATTTTGGAATTTGTAACTCTACTAGTATTCCTAGAAATATTGAAGTGTTTTTGCATTGACTAATAAAGTGTTTTAGTATCAATCAATTAATATTCAAGACAAACCATGAAGAACAACAATGATCAATGCTAGGGATAACCAATTAATAAGTATACATGTGAATATGTCAAGCATGTACATGTGAATAAGGGATGAACAAGTACTCAAAAACACATAAGCCTTGAATTATACACACAAATATATAGTATATGCAAATTAATACAAAGCATATGCATGAATGCAAGGTATACACATGAAAACACGTAATTCACAAAGTATACATTGGAATACATGTAAGTCAGAAATTATACACATAAGTTGTAAAGTATACACTTGAATACATGTAACTCATATCTATTGAACCATGGATTTATAATGCAAATATGGACACCATCGATAAAAAATATTTATATTAACCAAATATCCATGTAAATATACATCAATATATGTCGATATAAGTATAAAATCTAGGTACAAAATAGCCATATAGGCTTATGAGAATGCCATATAGGCATACAACAAAGGGCTCTGGAATCAAAAGTCATCGATCTGCATGATCTCAAAATAAACTCTTGCCCTTTGCTTGTCAATAGGATGGCGATACGTCTGTCACTTGTTTATGCTACGGTCAAGGAGTGCCCCTGGTGCTCCTAGTGTTTAGTTCTTGGTGAATTCTTATCCATTACAATAAGAATTAAAGACATTAATATATAGAAATTACATTAAAAAAAATGATATAATTAACAAAATAATCACTTACCGCCATTTGATGATCGCTCTCCATAAGGGAAATATTCAAATGCCCATGTTGAGGTGTGTTGCAGCCCTGTATAAACCATCCAAATAGAAATTAAACTACAAATCAATAATGGTTTTATTTTTCACTAACTAACATCTATAACAACGAATGTAAATTGAAATTTAGTAATTTGCCTCATACCGCCTCTATCAGAGCCATCGAGGATTCTATAGCAGATGAAGCACCAATGTCCATTGCCATATGAACATTTAGAGGTGTTTTGGCTTGCAACATATGAAAATAAAACAACAAATTATTCAATCATAAAAACTACAATAGCGATCCACGTCATGACTTATAATGTATGAGATAATGAACAAATTTTTTTGCACTTATTAAACTATATATTTTTGAATATCATGCTTACTATTTTCCCTATCCATATCTTGTTCGAAAGCACGTGTTTTTAGGCTTTTACCCATAGCAACAAGCCGATGAACCATTTGATAAAATGATTTGATAGACATGTATGATAACTGTGGAGGCATAGAGAAGGCAGTGAATTGTTTGAAAAAATGCCTCAAAGAAATGGGGTCTCATGGTGATGGAGTGCCATTACAAACAAATGCACATCATGGCATTCCATCACCATAAGACCAAATTTATTTTAGGTATTTTTTCAAACAATTCATTTCCTTCTCTATGGTATCATTTCTTACTATTTTGATTTGAGAGAAATTTTTCCAAGCATCCATAGTTTGTTGGAAAGTACCTATTTTAGGATTTTATAGCAACAAGGAAGTGAGTAGTTTGATAAAATGCTTTGGTACACATGTATGGAAAATGTGGTATCATAGAAAAGGTTGTGAGTTTTTTGAAGAAATGCCTCGAAGAAATGTGGTCTCATGGTGATGGAATGGCATTCCATCACCATGAGACCATAATTCTTCGAGGCATTTTTTCAAACTACTAACTTCCTTGTCTATGCTATTGTTTACTATTATGCTTTGATATATTTTTTCCAAGCATCCATAGTTTGTTGGAAAGCACCTTTTTTAAGCTTTTAGCCATAACAAAGGAGGAAATGAATTGTTTGATAAAATGCTTTGGTAGACATGTATGGTAATGTGGTAGCATAGAAAGGTGGTGAGCTGTTTGAAAGTGCCTCAAAGAATTGGTCTCATGGTGATGGACATCACCATGAGACTCAGATTTCTTTGAGGCATTTTTTCTCAAACAACTCATTGCCTTGTCTATGCTATTTCTCTTACTAATATTCTTTCATATATTCCTTCCAAGCATCCATAACATATGACAAGGCAATGAACTATTTGAAAAGATTCCTTAGTAAAAAGTGGTCCATGGAATGCCATGAAAAGCAAATGCAATTGGAAGTCGCCTCCTACTGCCACTTATGCTATGTGAACTTATTGCATCACTTATGTCGGGACTTTATAAAACAACTATATTGTAGTTGAAATTTCGTCATCTATCAACATCTAGTTATTAGTTATGGAATATGAAGTAATGTTTTGAGTTTGAAAGATGTGAAATGCAATGTAATCAACGATGTGAATATAAACTACACAAATATATTAAGTACAATTCATTAGTTAAACTCTTTATTCTATTACCTGCATGTAGGTTTGACTAAATCCATTGGCACTGGGAGGTGTTCCCTCAAAACCTCCAATATTAGCCTATTCAACATCCAAAATCACATATTAAAATACCATTCATAAAATAATGTTATTAACATGTAATAAATTTATAATTGTTTACTAGTTACATACCTCAACAATAGGTGTAGTGGAGAAATAAGCAGGTGTAGGGACGGTGTATGTAGTATCAACATTGTGACCCTACAATTTTATTAAAATCATAAAACTAATTATTTAATCTTGCATTTCAAAATTGAAATTTAATAAATTAAATTCAATGAACATGCTAACTTTTACCTAAGTATCAATGCCATAGGCCTCATGCAAAATGTCAACTACCCTTGCCATCTCCATAATCAGACAGATCCTCGCCAGAAATTCTCTGATGCCTGCGGGGTCATATATGAACAAGTCGCATCTAAGATTATTACAAATGGGATCAAGCCCACCACTAAGACTCCCCTAGATGGCGAACGAGAAATAGGATAGAATGTTGATGACACTGGTCAAAGAGATGATGGCTCATGAAGTCTCTAAGATCGACACTCTCCTTCTACTGGCGGATAATCTATGTGCTCATGAGGCATCCTAGAGAGGTCGCTCTCTTGCTGTAGGATCCTCACAGACCGGGTCTATCTTTGAGCCTAATTCCCCACCTCTCCCTTGAAAGTCCCTCATATCAAAATAATTTGGATTTTTGTTCAAGATGAACTCATAGTATAGTTTCCTAAGGAAATACTGCGGGACTTCACAATTGTTGCATGGTCGGTAATCAAAAACCATGTACCACCTATCCCAAAAAAGTTCCTAATCTATTGATGGTGGCACCAATGAATGGGAAACCTCTTTGCATTGAGGTAAGATTTGCATTTGACCATGGGTCAATGAATAATGAGCACAAATCACCCTTTGTAATTTTTAAATCCTTTAATTGTTTATATGATAGTTTATCCGCATAATATGCCCTAGCTGCCTGCCTCCTATCTTGCCATCTAGTTATTTGTTTGCTAATTGAATCTACATTTTTTAACATATCTTTCAATGAACTTTCCAAGGTCATTCTTTCTACGATTGAACTATTTGGATCACTCAACCTACTAATTAAATCCTTAATTTGTTTTTTGTTGTTCTTAATTTCACTCATTAAATTTTGTTGAGTGCTAGGAGGGTGTTGAGTGATTGGTGGAGGAGATTGATGCTAGAAGTTGATTAACTTGGAGGATTTTGTTGTTGTTGTTGTTGCTGTTGTGCTTATTGAGGATTTTGTTCCTCTTTATTGTTTCTTTCTTGTTGAGGATTTTTAGGAGGGTTTGTAGGTTGATTAACATCTACAATTTCAAAAAAAAATATAAAAAACAACCTAAAACTAACAAATTCAAAACAAAAATAAACAATCCTTACCTCACAGACCTCCTCGTCAATGTGGCGACATCCTGGTGATGAAATAACAACCATTGATGAAGAATTTTTCAAAATATCTCCTCCCAGAATGCGAGTGTAGAATATTGGGGTTTTGGCCGCGGGAAAGAAAAAAACACAATGACAAGTTAAAATGAATTTGATTTTTTTTTTTGCTTTTAATAGGTCATAACGCTAGCCTGTTATAATGTGCTCGTGTTATAACACGCTCATGTTATGGGCTCATTGTGTCTAAGCCTCAAGCTCGACACACAAATCCATAATGTGAGTGCGTTATAAAGCGCTCGTGTTATGGGCTCGTTGTGGCCGAGCCTCAGGCTCGGCACACCAAGCCATAATGTGAGTGCGTTATAATGGACTCGTGTTATGAGCTTTCAAAACTTTTTTAAAAAGTTGGCCACAAATTGGATATCCATCTTTTTGCGCCCACCCTCGGATTTAGTGGTTGCTCGTAATCAACTCCATCAAAGTTTTTTGTGTAATTTTCTTCTACTTCTAAAGTGGTTGAAGTGGATGCTTTTGAAGATTCTATTTCATTTTTTGTTGACATTATCGTTGGTTCAATTTTATTTTCACTCTTTTGTTATGTTCTTATATTCACCCACGAATATAGGTGTGAAGTCTAAGGAACTCCAATCATCTTCCAAGAACTTTCAGACTTCTTCAATATGCTTTTATTTGTATTTATATTGCATGGGTTCCACTTGTATAGTTGGTGTCAATATTTTCAAAGGATTTTCTTTGTTTTTCTCAATGTTCAAACAACTTTCTGGTTCAGGGTCAACCTTGATTGTATACACATTGTTGTTGTAGACATACTTCATGATACGATGAAGAGTTGAAGGCACCACATGTATGATCTCATGAATCCATGTCTTCCTAAAAGAAGATTTTATGAAAGAACATGAGGCATAACATGAAGAGGAGTTTGTAGCATGGCCTTTCCAACTGTAATAGGGAAAATGATCACACCAAGCTGCGGTTGCTTTCCTACATTGTTAAATCCTTGAATTGATAAGGAATCAAGTTCAATTCTTGATTTATCCATGCCAAGTTTATCCAAAAGGGTTACACTATGCACATTAAGAGTTGATCCATTATCGACAAGGGTTCACTTTATCCCTATCCTATTGAAGATAGCTATTATCATGAAGGCTTCATTTTTCTTTCTCACTTCCAAGGGAGGTAACTCATTTTGATGAAAGGTAATGTCAATGTTAATTACATTCATTCCTTGAATTAGAGTTGCTATATCACTTGGATTTGCACTAGAGGGAACCACAACTTGTTGCAAGGCTATTTGAAGCATAGTATGATAACTAGGTGAAGCTTGAATAAGATCCCATAGGGATATCTTTGCGAGAATATTCTTAAGTTGTTCAAAAAGATCATACTCCTTCCCACTATGCCAAGGAAAATGAGGAGCACTAAGCAATATGGGTTGAGGAAATGGGAGGGATGTTGAAGTTGTTTTTCTTGGTTGTGGATTGTTTCTAGTGTTATATGTATGAGAAATGATATTGAAACTCAATTGTTGCAAAACATTATCATTATTAATTTTTCTTTTAGGTGGTTCTAAGATAAGCACGAGTTTATCTTGAACTTGTGGTTGTTGTGAGGGTGGATAGATGGTAAGAAGTGGCTCAGCAAACCACTTCAAGGGATATCTAATGTACATAACCTCAAAAGGATTGACCTTATTTTCATGATCTCTTAGTGAAGGGGAGTCTAATGTCACTTCTTCATCTTCATCTAAGGAACCCTCATCACTATTGTTTGAAAGACATGTGTCAATTTTCTCATTTTCTTCCAACATGATATCTTTCCTAGTAGGAGAGTTTTTAGGAGAGCTACAAACTAGATGTTCATGACATTCAATGTTTGATTCTTCTAAAATAACTTCATCACAATTAGGGGACTCATGAGTGGTTGTGTTTTCTTGTTTATCAATGATTACATTCTCTTGTTCAATAATGTTTTTCCTAGAAGAAGAGAGACAAATAGGAATCTCATAACTGCCATTGATTTTATCTTCTAACAACAAAATATATTCTTCACAACTAGGAGAGATATTGGAAAAAGACCAAAGTTCATTGTAATGATTATCCACCATTGTATTCTCTTTCACTAAATAAGGGAGAGAGATGAACATTTTATTGGAACACTTAGAAGGATACGATACTAACATTGTTTGACCATAAATAAAAAGTACTTCTAACCATCTTATGTAATACTACAAGAATGTAAACAATGTATATCCAAAGATGAAAAGTACTTTTATCCAATGTATGCAAAACTTCAAAAATGCAAACAATGTGTATCCAAAAATGAAAATCACTTTTATCAAACTTATGCAAAGCTTCATGAATGTAAACATTATGTATGTAAAAGTGAAAAGTACTTTTATCCATATTATGCAAAGTTTTAGAAATGTAAAAAATTTCAAATCTGATGATTTTTACTACTAAAATGATTATGGAATGATTAAAAAATGACTACACTAAATGGATGATTTCGACCTACATGCATAAAACAAAAGCTCCCAAAAATTTCCAAAATGATGTACTATAGGTTACCAACAAGCCTAGGAAGTACATAAAATCACCAGAAAGCTAAGAAAAATTGGTTTTTATAGGCCTCCAAGGACTCATTCACTTAGATGGGCATGTTAGTCCCACTTTTTCACGAAGTGTCCAACTTTTTTGCGCAGTGTCCCAATTTTTCCCAAATTGTCCCACCAAAATGTAGATTCATACCTAATCAGGGACTAACACACATAGTTGGGTGTATGAGTCCCACCTAGGGTTTTGAAAGGTTCAGATAGTAAAAAAAAGAGAGCACATAATACCCAAAAATCTGGAGAAAAGACCTATACAAGGACTAAATCACCCTGGTGGGTGAATAAGTGCCAAATCATGGTTTCTAAGGCTGAATCAACAAATTTTGAGTTGATTTGAATGCTTCTAGGTTGTATGCTCAATGGTTGTTTACAATTAAAAATTTCCAATGAAGTTGAATGATGCAAAATACAAAAATGCAACCTATATGCACTTTTCATGAATGCAATATTTAGAAGCCCTAGATGTAATTAAACTAACAAAAATCTAATACAAAGTTAATGCAACCTAGATACAGGACTATAATGTTCTCCAAATAAAAAATTAAAGGGCCTAAAGGTCGGGTTCACAAAAATGATCACATGGGAAATGAGGTGTTGCATCTTTTGGGAGATGGAAATTGGACCTATTTTGCACTTTAGTTCATTAGGAACCTAGATCCCTCGACCAAGTGGCTTGATTGAGGAAGGGACTAGGGGGTTCCTATTGTAATTGGACGTGGGTTCACCATTAAATAAAGCTTCAAAGGAGAAATGCAAACACTTATGCAAACTCACTATGAAATGTAGAAAATTGAAAGTACAAAATAAGATTGATAAAATGAAATAAAATAGAAAAGTACTTGGAGGAGTGGAGAGGCAAAAACACGGTCTATAAACCTTGGAAATTGTTGTTTAAGGTTGCACTAGGAATGATATGCTAGGCTAGGTGATTTAGTCTTGCTACAGGGTTGGAATCTTTTGGTGACTCATCAAGATCTATGGAAAGTTGGTAAAAGGGGTATACAGGGACTCATATGCCAGGTAGGGAAATTTATTCCCGTTACTAGGGTTTGAATAATATTTTGTAACCACTAGTGATCTTCTGTAGCTTTCATCTTGTCTGATCTTCAAGTTTGAAAGTCTAAATTCTGGTCTGTAGGTGAGTTTCCCTGAAAATGACAACTTCTTGACAACTTTGACAGCTTTTGCAACTTTGTCTTGAAAGGATCTTCAAGCTCCAATTCACCTAGATCTGCAAACACACATCAAGAGGGAAAAGTGTTGTTTTGTTAGGGAATGGGTGTTTGTTGGTCAAACCCTATTTTGGTAATTAAACCTTCAAATGAAATAGAAAATCATGAAGGAATGTTGAATGAACAAATACAATGTTGCAACTCACCAAACCCCTTGAAATGAAGGTTGCAAACTTGTGTGAAATGGCTTCAATTGATGTGGATCTTGAATCTCAATTGAATGCTTGAAAATTTGTATTAAATGCTTGCTTGAATCATAAAACCTACATCACAAATGTTAGCTCACAAACACACATGATGCATGAAGAATTTTACACGATGCTTGAATATTGAATATTTCTCCAAATGCTTGATGATTTGCTCTTGAATTCTCTTGATCTCATAAACTTTCCTTATAAATGTCTTGAAAACTTTCTAGGATGCTTCATAAAATTTCTTAGACTATTAGAAGAAATTATGTGAAACAACCTTATATTTATACTTGTTTATTCCTAATTTCTTGAAATTACAACATTACAAGCTGACATCAAATCTAGGATAATAAAATCCCGCCAAGAATTTGAATTACAATAGGTCCGGGTTAAAGCGGTCCAACTCATACGCCAGGTTGGGCATATGAGTCCTAGTGTCTTAAACTTGGGACATAGATTTCAATAAGTGTCTTGTTCAATGTAACATTTAAAATCAGGCCCTGAGACCTAGGTGGGACCCATACGCCCAGAGGGGCGTATGAGTCCTAGATCCATACATTTAGAACACATAACCAAAAACATTAAATTATGATTTTTCCTTTGTTAAATGTTTGGATTATCCTCAGGAAAATGCATTTAATTAGGCTTATGGATGCAAAATAGGACCAATTAAGGCATAAATGAGCCAAATTTTAGCAGGGAGGGCCCTGACAAGTGTGAAAATGTAAAGGGATACATTTTTCTACACCACTATATAGACTTTATTTGTTCCTATTGAAATAATTTCATTTATTTTTATGAAAATTACATATTACAAAGATGTACTACATTAAATTTACATAAAACATAAAGAGAAGTGGTCATTCTAGCTATTTTTTTAAAGAAAAAGTTGATAATTTCTTCTCAAATCTTGTATAAATATATATATGAAACTTGTGTGAAGGGGCTAGATACTTTTCTAAAATCATAAATAAATGAATAATTATTAATCTTTAAACACACTTTTTGTAAAATATTAATGAACACTTTTCAACTATCATAAATGATTTTTTTTATGATTTTTCAACAAGGGTGATCTCTAGATAGTCTCAATGCTTACTTTTGTGAATATCACCTAAATAAAATGAATGTTAAGTAGGGAATGTACTCTCATGAAATATGGTTTTGTATAAACACTTTCACATAAAATATAAATAAATAAATTCTACTTAAATTGCACAATTGAATTTTAATAAAAAACATAATTTAATATACCAAAAAAAATCTACATATACTTTACAAAATCTTGATTAAAATTCTCAAAAAACAATTCAATAATTTATGAGAGAATTTATTTTTGTGAAACAAAATTGTTTAGATATTCAATTTATGAAATGGTATTTAAGTTGCTCTAACTACTTGGATAATGGTATTTTGTTTATCATGGCATTTAGAACATATGCATTCATTAAAATCACAACAAGAATCTATTGAGAAGCCACTAAGGAGTTTATGTGTCATGCGGTATATGTTTGGCTGCTATGTTTTAATTTACCACACCGATAAACTCTTAAGAAATTAATTACTACTTTAAAACTAGTAGCTACATCCATAACTACAAAATTTATTAGTTTAATGTGGATGGTAAT
>VDFB02271358.1:670107174-670218680 GCA_007258455.2 Sequoia sempervirens
CCTAAACCATCAACCCTATAGGTCATCAACCCTATACCCTCAATTCTCTCTCGCTCACTCACTCACTGCTATCTCTCCCCTCTAACCTCTACCCTTAACACTTAAATCATCTACCCTCTACCCTTAAACCCTTAAACCCTCTACCCTCTACCCTAAACCCTAAACCCTCTACCCTAAACCCTAAGCCCTCAACCCTAAACCCTCAAACCTATACCCTCAAACCCTAAAACTCTCTACCCTTAAACCTTCTACCCTCTAGCATCAACCCTCATCCCTCAACCCTATACCCTCAACCCAATACCCTAAACCCATCTTTACCCTATAGGTCCTCAACCCTAAACCCTCAATTCTCAACCCTCTACCCTCTACCCTCTATATCTTTCCCACTCCATCCCTCTCTCTCTCAATTCTCTCCCTCTTACCCCTTCTCACTCTCACAACCCTCAAACCTTAACCCTCAACCCTTAAACCCTAATCCCTCAACCCCTATACCCTCTAGCCTATACATTTGACCCTCAACCCTAATCCCCACACCCTATACCCTCAATCATCTACCCTCAACCTTAAACCCTCAACCATCTACTCTAAACCCTAAACCCTAAAACCTATACCCTCAAACCCTAAACCCTCAACCCTAAACATTGGACCCTCTACCCTCAATTCTCAACCCTCTACTCTATACATTGGATCCTCAACCCTCATATATCTTTTTCCCTCCCTCCTCTTCTCTCCTTCTCTCTACCCCATTTTTCCATCCATATATTTATCTATCCATCCCTCCCTCTCTACTCTAATCCCTCAACCATAAATACTCGACCCTTAAACCCTTAAAAACTCAACCCTCAACCCTCAACCCTTAAACCCTCTACCCTCTACCCTCTACCCTATAAACCCTTAAACACTCAACCCTAAACCCTCAACCCTCAACCCTTAAACCCTAAACCCTTAAACCCACTTAGTAAACTCTCTACCCTAATCCCTCAACCCTCTTGACCCTTAATCCCTCAACCCTTAAACCATAATCCCTTAACCCCTATACCTCCTAACCTATACATTGGACCCTCAACACTAATCCCCCAACCCTATACCCTCAATCCTCTACCCTCAACCTTAAACCCTCAACCCTTAAATCATCTACCCTCTACCTTCTACCCTATAAACCCTCAAACACTCAACCCTAAACCCTAAACCCTTAAACCCTCTACCCTCTACCCTCAACCCTAATCCCTCAACCCTTAAACCCACTTAGTAAACTCTCTACCCTAATCCCTCAACCTTCTTCACCCTTAATACCTCAACCCTTAAACCCTAATCCCTATACCCCTATACCACCTACCCTATACATTGGATCCTCAACCCTAATCCCCCAACCCTATACCCTCAATCCTCTACCCTCAACCTTAAACCCTATACCCTCTATCCTCTACCCTATAAACCCTTAAACACTCAACCCTAAACCCTAAACCCTAAACCCTTGACCCTTAAACCCTAAACCCTTAAACCCTCTACCCTCTACCCTCTACCCTTAATCCTCTACCCTACCCTAACCCTAATCCCCAACCCTAAACCCTAATCCCCAACCCCTATACCTCTACCCTATACATTGACCCTCAACCCTAACTGGCCAACCCTACCCTCAACTTCTAGCCTCAACCTTAAACCCTCAACCCTCAACCCTAAACCCCTAATTCTACCTCTACCCTATACATTAAACCTCAACCTCACTTCTCAACCCTCAACCCTAATCCCTCAATCCTCAACCTCGTAACGAACCTCAACTACGATATTTCATCTTTATTGACTTCTAACCCTAACTTCAATGCGCTCCTCAACCCTAATCTCAACCCTTATACCTCAAAACCAATACCCTTATCTCAACCCTATAGGTCATCAACCCTATAATTCTATTCTGCACCTCTCAATTTATATATTGATCCTCAACCTCATATATCTATGTTCCCTCCTCCTTCCTTTCTATTCTACTCTTCCTCTATCTTTCTATCCATCCATCCTCCCCTTTACGAGCATCCTCAACCTGAACCTTTAACCTTAAATACTTCAATCTCGAACTCGAATTAACCCTCAACCCTCAACCCTTAAACCCTCTACCCTCAACCCAATACCCTCTACCCTAATCCCTCAACCCTTACACCCTTAAATCCAAGAAAAATCTCTACCCTAATCCCTAAACCCTCAACCCTTAATCCCCCAACACTTAAACCATCAACCCTATACCCTCAACCCTTAAACCCTAATCCCTCAACCCCTATACCTTCTACCCTATACATTTGACACTCAACCCTAATCCCTTGACCATATACCCTCAATCCTCTACCCTCAACCTTAAACCCTCAACCCTCAACCCTCAACCATCAACCATCAAACCTCAACCCTTAACCCTTAAACCCTCTACCCTATACATTAAACCCTCAACCCTCAACCCTTAATCTCTCAACGCTCAATCCTTAAACCCTAAACCCTCAACCCCTATACCCTCTACCCTTTACATTGGACCCTCAACCTAATCATTCAACCATATACCCTCAAACCTATACCCTTAACCCTCTACCCTCAACCCTAAACCCTTAAACCTTCTACCCTATACCCTCAACCCAACACCCTCTACCATCTAATTCTAATCCATCAACCTCAACCCTAAACCCTAATACCCTAAAACCATCAACCCTATAGGTTCTCCACCTAATACCTCAACCCTATACCTCAACCCTTATCGCTTTATCTATATATTCTAATTCTCTATTGATTTGATGATCTGATCTGGATGATTTTGTTTGATGGTTTGATCGATCTTTAAAGATTGATCTCGCCTGATTTGATTGAAAACGCCGGATTTGATTTAAAGCGGATTTCGATTTTGCGCGAGATGCGCCTGATTTTCCAGAAGCGGATCTTTGATTTGAATGGATCCTGACGATCTGATCTTGATTTGCCTGATTTGCCTGATCCGTCTCTCTCTCTCTCTCTCTCTCTCTCTCTCTCTCTCTCTCTCTCTCTCTCTCTCTCTCTCTCTCTCTCTCTCTCCCCCTCCCACCCTACCTAGACAACTCTAGATCTCTATCTCTCTTAAAATTATCCCTCCCTCTAAAGACATACATAAATGCATACATGCGTACATACATACAAGCATAATACATATGTACATACAATCCTACATACATACAAGCATACATGTACATGTGTAGATACAATCTTACATACATATAGCCATACATACAATATACATGCATTGATACATACATACATACATGACATATGAGAATAATACATATGTACATACAATCCTACATACATACAAGCATACATGTACATGTGTAGATACAATCTTACATACATATAGGCATACATACATACATACATACAAGACATACAAGCATACATGTGTTGCTGTAATTAATTAATTAATTATTACACTAGCATAAGTTAACTTAGGTCATAAATCATTTAGTCCTAGGTTGCAATCATTTAATAAATGGGATAATATTCCCTTCCTTATTTGTAGGAGATAAGATTCCTTCTAGAAGATGAGTTGTCCTTCTAGAACTTATCTCAATATTTAATAATCATCTAGATAGGATTCACATGTTGTCACATGTTGTTAGATCAAGACACATGGCAACATCTCATGTATCTTAGGTTTTCCTTCATGCCTATTTATTCAGGAATCTTGTACATTTGTAATCATGTCATGTCATAATCAATTTGACATCCTTGCATCTTAATCATAGCATGATTTTTCTGCCATTTCTCTCTTGTGGAAGTTTTTGTCTTGCAGGTGATTCTGGGGGGTTTGAGGAGTTCACCTAAACTCCTACAACACGTACATACAAACATACAAATATATAAACATATATTCAATAGAGTAGCATTTAGCATAAAAAAAGACATAATGTGAGCGTGTTATACCATGCTCGCATTATGTCTTGCTAGACATGTTCCCCACAAACGCAAAAAACCATGTCAAAACTGAAATATAACTCAAGCGCGTTATAATGCGCACACATTATATCTTGCTTTGGGAATCCCCAAGCCTTGGGATTGGTATTTTCCTTGGAATACCAACCCAAAGGCTTGGAGGTTATTCCCAATGACCAGAGATGTGTTTTTGAAAATTCTACAATATTTCACACAATCAGGTTCGTGCTCACCGTCAAGATTGCACATGGTTCAATATCAAACAATTTGAACATCTGGGTAATGTTAGGTTCTCTCTTAACTATCTAACAATGTATTTTTTTCACTTTCTAATAATGTTAAGCCTTTCATCCATAATTTTCTTTTGTTTGTGTATCTCTTTTTTGGCAAAAAGTAGCGTTTGGTGTTTTTTTATTATAAATTAATCGTTCATCAAAATTTTAAATAAATTACATTTTTAGAAACTAGACTCCATTCTACAATTTTTTTTTAAAAAAATTAATTAGTTTCCAAAATTTGCAGGGGTAGCACAACCAAAATACTATTAGCTAGCTTTTGGCTGTAGCAATTTTAAAAATATTAAAAAAAAAGTTCACCGTGCTAGGGTCGTACAAGAGTTGCTATGTTATATTTTTTTGATAAAAACAACACCAATTTGTGTGCACGTCCCTCTTTTGAACCCCTTAATCTAAACCATTTTCAAAATAAATTAGTAGTTTAGAAGGTAGACTCAAAGTACTTCGATCCTTATTTTTGTTCCATCTCAAAATTTTGTGTGTAACTATCCTCAATTTCACGTTGAAGGTCAGTATTTCCTGATTTCAGAAGAAGAAAAAAAGTGGCCACTTAAGCCCTTTTTTTGGGAACCATCTTTTTTCACTTACCCAACAAATCAATTACCATTAAAAAAATATTACAAGGCAATTACTTCAAACTATTGCACTAATTAAAGTTATAATGATTTTATTACAAAGTATACCCAAAATTCAAAGTATTATGACTAATATTGTATTTGGGAAAAATGAGATAGTGTATACTATGACCCATTTAAATCCAAAGATAATGAAGACCCCATAATTGAACCTCCACTATTAGGAGACCAAGTGATTGATCCCATGTTATTGGCAGTGAATATGCAAAAGAGATCAATGGTAGTGCACATAGAGATCCATGGAATGAATCCCATTAATACAATTATTGATGGTTTGTTTGGTGTGAACGTACTTCTAGAAGACACTCGAAGAGTTATGGGAAAGATGAACATTTAGCCCCCAACGTTTCAAGTAGTAGGTGTAGACCAACAAGGAATCAAGGTTCTTGGAGATTTAATGGCCCATAAGGTACTTATTGGAACTTATTTTTTAATTAAGTTTTATGGTCATTTGATCATGGAAGAAAGCTTACAATGCACTATTGGGTTGAGGTTGGCTACTAAAAAACAAAGCCAGACACAATTAGAAGAACACACTCTCCATTAAAAATAATGGTAAAAAATACAATTAATTTGAAGAACCAAATAGTAAAGAAGCAAATTATTAAATTTCATTAGATTTAGATTTTGATAAAAAGTGGATAAAGAAGGATAATGATAGTCCAATGGAGCCCAAGACTAAAGGAATTTTGGAATTACAACCATGTTCAAAAGAAACTAATTCTTTTTGTGTCCTATTTTACTAGTAAATAGATGACTTTGAAGTATTTTCATTGAGTTGTGATTTTATCAAGGCTACGGATATCAATAAAGAGGAACAAGGATTTTGTGATAACAAGGAGCCAATGAAAAATGACTTTAAAAATCTTGATAGCTTGTGTGTCGAACGTAATTTACAAGGTTTACAAAATTTGGTATTTCTAGTTCCAACAAAATCACCTAGTTGTACTTAATATTCTAAAATTAACAAAGGTACACCTCATCTAATAATAATATTAATAAATTTTTTGATATCGAGTCTACAAAAAGTTATCTGAAAAATGTTATATATGACCCTACTTGTGTATATTTCAACATGACATCAAAGCTATATTAGAGGATACTTCACAACAAAATTACACAAAAGGGAAAAGTGCCATATAATAGGTCAAACAAAACATAATAAAGTGGGAGAAAAAATAATAGCTAGGTCCCACATGAAAAATTAGAAAGAATAATAATTTACTTTTAAGAAATTCAAATAGGTAGAAAAAGTAAACATTAAATATTAAATTATAAAGGTCTTTTTATTTTTCACCATACAACCATATATAACAGAATAAATTAAGAAAAAAGAAGAGAAGAAAAAATCAATCATAAACTTTCCCCGTGTATGTTCCCCACAACTCATATATTATCCATATAAGTAAAGGAAAAAAATGATTTATTGAAGTTATTATTTCCTTGTACAACCACCCTATTTTTCCACTATATAGCCTTCAATAGATGAGTTTTTTCTTAATCTTATTTACCATGTTATGTCCCAAAACTACTCTCCCAATTCCTAGAGTTTTTTCCCACTTTCAAGATTAGGGGTTTGTACTGAAGAAGGTGAATAGAGTCACCAAGAGAGTTAGGATGGTTAAAGGTTAACATATGAGTGGGTAATCTCTCCTACTCTTTGGGCCAACTTAAATCCATGAGGGTATTCCTAACTTGGTATGTTTGAATAGACATTTAAATTAAACAAAATGAACATTTATATAACCAACAACAATCATACCCAAATGTAAACTTAACCCCAATAACTATCACTAAGTTAAGTTTAACTAGCTATAGAGACCTCTCAATAGTTGATTTGAATACTCTGCACATGTATTTATAGATGACAAAGACAATGTAATCCCTTGAGATAATTTATTTTTGGACTCTTTTAACATTAACACAACATAAACATGTCAATTATTCATTGATAATGCAATGCTTTATTTCACTTAAGATTTATCCCTTCTTGTAACATTGAATCATAAACAACAATATTGTACCAATCTACTTTATTTACTATTGGTGAATGATTTTAATGAATGTATAATGTCAAGATTCCTATTGATCGGTGCCTTATCAAATAACGGTGTTATATCCAACCATGACAAGCAAAGAACTATAAATAATAGCAATGGTATGATGTAAAATAAAAAACTTCTACCTAATAATCCTTCTTTGAACTCATTGATATCCATCTACAATATGTAGAAAACCATTAAATATATTGAGTATGTAATAGATTTAAATGCTTCAACATTTTCAACTACCCATTATAGCTACATAATCAATAAAGGTGGAAGAAAGTTTACAAGAAGAAGAGGCTTGTCACACCTCACTCTAAAAAACAATCTAAAATATAAAAAACCAACTAAGAAGACAATTGTTTGCATACATCTGCTACAACACCTACCAACTTTGCAACTTAGAGAACATCTCTAATGGTGGATAAACTATCAAAAATTGAAACCCTAGACTGTTATGCAATGGGCCAACAAAAACCCTAAAAACCAACACTTTGAATGAATGAAAAGCTTGCATATATATCGATTGGTCACCTAGAAAAACAAGTAGTGAAGGAGAATGAATGGAAATTTGATACTGCAAAGGTCATCCGTGCTCTAGCCATCATTGTGTTAATTTTTTGTATCAAAATCACCCCTTTGAGATCCACAAAAATCTGGAATATTGAGAAAACCATTCTTTTCCCATTTTCCACACCTTTGAACATTAATGGTATTTCTATTCTCACACAAGCGCAAGGAAATCACCCAAAAAATCCACTAAAATAATAATCTTGGATGGCGTATCAATCATTGGGTGTTGCAATCTCAATTGAAACAATTAACTAGGGTATGGGAAAAGCATCATTTTCTCCTTTAGATCCACGCCAACTGCATATAGAATGTTTTTTAGGCACCATCAAATTTAATCTAGTAGTTGTAGGGGAAATTTAGGTCATTAATGTTAAGGTATGGATCATCTACGAGGGTGCGTGGGGTTTATAAGATAAAATGGTGAGAATTTCAAACTATCAAGGGTCAAAGGGAAGTCAAATTGTATGCCAAGGATCAGGGTTTAGAGAATCGAGGAATCATGGGTGACCAAGAAGTCATTCCAAAAGGGATAAAGAAAAGGAGAAGGTCAATATGGGAACCTCAAAAAGAAGAGGATTTCAAGAGCTCAAGATTAGGGTGTTAAGAATGCCTCTAAAGAGATATCGAGGTAAGGGGCAGTCAAAATTTTGACTCTGGTTGATATTAACATAGAAGCAGTGGAGATTTGGGATTTCAAGGAATGAAGGAAATGAGTACTAAGAGAAAAGAAACTCTAATGCAAAAGAAAAATAAAACATTTTAATGCATAGGATTGGAGTTCAAAGAGAAAAGATGTAAGGGAATGGGTACTAGGTTGTAGTATGGATGAAGAAATGTAATGGATGCAAAAGATTTAGATTTTTAATAAACTATTAGGCTTAATGGATCAATAATGCTAAATGAATGGTACTAGGGAATGGGAAACTTTGAAACTCCAAAAGAAGGCCTAGATGGGAAATTATACTTTCACGAAAGGCACACTAGGGATGACAAGTCTAGTAGGGATTCCAAGATGAGAAACTTTGAAACTCAAAAAACAACACAGATGAATTTTACAAGGGCATGAGTGGGTTATTACAATCGATACAAAAGATATGAAAGTATGGACTTCCCCAAAAGTTTGAAAGGCCAACAAGAATACAAAATACCAACGAAGACACTAAAAAAAACCCAAAATCAGACTTCTTATGGATCTTAACAACTTTTGAAAAGTATGACCCATTTAGGATGCCTCAAATCAAGTATCAACAATGGGTCAAATATGACCAAGACACACACAATGAAAGGAACTCAAGAAAAAATGGCACTAAAAATTTGAGTCCTAGCACACTATACAACTCAATCCTCACATGTTGACTATATAGTAGAAAAATAAGAATCCAATTAAAATCTTAAATAATATCTCAACATCATTTATTACTTGTAATATCGTAGAATTACACCTAGGGGAAATTTCATATTTCAACATTTATGCCTAGCATTTATGACACTTCAAAACATTAATGACAAAACCCCTTGGGTCATAATTTTATGATTCTAACCCTAGGAGGACAAGTGGCTAAGCAACAAAAGATTGGCGACGTATTTCTTGAGAATATAGGTCTTGGATGAATGCGCGGCACACAGACATTTGTGCAACGCGCTAGCATCCTGACCGTTTCCCAAGCTCAAAATGTGGAATCTGGAAGGCTAACCCTTGAGACACGTGTCCTGGTCGTTACACTCTGAAAGTAACAGCTATTTGTCACCCTTGCAAGCATTAAACCCTCTTTTTTCCTTCCATTCAAAGGTTGGAAGACAACACACTAGCTCTCATTTATTTTTGCTACAACTTTGAGACTTCTTCTCCTTTGATAGCAGTGCATTCACAGGCGAAGCCATACTGGACTCATGTCCCCTCAGCAACAGCAGTAGCTCTTAAGCAAGCACTTAGTAGTGTGTCTGTGTGCTCTAGAGAGGGACTTAGCCCGTGGGTAATGCTCTCTTCCTTTCTCATTTTCCTTTTACATGCATTTATCTACTCTTTCGTGGTGCACGTTCTACTCCCGAGCAGGTATTGCTTTCACCACACTCTTATCATGGTGCGGGTTCTACCTCCAAGCGGCTATTTCTTTCACCACACACTTTGTTTACTCCTTTTGCATTCCTTTCCAACTTGGCTGTCTGTGGAGGTGGAAACACCAAAGTGGGGTCTGACTAAGGTAGGCCCCTATATAGCCACCCATCAACTTTCTCCTTGATCTTTTGTGTGCAAGTCATGAAAATGAGCTTGGAGTGAAGACTCGAGTGTCCAAGAAAAGGGTAAGCTTTCTCCAAACATCGTGGTATTTCCTTCAATATTTTGTTTTCTGGTTAGTACAGTCCCATATAGATTACTCCTAAGTTTGTAAGTAGGATTTCTTTTTGTAACTTGAGTTCCTAAGTTCTCTATTGCTCAGGATGCCAGTGTGTCTTCTTGATGACAGCGCACCATGCTGACGTCCTAGAACTGCATTGACATCTTCTATCTGAGAGCTCTCTCTTCTAGGATAGGAAACCTTTGATCCGGCTCTCTCAGGATCTTTGACTATTTCCTTCAAAGTGTAACTAGGTTTTGGTTCTTTATCATTTTACTACTCTGAGGTGTATAAGAGCAGTTTGTTCTTTGGTGATCTCTTGAGAAAGGAGAGACCTATGTGCAGTGAATCCCTCTTATATCACATTTTGGTGAACCTGACATGAACATTAGAACTTTATTTGTGATGTTGCACATTTATGATAATGAATTTTCTGAGGAAGATTTTGATATGCTAGAGGATGCTCTAGATGATTTCTTATAAGCGCTCTCCCCTATCCACAAATCTCCTAAACAAGTCTCCTCTTGACAGGCTGAGGGATCAGTAAATTTGGTGGTAGTCTCAGTGGCACCTTTGAGCCCAAAGAAACCTTTCATTTATGTAACCCTAGCTGACCCTTCCATCTATGTAATTTCAAGTCGTAGCAATTCATAGACTTGTATTCAAGGTTTGTGAAAGTTGCGGACTCTACATCTTATAACTTGGATCCTAACAACCTTCTATTCCCACCTCGCAACCTGCTTGTTTTCCACCTTCTCAACCAAACCTTCCTATAGCACCTAAGCTGCGATCAAAGCACTAGGCGATTATGATCTTGTTGAGTAGCTTTGTGTTAATCCGGCTAAGATCTCGCTTTGGGACTTACTTCAGACCGCTCCGGTTTATCAAGAGATGCTTCAGGAAGCTTTACAAAAGATTATCTTTCCTGCCTCTGCTAGCCCTCCGGATGTTAATGCGTTGTTGGCCCATATTCATGCGGATTCACCGAATATTATGTTCCACCTACAAGAACTCCCTCCTCCGGATGTGTAGAAACAAGCAGAGCCTTTAATGGTCATAGTCAATGTTAACAACATCGGTATTAGGCGTACCCTCCTTGATACCGTTTCGGCTCTCAACATTTGCGGTATGGACCTACTACCTAAAATTAAAGTTGATTCATCTTCCTTAGCAGCTTCCTCCTTGTACATACGTGGATTCGATAATGTTGTTCGTGAAGCTCTAGGTACGCTATTACTACCTTTGTAGCTAGGCCCCATTACCTTACCCACATTGGTTTATGTGATGCCCGACCCCTTACCTTACAACCTCCTCTTAGGGAGACCTTGGATCCATGCTATGGGCGTAGTAACCTATAATTTACACCGTTCCTTGAAGTTTTCCTCAAACAATCGAGTAGTCACAGTCAAAGCGGATCTGGAAGTCATTCACCTCTGTAAATTGGCCGTCGTCGATCACGCTTCAACTATATTTACCCACAAGAATTGTATTCCTTCCTTAACTAACAATTCTATGGCATGCTCTTCATCAATGCCCTCTGTGGAAGTTGTTCCCCAAGCGAGTGTCAAAACTAAAAAACCACCTAAAGCAGAAGATCCTAGCTCTCCCACATCACCTTCTAAAACAAATTCTTTCATTTGAGACGATTGGAGCTCCTTGAACTTTTCTGAATTCTTTATCATGGAGTATAAGGTAGACCCCTCTTGCGTGGACCTTCCACGTACCCCTAACACAAAGGTGGATAATAATCTCATGGAGGAAAAGAAGTGTGACCCTATTCAGGAGATTTCTCCTTCCCACACTGAGGATAACAATCCACCTCCTACAAAAGAAATTAACATCTATGAACCCAACAAGGGAAGTGAAAGTACCCCCATAGAGACATTTGACATCCATTGGTGGAATGAAGCACTCTATGTGGATCCACTGCCCCCTGAAGTTTTGCAAACTCACTATGGGTTTGGATATTAGCTCGCTTCTCGATATGGCTACAGGAAAAAAAGGCCTAGGATGTATCAAACTAGGATGTTCCGTTGAAGAGTTTAAGCAAAAGCCTTGGTGGAGTGTTAATATTATTTTAGTTGAACCATTAAACCTTGTTCACCCTGAGTTATAGAGGAAAAGGAGCAAGCCAAAAAAATCCCTCTCAATGTCTTCTCTTCCGATGAAGCGTTAGAGGAGTTTCTAGGCGCCTATTCCCCGTTACCTCCTTATCACCACAAGAGATGTTTCCCGTATCGTTTGCATAACCAAGCGTATTTCAGGGAATCTATCTTGAATATTGACGAGGAGGACCCTCTATCTAAAACCAATGATGACATTGCAACACCTCATCATGAGGACCGTAATTCCCTCTTAAAAGTGGATACTTTCGAGATCTTCATGGATCCCGCATCTCCTGAAAAGGTGATCAAAATCGGGAAGTGTCTCTCTTCAAAAGAAGTAGTTGAACACTTTGATATCTCACGTTCTCATCCTGACATATTTGCTTGGACATATGAGGATATTCCCAGTATTGATGAATCTATAGTGGTTCATAATATCATCCTATGTCCCAATGCCAAGCCGGTTAAGCAGAAAACCTGAAAGGTCAATCCCAAAGTAGCATTAATGGTTAAGACTGAGATAGAGAAACTATTGAAAGCAGGCTTTATCCATCCTATCGATTATTCCCATTGGATTTTGATTATAGTCATTGTTAGTAAGCCTGAAGGTCATATTCGCATATGCGTCAACTTCCGAGATCTTAACAAGGCTTCTCTTAAGGATGATTTTCCACTACCTCATATAGATATGATTATTGACTCGAATGCACGCCATGCATTGCTTTCTTTCATGGATGGCTTCTCAGGTTATAATTAGATCTGTATTAACCTGGACGATCAGTATAAGACAACCTTCACTACCCCCTGGGGTACTTTCTATTACATGGTCATGCCCTTTATTCATAAGATCCTAGAAGATTACGTTGATGACATATTGGAAAAAGTGGTAACCCATTAGGATCATCCTAAGAACCTCTGTCTTATTTTCAAAATACTTCGGCTCTATAAAATGAGACTAAATCCCCTTAAGTGTGTCTTTGGTGTTGACGCCAGCAAGCTTTTGGGGTTCATAGTCTCTCATCTTGGGATCGAAGTTGACACTAAAACTATTGATGCTATCGTTAACATGCCTCCACCAAATAATATCACTGAGTTTCAAAGTCTACAAGGAAAGATTTAGGCAATTCATAGATTCATATCTCAATTGGCTGATCACACCCTTCCTTTCACTCGTCTACTAAAAAAGGATGTTCGCTTCATGTGGGATGAGGAATTTCAAAAAGCCTTTGAATCAATCAAATCCTATTTGGCCAACCCTCCCGTATTGATGTCGGCTATGTAAGATAGACCCTTTTTGCTTTATCTAGATGTGTCACCATATGCTTTGGCAGCTCTTTTAGCTCAATATGATGATATTGGAAAGGAAAGAGCAGTCTACTAATTAGTAACATCCTGGTTGACTACAAAACCCGTTATTCCTCAATGGAAAGGTAGTGCCTTGCTCTTGTCTTAATTGCATAGAATTTAAGGCATCATCTTCTCCATCCTGAAACACACGTCATAGTAAAAATGGATCTTTTAAGACATTTGTTTTCCAGCACTGATCTGGCGGGAAGGTTAGCGAAATGGGTTATGTTGCTTTTTGATTTTGACATAAAATTTGTTACTCAGACATCAATTAAGGGTCAACCAATTGTGGATCAGTTGGCAGATGCTCCCTCATCTCACTCCTTTCCTGGCTTAGATTTGTTTCCTAATGAAAACATTTTTGCAATTGCTCATGACCCCAAATGGAAAATGTATTTTGATGGGTCAAGGTTTCAAACTGGTTCCAGAGCAGGCATGGTCCTAATATCCCCTGAAGGAAAACTAGTTCCCTTATCCTTTTGATAATATTTTCCTTTGTACCAATAACATTGCTCAGTACAAAGCCCTTATAGTTGGCTTACGTGTTGCGGTAGCACCAAAGATCAGACACCTCCATATCCTGGGCAACTCTGAACTTATAGTAAACCAAATAACGAGAACCTATCAGTCCAAGCAAAATAAGTTGTCCCAGTATTGAGACCTTGCCTTGTATTTGCTCAAACAACTTTCTTCTTTCACAATAGACAATGTCCCTAGGAGAGAAAATAGACATGTTGATGCCATAGCAAGTGCTACTTCCTTGGTACCTTCTAAAGAAGATATGAAAGAATACCATTTCATGGTCTAGGTCTTGTGAACCCCCATGATTCCTAAAGAACCTGAGGTTGAGCCCCCTATGTGTTCCCATGTACACTCTAGGGAATGGTTTTCTGATATCTATAACAATCTAAAGACTAGAAACTTCCCCAATGATGTGATGAAAAACAACCGCATTCATGTGAGGAAGCCTTTGGTTCGCTACGTCATCCTGTCTGACATCCTTTATAGGAAGGCCTATAATGGCCTGCTTCTTAGATGTCTTGCTAAAGCAGAAATATCCCCTGCCCTTAAGGAAGCCCACCCGGGCTCTGGGGGTGGACATTTTGGTGGTAAATCCTTGGCGCGAAGATTGATACACATGGGATACTATTGGTAAACAATGGAACAAGATTCCTTTTACTTTGTCAAGAAGTGCCCTCAATGTCAGCAACACAATCGATTCATTCATGCAATTGCCCAAGAGTTAAAAAACCAAACTTCCCATTGGCCATTCGCTAAATGGGGGTTGGATATTATTAGAAAGATATCACCCCCATCTTCCAAAGGACATTCCTTTATCATTACTGCTATGGATTACTTCACAAAGTGGGTTGAGGCTATCCCGCTCTGATCCACAAATTTCAAAGTTATCTGTAGCTTCCTTATGAACAACATTGTTTCTCGATTTGGATTGCCTGCTACGATTGTTTATGGAAATGGTACACCATTTAAGAACAAAGTGAAGTAGTTCCTTGAGAAATTTAACATCCAACATAGGTTCTCCACACCCTACTATCCTCAGTCTAATGGTCAAGTGGAAGCATCAAATACAACTCTTGAGCTTATTCTCTGTAAAATAGTTAACAAACATGGTAAAGACTGGCATATTCAATTGACATACACTTTATGGGCTTATCGCATGATTGTTTGTATGGCTATGGGAACAACACCCTATAACCTCGTGTATGGTGTTGAAGCCATCGTACCCTTGGAGTTGGAAATTTTTTCTCTACGATTTTCCCTCAAAGGGCTAATCGATAATGAAACCTATTGATTTAACCATTTGCATCAACTAGAGATGCTCGATGAGCGTCGTTTACAAGCCCTCGAACATCTTAAAGCTTGCCACTGGTGATTATCTAGATAGTACAATCAAAGTTTACTCCCTAGAACCTTTAAAATAGGAGATTTGGTTCTTTGTGAAAATCAGAGAAATATAAATGTGTCGCCTGACTAGAGAGGAAATTCAGCCCTAACTGGTTAGGCCCTTACATTGTGATTTATGTATATGGCTCAGGTGCCTATGGACTATCATATATGGATGGAACACCTTTAAAAGAGCCTATTAACTCTATGCATCTCCATTGTTACTATGCATAGTGTCCTATGTGTCACCTATGTGGCACTCTCTCTACAAGAAAGAGTAGTGGTACTACATATGTTGACATTGTTCATTAACACATTATGATATTTTTTGTGTTATGAATAATCACGTGCATGTGTGTGTGTGTGTCCACTAAATCATCATTGTATTTAATTAACATACAACCATGTGTGTTTAATTAAATCATATTAGCATCTAATATAAGCATACATCCACATGAGAGTATAACAACCATAGCATGAACATGTGAGAAATGAATAAAAAATATACACATCCAGATAAACAATGCCATAAGATTAGAATCAATGTATCCATATATATATGTGCAATGTATGTATCCAATGTCATGTACTTGTATCGGGCCACTAATACAAAAAATGAGTGGTAGTTGAATATATGTCTATACAGAAAGATCTACAAGCATGTATGAATATATATGTATCTCGCTACAAAAATGATATACACAAAAAATGATGATGATCCCTGAATCACTACGGCACGTGGCTCCCAGAGCCCTCTAGCTCTGGTGGATTCTCTAGAAGCCATGGAAGGGGTTGAACAGTGGTCATGGAGCGCAAACGATGAGAGTGTGATGCAGATAGAGCAGCTCACATCTCTCTGATCCCCCCCTATAAGGAGGATATGTCTAGCTCTGCCTGCCACAACTAGTCTTGCAGTCATTGAACCTCTTTCAAGCTCACAGTCACTGGCTACCCACCGAGGTCATTGAGATGGCTCTAAAGGGCATCACATTCTTGCTCAGTGGCATCAGCCCTCCTCACTATCATGTCTCACTTGGCGAGCATTGTCTGCAGCTTCCTCAACAACTGGTCACATTGCCCTCGCACAGTTGTTAGCTCTATAGTTAGTTGGATGATCTATGCACCCCTTTCCTCATATGTAGTCCGTAAGCATACAACTGACTCGAAACTGGGGGCATGACGCCCCATGAACACCGATCAATATTCCTCAAGGACTAATCCCTGAATCTGTACAATAGGGGTGACCTATGATATACACTGAGCTATGAGCCCAGTCCATCCCTACGCATCCTCTGCAACCACAAAAAAGGAAAATGCATCAGTACCACATGGCATATATAAGATACATATGTCAGAAAATGAAAAGTACAAAACATAAAGCAATGAACCATGTATACCTGGATCCCCTGGTTGCCATGTCGGGTCAGGGTGAGGATCGATACTCAGACCTACACTGCCGACCTCGGTGGCCGCTTTTGGTACTGCAAGCAACACAACCATAGTGGAAGATGGTGGTGTTGAAGAGACAGGTGTAGCCAGTGGGGAATCTTATCTCCTCTGTCACCTCAGCCTCGTTGACGTCGCCTCCTCCTCCTGGGGTGCCTTACCCTCCCTGAATTATTGTTGGCCTCTCCTCCTGTCCTGTGGTGACGGGGCTGGTAAGTCCCCCTGTGGACTAGGGTCCCCTCCTGGAGTACCCTCACCAAACATAGGAGTAGGTCGATGCCTCTCCCACCACCACATGAAATATGCTGCTACACTGACATTATCCACCACCGATATGGGGGGTAGATCATGCTCGGGCTCATCATCATTGGATGGGACAATATCTGTGATAGTGGGGCAAGGGCGGTCCCCAACCCTTGTCATGCTCCTATGAGCCCTGGTATACATGGGAACATCTGTTGTTATAGTCTGTGGTTAGCTATGTTGTCGCATGACCCAACTCCAATAGTAGGGTATGATGACAAAATCCCTACGCCCAATCAAAAAATGATCTCTCTGAAAGTTCCTCAAATACCTATTGTCATCCACCCACTTGAAAAATTGATAGGGTCTCCATCGAACCCTATCTGATGTGAGGGTATCAAGTTGCAACTGCCAAAACTGTAAATCTCTGAACCTTGATTGGCCCATCATGTCATACTAGTGGACCATGGGGATCTGATACAACCATCATTGGGGAAGACCGCTAGTTGAGTGCACATGATGTGGGAAAAGGCCCACACCTACAAAAGTGTGCATGTTGTAAGGCTACGGTACTCATAGTGCACGTACTAGCCTAGCTCCTGGTAGAGGTGCGCAAGCATGCTACGCCCCCAAGAAAAGATGGTCCTATGCTCCACCATCTCTCTGATAATGTGGACAAGGCCCCCATGCAGGTGTGAGCCTCGCCCATCAATCATGATCTAGAAAGCAACAGTTATGACCATAACCTGGTGAATCAATAGTGTTGTGGTCCTTGCTTGGTCATACCAGTGCATGTAGATGTGGCATGTGTCATCGCTACCGTCCATCCTACCTGTACAGTAGCAGACGCTCTCCACTCACTCCAATGTTGATCATGTGTCATCTAGGGCCACTCGCCATCTGCGAATGGGTAGTTTGAGGATCCGGTAGACATCCTCGAGAGTAATGGTCATCTCCCCAACTGGTAACTAGAACGATGACATAGTGGCGTCCCACCGCTCCATGAGGGTCCTAAGCATGTGCTTGTGGTATCTCATCTCTGGCATGGTGAACACATGCCAGAGACCAACACACTCCAAGAGTGTGACCTCATCCTTGGATAAGCAATCCCTCTGCTCACGAACTAGCTGGAATGCTCGCCCTCCAGGATGCTCCCAAATCTCCAAGTACTCCTACCAAAAGCAAGAAAATTTTGAATCAAAACATCGACATTTTACATCAAAAATTGGAAAAATTACTAAGTCTCATGCGTGACATGCAGACGTTTGTGCATCGTGCATACGTCCCACAACAGCCACGGTCACCTTAGAGATGTTAGCGTGTAAGGGAGACGACAACATGTAAAAGAGATGACAGTGCTAATCGCAGATGATAGCACAATTTTAGGATGCAGGCATGCGAAAAAGATGCCTGCACACCTCGTCAGAAAAAATCTTTAAAAATGCATGAAAAATCACTAAAAGTGAGAGTTTGTGACCTACCTGGTCCACCTTGTGACCCTCAATGATGTCCTGGCATAGCTGCTCCAACCTCAACTCCTCATACTCTCTCCTACTAGGCATTTTGCTAACTTTTCTCTCACAAAAGTCAACAATTTGCTTGCGATGAATAGTGAAAATGACCCTTCTAGAGGCCCACCTAGGTATATATAGGCCCCCCAGGGCCCATTTTCCCTAGGACTTGTGGCTTCCTAGTTTCTCCTGAATTTTCCCCACTAAGCTGGGGGAAAACTAAGCTAGGGGAAAACTCAGGAGGGGGCATAAGGTCATCTCTTGATCATATTTTTCTTTCGAATCAATGACTTTTTCTTGATCATTCCTCTCTCCATGATAGCTTTCTTCTAATTTTTTTGAGGTTGACCCAAACATTGAGTTTTGCAGGATGGAACATTCAACAATTTCACAACTGTTCAAATGTTGTTTGTCGAGCTTGGATGTTGGGGGAATCTTTAGTACCGGTTAGCTTGGCTGTGGTAGCCACTATGGTCTCTTATTGTTGGCACGCAAATCTATAAAATTTGAAAATTTAACAATTTTTTTTCTTTTTCTACTTTAGTGAGGCTAATTTTGCTTAAAAGTCAAGGCCACTAAAGTGGGGGAAAAATGTAATATCATAGAATTGCACGTAGGGGAAATTCCATATTTCAACATTTATGACACTTCAAAACATTAATGACAAAACCCCTTGGGTCGAAATTTTATAGTTCTGACCCCAGGAGGACAAGTGGCTGAGCAATAGAAGCTTGGCCATGTGTTTCCTGAGAATACAGGCCTTGGATGAATGCGCAGGGCACAGACATCTGTGCGGCGCGCTAGCGTCCTGACCATTTCCTGAGCTCAAAATGTGGAATCTGGAAGGCTAACCCTTGAGACACGTGTCCTGGCAGTTACACTCTGAAAGTAACGGCTCTTTGCTGCCCTTGCAAACATTAAAACTTCTTTTTTCCTTCCATTCAGAGGTTGGAAGACAACACACTAGCTCACATTATGTTTTGCTACAACTTTGACACTTCTTCTCCTTTGATAGCAATGCATTCACAGGCGAAGCCATGCCAGACTAATGTCCCCCCAACAGCAGCAGCTCTCAAGCAAGCACTTAGCGGTGCGTCTGTGTGCTCCAGAGAGGGCTTTAGCCTATGGGTAAAACTCTCTCTTCCTTTCTCATTTTCCTTTTAGACACATTTATCTACTCTTTCATGGTGCGGGTTCTACTCCTAAGCGGGTATTGCTTTCACCACATGCTTATTGTGGTGCGAGTTCTACCCCTGAGTGGGTATTTCTTTCAACACACGCTTTGTTTACTCCATTTACATTCCTTTCCAACTTGGTTGTCTGTGGAGGTGCGAACACCAAAGCAGGGTCTGACTAAGGAAAGCCCCTATACATCCACCCAACAACTTTCTCCTTGATCTTTTATGTGCAGGTCACGAAAAGGAGCTTGGAGTGAAGACTAAAGTGTCCAAGAAAAGGGTAAGCTTTCTCCAAGAATCATGGTATTTCCTTCAATATTTTTTTTTCTGGTTAGTTAACAGTCCTATCTAGATCACTCCTGAGTTTGTAAGTAGGATTTCTTTCTGTTCGTTGAGTTCCTAAGTTCTATGTTGCTCAGGACGCTAGTGTGTCTTCCAAATGACAACACGCCACGCTGGCGTCCTAGAACTACATTCACGTCTTTTGGCCAAGAGCTCTCTCTTATGGGACAAGTTACCTTTGATCCGACTCTCTCAGGATCTCTGACTATTTCCTTCAAAGTGTGACTAGGTTTTGGCTCTTTATCATTTTACTACTCTGAGGTGTATAAGAGCAGTTCATTCCCTAGTGATCTCTCAAGAAAGGAGAGACTCGTGTGCAACGAATCCCTCTTATATCACATTACTATATGACTACCTATAGCTTCTTTTGATATCGTATAGTCTCTTTTTGAAGTTTTCATACAACTTGTTTGCTACTCTAATTCTTCCTTCATCATATGATCTACCCAACATATTTTTAGCAATTCAATTTATGTTATACAAGATATTTAGGATGCAAATTATTTTATTATTTGACCTCCAATTATTTCATCTCTTGTTTTATGATTTGATCATCTTCTCTTTGATGTGGCATGACCTATTCCAAAAAATTGTACTATATCATTTTCCCAAGAGAAAATTCAATCCTTAAATTCTATTGTGCATTCTATTTATCTTGCTAAAACTATAGGTAGTTCTTTTGTTGCAACACTATACCATTTGACAGTTGGTTCTTCCTTAGAGTAATGTGTTTGTAAAAATAAAGTTGGTGAGTTGGATGAATGTACATCCATGGAATATGAGGATAGTGAACACTATTTTTATGATCAAAGTGCTTCTCAAGTGCTTGTAATATTGCTTGGGTTAAATGATAGATTAGGTAGAACATTTTCAAACTCAAATGTGTGATCAAATTGGGTTGCTTATTTATTTGGTTCTTAGCCATAGTTCATTAAATTATATGGCCACAAACAACTACATTCATTGCATATTGATCTGCATTTTGATTATGTTAATTCTACTATGTTCCACATACTTTTCAATCGTTTGATGATCACAATTTCCTTCATTAGTTTTCCTTTCTACTGCTAGATGAATCAATCACTCTAGATTACCATTCCTCTTTCATCATGGAATAATCACTAGTTGTGGAACAATCACATTATGATCAATCTATTTTGGCTACCTGCATTAAGCATCAACACAAAGGCACTCCTTGCTCTACCTCACTATCACAACTTTGATAAACCTTACCTAATGTTAGTCAATGATTACTTGTTTTTTGTGTCATCTAGAAGATGAATTTTCTTGGGCGATGATATAGTTAAAGTGCACTATGCTTATTATGTTATATCAATATGGTTTTATTTGAATATGTAATTCTTTGTCTCCTTTCAAGTAGTTATAAGAGTCAATTGGTTGGTGGTCATATTCTAATTGTTAATTGTTAGGTTCTTTAAATATACTTTGTATAGTCAAGGAAAGTAGTTTGATTCTTGGTTAATTGTCTTTGGTCTACTTCTATAAGAACTTCATGTGTGAATAAAGATGCATATTATCACTCTATTCATTCACTATTTCAAGTATTAAGTTTATAAAAAAGAAGAGTAAACATGTGGTTTAGAACCTTGCACCACCTACCTTATTTTATTCCTTCTTCCTTTCAATAATGTGCTTATAATCATATAGTAAGATTACATGTGTTTTAGTAAAAGTGATATTCTATGTGTTGTGTTAGGTCCCAAAAACATTGGTCCACAATCCTAGAACATTTCTTCTTACTTTAGGGCTATGTAATATGCTAGCTCAGAAATGACAAACAAAGAACTCTTCAAACATGATTTATATCAATTAAGCACCGAACATATATTGGCCAAAGCAAAACATAGATAGATAGAAAATTGGTATAACAGTCAGATGATGTAAATAGCATTTATCGTATTAAGATCAATCATGAACATTTGGAAATTGATGCAATGGAAATGTAATGGGAGATTGATTATTATAGTGCACAATCATTGCACTGTTGTATTTGAATGATAATATACTAACTTGATTGCCCAGGCCCAATCCTGTGGGTCAATGGGAACTCCCGGATACAAGGAATTTTACTCTCCCGAGTAGTCACTAAGATAATCTCAATCCACTCTTTGTCTTGATCGAATGCTAGCAGGTGACTATAAACTTCCAATAAAAGATAGATCCTAGGATGCTCGCACAAGATCTGATGTGATGTGATTGTATTACGCAACCGCGCCCTTGATACTGGCACTTAACACACACTCATTCTTGTGGCTTGCTCAATGAATTTCGTCGCTATGAGATTTTCATGATGGGTAGTAGATGGTAGCGTTGTAGTATTCGATCTGTACAACCTTCTTAGGAATTGCGACCTTCCTACACTTGGTGATGTGGGGGTAGATGTGCCTATTACTGCCCAAATATGAAGAGGTTGTTGTCCTGGCAAGTAATAACGTGGCTAGAGCCTAGGCTCGGCCACGGTGGGATTAATCGCTCCTCTACTATATTCAGTACATGTAATCCAATGAACGAAGCCTTGAAACTCAGCAAAGGATTTAGATGTAATGGAAGCCAACATGAATTCACAGGTCTTGAGACCATATCTAGACCTTAGCGCAATTTTCCGAGAGACTACATCTTCCTAGATTGCATGGATGCCAACACAATTCCAAATTTGTGATGATAAATCAATCTAGCAAACTTGCCTAAATACTTGATCATGAACACCAACCCAATGAGTCGGCCAAAGAAGAACAAAATTCAAACGTTACTATGGTGCCAATTTAGAAGGTTGGCCAGATGTAAAATTTAAATGTTATTTAATAATAATTTATATTTATATTTATATTTAATATTATTATTATTTAAATATTAAATTGAAGGAAAGGGGGGCCTATCAAAATTAATTAACAAGATGATAAACCACACCTTTATACTTGTTATTTCATTCAATTATGCATAGAAAAACATCAAAAAACAAACATAACTATTATAACAGTAAAAAGATAGGTTTTAAGATGCTGAAAATGTTTTTCTAAGCCTCACTGAGGAATTGTTCACCTAGTGGTGAATGGGTCCTGATAGGGTTTTGAAAAATTTGATTTTTGGGTTATGTTCTTCAATGTCTACAATCCCAGATCCTAGGTGTTCAGTTCCCGAAAGTTGGAAATAAATTTTGTAGCTTAGTTTCCATGATCATGCAAGAAAGATGACAAATTTTACAACTGTGCAACTTTGACAACTTTTGCAACTTTTGTTCTCCAATTGATTTTCAATCTAAAACCTACAATCACACATCAAGAGAAAGGAAAAATGTTACTTTGTTAGGGAATAGGAATTTTCTTTGGTCAAACCCTATTTTGATAATTAAACCTTGAATTGAAATAATGCATAAAAGGAAAGATGAATGAACAATGTAATGCTACAACTCACCAATCCTCAATTGAACCTTGGATTGAAAATTTGAAACTTAGCATGAAGTGGCCTCAACGAATGTAAATCTTGATCACAATACTTGATATGAAAGTGTTACATTTTTTGTTGCCATTGCACCAAAATATCAACCTGTTAATGCCTAATACAACCACTAGATTTATACAAGATCTATAGGAGGTGGTTAATCCATGTCATAAACCAAAGTGCCACATTACACAAAGAATACCAAGGGACACACCATCTTGCAATAATCCCCCCTAATGCAAGCGAGGAGATCAAAACTGTGACCTCACCTCTAATACCAATTTTTACATTGGTGGTTGTCGTTGCACCAAAAGATTGACTTGTTAATGCCCGATATAACCACTAGATTTATACAAGATCCACAGGAGGCGGCTAAGCCATGTCATGAACCCAACCATTGCATTGCACAAGGAAGACCAAGGGACACACCATCTTGCAACAAAAATAAAACCTTGAATATGCTTGAATTGGATCTACAATGCTACATCAACATATTAGCTCAACAACATGCATGATGCATTATGCCTTTGACATGATGAAATGACCTTTGATTGTTTCAATAAACTCTTTAAATTTACCCTTGAATTCCTTCTTGAATGATCTATTTAATGCTCTTGTGAAAGTAATTTTATGATAACTTGAATTTTCTAGGTGAAACTATGTGAAATAACCTTATATTTACACTTAACTTAAGATTAAATCCTAAAATTCAAATAACACAAGCCAACATTAGAACTAGGATTTGAAATTATTAAAATACCACCAAAAACATATCCCAATGGGGGTGTCCTAAGTTAGAGAGGACCCATTTTCCATAGGGAAAGTGGGTCCTAGCATACTTACCTAGGACACATTTCGGGGGATGTGAAATGTCATGCCAAAAGGGGGTCCTAGGTCACTATCCTAGGACACATTCCTTGCAAAAATTAAGTGTTGTGTAATTTCATTTTAAGAGTGTCGGTTTTTATCCCTCAGAAAATGCAATAAATTAGGCTTGGATTTGAATTTAAGGGGCCAATTAAGTTCAAATTAGCCTCAAATAATTAATAAATCCCTAGATTAGTGTGAAACTATAAAGAAACACTTTACAACACCATAAATTAGACACAATTAATTCCATTTTATCATTAATCATTCATTCCCAAATTAAGTGTGAAAAAGGGTTACTTTTTTCTACACTACATTTTGCCCCCATTTTAGTGAGAATATGACCTCGTGTCAAACTCAAACTAAAGTAGACATTCAAGACACTTATGTATGTAGCAATGACAAAGATGCACAATTATACACTATCAAAGACAAAGAAAATAAAGGATCAAGCTTCGACTATCCCAACGTGATGTTGAACGCAGTTGTTTGTCCAAGAAAGGGGAAGGATCAAGCCTCAACTATCCAACGCGATGTGGAACACTTCTCAACTATTTGTCCAAAAATGTTCACAAGTAGAACACGATGTCCACTATGCAAATGAAACATGTGCACTCACTCTGGGGTAGTGGAACCTCAGGTTGTCCACTAGGTGAGTATCCCAAAAGGGTGGCAAATGAGAGAATCATATTAGGCTCCCATACCATATCAAAGTTATCCTCCTGAAAATTTTGATAAGGCACCACAATGCTAAATGCTTATGAATATTATGTCTATAGGTTTTTTTGTTTTTGTTCAAGGGGATCTTGCTTTGTTCATGTAAGGTCTTCTTCTTAGGGAACATCATGCCTAATGTCTCCAAGAGAGGAAAAGTCAAGAGTATCAGATTGCCACTTATGGGATGCCTCGCTTCACATCATGCCACTAAGGGAAAGTCGTACACTTAAAAATACCACACTCTCGGAGGACATCAAACCCAATGACACCACCAAGAAAAGGATGCATCACAAGAGAATGAAAATCACACCATGAAATATGCAAAATGTCAAAATATGTCATCAATGTATGCCCCCACTTTAAAGTAGTTGCTAACTCCAGTGGTGTGAGAAACTTCTTTAAAGTAGCCAATGTTCCAACCCAAGACATGAGAGCTTACTCGGAAATCCCTATACCAAGTCATATGTTCCCAAAATAGATCTACATCATGAAAAAGAGAGGGGTTTCCCCTAAACAATACGGAAGGGATCTATGGATCTAAGGTCAATATGTCTTTGCTACAATGTTATCATAGAGCATGGAAACACCATCATTCCCCAAATACTCATAGAACTAGAAGAATGACACAAAGAGAGTGAAAACAAAGAAAAATCCTTTGAGTCAACATGGAAGGGACCTAAATATCTCAACTCCTTATGTCATCCCAAAAAGGCAAACAAAAGAAAAATGAAAAAGGATAAAAATTTTACGACATATAGAAGAATGTAGGTACATATAAATGAATGCAAAAAAAGAGGGAGATACATCAAATGAGACAACACAAGGGATCACATTACGCACATGAAAATCAACATATAGCAAGTCATCTACATCCTTACTCGGTCGGTGTATATGAAAGGCGGAAAACTAGCCAAAGGGACAACAACAAGTGTCAAACTAGGACAAGGCTAACTAATCCCTTGCCCCCACTAAGTGCAGGAGAAGGATGAGCCAAGATAAGTGATTAGAATTAGCTCCATGTGATAAAGAGAATGATTTGCAATGAATGTATAACATGTAATAGTGAGAATATTAAGATCCTACAACTATTACATGGCAAGGAGCAAGATGCATTCTTTTTAAGGTATTATTTTTATGATATCAAACTTCTTAAATATTCTTTTTAAAGCACGAAACTCATTAGTACTATGTCCAAGAACTCTATGATATCGACAATGAGACATGTTTGTGTTCTTAGGATTTGGTTTTGGATTTTCTCTAATGGGTGGCAATGTTATAAGTCCTTTATTTAGAACATGTGTAAGATTCTTTCATTCTTAGACATAGGAATGGAAATTGAAGCTTCTTGAGTTTATAAGGCTTTTGTTTCTTGCTTGATTCACCAACTTGTTGAGGTGGATGTAGAGAAGGGGGACCTGAGATGATCCTATCATTATTGTGAGGTATTGGTTGTTCTTTAGGAAGGAGGACACCTATGTCAGGAGGAGGATCTTGATATCCTATCCCTTTTAATTTTTTCAATAGAAAATTGCTCTAAAGTTTATGAATTTCATAATCATTAGTTATGTCACTGTAGACATGAAAAATATATAGATTGACCCTATACACCTGATCCTAATTTTACTAACACCAGTTCATCCTAAATCATCTCCTTTACTAATCATTTAATTAAATAATCTCTATTTAATTAAATTCATGACATCTCATCTCTTAATTAAATAAATAAAATTTATCTAATTAAGTCATCATCTCCTATTAATTAATAAATCACTTTGTTTAATTAATCCTATAGTCCCTCTTTTAATTAAATAATTCAGTTCATTTAGTTAAGCTCTAAAGTCACCTCCCTTAAATTAAATAAATTAATATTTATTTGATTTAATCTAACATCATCCTCTTTAATTAAATAAATCAAACTTTATTTAATTAAGTCTAAAATCATTATTCCTCTCATTTTGATTTAAATTAATCCAAAAATCTAAATCAAATTGTCAAATAAGCTAATCTCCATTTAAATTAATCAAATCATGATTAATCATAATCTCAATCCATCAAATCCTCTAGCTTTTGCAACTTGCTCGTGAAAATCAATTTAATTAATTTATAAATCTTCCTTTTTCATTCAAAAAGGCATCAAAGGACATGGAATATTCCTCAAATTTGAAATCTCCCCCCAAAAGTACTTGTCCATCTAACAAGGCATTAAAGGCCACTTACATGTCCTTTTCTTGAGCCAAGTGGCATTTAATTCATTTCTTCTCTCCCTCCAGCTTGTCACTTCTCGAAATTTAAAATTCCACCTAATTGCATTAATGTGCACATTCATCCAAATGTGCTCCACCTTTGTCCACTCACATGTTGACAAGTGGAATTATGCTATTGGTTGGTGTTTGATCCCACATTCATCCATTTTTCCTATTCTTCCATCTTTTTCTTCTATAAGTAGATGGCTCTCTTATTGATTTTGGATTGACAACCTTAGACATTTTTCATCCACAACTTGTGCAAAGTTATCATCTTCATGTTTTGAATCAAGTTCATCCATTTTCATCCATTTTCTCAATTTCATAGCTAGGTTATGGAGAAATTTCATCAAGGAGCATCAAATCTTCACTATTGATCATCAAGCTTGCAAGGAATTGGGAAAGGGCCATTTTCCACATCAAAATGGCACCAATTCCCCCATGGAATTGAGAGTTTGTTTGCATTGAATTGGATATAATAGCTTTTATTCAAGTGTTCTTCATGTTATTTCTTGCTCTTTGCATTTCAAATTAATCTTATGGGGAATGATGTATCTAACTTGCATATTGGACTAATAATGTGTTTGTTGTTCATGTTTGTGTAGGTCTAGAATCACCATTTATATTTTGGTGCTAGAAGGAGGGCAGATTTGAAGAATTTAACATTTATTTTCACCAAATTTTATTTTTTTTTTAATTCTATGTGTTTATAGGAAATTGCACCATTGACAGGTAAAAATCCACCACTATCAGTCCAACATCGCTATTTATGACACTTTCAAACTACAAACTGCATTGCTCGAGTCATTCTCCTGAGGGTCCGGCCAACTCACACTCCAAACTACGTCGCTTTGCAAAACAGTGCCACAATCATGCTCACTATCCCTCCACATAGCGTCGTTGGTCTCACCAAAGCATTGTTGACACTCTTCAAACTACGCCGCCATCACAAACTGCACCACTGGAGTGGGGTAAAAGGCAGTTTTCAAAAAATTTCAACATGTTTTTTTTTTTAAATTTTGATCACCTTAACTTCTAACTAGTTTTTGGCTTTTGTTTCTATAGTTTTAACCAGTTTTTGTAGGTTGGAGTTATTCAAGAACGAGGGAGGAAACAAAAGCAAGGCTTCTTATGGCATCATCATTCTATTGTATCAAGTGTTTTTGAACACTTTGGGGAGCAATTATAATCCCATTTCTAAGGACTTTGTCATCTTCAAGCTTTTTAGGACTCAATAATTTTTGTTTGGGCTTAAAAAGAACAAAACAAATGGATTAAAAAGAACCTCAGGCAACTTACTAGAGTTTTTTTTAGGCTTTAAAATTGAACAAGAAAATTTTGCACTTCAATAGTGGTGCTTAAAAAGAATCCATTCTTCCTTTGAAGGTTAAAATGAACATGTGCATTTTATATTTTCCAAACTCTTATCCAAAGTAATATCATTTAAAAGGCGTATGCGCTTCTCTCATGCCTCATGGTGATCTTTAGAATCAAAACTATTTTGGTGATATTAAGTTGTATAAGTGATTTCCCCCACACTTCAATTTGGATTCTTAAAATTGAACAAAATCTTGCTAGTGTGAGTGGAGTTTATCGCGTGTGTTCTCTCTTTGTTCATGTCAACAAAGATCGATCGAACTACGGATGTGCTTACTCACTTTTTCTTACCCTTAGAGGGGCCTACCTAAGAGACGTATCTGAAAGGAGAACTCGAAGGCGACTCCAACCGATTTTCCACTCGGGCCGGCATATAAAAGGATAAGAATAAATTGTCAAGTCCTCATGGTATGTAGGCCTTAGTCGTACAGTGTCTTTCAGAATGAGGTACTACCTTAAAAAGTATAAGCGCCCCTAGTAGAATTTATTAAAGCCTTTAGTGTCTTGTTGGGTGCTCACAAGATGCCACGTCCCCGATCACCTTACTTAGAGCCAATTTTTTTACAAGCCCAAATCCTTATCTATTTGTTGGTGCAAGAACGGTCATTCTGAAGCTGCCCCATATTCTTGCAGTTCTTGGTAGAGATGAGAAGTATGCCATGGGACTTTCATGGGTACTAAAGCTTGGCTGACCCATAGAAGTGAGTGTCATGGAGGGGAGCCAGTGTGGTCAAGTTTTAATCATCTGCCAAGAATAAGCGCAACTGGATTTATCTAAGTGGGGATTCAAAAAATATTGTCTCTTGACTATCCATAGGGTTGTGCATTTTCTTGGAATCAAATCAGTTTGCTTGGATCTAAAACATTGGAAAAACAAACATTCAAACATGATCATCAAATTTCAAACCCTTTAGAGGAAGCAAATACCTTTAAAAAAATTCAAGTGTTATTGCTTTCCCTAGGGATTCTATCCTTAGAGGCTTCTAAGCATTTGAATTTATATCTCAATTTTCTCCCACTAAAGTCAACAATAGGGAACTTTTTCTTTAATTTCCTTGATTTCCACATAATGGACTTTGTGGGATAAGAATAAATTGGGACATTAGACATTTAGTTTGAAAACTTAATCAAGAAAGTTTTTGTGGTAAAAATGACTCATTAAGAAAAGATAAGAAGCAATTGGACCCCACACATGTGCTCTTCCAAATGATTTCTCGAAAGATCAAAATCTGAAAACCAAAGTCCAAAGGTCTTAGTCAAAAATCTCACAAGAAACATTTGTCCATGCTTTATGAATTTAGAGAAAGATTGACCTTCAACTTTTACAAATGTGCATCAAGTAACAATCCAAATTTGTATTCATTTTACTATTTTCAAAATCCAAGTCTCTTCAAAAGGTTTGAGTATCTCACATAGGAAGTAATAGCATGTTCTTCAACACCTTGGTCTAGTAAAACAAAGTCTCTCTAAGTCTCTTACGATCAAAATAAAAACACCTTAATCCATCCCTCAAACACCAAAATCAAAATCCATCTCAAAAACAACTCTTGGAAATCTTGAAAAAATCCTTCATGTTAAACTTTAGGAAAATCCTCTTGAAATAAAAAATCAAAATAAATCCAAATCATCTTGTTTGACTAGGTGTGTGTAGATGAATCCTTTTTTGCACACTTAGTCAAATTATCATCTTGTGTATAAGTTTACTCTAGGAAAAAATCCAACCTCTTAGAGTTTATGATTTCATTATCCAAACCAAATCCAATCAAAATCAAATCAAATCAAATCAAATCAAAATCAAAATCCAAAATCAAATCAAGCATCAAATCCAAAAGTCCTAAAGTTTAGCATCCTCCTCAAGGTTCCCTAAGAGTTCCAATAATTCACCAATCATCCATCTTTCATTATCTCATCACCATCCTTTTGATCCTTAATATCTTAGACTTTCTTTTTTGTACCTAAAGTTTAGATCAATCCAAGGAATTAAAGGTTCACCTCCCAATCCTAAAAATTGATCCTCATTTTATGGTCCAAACTAGATCCCAACACAAGAAAAACATGGAAACAAACAAAGAAACATCCACTTCGAGTGACTTGAGCCAAACCACTCTCGAAATAAATCCCATTGGGTCTCACAATCCCACGCTCAATCTTCCTCCACTCCCACAAGATTCTCAAGAGGAAGGTGGCCAAATGGAGGGTTCTAGGGATGACTCAAGATGAAATCGTTGAAATGGTCCAAAATCCTGAGACTCACAAAATTGTTAATGCCATGATGAAACTCAATCCCTCACAATACATGCTAGAATTGGCCAAAGAAGGGGCTTAACTCCCTTCTGACTATGATGTGAGCACTCTTGTGGAGAAATATCTTGGGATTATTCCTCCAATCTCATCCACACCTCCATTTCAAAGCATCACTCAAACCATCCCCCAAATCACATCAACCATTGCTCCAACTCAACCAATTGTCAACAAGGGGAGCTCATTGCTTAATGCACTTCAAACACATCCCCTTGTGAACAACCAAGATTTGGTTGCAAACACCGTCTTGGGTCAATCTGTCCCATTGAATCTGCTACACCCATACGTTTCTCTCACCTTTCATGACTCGAATGACCCATCCTCTTTTCATGCAACACCAACATATCCTCTCAACACACAAACCTCTCTCCCTATTACTTCGCAAGGAGAAGGTAGGCTATTTCGACAAGGGGGAATCTTTGACCCCTCATCATCATCATTTCCCCAATGGAACATACCACCCATCTTCCCACCATTTCCACCTCTACCATTAACATACACACCACTTCTTGGTTTAGGGAAACCCCCTTTACCACCCCTCAATCAAAAAAATCCAAGCAACCCCCCAATCATAAATCAACACATCATACCAAATCCTCTGATCTTGCCATCGATATCGCAACAATAGGTGGCAACCATCCAAACAACACAAGCAATAAACACCTCATATTTGATACCTCAAAATGTGGTCTCCCAAGGACCTATCACATCAATCACACCATCTACCACGCAAACCTCTATCATCAATACAATGGCACCTCTCATCTCAATAGAAAACACCATTCCAAATCGGCCACCACCACCACCAAGACCAAACATGGCCAACCAATATAGCATCACATTGCAAGCAGCTCAACAAGCCTATTAGAAGGCACTTTAGTAGTTCCAAGCTCAACAAGCCCAAAACACGCAAGCTGCATAGCAAGCTACTCAACAAGCACAGGTAGCTCAAGCCACACAACAAGTGCAACAAGCACAACAATCACAGCAGGCTGCCCAAGCTCAAGCTTTGTTGCAACAACAACAAGCCACCCAAGCTACACAAGCAACTCAAGCAACTCATGTTGTATAAGCTGTAGAAGTTGCACATTCTACCCAGGCTGTATAAGCTTCCCAATAAGAACAGGCTCAAGATCAATCCCAGTATCAAGCTCAGCAAGCATAAGCACAAGCTTAATACCAGGGACAACTGAAAGCAACACAACAAAAAGCATATTAGCAAGCCCTACAACAGTACGAAGCATAGCAAGAAGCAGTCCAATTACTATCCCAACAACAAGGGTTGTTGGCACAACAACAACAAGACCAACAACAAGCGTTGTTGGCACAACAACAACAAGACCAACAACAAGCATTATTGGCACAATAGAAAATGCAGGCATATCATCAAGCCTTGATTGCACAGCATAGGTTGCAACAAACTCCCGCCAACACATCCAACACTCCACCTATCACTCGAACAAATCCGCCACTTCAAAACACATTCACTCCACCTCCTAATCTGAAAAACAACGTGATGGTACAAAACAAATTGCTCTCGCAGCAAGTGCTTGATATCCAATTAGGGAAAACAAGAAAGACACCAATCAATCTATGCTCCTATCCATTTGACAGGAGCTTTGCAATGGTACCATTCCCAAAGGGTTTTGAAATCCCTAAATTTGACAAATATCATGGGACAGGAAACCCTGAAGATCACACCAGGGAATTCCAAGTACAATGCATGGAGGTTGCATATGACGATACATATCTGATGCATCTATTCCCTCAAATTTTGGTTGGTCCTACCATGGAATGGTTCTCTTGCCTTCCTCCTGGAATCAAAAAGTTCCAAAAAATTGTAGACACATTCATCAAGAACTATGCATTCAACATTGGCATGGATGTTAGCCTAGAGGGACTATTTGTGCTCAAACAAGCTAAGGGGGAATCATTTGCTTCCTTCTTGCAATGATGGCGATCCAAGGCCAACAGGAGCAAACAGACCATGCAGAAGGAACAACAAATTTGCACCATCATTGCTAATCTTGAGAAAACATTGTCATTCCATCTCAAGATGCAATGTATCACCACATATGACCATTTGATCCCCAAGGCACTCAACATCAAACAAGCCATTATTGCACAAGAGGGGACACCCACATATCCAGAACATCAAGACAACCACCTATCCACTAGCTATAACAAAAAACCTTGAATGTGGGCGAAGAACAGGAACGTCACTAATGATGGTGTGGTGGATGCCAAGGTCATCATCAATGCTCCAAAACAAAACACACAATCATACCAACAACCGCAAGGAAACAATAAAAACAACACATAGGCCAACATGGTATCACAACAACCACCCAATAATCAAGTCAACAACCTAAATAATCAAGGGGGGCCACCTCCGCAAAACAAATACCCCCCCAAGAGAAAGTACACAACCCTTGGGGAACCAATTGAATCAGTCATGAAGAAACTGGTAAATGAAAATCTCATCAAAATTCCCACATATGAGAATTATCAATAGCCCCAAGTGAAACCAACATGGTACAATGAGAACCACCTTTGTGACTTTCATAAAATCAAGAGGCACACAACAACCAGTTTCATGAGGTTGAAAAATCTGATCCAAGAGCTCATCGATGACAAGGTCATAAACATTGAACAACCAGCTAGAAATCAAGACCTTAAAATATACATGAGTCTAATGTCAGATCATAACAAAGGGAGAAATCATGGAAAGACCAAGTATGCCAATGTGAACCATGTGTACGATCATGTTGACACATCCATAAATGAATGGGTCACTGTTGTTAACATCAAGGGAGCCAAAGCTGATTGTGGAGTCACCACACGCAGTGGAAAAGTTACCATTGTTGGGTCATCATAGCCACCTAAAGCATCCACCTCAAATCTAAGATATGTTCCTAATGGATACAATGTCTTGGACCAATTGAAAAGAACCCTTGCTCAGATCTCCATCATGGAGTTACTGAAGATATCACTTGCACATAGAAAAATCCTAGAGGAAGCATTGGCTTCGTCCACCATCTTTGCAAATCTTTATGTTGACCAGTTCCAAGCTATGGTCAGACACATCACCACCCTGAATCTCCCAACATCCTCTGATCAAGAATTTACCACCAAACCATCTCATAATCGTGTGCTCCATGTTGAAGTCCTCGTTCATAAAAACAAAGTCAAAAGGGTCTTGGTGGATGGGGGTGTAGGTCTAAATATTTGTTCGCTCAAACTAATAAAGAATTTGGGATTCTCCGACGATGCCATTGAAAAGGGTAAGGGTATCACAATTAGATCATATGATGATCAAGAAAGAGTGTCTCAAGGCACTATTCAACTCCCTATTCAATTAGGGCCAACGATTATGGAAACCACATGCTAGGTTCTTAACCTTGATTTACCTTATAACATCCTCCTGGGGTGTTCATGGATCCATGGGATGCAAGTTTCCACATCAACCTTCCATCAATGCATCAAATTCCCATATCAAAATCAAGAGGTCATGGTTTATGGTGATCCCAAACCCTTTACTTACTGCAAGAACCTGGAAGCAAAATACTATAAAATCCCCCAATTTCCAAAGAACAATGAAGGACCTACAACTCTGTATGTAGACCCAGCTACCTTGGCCTCCACTTCCGAGACAAAGACACCCACCATCCCTGATATCTCTAAAATCAAGGTCATTATCCAAGACAATGGGTGTGGGGATTATAAAATTAAGAAAATTTCTTTCATCATAGGAGAGTTACCGCAATCTCCTAGGTCTCATGGGAAACTCCAACCAACTAAAACATCATCCCAAACCTTCAGAGAAGACCCTTCTATATTTAGATGTTGGGGAGGTCTAAGTTGGGAGATAGTAGATGAAAAAGACATATCAAGATTACTATACCAAGATGAGAGGCCCGCGCCTAATCTTCCCATGGATGAGAGCATCAAAGGATTACAAATGATGCTTGGTATGGGCTATAACAGAAACAAAAAACTTGGATAGAATGAAAATGGTCTTCTAGTACCTCTCATTTCGAAGAAGTGTATGAGAAATCTTGGCCTCAAATGTACCCCTCTGAAGGTGACCATACTTGGAAAAGGTGCCTCGGTTAGAAAGGTCAAAACTCCCCCTTAGCTATCAACATCAGCCCTTCAGTTACCAATATCCATAGGTCGAGTCATAGATAACTTTACCTTTGACATAACTGATGTATGCAATAGTGATGAGCACCCCATAACTGACTTGCCTATGCTATTTGAGGATTCCTCCCTTCTCATGATTAGTACCCTGTCTTTTGAGTCAGATCATCAAACCCATGAAATAAACTTAGTCTATCCCCAACTCATCGATTACGACCAACAAGGACCACTAGTTTTGGACACATTCAAAAACGATGATGCACTCTCAGAATTCATGGGATTGTGAGATACAATACCATACGAAGATCACAAAGTTGGATTTGACATCATACTAGACACACATGCCTATTATGGGGAATGATTGAATCCTTTAGTTGAAAAAGTGAAAATCTGAGAATAATCTCTAGGTCTTTGAGTGAAAACCACATTGTGGCACTCTCTGACCCAAAAACAGTAAAAATAAAGGACACATCCAATGGTGAAAACCTCTCTAAGGCGTCGGAGGATGAAGGATTCAATATTCCTCTTAGTGCCATTCATCAAGAGAAGTCAGTAGTATTAGCAGAGAAGTGCAATCCAGTCAACCTAGGAATAGAGGAAACGTCACATATCACCTTCTATGCAAAATCACTTCTGACAGAAGAGAAAGAACTCTTAGCTTCCTTTCTAAAAGAAAGAAAGATAAAATTTGCATGGACCTATGCCGACATTTCGGGCCTTGATCCGGATGTTGTGGTCCACCACCTAGTTGTTTATCTCGAAGCAAAGACAGTGAGACAAAAGCTAAGAAAGATGCATCCCCAGATAGCATTGTTGGTCAAGATGGAATTACAAAAGCTTCTAGATGTAGGATTCATATGACCCATTGATTATCTAGAGTGGGTCTCAAATCTTGTACCTGTTTCAAAGCCCACTAGGGGCATCCGCATCTGCACGGACTTTAGAGACCTCAACAAAGCATGTCCCAAGGATGATTTCCCTCTACCAAATACTCACATGATTGTGGATATGACAACATGACATGAGATGGTATCATTAATGGATGGATTCTCAGGTTACAACTAGATCGTGATAGCAAAACATGACCAACATAAAATGGCTTTCACTTGCCCATGGGGGACATATTGCTGGAATATGATGTCATTCGGGCTGAAAAATGTGGAATCTACCTATCAAAGGGCCATGACACTAATATTTCATGATATGATCCATAAAACTGTGGAAGGTTATGTGGATGACATATTGGCCAATTCAAAGAAATGGCAGGATCACATATCAGCTATGAGCTCCATCTTTGACATGCTAGAAAAGTATAAGGTTCGACTAAATCTTAAAAAGTGTGTCTTCAGGGTACAATCAGGCAAGCTCCTAGGGTACATCATATCCATGAGAGGAATTTGGGTAGACTCCACCTAAGTCAAAGCAATCCTCAAAATGGAGGCACCAAAAAAATTAAAACAGATAAGAGGCCTACAAGGAAGACTCCAATCTCATCGATTCATAGTGAAACTAGCAGACAAGGCTATCCCATACTCTCATCTACTCCACAAGGGGGTAGCATACAAATGGGACAAGAAATGCAATTAGGCCTTCAAAAAAATTAAGGAGTACTTACACCACCAGTTCTCATGCCGCCAATTCCAGGTAAACCCTTGATCTTATATATATTAGCAACAGAAGAAGCTTTTGTGCTCTCTTAGCACAACATGATGAAAATGGGAAAGAGAGAGCTATCTATTACATCAACCAAACCATGGTGGGACATGAGCTGAATTACACGTCCATTGAGAAATCTTGCTTAGCGTTCGTGTTCGTTGCACAAAAGTTTAGACATTACATGCTAGCACATCAAATAAAGCTCGTTGCAAAGATAGATTCGCTCAAGTATCTACTTTCTAAAGCAATTCTCATGGGGTGAACAACAAAATGGGTTATGATCCTCACAAAGCATGACATTGAGTATTTGGAATGCAAGGCCATCAAAGGAAAAGCAATTGCAGACCAACTAGCACAGGCCCCAATATACTCAGAGAACCCACTTGTATTAGAGTTCCTCGATGAATCAATATTCAACCTAAGTATAGTGGATCATTGGAAAATGTACTTTAATGGATCCTACACACAACATGGGTTAGGAGCAGGGATCTTCTTTATCACTCCACAAGGGGATTGCATACCTAAATCATACAAGTTGTTATTCCCTTGCACAAATAACATTGTGGAATATGAGGCTCTTGTCATAGGGCTGAGAATTATAGTGTAGTGGCAGATCATAGCACTTAAGGTCTACGGTGACTCATAGCTCATAATCAACTAGGTAAACGATGAGTATCAAAAAAAGGACAAGTTAACTCCATACAAGAAGTTGGTGGAAAGCCTCAAATATTTCTTCATTGATATCTCATTTGAGCAGCTACCAAGAGCAAATAATAGAGTGGAGGACACCATGGCAACAATTAGATCACTAGTGGATATCCCATGCAACGTCCCAAAGTAAGAATTCCTCATAGAGTAGCTTCTTGTACCATCATTCGAGGTACCAGAGTCTGAATTTGTGTGTGAAATTGTTGGTCCTAGTGATCACTGGTACCATGATCTATACACTTACCTGAGAATAGGAGTCCTCCCTATTGACATAACCTTGAACCTCAAAAGAGCCTTTGTGATCAATAATTCATCCCGTTTTGTCATCCTAGGAGATACCCTTTACCGTAGAAGCATTGAGGGAACCCTTTTACGTTTCCTAAATGTTGAGGAAGATTTGATTGCCTTAACCAAGGTGCATAATGGCATTTTTGGTTCAAATTCAAGTGGTATGACCTTGGCTAAGAAACTGTTGAGGACTAGGTACTATTGGCCTACAATGGAAAGGGAGGCTCATGATTATGTTAAAAGGTGCTTGCAATGTCAGCAGCATGGGGATCTTATCCATGCACCAGCTTAGGAGCTCAACCCAATTATCACACCTTGGCCCTTTTCACAATGAGGGCTCAATCTCTTTGGAAAAATTACCCCCACCTCATCTAGTGGACATAAGTTCATCATCACCGCCACTGAGTACTTCACAAAGTAGGTGGAAGCCATCCCCATGACCTATGTCATAGGAAAGCATATATCCAAGTTCATCCTGAACTACCTAATTTTCGCTATGGTGTCCCTTAAGCCATTATCTCAGATAACGGGACACCTTTCAAAAACTAGGATGTTTGCAACCTATGTCACAACTTTAATATCCATCACTTTTCAACCCCATATTACCCCCAAGGAAATGGCCAAGCTAAGGCTATAAATAATACCATCCTGAAAATCCTCAAGAAGATGGTCAATGAAGTTGGTTATGATTGGCACCTCCAATTGAATCTCGCCTTATGGGAATACCGAACAATCATTTACACACCAACAGGCGCGACCCCATTCTCCCTGGTCTATAGATCAGAAGCTATACACCCCATCGAGATCTAGCTCCCATCACTGAGAATATCATTGCAAAATCTCATCACAAATGATGAATATCGGGTATCAAGGTTAAATGAGTTGGAATTACTAGATGAGTGGCACATGGATGCCTTAAACCATTTGCAAGTCTACCAAAATTGACTCAAATAGAGCTATAACAAGAAGATCGAGAGTCAGACATTCCAAGTCGGAGAACTAGTGCTGAAGGACAATCAGAAGAACATTCCAAATCTAGATAGCAAGGGAGGGTTTGAACGCAATTTGTTGGGACCCTTTGTCATCACAACAAGCTACAAGTTAGGGGCATATCAATTATCAACACTAGAAGGGGAACCTCTGTAGGAACCCATGAATAGCTCCCATCTCAAAAAAAAATATGCCTAATCTTTCAAGGTATAAAACCAAAAATTAAAAAAATTAAAAAAACATAAAAATCAGAAAAAATTAGAAAAATGATTAAAAACAGTAAAGAGAAAAATAATCCTCTAGTGAAAACCACTTTGGTGGCACTTTGGACAAGTACCTTGGTGAAAACCTGGCAAATAGGTGCCTTGTGTAAATAAGCACCTTCTAGCCACTAGGATCTTCATGGCTTGTTCTACATCACCATCCATCATGCTTTCATCATCCATCACATTCCATATCTCCATCCATCACCTGTTCACATCTGCATCATAGCTTGGTCATGTGTTCATGTCATGATCCCTCCTATTACTACTTAGCCCATTCTCAAGGTCAGTTTGTCCTGCCTGTATTAGAGTAGTCTATTGCATCAGGCTAGGGGCATGTTCTCATCAAATAGGATTCGTGTATATTCTTGAAGTCTTCCCAAATTTAGAAAAATCCAAAAACATCAAAAAATCTAAAAATTCAAAAAACATTCATAAAATCAAAAAATCCAAAAACATTCAAAACATATCAAAATCCAAAAATAGGTCAAAAAGTCAGTCGAAAAAGTCAACAATAGAGTCATCATGTTGAACTATGAGTCTCTGAGCTCTGAACATAGGAAAGGTTGATCTTTGATCATCCCTCAAGACACTTAGGTCAGTCCTTTAGGAGTATCAAAATAAACTGGCAATTTGTTTGTGCGTATCTCATCAATAAATCGAGTCTGTCTTAGTTGAACTACGTGGTCTTTGTGTGTATAACGTAGGCAAGAATAATTTTTTGATTAGCCCTCGAGGCCCCTAGGATAGGTCTTTAGGTTAGAATCTTGGTTAAAATCGAAAAAAATCAAAAAAACATTGGAAATTTTGAAAATCAAAATAGTTGCAAAATCTCAAAAATACCAAAAACAGCCTCAAAACATTTCAAAATCATCAAAAACATCCAAATATTTGAAAAAATCCATCCATCCCCATCTTGCTTTCACCTAAAATAAACATTCACTCATAATAAACAATTGTCATCCTCAACCTTTGGTGAAACAATCGGAAACGAGCCTAATAGGTTAAAAGTGAAAAACTCAAACATCAAGGTCTCACATCTAGGTCAGTAGGTAAACAAGTTGGTTAACTCTTGGTATTAATAGCCTATCATCCATTCAATCCCAAATCATCTAATAACATCATGTCCTAGGATGCATCCTTCCTACAATGGACATCAACATCAGGCATCACCATAGTTTAGTCTTGGCTAGTGGTATTGAAGAACATTAGCTTGTTTGTTTGCTTGATCTTTGTCTTTTAACTTATCTTATTGCGCTCATTTCAATGACCTCTCAATGATGTCCAAACAAAGGGATTTAAAGAGAAAGGAATGGCCCAACGATCAATATATTTTTTTATCTGTAGTGCTTGTTGGATAATCTTGTAATATAATCTTGGTCATGCGTGCTTTGTTTGGATGTAGGGAGGGTGTTTTAGGTGTCTTGTTGACCACATAGGAGGGATTTCCTTCCTATTTTTTGGTCTGAGATGTTTGGAATATCTAAACTATATTTTGAATAATGTTTTGTATGTCAGGTGTGAGTAGGAGTACTCCTATCTGATTGTCGAGTCAAACTCCATCACACTAGGTGCAACATCATCTTGGTTCTTTATACCTTGATGCATCGTGCATATGTGTGTTATCAAGCATAAGGTAAATAGCCCTTTTAAAAATCCCAATTCCTAATAAACAAATCATCATCATCATCATCATCTCTAATAAGGTAGGTTTGTTGGATCTTATTTCTTCTTCCTTCTTTGCGTGCTAACATGGTACCATGACAGTTAATCCAAAACATCACTAATGTGTCCATCCTACATCCACAAACCATCAACGTAATGCATATCATGACATATCATATAGGAAACATTAATCATCTCACATGCATTGCATTTCATCATTGCATAATATAGATTGGTTATTCTAAGCATCTCATAAACCATACATTTGCATCCATTTCATAATCATGAAAGTATTATCATATCATAAGGCATCATGATATCATATCATGTGCATCATTATGTCATCCATACATATTTGAAAAGGTACTGAAAAAAAAGAGAGCATCTCATACATCTCATAATCATAGCATATAACACCATCATCCATATATATTTGTTAGTCTAAGCATTTTAAATCATTTGCAAAACATTAACATTTGCATCCATACATGATCATCATAAAAAGTACATGGAAAAGATACTAAAAAAATAAATACATCCATCCATCCATATACATAATCACTACATCACATCACATAAAAGAATGCATTGCATTGCATCACATAATATAGAATCATACATTGCATAACATCACATAAAATAAAGTCATATCATATCATCGCATCTCATATAGAACATCGCATATAGAAAAGTAAATAAATCCATCCATGCATAAATAGAATAGGACACATCATATATCGGATCAAATCAATCATATCATATATCATCAAAATAATACAACTGTCATGGTACAAAGAATCAGGATCAAATGTGTATGTATCAATCAATATATACAAATTCCCACAGAGCTATCATAAATAGAGCCCATGGACCTCAAAAACAATGGTGTCTCTAATTAAAAGTGTGAAGCTAGCCCTGATGGATCCCCTCACCCGCCTATCTCTTAGGCTGGTCCTGTCTCTGCCCTGTCTGTTGTGAGAAATCTAGCACCTGGGCTACTCGAGGCACTGCCTGATGATAATGAACTCGGTAATACTCTGCCTCTCTCACTACATCTTGATACATGTGTATCGGGAGTGTCCTACCCTGGGATGTGACTACCATACTCTCGAGCAACTGTTGGTGGATCACCTCCTATGCTAGTTGTAACTTTGCAGCCTATCTCTGTTGCACAACCTAATCTCGCTCTGCTCAGGCTTGATCCCTCTCAGTTGTCAGTGTAGCAACTTATGCTTGCAACTGCTAAATCAGTGCATCCCTCTGGCCTGGCTGAGGTGGTGGCAGTGGTGGTGGTTGTTGTTGGTCCCTCAGGGGTGGTTGTTGATCTCTAGGTGCATCTCTATTGATGCCCATCTCTCTGCTACTGACTGTCCCCTTGACCCCTCTACCCTCACTAGTTGGGAGGTGGTCCACCTCTTCCTCTGCCTCCATCTCAGTCCCCATCTCCATCTCCTCAGCCTCCTTTACCCCACCCTTTCCCTCTTGTCCAGCCTCAGGGTCTCTGTCGTGGTAACATTGTCTTGGGCACTATCAATCTGATCGGTGGCCTGAACCAATCATGGTATGCCTATGTGGTGCAGGGTCTGCCTACCCCTGATCATATGGCCATGGCTTGGCCACCAACTATTTGAATGAGTCCACTACATCTTCTAGAGGGATCATTCGACCCCATGTAGTCTCCCTCGTAGTACGAGCAAATATGGCCACGTACTAGTCATCGGGCCTGTCCTGAGTATCTCCAAATTGTCTGGCCACCCAATTAGGTAGATAACACTTGATCATAGTGTGCTCTCTACCCTGAATAAGCCTATCCTTCCTCACAAATAAAATTTGTTGTATGTCATCGTACCAGGCAGGAATTTTGAGCCAAGGTCTCCATGTAAAGATAGTCATCTCATCGATCACCCTCCTCCAGTGAGGGATGTCAGTGACTCTTGTATGGGTGAAATTCAAGCCACTCCTATACCTCCAAACTACTAGATCATCTGGCTCCACATCAACAACTATAACTTGTGGGAAAAGCATGGTAATGTTCTCTCAGGCCCAGATGTGAAGGAAAGTAACTTCGGCCCTAATGGCCCTGCTATCACAATAAGCAGACTCGTGCAAAGCATGATAAAGTGAGGCCAACATCATTGGTCACCATACAAAGTACTCTCTCCAGTAGAGGATCTTCTCCCATGCTAGACCCCATCCTGGACTAAAATATCGGTCGTGCCGATTTGGTGCCACAATGCCTGAGATGATAGTAGCCACAATCAATCAAAATGTCGATACCTGACCTTTGTACTACTCCAGCTTGATCTGACCCTTGGCAAAGATGATCTCATCCAGTCCCATAACCTCATAGCAAGCATCTATCTCAGCATCCATATCATAGATAACCCGCTCTCCATGGATGGGAAAATGAAGAATATTCCAAACGTCCTCTAAGGTGACAGTCACCTCACTGGTAGGGAAGTGAAAAGATGATGTCTCACTGTGCCATCGCTCTACCAACACAGTCATCATGCCAAGATGTTTCCTAATGGAAGGAGCGTATGTGACGTACCATAGCCCTATCACTCCAAGGTGCTCTCGAAGTAGATCATGCAATCCAATCAATCTGCTAAGAATCGAGGACTGGTGCTCACGTGAATGTACCAACTTTGCGTCCTCCTACACCAGTAAAGCCATAGCGTCAAGTTTCATAAAAAATTTGGTTCCCGTTTGAAGTTTTCATGACAAAAACAGTAAAGGCATCATTGTTTGCAAATGCATCGTTGTTTGGAAGCTCCAAATTGTGTCCTTGGAACCCTCTAAATTCCAAACTTCACCATAGCATCACAGTTTCACTGTGCATCAGTTTGGCCAAAAACCCTAAATTCCTAATTGGACCACCGCAGTGCCATTTGCATATGTGGCACATTTTGAAGTTTGAGCCCTAATTTCTAAACTGTGACATTGCATCGTAGGACTCAATAGCAGTGCACTTTAAGGCCGCAGGGCGTCAATTATACCTTTTCAATGGCACCAAACAATGTCGCTTCACTTGTTTGACTTTCTAGGCCTATTATCGTACAAAAATCAAAAGAACAAGTTGGGTTAAGGTCACATACCAGTGGTCCTACGCCTAGAAGTCATTGGAAGACTTGCACTCCCTCCAAAATGTGACAGGGAAGCACTCTTTGCGCCATCTCGAATGAAGGTTAGAGTTCAAGAAATAGAAATCTCTAAAGGCTAAGTGTGAAAATGAATTGAAAGTGACCTCTCAAATTAGGGTTTTTTGACCTTGTTTAGCCGTCAACCTAGGGTGTTAAACCCCCAATCCCGTTTTTGTCCAACCGAGGCTCGTTTTGCATCATTTTTTTTGCATTTTGGCACTTTTTTTGGCATCCTGGAGCCTTTTTGGACCCATCATGTAGCTTGTCCTCTTTTTTTGCAAGATCACCCAAAAATCCAAATTTGTGTCTGATCTCTTGAGGGGGCAATATACCAACATAATTCTTTCATTGGGGTAGCAGTGGGGCATTTAAAAAAATTAAAAAAAAATCTAAATTTTGATCTCGGCAAGGTTATTCTTTGAACCAACACAACGGGTACATTGCTTCAAAGAGGGGCAAAATGTAGACATGGGAAATATAGTGATTGATCGTATACACTTGATCCTAATTTTACTAACACTAGTTCATCCTAAATCATCTCCTTTACTAATCATTTAATTAAATAATCTCTATTTAATTAATTCAACACATTTCATCTCTTAATTAAATAAATCAAATTTATCTGATTAAGTCATCATCTCCTATTAATTAAATAAATAACTTTGTTTAATTAATCCTATAGTCCCTCTTTTAATTAAATAATTCATTTTATTTAATTAAGCTCTAAAGTCACCTCCCTTAAATTAAATAAATTAATCTTTATTTGATTTAATCTAACATCATCCTCTTTAATTCAATAAATCAAACTTTATTTAATTAAGTCTAAAATCATTATTCCTCTCATTTTGATTTAGATTAGTCTAAAAATCTAAATCAAATTGTCAAATCAGCTAATCTCCATTTAAATTAATCAAATCCTGGTTAATCCTAATCTTAATCCATCAAATCCTCTAGCTTTTGCAACTTGCTCATGAAAATCAATTTAATTAATTTATAAATCTTCCTTTTTCATTCAAAAAGGCATCAAAGGATGGAATATTCCTCAATTTTGAAATCTCCCCCCAAAAGTACTTGTCCATCCAACAAGGCATTAAAGGCCTCTTAGATGCCATTTTCTTGAGCCAAGTGGTATTTAATTCACTTCTTCTCTCCCTCCAACTTGTCACTTCTCCAAATTTGAAATTCCACCTAATTGCATTAATGTGCACATTCATCCAAATGTGCTCCACCTTTGTCCACTCACATGTTGACAAGTGGCATTATGCTATTGGTTGGTGTTTGATCCCACATTCATCCATTTTTCCTATTCTTCCATCTTTGTCTTCTATAAGTAGAAGGCTCTCTTATTGATTTTGGATCCACCATCTTAGGAATTTTTCATCCACAAATTGGGAAAAGTTATCATCTTCATGTTTTCAATCAAGTTCATCCATTTTCATCCATCTTCTTAGCTTCATAGCTAGGTTATGGAGAAATTTCATCAAGGAGCATCAAATCTTCACCATTGATCATCAAGATTGCAAGGAATTGGGAAAGGGCTATTTTCCACATCAAAGTGGCACCAATTCCCCCATGGGATTGAGAGTTTGTTTGCATTGAATAGGATTTGATAGATTTTATTTGTGTTCTTCATGTTATTTCTTGTTCTTTGCATTTCAAATGAATCTTATGGGGAATGATGTATCTAACTTGCATATTGGACTAATAATGTGTTTTTTGTTCATGTTTGTGCAGGTCTAGGATCACCATTCATAGTCACATCCTTTGTTAGTTAAAATCTTAAAGCCTTGGCCATAAGTCTCTTTAAGGTTGATAGGAGTGTTGGTCACTTTGTTAACATAAGATGCATGACTATGCATTTGACTAGAGGGACTAGGTTCGCTCATTGTTGGAATTTTAGGCTTAGTTTGTGACTCAATTGCAAGATGTAAAAGACCAGACATATCAAGTTGTGTTGGTTGTTTCATGGAAGGATAAAAAGATGCATTATTCTCAATATTTTTAAGGCGATCATTTATGAATTCATTCATGCTAGCATCATCTTCTCCAATGATGTCAACTTCACAAGGATGCTCATTAGGAGTTGGGTGAGCATGAGTAGGTTCAACTATATTAGTATCATTTCCAAAAACACAACTTGAAACATCAACCAAGGAGAATAAGGACTTCCACACATTGCTAAAACACTTGTCCATTTTCAGTTTTTTAGACTTAAACAAGGTAATTTGTTGATTACACTATGCAACAATCTGAAAATGAAATGTTGTAAATATAATTTTGAATTTAGACAATGCACTAAATGAACCAAATTAAGCTAGATCTAATGAAACAAAAAATCAATAAACTGGAACAGAGATATGACAATAGCAAACAGAAGCACATAATAGAAGATTAAAAATTTTAGAAATACAGATTTAGGTTTGATCAGGGACTCATTAGCCCTAGTGCGAATGGGTCCTATATTAGGGTTTTGAAACTAATTTTTACATATTTTTAAGCCTTTTCTAATGACTTCAGATTTAGGTCTGCTACAATAAGTTTCAGATTTAATTTTATATAAATGCAATGTGAAATACAAGTTGAAAATGTGAAAAAATGATGAATTACAAGACCTAGTTTGATATGCAATTTTTTTTTCAATTTTCAAATGCAAGTTTATATGATCTAAATCATATGCAAGATGACTGGTTTTTTGTATTTTTCAAATTTAAAGAATGCAACAATGTAATCCTAAAACCCTATATGAGATGCAAATTTGAATGCAATCTAAGAGACACTAAATGAGATCTAATTCAATGCAACTGATTGCAAATGAATGCAAGATCTAATCTAAGATGAAAAGAGAGACTTAAAAATCAGAAAACTACAATGCTCAAGAAGTCGAGTTGACCAAAATGAAATGAAAGAAAAGGAAGGCTTATCAAAATGAATTAACAAGATGATAAACCACACCTTTTCACTTGTTATTTCATTCAATTATGCCTAGAAGAACATCAAAAAACAAAGATAGCTATTATTATAGTAAAAAGGTAGGTTTTAAGATGTTGAAATGATGTGTGCCTATTGTAGAAAGTGGTTTTTTGGGCCTCACTGAGGACTCATTCACCCAGTGGTGAATGGGTCCTGCTAGGGTTCTGAAAATTTTGATTTTTGGGTTATGTTCTTCAATGTCTACAATCCCAGATCCTAGGTGTTCAGCTCCCGAAAGTTGGAAATAAATTTTGTAGCTTAGTTTCCATGATCTTGCAAGAAAGATGACAACTTTTACAACTGTGCAACTTTGACAACTTTTGCAACTTTTGTTCTCCAATTGATCTTCAATCTAAAACCTGCAATCACAAATCAAAAGAAAGGAAAAATATTAATTTGTTAGGGAATAAGGGTTTTCCTTGGTCAAACCCCATTTTGGTAATTAAACCTTGAATTGAAATAATGAATAAAAGGAAAAATGAATGAACAATGTAATGCTACAACTCACCAATCCTCAATTGAACCTTGGATTACAAATTTGAAATTTAGCATGAAGTGGCCTCAAAGAATGTAGATCTTGATCACAACACTTGATATGAAATAACAACTTGCATATGCTTGAATTGGATATCCGATGCTACATCAACATATTGGCTCAACAACATGCATGATGCACTATGCATTTGACATGATGAAATGACCTTTGATTGTTGCAATAAACTCTAATAAATCTATCCTTGAATGCTCTATAATGCTTTATAATGCTTTTGTGAAAGTACTCTTATGATAACTTGAATTTACTAGGTGAAACTATGTGAAATAATCTTATATTTATACTTAAGATTAAATCCTGAAATTCAAATAACACAAGCCAACATCATATCTAGGATTTGAAATCATTAAAATACCACCAAAAACATATCCCAAGGGGGGTGTCCTAAGTTAGTGAGGACCCATTCGCGACAGGGTAAATGGGTCCTAGCATACTTAACTAGGACACATTTCAGGGGATGTGAAATGTCATGCCAAAAGGGGGTCTTAGGACCTAGTGAGGACCCATTCTCCAGGTAGAAAATGGGTCCTAGGTCACTATCCTAGGACATATTCCTTACAAAATTAAGTTTTGTGTAATTTCATTTAAGAGTGTTGAGTTTTATCCCTTGGAAAATATAATAAATTAAGCTTGGATTTGAATTTAAGGGGCCAATTAAGCTCAAATTAGCCTCAATTAATTAATAAATCCCTATATTAGTGTGAAAGTGTAAAGAAACACTTTACAGCACCCTAAATAAGGCACAATTAAGTCAATTTTATCATTAATTATTCATTCCCAAATTAAGTGTGAAAAAGGGTTTTATTTCTACGCTACAAATATTATATTTAATCATCATTAAATAGTGTTTGAAAATACTTTTATAATTCTCCCTCCAATGAATCAAATTATTTAGGGGACATGATAGGCTAGAAGTTGTCATCAAGAAAATAACAAACAAAGTTTATCAATAAATTGAGGATGGCTAAAGGCCAATGGTGAGAGTGGGTAGTATTTCTTACACTTTGGGCTTAGCTTAAACTCGAGAGGGTATTCCCAAAGGTATACTTAACAGATTTTTACATCAACAAAAATGTAACATGACTATAACAATCAACAACTATACCCAAATGTATACTTGACCCCTATTATTTGTCACTAGGTCAAGATCAACTAGCTACATTAGACCTTTTTTCTAGCTCAATACACTTAAAACATACACCCATAGATAATGACATCATTATCCCTTAAGATGATTTTGTTTAAAATTGCATACATAGTGGCAAGTTGTATACATATTATATGTGATTCACTAATAATTCAATAGTTCAAGTTTTCTTAATATTTGTCCCTAGTTTGTTAAAAAAAATCATGAACAACATGCATTCTAATATATTCCTATAGTACTCCAACTAATAGGATGGAGGTGATTAAATGATGGATTGATTGACCCTTCACCAATGTGGACTAGTGTCTACTCCATTAGAAATTTAAAGTCGTGAACATTAAAAAGGAAATCCATATCATCAAACAAATAATAAAAAAATTGATTTTCATTGATATGACAATCAAAGATTTCACCCATGCAACATACATACTTAACAATCCATAACTAAAACTACAGTGACCCACATAGAAGAAAGGAATGACCATTACAAAGCATTTTTAATACATTAGATGTTGTCACACATATATCAAATCCTCATTACATTGGTGCTAGCAAATGTGGCAAGAGAAAATACATATCTATCATTACATATTTCCTTGAATCAATACAAAAATCCATGGAGACATGTTATTGCCTAGAAATGTGCATTTCTTGTCTTTCCTACACTTTTCCAAATGCATTCCTTACACATTTAGTGTTTGATGCCCTAGAATTGGCTACAACCTTCCCAACCCAAAATATTGGCTTAATGACCAACCCAAAGTATGATTTATTTTTTTATATATAAGACCTTCAACAAAGTCACCTAGAAAAAACTACATGACCACAAGACAGCATTGTAGCTAATGAATGAATGTAGCAATTGTTTGATCTTGAAATTTATGACCATGAATGAATCCCACCTAAAGATGAACAATTCAGATTTTAGAAAGAGGAAATGTAGATGAGATGTAATCTATTGATGTTTCCAGCTAATGGTCTAGCGTCTCCTAAAGGGTAGCTACTCCTTATACTTAGAGACCCTAGGTCAGTGGCCAACAAACAGGATATGGCTTATTGGAAACCTTCTCCTCTACACTTTAGGCTCTGCAGGACCAAGGCGGGTATCCCTGTACGTTAAAGTAGATCATCACACTACAATGGTGGAAGGCCTTTGATGGGATAAATCATCTACACAACCTTCTATGTTATCAATGACTTCTGGTAGTGTGGGAAGGGAAAACATGAAAGAAAATCTATAGTAAGAAAGAAGGGAAATGTTTTTGAATTGGAAGTTTTTTTATTCTACCCTAGCTTCAAACTTTGTGAATCTCCTTGACCAGTGCCTAATCCACACAGAGTCGGGAATGAAACAAACTCCTACAACAACTCGACCATGGCTTCTCATAACCCTACTACCTTGCAATATGAAACCAACAAAAGGACAATCAGCATATTACTTATTCATCCACATTGTACCAACATTACCCTCATTATCTCTATGCAAGCAATTACACCACTCCTTGAATGATAGGAAAACACAGAAATAATTCAAACAAAAAATGTGTTTGAAGCATCAACACGACCATTGATTATATTGATTCAAAAGATAATGCATACAATATTTGGAGAATATGATAGATTGGCATATATATTTGGAGCAGAATACAAATGTTGTATGGCGGTCATCTGTTGTTATTATAAAGCATAAATCATGGCATTCCCTATCTATGTCCAAAGGACTTACCCTATTCAACTAGATTCAAAGAAAAGAATCACAAAAAGCAAGAAACAGAATCATGGAAGGGAAGACACCTCCAAAACCACTCAATCTAGAAAGTAGAAGTGTGAACAAAACAAAAACAACAAAACTTGCCTTTATAGTGCAGGCATAACTGAGAACTCAAATTCAAACCCCAACCCTAACTTAATCGAAGTTACAAAAAGGATGAGAATCTGATCATATTACAAACATCCAAAGATTCCCCCCAAAATAGAGCAATGACTAGCCATAAAGGCACTTGACACCTCAAGCACACTCCAGCTTAATGGAGCTCTACAAGCAGGCATGGTACTCCCAAGAAATCTGTGATTATAGTCACAAAAATATACCCTAACATCGACATTTATCCTCTGTAACACACTAGTAGGCAAATGGTGTCATTGAGCATTAAATTTTGGCTTGGGAGAAGTGAAAATCCAATCTTTTGTCATCCTAGATCGATCTGGTAGCCCAAAATTTGTTGCGCCATTACTGTTTTCCATTACCTGCAAAGATTCTAATAGTTAGCCATTGTAGTTTAAACTCTAGTCGTAAGATTTGGGATGATGGCCACGATCAAATCTCATTGACAGTTTAAAACATCACCATCCATTTCGAATGTTGAATCCAGGTCGTCTATCACACTATCGTGATGTCGAAGGGACCATACTTCACCTTACTTTGATGTCAATCTTCCTCTTCAACAACACCCTCATCGCTCGTCACAGAAACCACCATATCACCTTGCTTCACAACAATGATGTGAAGCAAGGGCACGATGAACGCTCCATTGTCAGATATTCTTGATTAGATCTAAGCCCTTCATTGCTAAAAAGAAATATCAAGGGAATAATCACACATCGGAGCGAAGCCACCTAGAGTCCCCCCGATAGAATGAACTCTGCCACCTGACCCACATCATGTCCCACCAAGCCACGTGTCACCTCCCTGCTACCCCGCAAAGAAAAAATGAAGGGCCCACCACAACACTGCAGTCTAGTAGGCTCATGCCACCTATCCATCATGTTAGCATCATACCCTACCATCTCCATCGCTCATCACATTAATTAAATGATAGGTCGAAAGGGTTATAGCGATACATGATGCGAGGAACACACATGCCATCACACATTGATGAAAGAGAATACAAAGGAAAAAAGACTACAACGATATGTGATGCAAGGAGATCATCATTATTGATCTAATTCCTTTGCACAAAGATCCAACGCTCATTGCCTACTGCCTCTATATCACGCAATTCACAACAACGATGTGAGTTGCCACATCGACCACTGCCACCTCACAAGCTATCCCTATAACCGTTATAGTGTATCGGTAAACATTTCATGCCGCTTTCATTCACATACCGCCACCCTATTGATCTTCCTCCTAACTGTCATAGTGTAGCGGTAAACCGCTACCACTACCCCATGCCCTTCATTCTAGACCACTGCAACCTAGCGGTAAACACTTCATGCCACCCCCTTACACCCTGCAAGCCAGCCAAACCCTATGTTGACGGCCACGGTACTGCAATAAAGACTTACTCTACAAACTTTTCCCCACAAGCCTACCAAAGACTTTTAAGACCCTTGAGGGAATGTAGTAAAGGAAATTTATGCTTTTTTTTTTTGTGAGTTCCAATAGTGGCTCCTATTAGGGACGTATATTTGACAAAATAGAGCAAGAATCTAGATATTTGAAGTAGACCATGCCAACCATTGGGCAATGGAGTCAACCCAAAAAAAAACACCTCATTTGATAGCCTCAGTCCACCAAATGAAAAAGAGACATCAACATTTGTCTCTGTATTTCCTTAAAGGAGTTGATTTCCTTCAACCAATAATAAGATCTTCAAGCAACAGAGAGATTCTTTTCAGTTGCTCACCTAGAGATTCTTTATTTTTCTCCCTAGCAGGGTCTCTAATCTATTGGTGACTCGGATGGGCCAATAAGACTTTATGATTTTCAATCTCTAGTTACAAATTTTAATGACTCTGATAGGATATTATGCAACCAAATTTCAAACTTCATCCCCAGTGGAGTTGCCAATCTATTGGTGTTTCCAGTTGATGGTCTAGCATCTCCTAAAGGGTAGCTACTCCTTATACTCAGAGACCCTAGGATAGTGGCCAATGAACAAGAGATGGTCGATTGGAAAGCTTCTCCTCTACACTTTAGGCTTTGCAGGACCAAGGTGGGTACCCCTATACGTTAAAGAAAATCATCACACTACAATGGTGGAAGGCATTTGATGGGCTAAATCATCTACACAACCTTCTATGTTATCAACAACTTTTGGTAGTGTGGGAAGGGAAAACGTGAAAGAAAATCTACAATAAGAAAACAGGGGATTTTTTTTTAATTGAATTTTTTTTTATTCTGCCCTAGCTTCAAACTTTGTGAATCTCCTTGACTAGTGTCTAATCCACACAGAGTCAAGAATGAAACAAACTCCTACAACAGCCCGACCATGGCTTCTCATAACCCTACTACCTTGCAGCATGAAACCAACAAAAGCACAATCAACATATTATTTATTCATCCACATTGCACCAACATTACCCTCATTATCTCTATGCAAGCAATTACACCACTCCTTGAATGATACCTGCAAACACAAAAATAATTCAAGTAGCAAATGTGTTTGAAGCTTCAATACAAACCTTGATTATATTGATTCAAAAGATAATGCATACAATATTTGGAGAACATGATAGATTGGCATATATATTTGGAGAAGAATACAAATGTTGTATGGCAGTCATCTGTTGTTATTATAGAGCATAGCTCATGACATTCCCTATCTATGTCCAAAGTACTTACCCTATTCAACTCGATTCAAAGAAAAGAATTACAGAAAGCAAGAAACAAAATCATGGAACAGAAGACACCTCCAAAACAACTTAGGCTGGAAAGTAGAAGTGTGAACAAAACAAAAACAACAAAACTTTCCTATATAGTGTAGGCATAATTGAGAACTCAAATTCAAACCCCAACCCTAACTTAATCGGAGTTACAGAAAGGATGAGAATCTGATTAGATTACAAACATTCAAAAATCCCCCCCAGAACAGAGCAACGACTAGCCATAAAGTCACCTGACACCTCAAGCACACTCCAGGTTAATGGTGCTATGCAAGCAAGCATGGCACTCCCGACAAATCCATGATTACAGTTAGGAAAACATACCCTGAAATGCACATTTATCCTCTACAACACACCAGTAGGCGAATGGTGTCGTTAAGCATTGAATTTTGGCTTGGGAGAAGTGAGAATCTGATCTTTGGTCATCCTGGATCGATTTGGTAGCTCAAAATTTATTGTGCCATTACTATTCGCCATTACCCCCGAAGATTCAAGCAATTAGTAATTGCAGTTTAAACTTTGGCTGTAAGATCTGGGATGAATAGCCATGATCAGATCTCATTGATAGTTTAAAACATCACCATCGATTTCCATTATGGAATCCAAGTCGTCCATCACGCCATCGCGAAGTCGAAGGGACCATACTTCACCTTACTCTGATGTCGCCCTATCTCTTTGACACCACCCTCATTTCTCATCACGAAAACCACCATATCACCTTGCTTCACAACAATGATGTGAAGCAAGAGCACAATGAATGCTCCACCATCAAATATTCTTCATTAGATCTAAGCCCTTCATCACTAAGAAGCAATATCAAGGAAATAATCACACATCAGGGTGAAGCCACCTAGAGTCACCTAATAGAATGAACTCTACCACCTAACCCACGTCGGGTCCCACCAAGCCACGTGTTGCCTCCCCACTCCCCCGCCAAGCAAAAATGAAGAGCCCACAGCACTGCGGGCTATCAAGCTCATGCCACCTATCCATCAAGTCAGCATCATACCCTACCATCTCTATCGCTCATCATGGTAATTAAATGATAGGCTAAAAGGGTTACAGTGATACACGATACAAGGAACACACATGCCATCGCACATCACTGAAAGAGAATACAAAGGCAAAGGGTCTACAACAATACATGATGCAAGGAGCCCATCGTCAATGATCTACTTCCTTCGCGCCAAGATCCAACACTCACCACTTACCGCCTCTACATTGTGCAACTCACAACAATGTGAGTTGCCACATCGACCACCACCACCCTGCAAGTCATCCCTATAACCGTCGCAATGTAGCGGTAAACATTTCATGACACTTTCGTTCACATACTGCCATCCCACCAGTCTTGCTCCTAACTATCACGATGTAGCAGTAAACCACTATTGCTACCCCATGCTCTTCATTCTAAACCACCACAGCCTAATGGTAAACACTTCATGCCACCCCCTTACACCCCATAAGCTTGTCAGACCCTGTGTTGATGGCCACGGTATTGTGGTAAAGGATATTTATGCATTTTTTTTAGCGAGATCCAAAACTATCTACCTACATTCATGGAACCTAAAAAGTAGTTACAATGTGCATGGGTGGGTGAAGCATACTAGAGGATTCGACATGTAAAAAATTCTAATATTTCTTTATGGATTTCTATAGAATTAAAATCCAATTATATTTTGTTCTTTGTTAGGGATTTTGACTTTTGCGAGCCATTTCACATTTATGTAAAGTTCATGAACTTTACAACATTTGAAACTTACTCTCTTTTCTCCTCTTTTAACTTTTGACTTATTTTCATATTTTCTTTGGAATGTCACGCTTTTAGTGAAATGAAGAACTCATTAACATTTATTTCACACTTTCACAAAGTTCATGAACTTTTTGACATTTACAACTCTATAATTTGTTTTTTCTTCATTCAGTTCACACTTCTCTTCTTTGTTCTCTTTGTTGAAATTTTTGTGACGTAACAAACCATGTCACACTTTCACAAAGTTTGCAAACCCATAAACTTTGTGACATACATAACCTTTCCCTTTCTTTTATCGCACTTTTGCAAGGTTCACAAATTCACAAAATTTATGACATTTAAACTCTAGATTTTTGAACCTTCAAACTTCCTTCTCTTTCACTAAGTTCAAGGATTTAACTTTATGACATTTGTAACTTAATGATGCATGTTATCTTTGTCACATTTCTAGGGAATTCACAAACTTCCAAACTCTTGTAACTTGAACCTAAAGGAAAAACACTTGGGAAATTTTGGATTTTGACAACTCAAGTGAATAACTAAAGTATAAGGATGAAAATAATACAACATAGAGAGATAACACAAGGCCCATAGAAAATATTTAAGATCAAATATAAGTGATGGGCCATAATAAGGGAAAGGAAACAAATGGGAAAAAACCAAGACTTAACAAATTTGGAAACCAACAAATATGAGCGCCAACATGTGCAATGTCATTTTGGTGCACATGATGCATTTCCTTAAGTAGTGTTATTAAAGTAATCATGGAGGGAAAAAATGGTACACTTTGCAAATATTTCCTATACATAGATTAGCTTTCATTTAGTAACTTTATATATCTCACCCTAATGACTGTTTTGTAGGGAAAGGGAAACTACCCTTTGGAGATTTCCACTCTTTAGGGTTTGACACCTTTTCCTACTTAACATTAAGAAGGGGGATGGAATGATATGATTGTGAATGGGGGTTTGATGGATTTGAACAAGATATATGATTGAATTACAACTTGAGAGGTGAGTCAACCAACCCTTGACCAAATCTAAAATGAACTTAATGATGAAATGCAATGCAATGACTAGGCTAATGATGTAAATTTCAGTTTTGATGCAAATACAATACACATAGAAAGTCACGAACAAATTCAAAGAGTAGAAATGGACTAATCAAAGTACTATGCACATGTGGTTTGAATCTGGGGCTGAAAATGGAGGACTAAATCACCTAGGGTGACAATGTCCTTTTGATTGAAATTCAAATATGTTTTCACAGTCCTTGGGAGCCAAATCAGAGCTTCTGTTTTCCGCTTGTCGCACTTTCAGATAAATCTATAACTAAGTTTTTGTTTGTTGTCAAGGTGTAGGGTTTTGATTGCAACAATTAATAATTGATCTTCAAGCCTCCTCCAATCTTCTTCAGATCTGAAACCTACACATTCAAAGAGAGAGGAAGGGTTGTTCCATTTAGGGGCTTTCCTTAGTCAAACCCCGTGTTATTGTTTCCATTTCCACAATGGCAATGTCAATGATAAAAGGATAAATGATAGGAATGAACGATGAATCAACAAAGTGTTGCAACTCACCACCCTTTAATGGCTTCCTCAAAGGACTGAAGTCATACAAATCTCCTCAAGGTTTGGATCTTGCATGCTTGAATTGCTTGGAGACCTACAAGGATTAGTCTTCAAAAACATAAACATAAAAACATGAACTCACATACACTTTGACATGATACTTGGATCTTGAATTGTTGTAATAAATCTCTGAAATGTTGCTCTTGACTTGCTTGATAATTACTTGATCACCAAATGTGCTAATAATTTCTATATGTCTCTTGTTAGTTTTTAAATGATGCAATAACTAGGTATTTATATGTAATTATTCTAATTTCCTGAAAATTAAATCTTGAGAGTCAACTTTGGACATTTGAATTTTGAATAATAAATATTCGACATTGACATATTTGAATTTGCACCCAAAATAGGGGGATGAAGTCACCTTATTTTTTGGAAATTAAGGTGTCAGTGGAAAAATATTCAATGAATGCATTTTTTTTTTATTTTCAAGTTGTCGGTAATTGTTTAAAACGAGTCATGGAATGCATAATTTAGAAAATTAGGTGCTCAATTAGGTCCAATAACTTAGGGGGGAGAAAAACATAGTATGAAATTGTCAAGGGTGAATGTACGATTCAACATTTAGCCCCCACTTTAGTCAGAGTAAAAACTTACGATCAGACTCACACTAAAGTAGAAAATATATGTCAAGAGGGGTCTAATTGTCCAAATGTTGAAGAGATAGGATGATAAAGAATCAAGGAGGAGTGCACAAGTCCTTAGGATCCAAGATCCCATGGAAAACTAACATAAGCACAAAGTAACACACATGTATGAAATGCAACAAGACAACATACACAAACGTACACAATGTCAAAGAAAAATGCAAAAGGGGGTGTGGATAATCACAAGCTAGCAAGTTGTGTTATGCTAGGATCCACACCAAAGGATTTCATGACTCACAGACTAACAAAGTCTGATATTTGTTAGGTGAATCACAAACCAAAGGCACCATGGGCTAGTGAAGTTTGATATTCACTAGGTGTGTACCCATAACCATACCAAGAATTATACTCCCTAATAACTCTGATAAGGTTCTACAAAAATGATCAAGATGTTATGTCAACACATCACTAAGTTCAACGCGTGTGAAAAAGAAGAAGCAAAAATGCCAATGTCAATGCATCACTAAGTCCAACGTGTGTGAACAAAGTGAAGCAAATCATGCCAATGTAAACACACCACTAATTCTAATGTGTGTGAACAAAGTGAAGCAAATAATGTTAATGTATGCCCCCACCTTAAAGTAATTGTTAAACACCATGTTGTGAGCAATTGCTTTAAGGTAGAAAAATGATAAATATCCTGTAATAAAGGCATGAGAGCTTATTTGGAAAGCCCTATGCTAATTATATTTTTCTAAATAAAGCTACATCATGATAAGGGGTTACCCCCAAATGCAATGCAACACAAAAGATGAACACATAAGGGATCCACGAATACAAGGTCAGTATACGTCTTCATTACAGTGATATAATAGAGCTTGGAACTGACATCATTCCACCAATACTCATCGAACAACAAACACAATGAAATGATTACACATAAAGAGGACAAACTTTAGGGTCAACATGGAAGAAACCTAAATGTCTCAAAGCCTTGCATCATCCCCAAAAGGAAAACACAAGACAAAAACAACAATATTTATGACATAGAAAAGAATGGAGATACAAATAGAAGAATATCATGATAGATTCGCTTCCTATATCCTTGCACCAATGGAGCAACAAGGGTCAAACAAAGAAAACTCATAAACTTCGACACACCAAGCAGCACAACACAGGAGATCACATCAGCAAGTAAACACAAAGAACACAACAAAGGAATACCGCACATGTGATCCAACCTTAAGCAAGTCATTCGCATCCCAATCTTGCTCACCATAAGGCGGACAACTAGCCAAAGAGACTACAACAAGTGTCGTACAAGGAGCATCACTAGGTTCAACACCCGGTGGGTCACTCTCATCAAGAGGATCATCACGGTTTCCCCCATCTAAGTTCATAGGATTTAAAAACAACAAATTAAGCTCATTATGCACTCGTTCATCAATTTTAGCAATTTCATCTTCGTCATCCAAATTTATCACCATGGGAGGTTTAATGATAATATCAATTGTATGTTCTTGTTCAATTTCTTGTTTTGGCAAAAGTTTGAATTCTTCTTGATTTGTTTGCATAGGTTTTTGATTGTCATGTAATGTTTTATTCTTTTCTTCTAACTGGCAGGCAAGAGCACAACGTCTTCGCCTACGCTCTTTAGTATTTTTGTTTCTTCTTGTGCAATAAATTTCAATTTGTGAAGGTGTAAGGATGGGTTTCTCAACCATTGGTCTCTTTTCTTCCCTTAGGGGAGGAATTGAAGGTACCACTAAGGGTCGGGAAACTACTTTCTCTTTAGGTCTATACACTTGCTTTGTTTTCGAAGGCACAAAAGGAATCATTTGATTGTCTCTTGGTCTTTTGTATGATAGAGGTGGAGGAACTGTGACATATTTACCTTGGTTACTTAGAAGGGCTTTTGCTTTTGACATGGGTCCATCCACAACTGGTGGGGGAGGAGGAACAACCATAGACCTATCATTCTTAGGTGGGATGTTTCTAAGGGATAGTTCTGCTATGAGTTTTGCCTTAAATTATTGATGACCTAAAAAAGAAGTCTTCACGAGGTTTTACAAGTTCCATAGGTTGAGGCCAAAAGTAATCCAGGGAAAAGTTTCCACGAGAAGACAAAGGATTAAACCCACTATGATGCACTGTGTATATTTGATCTTTGAAAAGGAACTTTATGCACTTGTGAATAACTGACAAGACAACATTCATGGAGCATATTGGTCTGACATCAGGATGATGGAGAATGACACATCTAATTATTTTGGTCCAACTTTAAGAGGAAAAGTGATCGAACCTATTGTAGGGCAAACAAAACTATAATAAGTTTTCAACCATGTTTTTTATTGTTCATAAGAAACTTGATAAAGCTCATGCACATACAAGAATTCCTCAATGGTCACATTCTCTAGACACATAGGATCAATGAGTATTCCTTGAGTAGGTTTGTCATTGATACAACCAGCGATATAAAGAAGACCACCAAGTGCATGTATAGAGGCATCAATATGGGTGAAAGCAATATCTCTATTGAAGTGGTTTGGCCCTTATGAGGTTGAACATATATGAGAGTGACCATATTTTCTAGACCATCCTCATTATCATTCATTATCATCATCCTTATCAATATTCATATCATCATTCTTAACATCACAAGCTTGCACATAGTTGGACCTATGGTTTGGCATTAGATTGGTGAAGAAATTTGCGAGTTTTGGTTAGGTGGAGCAACAGACTTGTTTCCTTTATCATTCACATCGACCAACTGGATGTGATTGGAATCGATGAGGTCTTGTCCTTGATGTTTAAGATGGATACATCATTTTATATCATGTCCATGTGTATGATGATATTGACAAAAGGCTTTTGGGTTGAAGTTTGGAGATACAAGTTTGGTTATTCACATGTCTAATTAGAGGTAATTGGATTAAGTTCTTGCTTAAAAGTTGCAACATAATTGAATGAAGGGTATCGAGCAATTGGGTGAATTGTTTATCTCTCAATCTAAATTGGTATGGTTGAACTTATGGCTGCAACTTGTGGTTCAATGAGGTTAGTTTTTTGAGGTGTACTTATCTTGATAAAGTTTGTGTTTTTCTTCTTAAATGGTTGATATGTTGCAAGAGTTTCGCCCTTGGTCTCCTTGTGTTGTGTAGTGCGGCGCTTGAGTTCATGACATGGCTTAATCGCCTCCTGTGGATCTTGGATCTTGTATAAATTTGGTGGTTGTATTAGGCATTAACAAGTTGATCTTTTGGTGCAACGGTAGCTTCCTGTGCAACAATTGGTATCAGAGTCGAGGTCACAGGTTCAAACCCATCACTTTTTCTAGGGGGGATTGGTGTGAGAGTTTCACCCTTGGTCTCCTTGTTTTGTGAAGCACGACGCTTGGGTTCATAACATGGCTTAACCGCCTCCTGTGGATCTTGGATCTTGTATAAATCTGGCAGTTGTATCAGGCATTAATAGGTCAATCTTTTGGTGCAACAACAACCACTTGTGCAACATGATAGTTATTTTGGAGTACGGATTCAGATCGCTTAGGAGTAGATGAAGATGCCTCTTCACACTAATTAACCAAATTCTGATAATCATAGAGTTATACACAAATGTGTGAAGGGACGAATATTTCATCCCAACAAAATCTTATCTCTAATGCTAGGTTGCAAATTTCCAATGAACACTCTTTGAACATCAGCACTAGGAAGAGCATAATTGATTTGTGAGTAGATTAACTGATATCACCCTATGGAGTCTATTACTTTTTCTTTCTTTCTTTTTCCTTTTTTGCATCTCACTAAATCAGTTAATGTAATTTCAAGACCATTGTTCACTTGGAAGTGTTGAACAAATGCATCAACAAGTTCATTGAATGAATGTATTGAGTTATTTGACAATAAGTGAAACCATTCCAAGGCCATGTCTTTCAATGACCTAGGAAAGAGTTTAGCTAAAAGCTTATCCTCAAAGATGAAATCACTACATAATGTCATATAAGTTGATATATGACTATTAGGATCCCCTTTACCATTGTACTTGTCAAATCTAGGAATCTCTATGTTTTGTGGCATGGGTGTCTTCAAGATTTTAAGTGACAATGGGCTCCTTTTGACATATTGTGATGGCTTTCCATTTTGATTTTGGTTCAATGTTGAAATTTGTTGTTGAAGTGAGGTTATGTTTTGTAATAGTTGATTTATTACTGAATCATTACTCGACATGTTTAGGGAATGTGGTGAATACAGTGGGATTATATGTGTGCTTGGTGGACTACTATGTTGTAAATTTATGAGAGGTGACGAGTATTGAGTTGTAACATGTGAGGACAAAAACTATAAGAATTTTCAGTGGAAATACATAAACTTGAGGTTATGCCATTGTTTTGTTGCATCATTGTAGCTACAATTGGGTTTGTGAATGTAGGGATAGAGGCTATGGTTGTTGGGAGGGAAATTTGACTTCCTCCTTGGATTTGAGTGTATCCCAAAGCTTGGGCACAATTAGCCATCGTAGGAATATTGGTATCCACAATGCGAGCTAGACTACGCAAAACCTCTAATCCTTGAGTGTCATTGATCAATTTTCTTAAGTTGTCTATTGTATGGACTATTTGTCCTACTAATGATTCGATGCTTAAATAATCTTGCAATACCTCTAAGTCTTTGTTTAATTGTTTCAATTTGTCTTTGAGTACATGGGCAACAATAGTCTCAACATCCATAAAAATGATTGATTGTAAAGTTGTCATCGGTATGGTAACATTAGGGAAAGAGTCCAAAATGGGCATGGTATTGGCAATACCTTGCATGAAAGAGTTAGAAGACTCAAAATCCACAATGGATGTAACAACAGTGCAGGATGCCATAAGTTTGCAACTACATCTCACCAAAGTATTGACAATAGAACACCAGGTTGTGAAGCTCATGCAAGCTTCAAAACACTAAGTATGCCCACAATGAACACTAAGATGTCAAACAGTCATAATAAAACACTCAAAAGCATAAATTAGAGAGAAAAACAGACAGAGAACACAGAAACAAAGATCCAAGCAAAATTTGAGCCAAAAATAGGACTAAGTTGCTCAGGATGACTATATCCTAGATAGGGTTTTGGAAAATTAAAAGTTTAATTGTTTAGGATATTGTTTAAGGCTTCTAGGTCTGTGTGCAAACTGGTTTGGCAGTGAGTATATTTCCAAATTTTTCTCAATTTATGACAATGTAATTCATGTTACAAGTGTGCAACAATGTTTAAAATGCTTGACAATTGTGAATGCAATTTCCAGATCTAAAATGTAACAATTGATTGATTCTAATATGCTAAAAATAATGATTTTGATACAAATTTGAAGCAAAATAATGCACTTTTTCACTTTTTTGAGCTATATGAAAGATACCTAAATGCATGTAATGAACACTTTCAAGTTTGATTTCAGACTTAAATGACCTAATGTAGATTTGTAGATGCAATTTGAATGTAGATTTGAGCTAAAATGACTGAAATTAACTCTATTGTAACCTATAATGTAATATGATATACAAATTTTTGAATTTTTATGTTTTTTTATGATGCAAAAATGGATGTCTAAATGCACAATGCAATACCAACCCTAGATCTAGAATGAAATACCTCAAATTTCAAAGGGTCTATAATGTTAACAAGTCGGGTTTATCAAAATGTTTTGTGGGAAAAGGGAAACTATCCTTTGGAGATTTGCACTCTTTAGGGTTTGATGCCTTTCCCTACTTAACATTAAGAAGGGGGATTAAATGATATGATTGTGAATGAGGGTTTGATGAATTTGAACAAGATATATGATTGACTTACAACCTAAGAGATGAGTCAACCAACCCTTGACCAAATCTGAAATGGACTTAAGGATGAAATGCAATGTAATGACTAAGCTAATGATGTAAATTTCACTTTTGATACAAATACAGCAAACACAAAAAGTCACAAACAAATTTGGACAATGGAAATGGATTGAGAAAAGTACTATGCACCTATGGTTTGAATCTAGGGCTGAAAATGGAGGACTAAGTTGCTCAGGGCAACAATGTCCTTTTGACTGAAATTCAGATCTATTTTCACAATCCTCAAGAGCCAGATTAGAGCTTTTGTTTTTCGTTTATCACACTGTTGGATCATTGATGGATAATTTTGTAATTGAGTTTTTGTTTGTTGTCAAGGTGTAGGGTTTTGATTGCAATAGTGAATAATCAATCTTCAAGCCTCCTCCAATCTTCTTCATATTTGAAACCTGCATGTTCAAATAGAGAGGAAGGGTTGTGTCATTTAGGGGCTTGCCTTAGTCAAACCCCATGTTAGTGTTTTCACTTCCACAATGATAATGTCAATGATAAAAGGATAAATAATAGGAAGTAATGATGAATCAACAAAGTGTTGCAACTCACCACCCTTTAATGATTTCCTTAAAGGACTGAAGTCATACAAAACTCCTCAAGGTTTGGATCTTTACATGCTTGGATTGTTTGAATTGGTTGGGGACCTACAAGGATTAGTCTTCACAAACATAAACATGAAAACATTAACTCACATACACTTTGACATGATGCTTGGATCTTGAATTGTTGTAATAAATCATTAAAATGTTTCTCTTGACTTGCTTGATAATTGCTTGATCACCAAATTTGCCAATGATTTCTAGATGTCTTTTGTTAGTTTTCAAATGATGCAATAACTAGGTATTTATCTGCAATTATTCTAATTTCCCAAAAATTAAATCCCGACAGCCAACTTTGGACATTTGAATTTCAAATAATAAAATGTTGACACTGACATATTTGAATTTGGAGCCAAAATAGGAGGATTAAGTCACTCTATTTTTCGAAAATTAAGGTGTCAAGGGCAAAGTACTAAATGAATGCATTTGTTTTCCATTTGCAAATTGTCGATAATTGTTTAAAATGGACCATGGAATGCATAATTTAGGAAATTAAGCGCTCAATTAGGTCTAATAACTTAGGGGTGAGCAAAACATAGTGTGAAATTGTTAAGGGTGACAATTTACGACACAACAATGGCATAATAGTAATAAAAAGAACAAGCAATAAGGAGCTCACACTTAAGATAATGAATCAAATAGTAAGAGGAAATAATCCCAATGATCATTAGCCTCCTCTATTTTGGAGTTAGAGGCTAGATTTGATGGTTGTATAGCCATATTTATACATTTTCGTCATAAAATACAATTAATTTTAGAAAACAATATCATATAAAAGAAAGATTTTACACAAACAATCAAAAATTGTATATATATATATATATAATTGCCTATAATTTTTTTTAAATATGATCTTTAATATTTGAACAACTTTAAATAAATAACCATCACCAAAAAAATATTTTGACAATTAGAATCATGATCAAATTTTAACCTTGACTAGAATTCTTTTATTATTTTGGTACCACAAATTCCATCCCTATCATGTTTTTTAATATATGAAAATATCTTTTATTTTCATTATGGTGTGCTAGATAATCTCTTTCAAGACGATCCATGACACAATTGTCTTCCAGTGACAAAAGCATGAGAATGAAGCAATTATGCAACATTATTACTTTAGTACTACATTGTTCGAGAACAAATTTCTAGTGAAAGAAAAGTTTTCCCATTTATTTAGGCGGAGACAAAAGATGATTATGAACTTACGATCAGCCAAGGGCTGCGTTGCATTTGGTGATACAATTCATGTAGATCAAATAACTGGCCACTGCTTTTATACTAAAATTATAAATGATCAAATTTCTTGAAAAAATCTCTATTAAACCGTATTATTTTTACTTTCCTGCAATCCCATTGAACAAAACGGAACTAACGATACAACAGCACTGCGAATTGCAACTCTGAAATGCGTTGTGGAAGCTACCCATAAAATTTCAATGACCAAATGTATGCTTCGCTAATTTGATGAGAGCACAGATAGAAATACAACTATGGGACATGAAATTTGTTGTACTAATGCAAATGATAGTGACTTTACTTGGGTCATGGGGAATTGGGATATTGGACAGGAAAGGATAAATGGGAACAAATTTAGATTTGATTGATCTTAATTTGGGCAACATTCCTTTCATTAAGGCAGCGTAGGAAAAGACATTCTATTTTACTCTGATACATTCTTTAATTTATCCTCACTCCCAAAATAAATAAGCGAATGCTTCATACTGTAAAAAAACTGAAGCAAGATCTCAATATACATACACTGCTCTCTTCAAGCACGAATTCACAAGTTTATCAGCATTTATCGACACAAGAAACTAAGTACGTGGACGCTGTGTCCTGCGCCGCTTTCCACGAATAGATTTGGTCCATCCAACTGCACCCCCCTGCACACCTGCCTCGTGTGTTCTAGGCTTACTCCGTCTAGTGGAACTCTTTCTCTCATTTCTATGGCAAGTGCTGTCTCTACTAGAATGACTTGAAGAAGGCCCAACACAAGCAACCTGTCCTCGCTGTTGGACGACACTTTCTTTTGTGACAGAACTGCTTCTTTCAGACATGTCCTTAACAAGGCTCAGAAGTATATTAGCTGCAAGGTTTTCACGTGCCTCCTCTTCTTCTTCAGAGACTCCTTTGCTCTCTTGTAATTTTATATTGCATTCTTTAGGTGTCTCGGTTGCCTCTGAGGATCTGTCATTGGATGCCATCCTCTCCGTTATGGGACGATCACTTTGCAAAGCTAGCATTTGATTGGGACAGGAAAATTGTGTATTGAGTTGGGTATTCAGGCGTTCAATTCGGTCTCTGTGTTTCAAGCTGTCTGTCTGACTCTCCTCCATATTCTTTTCACCTGACGGAGATTCTTCTTTCTTGACATCATCCAGCTCACTTCTTGGACTGCCTTGGATATTTAAGTGAGTGTTACTGGTCAAAGCCTGAGAATAAATTTCATTGAACCGTTCTTTATCATCAGCCAGTGCACCCTCCGGTTCTTCTATTTGTACACATTCAGTTCTACTGTGGATCCCAGTTGTTTCTATCTGCCCCTGACCCGCATCCCTTTCTCTTATCTTACTTTCTGAGCACATACTTGTGTAAGTGTCTATGGGATCCAGCTGTCGTGCATCTTCCCCTCTACATCGTTTCCCCTCATGGGTTCCTAGATTGTTGCTTCCATGGCCAGAGGAATCAAGGTCCTCTATCTTATTAGTTTCTTTCTGTGATCCCATTCTTGATGCACACATTTCACTCTTGTCAGTTGAAAGCCAATGCATCTTGTGGCTGGCATCTATTGATTTTGTGTCCTCTAAATTCAACAATCCAGAAAGTTCTGTCTGCATCCCTTGCATCTTAAAACTAGTTTGTAAGTTTTTGTCAGGGGCATGCTTCTGAATATCAGGAGTCTTACAAAAGCAAACTTCGTTAGCAAATTTTTGCAGCTCCTTTGAGTCTTGAGATACTGCTTGCCCAGCAGAACATTCACTATGTGAAGTATCCCTCTTTTGTAACAGGGGATAATTTCCTTTACCAGATGAACTTGACTTAGACCCATCTTCATCTTTGCTTTTACTTTCATTGATCAATATTCTCCTCCGTATTTGTTCAGTAGAAACTGCTTCAGTAGTATGAAGCTCGGATTTGCAATCTTTGCTAATTTCTTCTTGCTGCCCTTCTATTTCCTGTGTATCTAGACTGTGGTTACTACATCTTGATACTTTAGCATTAATTTGCTGTTTCTCTGATGTATAGAAAGGCTTTGAAGGCTCTCCCAACGGTTCATTCCCTGTCGTAGAGATTCTTCTTTCTGAGTGATTGTATGTCTGGATATCTCTTGAATCCTTTGTACATCCAACTGTTCTATCAAAAGGTGGGTTGGCTGATGTAATACTAGAATGTTGAGGTCTAAGAAACCCTTCAGGCCCATTAACACTGGAACTTTCATCATGGCGTTGTTTTGTTTTAGCTTGCAAGGACGTAGCATTCTCTGCTTGTGATATAGGCTTTCCAGGAGTACAACTTTCTATGTGGCCATCCCCCTGCATTGATGACTGATCAGCACTATGACATGGTGCCGAAAATCTGTTATTATGTAAAACTTGCTGCTGATATGGATATAATTGAAAATATGCTCCCTGGGGACACCATGCAGCTGTGAGTGGATTTGGCAGAGACCCCATTTCACTGGTTTTATTAACTGCTGGGAAAACAAATCCCTGAGCTGCAAGGGCAGGGTGACCTTCAACACTCCACTGCATGCCAATTGCTGGGATAGCTGCTCCAACTGGATAACCCGTAGGGAAAACCACAGGAGTGAGCTGATTGGGACCTCCATAAGGATTGGATGCTAAAATAGTTTGAAATGATTCTGTTGGACGTCTCATTAAGTTCTCTTGTGTGCTTCCGTTCTCTTCACAATTCTGTGCTTCTTTGTTTACATTTTTCTTATCTATGCCTTGCATTGTGCCCGACATCTTGACGTCTGTCAGAAAGGGGAAAACTCCTTTCCCTTGTACGAAAGGGTCTTCAGAGCCACCAACAAAGTTCCATCCTTGCGGTTGAGAGAAAACGGGGGCTAGCATCCAGCTTGTCATTTGACTCGGAGAATCATTTTCTGGGTTTCTCGAACCTGTCACTGTTGCCTGAACAACGCACCAAACTAGTTAGTTTTAGTTTGTTGGACAGAAATATATTACAATGGGATCTCCCTAGTCCCATTGCAAAAAAGAAAAAGAAAAATAAGGGTGAAATTAACAAATAATTGTAATTTCCCTCAGCTGACTCTTATTAAAAAGGAAATGTTCTATTGTGGTATGATTGAACTCTTTCCATAACAAATGATATTTATTATAAAGATGCCATGCCTATGTTATGTGAGCTTGCAAGTCTTGTCCAACTTTCTTCAAAGGTAACAAGGTTCGTAGTTTTAAAAATTCATATTTTGACAGCAGATAAATATTTAGGAAAACAATATCAGTTGAAACCAAAAGAAGTGGTGATTGCAAGATCTCTAAATGTAGTTTTCGTATAAGAAATGATGACCCTTAAAGTATAATTAAGCTCATAGTATAAGTACACGTATGCTTAAAAATGAGATTCAAGGAAACGTGAAATAAAGTTTGAGCCAAAAATTGGAGAAAAAATGACAGATTAATTTTCAAACAAATATCCAAAACCGTGTATAACTCAATGCAGAATTTTATAGTCAATTGAAGTTGAAGAGAGTAGGTCAATATTGAGGTCTCCCAAAAATTATTGATGTATGTCTAGTGCAGAAAAAAAGAAAATATCTTGTTTTCCTTCAATTTGGAGATGTTTGCTACTATGGTTAAGATGCATAATGGCATTATAAACTACTGCATAATCTGCATAAGCTCTCCCAACCAGTGTTGCAAATCTAGCTATTTTACGTTTCCAAGTCTTTAGAGAAAAGCCAACATGAAAACCAATGCAACACATGACAGAATTAAAATTCATTGGATTACAATTGTCACCAATGATTCATACTTCAAGAGATGGGGGTCATGCTACAATATTTAAAAAGAAAATTTCGTCTCTGAGATTGCTGGAAGTGACAAGATTGGGGATATTATATAATATGGGACATGAAGGTCCAGAAATTAGAGGTGAAAAAAGGAACAAACAAAGCAGAAGGAAGCAGCCTGATTTTTCCAATTTGTTGGGAATCATGGTGGAACCTAAATTTGATGTAGTTTGTTAGCTTCCTAGAAATCATCATCTTAGTATGTTTTCAATGCAATTACACCATGTTTTTTGTGTTTATGCTGTGCAACCAATGAACAGTTTCCCTGCAAACAGTCTCTATTGTATCTAAACAAGTATGAAGCTTTATACAAGATATCTTCCTAGCTAGTAGAAATGCTAATCCTGGTAAAAGTTCGAAGGTGCTTATGGAAAATGTTAGTGTTAATATGATAAAGGTCAATAGTTTCCTAGATAATTCAGGCTTGGATGTACATCAATTGTACATTCAAACCGAATCCCTAATTGTGACATAAATTTAGTGCTGGGATATGTGTGTCATTTATCTAATGTATGCTTTAAATTTAGGTTCCATGCATATTAATTACTCGGCACTTCTTTGGAACACGGTTTCGGAGGCTTGTGGTCTTCGCCCTGAAGACTTGAACATATTTGTGTGAATAAGTGTTTTGTGTTTTGCAAGTATGTGTGAAGAATAAAGGAAGAAAACAACTTGCATCAATTTCTCATGTCATTGTTGATAATTGTTTCATTTGTTCTTTCTGTTCTTTGTTCTTTGTTCTTTTGTGCTTTTTGACATTTTAATTTGTGGTTTTCTTAAAATGGTATCTGAGTCAGTATAGATAAGCTTGGGTGGATATGTCGCCCAAGAGGAGAGTGGAATGACCTTTTAACAACCCCATCAAGTCATATAACCTAGTAATTCCACAAGAGATCGGAACAAATTGTTACAACTTACCTTGCTCTTTTCTCCACACCTCAACGATACAAAGCCACATTTTTTACACAAGTATGCACAAAAGTTTTCAAGGCCCACAACTATTTGCTAGAATTATGTGCTTCCTTAGCCATGTGTTTCAAAACCATGTGCCAAACCTATATTGCTTGAATCCATATTTAAAGCATACAAATAAAATGTAGATTAGTGATTGGCATAACCTCTAAGCAACCATGGTCAATATCTAAGCCATTTGTAGTTAGAGCCCACATATAAAATGTATGTAAGTAATTGACACACATTTGAAAAATCTCATGGTTGGAAACACATCTAAAGCTCCATATCCACAGAAATTTTTTTGGATCTCCCAAGTTCCTAGATCAATGGTACTTCTCTATAATGACAAGCTTCGGCAATGCATATGCTTCATTGTCTGGAGTGTTGCATTTGATCAATACACTTTTCCAAACTGCACCATCTCTCAGACAAAACGCTAATATAGATTGATGCTCTTAGATCATACATGATAAGTGGGATTCTTCACCAATGTCATTTCACTTTGTGTATCACATTCAATCATTACTGAAAACTGATCCTATCCAATGTCCTTACACAGTTTCTGCACACATACGCCACTTTACAAGCTTAAGTAGCTACTATATACTTGGCTTCAGTTTTGGATAATGCCACTGCTGTCTGTTCTTAGCCACCTAGCTCATCCAAACTGGATAGTAGTGCAATCTAGGCAAGCAGGTCTAATGAAGGACTACCCTACCTAGAAACCACTCACACTCAAATAAGATCATATTCCAACCGAAAGCCTCAAAACACTACTATTTTATTAATTCAAAAGAAAACTGCCCTTACATGCTAGAATAGGCTGATAAGAAACCTGTCTCACTAGCTAAACACAATCCCACATACCCTGCCTATTATGGCTTACAACAAGGTACATGAACTTATTGATTTTATGGTTCAGAAATAAACTACAAGACTGATTTCATCTTCCACCTCTTGACTTCTGTCTATCTTTTGTTCCCTCTCAGTCTCAAGGAACTTCTATGACTATCCACTAGCCACCTCACCTCAATGACTAAACTCTGGTGGATCAACCTCTACACTTTTCTCTATTAGCTATCCTCAAGTCAATCCCTCTCTCATCCTCTTCCTTGTGCAAATTATCTCTTTTGTGCTTTGTGACATTTTTTCTTCTGTAGTTTTCTTAAAATGGTATCTTAGTCAGTATAGATAAGCTTTGGCAGATATATGGCTTGAGAAGAGAGTGGATTGACCTTTTAACACCCCTATAAGTCATATAACCTAGTTTTGATACCATCTTGAGAACCTCCATTAGTTAAAATTCCACAAGAGATTAGAACATATTGTTATCTTTCTCTTTTCTCCACACCTCCTCAATGATACAAGCCACGTGTTTTACACAAGTATGCACAAAAGTTTTCAAGGCCTAAAACTATTTGCTAAAATTGTGTGCTTCCGTAGCCATGGGTTTCAAAACCATGCAACGCCAAAACCATGTGCCAAACCTATATTGCTTCAATGAATCTATAAATGAGCCGTACACAATAAATGTCAATTGGTGATTGGTATAATGTCTAAGCAACCTTGGTCACTATCTAATCCATCTGTAATCAAAGGCCACATGTTAAATGTGAGGGATGGTAAACATCCCACCAATTTTCTAATTGACAATCTTATCTAATGCTCCATATCCAAGAAAAAATTTCAAAACTTCTAAATTCCTATATCAATTGTACTTCTCTACTGACAGGCTTTATTGCTGTATATGCTACATTGTCTAGAGTGTTGCATTTGATCAATGCCACCTTCCCAAATTGCACCATCTTTCAAACAAAATGCTAATACAGGTATATCTTCTTAGATCATGCATTATAAGTGGGATTCTTCACCAAAGCCACCTCACATTGAGTATCTCATTCAATCGTTATTGTTTCCTAATCCACTCCAATGTCTTTATAGTCTCTGCAAGCATACACCCCTATACAGGCTTAAATAGCAACTCTATGCTTGGCTTCAACTTTGGATAATGCTATTGTTGTTTGTTTTTGGCCATCTAGCTCACAACATCTCCAAACAGTATAGTGATCTAGTCTAGTCAAGGGAGTCTAATGAAGGTGTAATGTCTCAAATCAGACAACTCTAGAAAATGGATGATTTATCAAACATGTGCAAGCTGAAACAATAATCAAAGGACCAATGTAAATGCCAAATCCTAGTTGATTAGCAATAATGCAATATTGCAAACCCATGAAAATCAAACTTACACTTCCACAACAACAAATTCAAACTTTCATAATGCAAGTATACATCCTCAAATGCAACATAAACAACAGATATGAATTGTATGTGTCAAATACATCAAGTATAATTGCTTATCTATAACTGATTTCTTATAGAAAGTGATACTAGCATTCACTAATGTTTATATGAAACCTTTATACATTGAAATTAACCAAATATGAAAGTAGAATTGGAAAATCAGTTACTGAATAAATTACAACATCAGCAATAAACATGGAAACACCAACATAGAAACCCCGGATTTGATTTTCATTTATGACGGTCAATGTAATCAGCAATATATATGCAACAGCAGCAACAAACCCTCATAAATTACCCATATTAAGTTTGAAAATGATTTGACAATTTTATATGCAACAGCAGCAACAAACCCTCATAAATTACCTATATTAAGTTTGAAAATGATTTGACAATTTTATAGGTAATTTATGAGGGTTTGTTGCTGCTGTTGCATATATTATTGCTGATTACATTGACTGTCATAAATGAAAATCAATTCCGGGGTTTCTATGTTGGTGTTTCCATATATATATGATTTGCTTGCAATTATTGCTCAATCCAAACCTCCACAAGCTGAAATCTTCAATAAATCACTGTAGAAACACTGTAGCAGGCTGAAAATGACTTCAAATAATCGTAGTGGCATTGTAGCAAGTTGAAAATGAATTCAATCTATATGCCCAAGTGTAATCCCTGAATAGAAATGTCTCAAATGGAAATGAAGGTTTTCGTCCCCAAATCCAACTTTGGAAAGCCAAGAGGGTTTTCATCCTCTGGATTTCCAACACCAAAAGTTTTCGTCCTTGAATGCTAGATGATTTTATTTGAGCATTGAACTCTCTTTTATAGGCACCTATTTCAGGCCCTCTATTTTATTTTTATTTACTTTACCCTCCAAGTTTTTTAAAGTATTTTAAAATTACATTCAAAAGCCCTTTTTGAATTTCGTTTTGAATAAAGTGTTAAAAACATTTATTGAACATTGCATGGGACCTATAATAATATTTAAGTTACCCATTTGAAAATAAACTGATTGGGCCCAACTTAATATATTATTAATTCTTTTAGTTTTGAAAAAGGGGACATGTCCAAGGGGTTGAGCTTAATTGGTTAAAGCATTGAGTTCTCATTGTGGAGACCCAAGTTCAAATCCCAAAAGGGACACATCTAATGTGGAATTCTAAGTTGTGACTATTGGTCTTCCATAGTTGGCTTCTAGTGTGGAGATGGTTTCTAAATAAGTGAATTTCTAAGTTGTGACTCTTGGTCTTCCATAGGTGGTTTCTAGTGTGGCTGCTTGCAAGGAGCTAATATTAGTCTCATGGTTGTGCTCAAAAGAGCTTGTATTGGTCTCAAGTTGATGCTCCTAGGAACAAAATATTTGTAATCGATTAGCAATATAAAAAAAGAGGGAACATGATAGAAGGACTACCTTACCTAACAACCAATCACACTAGAATAGATCATATGCCAAGCAAAAGCCTCAAAACATTACTATTTTATTTATTCAAAAGAACTCTGCCCTTACAAGCCACAATAAGCTGGTAAGAAACCTATCTCACTACATAAACACTATCCCACATCCCTTGCCAACTATGGCTTACAATAATGTACACGAACTTATTGATTTCATAGCTTTGCAATAAACTACAAGACTGATTTTATCTTCTAACTCTTGACTTCTATGTATCTCTTGTTCCCTCAATCTGAAAGAACTTTTGTGGCTATCCTCTAGCCACCTCACCTCTATGACCAAACTCTAGCCAATCAACCTCTAACCTTTTCTCTCTAGACTATCCTCGAGTCAATTTCTCTCTCTTCCTCATTTTCTAAGTGAATCATCTCTCTTTTCTCTTTCATTATCTGCTGCACTAGAGAGGAAAAGAATGATCATTTAATTATTTTCACGGAGCTTCTATAGTAACTGCCCAACCATTCACCTTCCTTCTTCATTGAATAAGTCTTTGCATTGCCATAGGTAGTTCTCAATTGCTGCAACAACATCCAGGAATTCATATGGTCAATAGAAGACAGGAATATTAGCAAAATGTCATCCCAAAGGAATATTTTGTCACCATGCCATGGAAAAGAATAATCACCAAAGAATGGTGACCTCAACCAAAGTGCTGCCTAGGAAAGAAAAACCATGACCTCAAATTGAAGACCAATCAATCGCCAAAAATAGGAAAAGAAATCGTACATCCTAGAATGAAGATAACGGATCACCAAGAAACAAGATTGGCAACATGCAACTTCGCCCAAAACACCTACAACACCCAATCTGCCTAGCATTTACATGTGTTAACAATTAAATCAATTGCCAACAAGGAAGACATGCAATATAGAAAATCTCATTATCTAATGTTGATAGGTTGGACATGTAAGGCAAGTTGATCTACAAAAAGACATGTTAGATGCCAGCTATTGTTCTTGTTCTACTACTCAATCATTCTACCATGGATGATATCGTTGAAGGTGATGATAATTTCTCCGATAATCCTCTCAACTTGATCCCACACACTTTGTTGCTAAAGTCGTTTCATATGTTGTCAAAGTCATAGTTGTAGAAGAAGTCTCAGTTGCTGACTAAAATATCAGTTGTTGATGAAGTCCTTTGCTGTTGAAGTCGCATAGGTAGATGCTAATGAAGTGACTAAGGAAAATGCTAACAAAGTCGCACAAAGGCATAAGCTAAAAATTTGAGATGCCTTGTTGTAGAAGTCACATGCAAGCTTTCTAACAAAGATGACAATGCAAGTGAATTACCTTGCTATAAAAATGAATTTGTATTGTTGCAGAAGACGCAATTGTGTTTTGTTTTGCTACCAAAGTTAGCTAGAACTTTATTTCACCTTTGAACTCCAATGAGCATGTCCAACTTCGTAGCAATGAATCCATGTACATCAATTGATCTCATAGAATCCTTTAGCTACCATTGTCACTAGCAACCCCCTTGGTAGCATGTTGCATAATTTGTTGTGTTGCACATATACTTGAAAATCCTTAGATGCATTCCAATAAACCTTGCCCAAGTCCACTCTAAACCTATAGGATAATATGACTCCCATTATATGAGCAAGATCTGATCTCATGTAGACCATTGCATACAACAAACTTCCAATCATGCTAGCATAAGGAAAACATGACATGTCCTCTTTTCCATTGTTGCTCGTTGGATGCAAATCTTAAGGATTCATTCCTATTGAAAATATTGTCTTACTAGGCTTGATACTCTGCATACTAGGCCGTCTAGAGTATTTCTTCCACATACATTCCTTGACTTAGATTTCAACATTTTGGACAATAATTCTTCCCAAAATCATAAGAAAGAAAGTGGATGAATTTTTCAACCCACAGCACTTCTATGTTTACAGTTTACACAATTAGAAAGTGAGGAATTTAATGTGCAACTTGTGTTTAATTAAGTCCTTAAAAAGGGAAACAAAAGTGCGCCAAGAACATTTACTTCCAGCTATGGATCAAAAAATCTCTCTAAAGGATGTAGCAATAATTAAGAGGCTATAGGGAATGCCAAGTGTGGATGCCTACATATTACATATTAACATTGTAGGAATCTTTCAATGCATTTTTTGGAACTATTCAACTATAAAGGATCAATAGCTACCAATACTAAGGTGCAAGACGAAGATTACTTTACTTGAAGCAAGTAAGATGGAGGGTTAATATGAATTGGCAACAATTGGTAGAATTCAAAATAAATAATTTTATGAAAATATATTAATTTATCTTTCAACTTCAATTTTCACATGTTACTTCAAAAATTTTTGGGAAGCAACAAAATATTACATGTTAGCATTTTAATTTGTCACTTTTGTGACAACTCAAAACAAAATGGTGTGCAAGGAAATCCACTCTTCAAATTAGCAAGGGAAGCTCTTTGATTTAATCTATTTCTAAAATCTAAAGCAAGTAAGCTAGATTGCAGGTTATGTACACTGTACAAATGATCTTTTAGGGGTTTTGCATGTAAACAAAATGCTTTAAAGTAACAATCTAGACCTATCTTTTGATCTCAGAGGTAGGAGCACAAGAAAAAGTATTTATTTCACCACAAGGTTTTCTATTTTTGTAGCTAAATAATATGACTATAAACACCAATGCTATCCAATGATTAAAGTAGAGATCAATGGATACACATCAACATATGGATTGATTTGAACAAGGAACATAATGCTTAAAAGTTATAACAACATTTGACAAAGAACAAGATTGATTGCAAGCAACAATTCCAAAGCATACACTTGACTTGACTTTCCAAACTTACACAATTACTACACAAAATTCTAACTTTGAAACTTAAATGAAAACTTCAGCAAAGTTAAATAGAAACCTTTTTTATTGCTTGACTTGCCAAACTTGCACAATTATAACACAAAACTCTAATTTTGAAACTTGAATGAAAACTTCAACAACATAAGCTTAACACAAACTCTCATTATTTTTCTATGTGCTCAATGCACTTATTTATAAGCTCTCTAAGAGAAGCTTCTAAGGAAAAATATTTAATAATAATAAAATAATTCTTTAAACTGCTTTTAAAGAAACCCTAAATTCTATCTATTGCTAAAAGGAAACAAAACGCTAAAATTGCCTAAAATAGGCTCTTTGCATGCTTTAACTCAGATTTCTCCTTATTCAAGTCATTTTCTCCATTCTAATCCTTTCTTTTGGATGCTAACATATCACGTAAGTGACTTAGTCACTTTGTTGCACTTTTTAGCCATCATAACCAATTGGGGTGCATATTTGGAGTAGCATTGCCACATAAAAGGTGTGATTTTCACTTAAATGAATGAAGTTTCCTTTTGTCACACTTTTTGGCCACTTCAACCATCTTGGTGACTCTTTTTCGTTGGCACAACCATAAGAAAAGTGCAAAATTGTCTTATGTTGCACTTTTTGACCTTTATAACCACCCTCATTGTGCCTTTAACCGTGGCTGCCTTTTGAAGCACCACTTTTAAGTGGCAATGCCACCAAAAAAGTTCAATTTCAACTTAAATAAAACAAGTTTTCAGCTGGTCACCTTTTTTAGCCATCATCACAAATGCTTTCACAGTTTTTTTAAGTGGCAATGCCATAGAAAATGTGCAATTTTCCTAATGTCACATTTTTGAGGTCATATAGCCACCTAAAAATAGTGAAATTACTTATCTTTTACTTAATTTCACTTTGTCCCACATTTTGACCACTATGACTAGTTTTGTCATGCCTTCTGAGAGTCTTAACCACTTTGAAATAACATGAATTTGCAATGCCTAATGGTTGTCACGCTTTTCAGCCACTCTGATCATTTGTGTTGCCATCTCAAAAAGTGGATTTGTACTTACATATGTTAGAATAATATATTATTCTCATATTATTTAATGGTCAATGTTTTATTTTGCTTAGGTCGTTACTGTTGCTACAGTAACATTGTTAGGTAGATAAATTTATTATCTACAGTATTTGTAAGCTCTTTATTATGTAACTTTTCTTCATGTTAATGTAAGAAATTTTTTACCATTTCATGGTATCAGAGCCTAAAAGAACAAAACCCTAAAAAATTTGTGGGCCTATCTGCAGCCATAATTCGAATTTTTTCTGTCCTAGGGTTTCTGAAAATTTCGTGGCTCTTTGTCTGAAAAAAAATTCGTGGGTTTCTGGTCGCAAATTTTTCTGCTAAACCCTAGTGCGTCCCTCTTTTTCTGGATTCGCGTCCAAAACGTGTCTGCAACCCGCGCGTCATATTTCTAGGCGTGATTGTTCTGCTTCTGGTCGCGTTTGTTCATACCAGCGTTCTGAAAATCACATTTTTCTTTTATCCGCATTTTTCACACGTCTTTTGAGCGCGATTTTTGGTGATTTCTAAGCTTCAACAGGTCATTTTTGCTTGTACCAGCGATGGCTAGGGTTTTTCCAACCTGGGTGCTAAGATTTCGTGCAGATTCGAGCTCTTTTTCTGCATTTTTTTCTGGTTTTCATGGCGGCTAGGGTTTCTGCGTGCTTCACCTAGGGTTTTGACCAGTCTTCTGAGGTCAGAAATTTTTTTTCGATTCCAGATTCCTTCTGGGTTTTCCGAGATCTCAACTGGGTCGTCGTCCTTTTTTTTTGGGTACCTCGTTTTTTGTGCCTCGAAATTTGTGCCTCAATTTGAAGTCAAAATTTTTTTCTGATCGCAAATTCCTTTTGGGTTTTGTGAGATCTCAACTGGGTTGTCACTAGATTTTTCTGGGTACCTCGTTTTCCGTGCCTCAAAATTCGTGTTGTCAAAATTTTCTGGGTATTCTTCCATCCTTCTGAGTTTTTGTTTATCTTTTCTGGGTTTTCAGTAAAACCTCAAAATCTGTGTTCGGATTTCTGTATTTCTATTTTCTTTGCATTATCTTGCCTTCACCAGTTTGACCGTGAGGTACGTGATGGCATCTCTCACGAACATAATGCTCGAAAGCAGCCAAAAGTTCAATGGGAAGAATTACAACACCTGGAAGCAGCCTATGTTGACGATCTTTGAATATCGTTGTCTCGATCAGGTCGTCTTGGGGCACTCACCTCGACCCACTGTAGCCGGAAAAGATCAGGATAAATGGGATGAACGCAACCGGGAAGCCGTCATGCTCATCAAGCTTTCAATAACTGACGACCAGCTGCCACAAGTGCCGTCAGGAAAAACAGCTGCTAAGGTATGGACAACCTTGAAGGATCTCCATGAAACGTCAAATAAGAGTCGTGCATTTTTTCTTAAGAACATGCTTTTTTCAATAATGATGGACGAGAAGCACACCTCTTCAAGAGCATCTGACAAAGATCAAGGAGATTCGCAACCAGCTAGAAGCCATTGGACGAAAGATGGAGGAAGAGGACATGGTCATCATTACTCTGAAGAGTTTGCCAAAATCTTACGAGCATTTCATTGAGACGCTCAATATTACTTCCACAAACGTTGACTTGAAGTTTCCAGACTTGTGTAACAAGCTTCTACAACAAGATCGTTGGAGACAGCAGTTTGGAAGCAGTACCAGTTCCTCCTCCACAGAACAAGTGTTCTCTGCCAAATCTTCTGCTAAGAACAAAGGGAAGGCGCAAACTTCTCAGTTGAAAAACTCTGGTTCTTCACAGGACAGTAAGAAGAAAAAGAACGTTCAGTGCAATTTTTGCCATAAATACGGTCACGTAAAGGCTGACTATCGCGCTCGGTTGGCTTCTGAACAAAAGAAGCAAGGAGGATCTCAACAAAAGGCACATGTCGCTGAGCACACTGAGCAGAAAGAGTCTGCATTCTATGCTTTTATGGCCAAGCGAACTGCAGATCCAGTACATTCTTCTGCCTGGTATATCGATTCAGGGGCATCACGACATTTTACTCATCGTCGGGATTGGTTCACAAAATTTGAACCCTTTTCAGATTCTGTCATTTTCGGAGGAGGCGAAGAGTACACAGTTGCTGGTAAGGGCACTGTCCAGATTCACTCAGGAGGAAGAAATCTACTCTTTCTCGATGTCTACTATGTTCCAGGCATGGAACATAATCTCCTCTCCATCAGTCAGATCATGCGGCATTCTCCCCAGTTAGATGTTGTTTTCAGTTCGTCCACTTGCAGCATCGTTGATAGGGAGACTTGTACAACAATTGCTATGGGACTTGAGGATCACGGTCTGTACAGACTTGTTGATTCTAGTGATTCTCAAGAGCACTCTCTGGCTGCTCAAAGTACAACCATCAGCAAACTTTGGCATCAGCGTTATGGGCACTTGAATGTCCACTACCTCTCTCAATTATCCCAGGAGGGTCTTGTTGCTGGTCTACCTGAGATCCAAACTAAAAATCATAGAGTTTGTGGAGCCTGTCAAGCTGGCAAGTAGCATCGAATACCGTTCTTGGATGGTGATTCTTGGCGAGCCTCCAAGGTACTTCAACTGGTTCACGCTGATGTATGTGGACCAATGAATACTCCTGTTACTGGGTCTAGGTACTTTTTATTGTTTGTTGATGATTTCAGTCGGAAAATGTGGGTGTATTTTTTGAAACATAATTCAGATGTGTTCAGTACATTTCAGCAGTATAGGGCCTTAGTTGAGAAGGAATCCGGTTCTCACATTGTCACTCTAAGGTCAGATAATGGGGGGGAGTTTTGTTCAACTGACTTCTCTACTTTTTGTGCTGCACACGGCATTAAGCGCCAACTTACCACACCCTACACCCCTCAGCAGAATGGTGTCGTCGAACGCAGGAATCGCACCATCACCGAAATGGCTCGTTCTATGCTAGAGTACAAAAATGCACCTAAGAAATACTGGGCTGAAGCAGTCTACACTGCAGTCTACCTCCTGAATCGGTCACCTACACAGGCCGTTAAGAAGATGACTCCAGAAGAAGCCTGGTCAGGACGCAAGCCTAAGGTGGGCCATCTGAAAGTCTTCGGTTCTACCGCTCATGTATGGATTCCAGACGCCAAGCGTGCCAAGTTGGACTCCAAGAGCCAGACACTTATGTTTACTAGCTACAGCGACAATCACAAAGCCTACAGGTTGGTTGATGTGGAGACAGATCGTCTCATCTTCAGCCGTGATGTTGTGATTGATGAGACTACTAGTCCATTTGTTCCTACCACCAGTCCTGCGGATCAACCTAAGAAGGTTCCTGATGAGGGTGTTCGTCTTCCTCTTGGTTCCCATGATGGGAGGGCTTCAGAGCATTCTGACTCTGAAGATGAGGAGTCTATTGATCATGATCTTGCACCACCTAACTTTCCTTAGGATTCACATCCAGATGACCTTGTTCCCGACATCCCAGGCGATGTTGTTACTCCTGTTTCAGATGTTAGCACTTCTACTCGTCGGCCTAAGTGGTGGGCCAAGACAATCGGCGATCTTCATGATGATGAACTCACTGAGGGCCAATCAACTCGTAGCAAGAGCAAGCAGCAGTCCACAGTCAACTTCGCTCTTATGGCCAACATCCACAGCATCTACGAGCCTCATACATATTCAGAGGCTAAAGGAATTCTAGAGTGGGAACAGGCTATGCAGACAGAATATCGTAGTCTCCTGAAGAATCACACCTGGGTTCTTTCTGATCTTCCTCCTGGGAAGAAACCTATCAGCTGCAAATGGGTTTACAAGGTCAAGTATCATGCAGATGGTACTTTGGATAAGTACAAGGCCAGGTTGGTTGCTTGGGGATTCACACAGCGGGAGGGCATCGATTACGAGGAGACATTCGCTCCTACTGCCAAGATGAGCACAATTCGTCTTCTTCTCGCTATTGCAGCCCAATTTGGTTGGACAGTTCATCAGATGGACGTCAAGAGTGCCTTCCTCAACGGTGATTTGCAAGAAGAAGTCTACATAACACAACCTCCTGGTTTCAAGGTTGCCGGCAAAGAACATCAAGTGTGTAGACTCATGAAAGCGCTCTATGGACTCAGACAGGCTCCCCGTGCATGGTATTTCAAGATTGATCAGTACTTGGTTGATCATGGTTTTCAGCGCACCCCTTCTGACAGTAATCTGTATGTCAAACACTCTGGTGATGATATTCTTTTTCTTGTTGTCTATGTTGATGATTTGATCATTACTGGCAGTTCAGCACATTTGATTGCAACAATCAAACAAGATTTGTGTCAGACCTTTGACATGACAGATTTGGGGCTTCTCCATTATTGTTTGGGTATTGAAGTTTGGCAGACCGATGGTAGCATCTTCATCTCTCAGTCAAAATATGCCAAAAGTTTGCTTGACAAATTCCAGATGCAAGATTGCAAACCTGCCTCCACACCCATGGAGAAGGGGCTAAAGTTGTCAGCCAACTCTGATTCACCTCCAGTCGATGAAACGTCCTTCAGGCAACTAGTGGGCAGTCTCATCTATCTCACTGCCACTAGACCTGACATCAGTTTTGCAGTGAGCTACATTTCTCGCTCCATGACAGCTCCTAAAGCTGATCATTGGATTGCAGCGAAGCGGGTGCTGCGATATGTTAAGGGCACTTCCGACTATGGCATTCTGTATGGCAGATGCAAAGATCCAAAGCTGATTGGTTACACAGACTCAGATTGGGCAGGTTCAGTGGATGATAGAAAATCTACTTCTGGGTATGTATTCAGTTTGGGTACAGGTGATGTCACATGGACCAGCAAGAAGCAACAGGCAGTGGCTCTTTCCTCGACAAAAGCTGAATATCGAGGAATAGTTAAAGCCGCATGTGAGGTAGTTTGGCTTCGTAGGATGCTTTCTACATGCAAATGTCACAAGCAGGTCCTTCTCCCCTCTACACTGATAACCAAGGGGTGCTCAAACTGGCCAAAAATCCAGTCTTCCATGAACATACCAAGCATGTTGAGCTTCATTGTCACTACATTCGCCAACTGGTAGAAGACGGATCAGTTCAGTTGCAATATGTTCCAACAGCGGATCAGACTGTAGATATTCTCACCAAGTCTTTGAGCCCGGATAAGTTTGTAAAATTCAGGGGACAACTTGGTGTTGTTAACGGATTGACCATTAAGGGAGGGTGTTAGAATAATATATTATTCTCATATTATTTAATGGTAAATGTTTTATTTTGCTTAGGTCGTTACTGTTGCTACAGTAACATTGTTAGGTAGATAAATTTATTATCTACAGTACTTGTAAGCTCTTTATTATGTAACTTTTCTTCATGTTAATGTAAGAAGTTTTTTACCATTTCAACATACTTGCCTTTCAATTAGCTTCCTGCACACTTTAGCTGCCTTCACCACCTTTGTCATAGTTTTGAGGTGGTATAGCCACTCAACATGTGTAAAATGAATCTCATTTCCTCTTTCCTTTGTCGCACCTCTCAACCACCTTGGTTGCTCTTTCTCCCTGGCATAGCCACCTGAATTGTGGGAAATGACTTAACACTTTGAACTGTTTGATACTTGTTCCACATTTTATGATTTTAGCCATTATGGCCACTTGGATTGCTATTTTTCCGTTGTCATACTTTCTTGCCACCATTGCCATTTAGAGCACAACTTTTCCTTGGATAAGCCATTGAAAAGGTGTGACATTTTCACTGAGACTTAGATGTATCTCCTCCTAGACATAGTTTCAGGTCTTATTCATCATCTTAGGCATCCGTCTTCTTCTTTGTCAAGCATACTTTCATGGAACTTTGACACCTTCCATAAACTGAAATCTGGGGATATTGACTTTATCACTTGATGCTTCTTTGATGTTGCCACCTAACCAAGGTGCTAGAATAGTTTTGTTTGGCAGCCTTGACAACTCCAAACCCCATCTTGTGATCTTCATCTTTTCACTTGATTCCAAAACCACCATCACACGTTAAACACTTTCATCATTAAATTGGAAAGAATCAAACTCGAACAACTTGCAAGACTTGTTAGTTGAAAAATTAGACAAAGATAGGACAACTTTACAATTGGACAAGGTAGGAATGTAGTTGACTTTGATAACATGACAAGCAAGACCTGGTTCATAGCTACAAATTTGACTGTAGGAAAAGTTCCACAGGGGTACCAATTTTGGTACTAACGCGAGATCAAACAATTTGGAGGCTATTGTAAATTCAATTTTTTTCGAACTTGCTAAAAAGAAAAGGAAACGTTTAGATCTAAGATACTCATTTTATATCACTGAGGATTAAGGATAATATTTGTATCAGGCATCTCAAACTCTATTTATATAAAATAGCCCATAAACATTTGAACTTAATCAGATATTTTAGTGTTGATCAAAGGCCAATTAGTTTATTCTATAGCTCATGAGAATTAGATTGGGAAGGCTTGAGGGAAATATTGGAAGGGGGTAGTAAACTCATTATCCAAGCCTAGGTGAGCATTTTTTTAACCCCATTTAAGGGGGCCGTCTGATCACTCTGTGTATATTTCAGTTCCATAGAGGAAGTTAATGTTCAGGGGTTAGGGTGCATGGCAAACCCCATCTCCTTTGGTTTTCCAACTGGCTCCATATGCTACTACAGTTAATGCATTCCCTTTGCTGGTATGTGTTTAGAGTTTGATAGTACTAAAGTAGTAAAGGTCTCCTTTAGAGCTTAGTTGTAACTTTCTAATTTGAACACCCATTTCAGATTAGGATATATTGAAGTAGTGTAGTGAGGGACTCCTTTGGAGCTTACTTGTAATTGACTATTTAATATTTATTTATTTTATATTAACTGGAACTTGCACTTCAGCCTAGGAACTATTTAAGTACATATAGTAAGAGGTTCCCTTGGAACTTAGGAGTTGTCTATTTTTATTTTATGAGCTAGATCTTCCATTTCAACACAATTTGATCATGGAGCATAGTGTGCTCACAGTTTCTATCAGCAGATAGTTGTACAGTTAATGCTGTAGAAGGAAGAATATAAAAGTAAAAACCTGCATGTAAGAGGCATCAAACATAATTTCAAATCCTTTGTTGTGGGCGAGTGACCCTTAATCCAACCCTCTTTTCACTATCAATAAAAATTACTTAGAGATCTTAAAAAATGTACTACTTGCAGGTTTTGTTCATGAACACAATTACGCTATTTTAGTATCGTCAGCAAATATTATTCATGCCATCTTCAAGAGCTGGATGGAAAGGAATACAACCTGAGGAAACCATGGTGGCAGTTTTGTGTTGATGTCTGAAGGTTTATCCTTAAGTTCCATATCAAATGACTGATGCTTCTGCTTTTTATCATGCTGGGCATGATTCATGTTATTGCTCTCCCATTCAGAACTTTTTTTGTCTGTCTTAACCTCTTTCTCAAGAAATATCACAGTTCCTGAAGTGCTTTGAACTCTAGTTGGTGTGGAAGTTTCTTGACCACTACAATCTTTTAAATCTGTTAGCAAATCGGCATCACCTTGTGATCCTTTAAGCCTCCTTAATGGAATGCTTTCCAAATTCTCTCTCTCTGCATGTCTTCCAATATCTGTTCTAAACCATTCTCTCTGCTTGGAAAATTGTTCTTCCATCTGTGTTGTGATGCTGACTTTTTCACTGCCTCCAAGCCTCTTGTCTGTATCTAAGATGTTTCTAGGTGCCACAGAAACTTGATCAGGATTTCCAGCTTCCCTCATCTCTCTTTCTTGATTTTCTGAAAAGTCATCAAGATCATCCAAATACTCCTCAGGAGGCCTTTCAAGGTCAATAGTTTTTCTTGCCCTTTTTTCTTTGACAGCTGAATTGATTGCTTTTCTTTCACCATCCCACAAAGAACTCTGGCCGCTACTTTTTGCAATGTTCTCATCTGTGAGTGTGAAATGTGCAGGAGAGCTGGGTCTTGTAATGGAAATGGAATGGTTTTCTGCTTGCTTAAATGGAGAAACTTGATGCAGTTTCCCTTTAATATCTGAGATTTTTGATGCATCATCTTGAAGATGAATAGTAGTTGTAGAAAACATAGACAGATTGTGTTGACTAAAAGAATGTTTTCTGATCTCATGCATTGCTGATCTCTGAGTTTTGTAGAGTCTGTGCAGTGCCTTAACCTGATACACAAGAAAGTTGAAATTATGTTATACACATGTTTCCAATGGTGTCTACCATGTGTGTGTGCACATCATTGATCTTTTGAGGTGTACCTGAAAAGTCAAATGAGATTAAATGCTTTATAGTTTATACCATTTTTTTGAATTTGAGACATTTCAGATGAATTTAGTGGATGTGTTATCTAGTTAGCTTTCTCTACCCTTTTGAGACATACGTGAAAAGTAAAATGAGATAAATATTGTGTTACATTTTTTGAATTTCAGACATTTCAGAGTGTTAAGTGGTTAGCATTCTGTACTCTTTTAAGGCATACATGAAACATTAAAAAGTGAAATGAGATAAATACTTCATACTGTTTTTAAAAATTCAGATATTTCAGATGAAGTTAGTGGATATGTTATCTAGTTAGTTTGCTGTACCAAATGCAATCTTTCAATGTTACAAAGAAAAGGATTAACTTTAAGGGTTAATTCTAATCACAGATTATAAAAATTGTTGACCCTAAAACATTGTGGACCTCATCAAATTCTAATCAGAAAGTGGGTAATCATGATTAATATTTTCTATACTCAGGTTAAATTGCATCCTTCCTCTATCACTCGATATTTTGAAAAAAATGGTCCAAATTCAACTCACAATTCTGTGCTCCTGCCTCCTGCTACTCTCTCTCTATATATAGATCATTGTGTTCATGGTGTAGGTAGATTGGCAATGCTCAGTTTGCTCCAAAGCTTGGCCATTTGATTGAAACCTATGGCTACAAAATTTGAACAACATATATGTCCTCTTATTCTCATACACACAAAAGTCAAAGTGAAATAACTTTTTTATGAGAAGATTTCTGGATGGAGAACTTGTCTATCTAGCTGTCTCCAGCCAATCATAAATACAACAAAGTCAAACATAGTGACCACAAGTTAACCCTTCCAGAACAATAAAAAGACAAGGAGAAAATAATGCATCATTGCTGGTCCCAGATAAGAAGGATCTCCATAGGAATGCCTTCCCTAAAAATCACTCACCTTGAAAGAAATGTGAGTCTCAAGACTAACCATAATACAAGTATCATCAGAAGTCTCAAAAAAACTAATGTCTAAATCATCGGAAGGATTCAACATCTCGAAATATCATACCATCAGCCTCCAATTAATCATGATAAATCACCCCCTGTTAATGGGGTAATCGAAAAACATTATGTTTGAAGAAAGGATTCTTGGAGGAAACACCCTAAGTGATTTCTTAAACTTAATTTTCATGGTGCTTTGAGCGATAATCTTGGTCTAGCTAGTGCTAGCATTGTTATTCATGATGAGAAGGGCCTCCTAGTGAAAGATGGAGAACTCTTTTTTGGTTGTCATTCTAACAATGAAGCTAAATGGGAAGTTGATGTGTCTTAGATTGCTTTGGCCTCTTTAGTGGGCTTCAAGGGTCTTGTAGTTGAAGGTGACTCTTTCGTTGTGATTCAATGGCTCAATAAGAAAGATTGCTCCAGTTGGAAGCACACACATTTGTTGAGGAGGCTATGGCTTTGAGTAAAGATTTTGATGATATTATGTCTTCTCAATATTTTCATAAGATGAACTCAATGGCAGATTTCTTAGCCAACATGAACATAGACAGTCAAATTTCATAGCTCTTTATAGTAATTGTCTAGAGGTGCGGCAAGGTATTAAAAAGCATTTGTTTAATCATCAACCTCCACAGGAGACTCATATGCTTCATTTTCCCTTTCCACATAGTTAGTGGCGTTTGGGGATGGGTGTTCAATTCCCATTTCTTTCGTGTCTTTTCCTTTATTTTGATTGGAAGTTTGGTTGGCAGCTTGCTATCAAAGAGTAGGCATTTGTTGTTTGATGAACTCATGTATGATCTCCATGTCATGTTTGTAGTGACTGACCATAGGGTGTTGGAATTCTCTATTTATGGATATGGAGCTATGGCTTTTATGCATTCTTTGCCCCCCCTTGAAGTTTTCTATTTTATGGGTGTAGTGGTTTCCTTGTGTGGTTCATGAGGTTTTGGTGATGGTATTGCTGTTTTGGCTTTCTTGTTGTAGTCAATGGCTTGTCATCGACAATCAAGGAAGCAAAGGGATCTATATCTCAAGGGAGTGGTTTTAGATTGCAGGTTATGTTCATTTTTTCATTGTTTGAATGATGCATTCTTGAAGTTGGTTAAGTCTATGTTAGGCCATTCTAGGATTGGTGATTCTAGTGTTGTTTGGTTGGTTAGGCTTCTACAACCTTCTTTGTTGAGCAATGTAGTATTGGGTGGAGATATTAAGGGGGATGCTTTGTTGACTCTGGGTGGATTGCATTATCCAACTACAATGGGTGATCGGGAAGGAACTGCTAGTGATCTTCAATAAGCTGCAAGAGCTCTAGGCTTTTTTCCTTTATTTGAGGGTGCCTGTTATAAAACTTTTGGTTACCCACACCAAGGGTCAATCTATTGGTCTTGGAGGATGGGCCATCTATTTGTGAAAAACAATGGGAACAAGTATTTCATGGCTTGCAATTTGTAGCATTGATGTTTCTGTTGGGAGTGTCATTCCTACGATGCCACCATGCAGTGGCCCTCCAGAGAAGGCTAAGGATGTTGATGATTTAGAGGTTGGTTCACATATCAAAGTGGGTAGTTTAAATATCTCAAATCCAAGGATGTTCCCTCTTCTCTAAAATGTCCTTAGGTTGGACTATTAACTCTTTTTTGTTGGTTGGTGATAATATGTATGGTATTTTGTCTATTAGCTTTCGAATTGTTGGCTATTAGGTTTTTTTGTTAGTTAGTCATCATGAGTAGTGTTCTTGTTCCTTTTTTTTGTAGCATTTCTCATGCAAGGGCCTCTATAGAACCCTCAACATATTATCTATTAAAAGAACATAAGGAGTCGCATTCTTAAGAAGGATTATGCACATTTTTAATGAAGCATCAAATATATTTACCATCGCCAGAACAAAATCTTTGTCATTCAACTATTACATCTTTTAGGAAGAATACAAAGTCACACTTAATTGTTTCCATACTTGATTACTCATTTGATTTTATAAACCTTTTAGTCTTTCTAAGTCCAATCATTTCTCTATCTTCACCAATTTGTTGCCGATGCTACCATTCATAGTGCTTTGTCACACAATTGTTCCTTTGATTATACTTGCATTCATTCCTTTGCCATTTGTTCAAACATGGGAGCAAATTTTGTTCGTGTCCTAATTGCCAATTTTCATGATAATAACCAGGTCTTGACGCACATTCTCCTACAACACAGATTGTTGTCTTCCATGATAACAAGGGTACTGATTCAGCCCAAACATCACTTCTATCTTCTTGTTATCTCATCAACAATCTTTGACCTTTCAAGTTTGTCATTGTTTTCCCTTTTCAAGTCTCTCAAATTCAATTCAAAAGATCAAGCAGGGGAGTCTTCTCCCCTCTCTCTTCTCTCTTATTACATATTCCCTTTTTGCTATTTCTTTGCATGCTTTGCTAGAAGATTCTCTGTTTTTCATCTTTGTCAGACATATCCCTGATTGTTGCCTCTGTCCAAGTAACCTTGTGTCTTTTACCTCGAGGCTGCAAATTTTCTGATGCAAGTAGGATATATGCTTAGCATTCTTGTTACTTTATCATTCCTTTCTTGGTTTTCAACCTTTTCTATGTAAGAGCTGTCTTTTACCTCAAGGCTGCAATTTTTCTGTTAAGAGTTCAATATAAGCTTTGCAGCCTTGTTACTTCATCATTTCTTTCTTGGTTTGATGTTAAACGTTCCATATTTAATTTTATGGTTTGTCATTATATTCATTTCAAGATCACCTATCACTCAATTGATTTCTTATCCCTCAGTAATGCCTTCCATATTATATTTGTTGCCTATCTTAATTTTCTCTCACAGTTTCAATAATTCATTTTGTGAAATTTTCATTTTTCCCACTTCCCCTTTCCATCTTTACAAAGAGTTTCAATTTTTTCCCATTGTCTTCAATTGGTGGACCACCATTTTGCAGCTCCACTTTAAGCAAAAAGACATATGTCATGTAAAGAAATCTCTATTACTTTTTGCACAAACCAATAATTCATTTGGATCTTCACAGTAATTCTACAGCTGCACTTAGATATCAACTCAGTTGTCTCCTCTAGATTACTCTTTGGGACAAGATTTATTTGGTCCCTTTAATTGTTTCAGCACTTGATAGTTTGTTATCAATAGTGGTACTACCTTTTCCTAGTCTCTCTCCACATTGCTGCCAATAACTATTGATCCAAAAATTATTCTTTTACATTTTCTCAAATTTGTGCATGCCAAAAATAAATCTCAACATTAAAAATGTTGCTGAAAGAGGGATTGAATTTGCAGAATAGTTACCTGGATATACAGTGTACAGGTACCAGTATGGGAACATGGATGCCATTAAAATTAAGATATAGGAGCAAATGAATATGTGTACACCTATATTATATACAAATGTAGTCACCAACAATTGTGGGTAGGGAGATGGGGACATGGTGTTCATTCATATTGATTATGGTTTGCAGTAATTTTCCACCGAGATGTTGAACTTGCAAACCTGTAGTTAATAAGTCACTCATCTCTTTTATAACCTGCTTCCTTCTGTGATTTGTTATTTAACACTTCAATAGGAACTCCTATAGCCCAGTAATTCTACAGTTAAATCATTATGATTCTTCTAACATTGTTCCACGTCTGAATACGTAAACTGACAGACTTGCAGCTTCAATGAATTTCTGTATATAAATTCAAATAAATAGACCATTTTTTCTTCTTGTGTGTTTGTATCTGTTCTAATGGTCAAATACATTGCTAAGATGGTATTTCTTGTTGCTTTTGAACAGTGAAAATTTGTGAGAAATATATGATATTTAATCCTGCAATATTGAATGCTGTGATTTTTTCCAAAGCTCACAACATGGGGCTTGCTTCAGCCAGTGATTCAAAAATTATCCTTCAGAACTTGGATCAGCTTTGCAACCACAAAGAAACTGTCAAAATTATTTAAATTGTTTTAGCAAAATCCATGTGACTGTTCCAAAGTTTCTTGTTTTCTTGCTAACAAAGAAATATATCCTATCAATGAAAGAAAATGCCACCACAAATTCACACATTGTATTTTAGTAAAAGGAAGTACCAAGAACTATAGACTCGTAGACAAAACTGGCCTTACAGCTCACAGTGACAGTAGTTATATGAAAAGGATACTTTGAGAAAACAGATATAGCACATTTGCAAAAAATTAAAAATGGACTATGGTATATCCCTGTAGCATCCAACCTAATGACCTCATACAGCTTCAACAGATAGTTTTTGATGGGTACATTAAAGGAAACAAAATGGTTTTAGTTAGCGATTGAAAGGAAACAAAACAGAACCATTAGTAGCCTACTGATGTAAATATCTGGATAGGCAAACAAGGTCTGGTAGCAGCCAGTTACTGATGTTGCAGACTCTCTATTTGATTGTCTGCTTGTTCAGGCAACACTCGAAGATAGCATTGTGTAAGTGATTCTAGAGAGAAGCACTCATATTTTTGTATTAGTCATATTTCTTGTATAACAAATGTTGAAACCTCCTAAATTATTACTACATAAGGTTTCTCCGATATGAAGCAATAGAAAGACAAGCTCCCTCTGTCGAATTCTCCATGTTAATTTATTGGTCAGGGGTCTAACTTCTCTAAATAACCTGTCGAGCAATAACAAAATTTCTTGAGGATTGATTCTATGATGGATTTCAAGCAATTGCCCTGTAAGTTGTAAACGTTCCTCTATTCTAAGAAGATAAATCTTGATGCCGTCTAATCTCCTATTGATATGTTCACAAGTACTATTGCTTCAATAATGACAACTTGAACAAGGCTTTGGTACCACATACAGGTTGAACAGAGAAAAACTGTTCCAGGTTAACTAAAAATGTCCCTAGTGAAGGTATGCAACTGGAAGATGAGGAGCTTTTAAAAAGTTTTAGTTTTTTTTCCTTCAAGAAAAAGAATAATTTTCTTAGAGGCATGAACCTTGTGATTTAGAAAAGGACTCTTCAGTGGTTCCAAGATAACAAGGAGACGTTGAATTTATATTATTACTGCCACTAGATATTCTTGATATAAAATCAGTCTATATGCAACCTGCATCAATTCAATAAGACCATATAAAATGCACCTATTCTTGTTTCAAAGTTTGTCCTCCTTGAAGGTTTGATCCTCATAAATGCTTTGCCTAAACTTCAATGACAACATACATTGTCCATAGATCACCTATGAACCAAAGAGGGGGAATATGAATTTGAAGAAATAAAGAAAACAAGATGTCACTGTGTAAATCAGGAATGCCCTAAAACACAGCTCTGAGGTGGCTAACACTTCACAAAGGTTTGGCAGTCAAAACAAGACAAAGCTTACATGCTTGATGCAGGAGAGAAAATAAGGGTCCGTAGGACATGCTTCCTATAAATATCCAGCTACCAAGAACTTTCTGGCCTGATGTAAGTGGAATTTGATTACTTATTAACCTCTCCTCTCTCTTGTTTAGTCATCTTTTAACATACTGACACACATATGATAAATATGTGCAAAAGGTTAGGGTATACATGGGAGCTGTCTGATTATGATTTTCTTCAGAAAACAAGATGTAGGGAATCTTTTTAGAAGGACAATCACCCACTTTGTTCAAAAGAGCTGAATACCTTTAAAATGGATCCTGCCATGCATCTTTTGATAAGAGTTCATTGTTTCAAAAAGAAGTTGACTCTAGCCTCTAGGAGAAAAATAACAAATGCTAGACTTGCTAGGCTTCATGTAGTTTGATGTTCACATGACATAGTTCTCATGTTTCTTGGTGTAATATAGGATGCATTTTTTCCCAAAAACAGAACTTCAACACTCGCATAACCATTCAAGCCTTCACTCTAGCCCATTCTTCAAATTCCATAGCCATTGTGAATAGTAAGTCAATGCTCTATGAAACGTTTTATTTGTGAACTAGATTTTCATCTTTAACCACTTGTTAGTTTTGAGCTGCAAATTAATCCCAACCTATTAGCTTCTTTGCTAGTACCTCCCTTAACTTCAATCCATTAGTAGATCAATAAATCCATGCAAGCTTCTTTGCTAGCTCTCTATCACTATAAAAGAGTGTTTTCACATCTACAACCTAATTGATGTTGAGAGTGTCTACAACAATTGTCAATGTTCAATTGATTCGCCAAAGGTATTTGATATCCAAAATTTAGTTGCCAATGAAGTTAACACATCATGCATCATTAATCAATATTCTAAGAATCGATGTTATTGCTTCTTCCCATGCAAGGTACCGATTTAGGTCCAATTCTGTTAATGTTGCAGCTTCGGGCGTCACTTCCAGCCACGAATTAGAGAAGAAAAATTAAATCATAGCTTCCAGCTATTTAATTTATATGTTGTCATGTGAAGAGGCACTTCACTTCATTTATTTGTTTATCATGTCTTGGCCGACCTCCCTTGATATTTGAATTATTTAATTTGTAATTTATTCTCCTTGTGGCCGACCTTGTTCTTGAAGAGGTGCGACCTCTCCCAAGCGATGTATAAATACAAGATCATCTCTTCTCATTTCACCATCAAGCAAGTTCGATCATCCTTCCTTCAAGTGTGAATTTCCTTCAAGAGCAGGTTGAAGATTTCTAAGAGCAGATTTCGATATCTAAGGAGATCAGATTGTAATCTGTATTTTTGCATCTAGAGTTGGTGCTCTTACTTGGCCTTGAATTCGGCCTTATTGTACAAGACATTGTTGACTCTTGAATAATATATAAGTGATATATTATTGCTGGGTTTTTCTCCCTCAAGCGGAGGGTTTTCCCAGAGTATATGCTGTGTTATTGTGTCTAATTTTTGAATTAAATTCTGAGTTTTATATCTGATCATAAAAACTAACAAATTCAAACCCCTTCCAATTGAGACTGGATCTCACTTGTGCATTTGTCCCAAACGAACTTGTAACGAACCAAAAAAATCTGACCAATACTTAGACTAAACTTGTTAGGTCGCAAAATTGCTACTCACACTTTTAGAGGGATCAATCCACTTCAAGGCCAAAGATATGTTGTTCCTGGAGATGGATAGACTAGCTCATCGGCAATATGTGAGCGATGACAAGACAATTGCTAAGAGTGGATAGTCTCTCCACTTTGGGCTCAACTAGACCCAAAAGGGTGTTCCTAGAGGTAATATTTAACAAGATTTGGTCATAACTATAAATATACAAACTAAGACAACTACAATAGTATCCAATGTACACCTAGTCCCCAAAGATGTCACTAGACCAAGGACATATAACTTCTACTAAGTTGATGAAGATATGGACATGATTCTCTAAGATTAAAAACTGCTATCGCTCGGTTCAAATGTTTTCCTTGGGAATAATATTGAATCATTAAGTGCATATAAACTAACTTTCTACTTCTAACTCCTAATTGTTCATTTTAATGATGCATGGAGGATCAAACACTTCCAGGACCAATGCCTTCTATTAGGTTACAAATTCACAATTACTAGAAAACACAACACATAGAAATGACATAAAAGATATGATATTTAATAACTAAATATGCTTAATAATCCCTCTCTAAACTTCCAAAAATCCATATGCAATATAGGAAAGATCATTACAAATAACATCTACAATGCATTAAAATATTGTAACAATTATCAAATCAATACTACATTCACACCAGCAAATGTGGTGAGAGAAAACCCTAAGCTAAGAAGAGCTTGTCACACTTTGTCACTTAAAAGTCTTCATAAATATTCACAAATGGCTAAGGAGACATTCAGCTACAAATATATGTTGTACAACAACTACCTCTTCATGATTCGCAAAATGAGTTGCTCTAGTGGTGACTGGATGTGCAAGATTTGGAACCCTAGAAGATATTTGGTGTTGCAATCGTGTGGAAATGGAGAAATGACCAACCTTGTTTTTGGAAAACGAACTAGCATATATATTGATTTGTTGGTTGCCCTATCACTTTGGGAATTGAGGAAGAACTATAGGTCATGAATGTTGTGTGTTAAGCAAGCTGAAATTCTACAAAATCTGCTAAAATGGCAGCTTGGAACTTGTGAGGAAACCATTCACATTAAAAACATAACCATCGTATTAATGGCAAGATGGCATTCTCATCTTCCACCATTGAAATTGTGTGTGAAGATGTGCCCTTGAGATGAACAATTGTTTCTAGGCAAGAAAACCCTCTTGGAGTAGTTGGGGCATCAAATATAGTCATTAATGGTGACTTGGGTTGTGCAGGGAGGTAGGTGGGAGTGAATAGTGCAAAAGGCAAGAGTTGTGGAGTTACAGGGATCAAGGGTTAAGGATACCAAAGAACTTATGTCACAAACCATGCCAAGAAAAGGATGACTGAAACTACAATTTTGAAAAATAACATAGTGGAAAGGATCAAGAATCAAGGATTTGGGATAGCAAGGAACTCTATCTCTCAAGGCATGCGGGAAAAAGGATGACCAAAACCATGACTCCAAAAGGTAACTTATTGTAAAAAGTTGAAGTGTGAGGGTTTGAGGAAAAGCATGCTAGTAAGATAAAGTCTAAAACTTCAACAAAGACAAGGGAAAAAATGGGGGTTGGGGGAAAGGTATGCCAAGACAGGAAACTCCAAAATTTTGACATCGAGCATAGTCTTTGAAATTTGAATAGAAAATCTCCGCACTTAAAATTTTGGGGACCTTTGCAACTTCCAGCACATGAGAGGCACATGGGGGACAATGGAGAACAACACTTAGCCAGATTTGATAAATGGAAACCCATACAAAGGTTTCTTAGATCAATTATATGTGATGGGAAAAATGAAGCCTAAATGCACAAAGGAGTTGGGACTCACACAAATTTTGGCACAAAAATTGAGTCTCAATAGAACCCACTTAGAAAAACAACATTTTTTTAAAAAAAAATTATATTTTATTATATTTTTTATCATCATTTAGTACTGCAATAGAAGAAAATGACAACATGAAGTAATGAGGTAAAATGTTTGTCAATCATTGGAAAATGTCTATCTTCATTCCGCTTCTCCAAAATCCACAACCCCTTATGTTTTGTTATGTTCCATTAATGACCATCAACATTGGCAAGTTGCTCATTTCTCTTTTGCGGAATGTCTTTGAGTACATTGGTAGGTGGGGTGGTGTGATAGTGGACTTGGGCCTGGTCGTAATGCAACTACAAAGGGATGCTTACATGACCATAAGAGAAGCCTTCATGTTGACCACCCAACATCTTTCATGCCATTTTTGACGTATGCTATGACTTTTCCGGGCATCAAATGGTTTGTGCTCCCATTATAAGTTTTCACTTTCTCAGTGGGGTTATTTTGATTGTCCTAGTTGAAAACTATCTAATTCTTGTGGATATCATTGGGACTTTTTGCTTGGCTTTTGCAGCCATAATGGGCAGTCCATCTATCTCAGCCCTCAGGCAATATTTAGTAGCAAGGCATGCAGGTGTATCAATTCCACTAACTCTCTTGTTGGTTTTTCTATTGTCTAGTGCTAAATTGCTAATTAAATGAGAATAGAAAATTGAAAATGTGATGTTGATTAGTGATTATATTATTTTAATATTGAGCAATGAATATTCAAGCATGGCACTCAAGTTTGACAAATTAATATTGAATTACTACTATATTATATTTATAATATTTATGATAAGTTTTTTTAACATATGTTAATTATATGGTATTTTGAATTTAATCCTTGTTTTTAGGCTGTAAATGTATGTATATTATTTTGATGTTTTTTTATGGCAAAACCTAAAATGGACCTAATCCTAAAATTTCTTTTTGACCGAATCCACAAACTGAACCAGCAAACCTGAACTGGAACATAAATCAAGATCGGTAACTTTAATTAGAATTATACATTATTACTCCTTCCTCAGCTTTGAACCTCCACCAGTGTTAAATAAAGAGAGAAATAATCTTATAGGGAGTAAATTCTCAGATGAAGAACTTTTCTATCAAGTTTTCTATTGCCAATTATAAATACAGTATTAGTCATCCATAATGGCACAGTTAAAATACTCTTGCAGAAGTCAAACAAAATAAACTCTTTGCTGATTTTTTAATACTCTTCAGCTTGCCTAGTTATTCTTAAACTGGAATTTCCTAATCATGCTTAGACATCAAAATGAATAAACAAGTGACTTATATAAATGAGGTGCACTCAATTACAATGATGTTTCCCACCTAATTTATGTTTGTCTCTTCATTTTGATGAACATTAACTTCCTTTCTTATGGAATGGGACTTTATGCAAGATACGTGAATTTAGACTTACTTTTAGAACCTATTGTTGAAATTGAACCTACCAAATGCTTCAATGGAAATAGTGATCTGCAACAGCTATCAAGAAAGAAACTTTGGCATAGTATAAAGAGTAAATGAATGACCACTCCCTAAACATTAGTTGAGCCCCTTTGTACCTTCAATCACACATAAGTGCCCTCTTCCTAAAAGTCCTTACTTCAATAGAAAACCAAGGCTTGAAGTCAAGGTTGCAGTTGAGAACTCAACCAGCAACATAATGGCTCAACCAGTAAGGAGAGGAAGTGAAGTTAGTGACAGTGAACTAAGAATCATAGCCCTGATGCACTCTTTTAGGGCACCTTGCTCTTTATAGCTGAAATTAATAAAATAAAGTAGCATCCTATTTTTAAGGAAGAATTTGAATTGTCGTACACTTTGATATGAATTATTTTTTCATCTAGCTTCATCTTGGCCACCTTTGCAATCCCCTGGAGTACTCCTCATTTAAATTGATTTCCTTGTGTCCTATGCCTTACTATGGAATTATCTACTATTGACTTATTAATATGTATCTATGTGCAATTGGATCTTGTTCGATCAAAAGGCATATTTATTCTTGTGCACTTTGTCACAGATTGATTATTTTGCAAGAAAACACAGACCAAATGGAATCATTTTAAAATCATATACACACACACACACACAAGTCATGTAATTCAATTCAGTTCAAAAGTATAATGAATGATTTGCCTAACTGCTGTCTTCATCACTTATTTACGATTCAATTCAACTCTAAGTAGCCTAACTGTTATCTTTGTCCTACAATCTTACCTCTAGTCTTTGGCAAACAATCTCAGAATTGTGTGGACATAAGTTTCTCCAATATCTCAAAAGGTACTTAAGTTATTTCAAATATACATTACAAAAAATGAAACATCTCGAGGTAAAAAATATTTAGACCTGTTCCTTAAACATTTCTTCATGCTTTATCATGGTTTTCCTGATTTGTTCCATTTTATCCTCTGGGAGATTCTGCAGAAAATGCCTCTGTCCAAAAGCATGCACAACTTTGCTGCAACTGTTGTTGATGTTAGTGTGAGAGGAGGTGGGGTAGTTTGAAGATACATCTTTAAAAATCATTCTGTTGCTCCTGCTTTCCAAGGATGGAACATCCTGAACAGTTCTAATAGTCTGCATATATAAACTAAAATAATTTAGTGACTCCGATTTCCAATAAAAATACACAACAATGGAATACTGAATTTCATTTATTTCCAATAGAAAACATGGATGTAGAAAAAACATTAAAAAAGTCGTCCAGAAATATATAACCAATGTACTTCACTTCTTTTTATTAAAGGGGGGACCATAAAAATTCAGCATTTTAGGAAAAAAGGAACCAAAAAAAAGTGGCGATCACATTCTAATAGGAGTCGATTGTAGCCAGCAGAGTTTATATTCTATTCTAGAAAGAAACATATTAAGATTTAAAGAAAAAATTAGTGTAGTAAGTCCTCAATTATTTCAAAATCAATCATAAGTCATTGCATGTGCGAATTGAATCTTTAAGGCCACCAATAACGATAAGAGTAAGAGCTATAAGTCTTGAAGGAACTCATGTAAGAATTGCCCTTAACGAATATGGGATAATGGTTGAGTGTTGTAGCAAGTACGCAATTCAATCATATAGATGAGAAACATAATACTCAAAAGAAACACATTTAAGAAAGGATCGAATGACAGTGATCATCGTTGAGCGTTGTAGTAAACACTCAGCTATTTATTATAGAACCATACACCTCTAAACAAAAAGCCAACCCAATAAGACCATTACTATAAGCAATTTGCCAAGGCACGTCCATTACTAATTTCCAAATCCTGAGTAGGTGACGTTTGTGACCGTGTTAGGTAAGAGCTCTATGAACTTCTACCTAACATTTACAGGCTGCGATAGGCTCTTTGCTATATACCCTTGGTAATCTGTTTGTTGCAGTGATAGTCTTTTTTCCTTGGAAAAGAGGAGCTATTCTCCATCGTTGTGAAGGAACCACCTTGTGGAGGATTCTCTTCTTGTGTGGGTGTATGTTTTGGAGGCCTAAGGATAACCAAGATATGTCCTATGATACCAATATGGTAGAATTGTCTTTTCATAGTGAATTTTTTCTTTTAGTCTAAAACAAAATCTCTTATAGGGTTTCAAAAAATATCAGTATTACCTCAAGTTTCTGGGACCGGGAGTTTCTGGGACTGGGAGGCAGGGGACGGCCGGATAGGTCCCCAAGTTTTCGGATTTTGAGGCCAAATTTGGGGATGGCAGGGGACGGCTATATAAAATATAGGAAAAATTTAAAATATATAGGGAAATTTTAAATATCCATATGATAACATGGATAAGGCATGCATAATATACATTATAGAACCTTAACATTTAACATTTGTATTCAACATTATTTGTCAATAAACTAGGTGTCTTTCCTGTATGTTGAATTATCATTTGTTAATTGTTAGTGATACTGATAACTGTCAAAAAAGAACACAACAGTTAAATTAAGCAGTCTTATTGTATTTTTTGTGATACCAGTTAATGGGAGGATTTGTCTAGCTATAGATATGGATTATGGAAGACCAAATGTAAACTGCAACAAACAAGGATAGGATATCCTATTGCGTTGACATCCTTATTGGAATTACTAATGAAAAGAATTCAGAACTTGAAGTGAAGAAAGTTGACTTAGTTTAGCTATATAACTATAGAACATTTATGCCTAACACACAATTGCAATAAAGCATCATAAGTATGGTATGTGTTCTTGAAATTTAGCACTGACATTTGAACTAGATGCCACAGCCAATATTGAATAATTGTATCAATCACACTTATCCAAAGTTTCAAGACAACAAGCAGTGGCACCAATTTATTTCATGGGTGGACATAATTAAGTTCACACTCCCTTGCTATGAAAATGTGTGTTTTTTTTTTTTTTCTTGTTTTGACCATGATTTGATGTGGGGGATGGCTGACCATCCTGGGACGGCCAGGGGACTTCTCCGTCCCTGGGACTGGTCAGCCGTCCCCCATCCGGTCAATGTCCCCTTTCGAGGACGGTTCCCTATTTTTTGGCAGAAAAGGGGACAGTCCTTGTCCCCCTGTACCCGGACGTCCCAGGGACAGGGACGGGGCATTTGTTTGGGGGGGGGGTGGAACGCGTCCCTGGGTTTCCTATATCTGTCTTTCCAAATTCGTTACACCTTTTAAAAAATTGCATTTTTGAAAATTATTTTAAGATTAAACAATTTGTATTTAAAATTAATTTTATATTTGGTAAAAGGTTTGATTTGTAATAATGTCTATAATTTAATATATTATAATTTGTATATTACTTGGTAACATACTCTTCCTATTAATATAATAGTTAATTGATTGCAAATAAATATATTTATATGATGGAACTTCTCTCTCTTCTTTTATGATTAAAAAAAATCTTTCTTATAATATTTTAGAAAAATGTCTTTTGTTTTTCAAGTGAGATAGGAATAAAAATATGTACATCTTCAAATTGATTTTACACTAAAACAAAATTCATATTTACATTCAAAATTAATCTTACACATTAAATGGTCTTTGATCTATTGTTGAAGTTAAATGACTCACAAATAATCCACCACACATCAAATCTTGGATTTGTCCCTTAAAATTAGAAATATTTATAACAAGAATTTCATACATTACAATTTGAAACAAATATGTAACTTCTATATTGTAATATTCTTTAAAACATTAAAATGAAAACTCTTTTCAAATCAAGTGTTCTAAATTAGAATTATACATTGCAATGCTCTTTAAGATATTAAGTATTTAATTTTTTAAAAGGCAAAATTGTTAAAAGGTTCCTTCTACTAGAAGATTAAATACAATTGTAAGAAGAATAGAAAAATATTATTAATTATTTCATTTAATTTAAAGTTATGTTAGATTTTCCAATCAGAATTTATTTGTCACTAATATAATAATTAAATATACTATAATAAATATCAAAGTCAAAACAAATCATATTAAAAGAAAGTATCATTATAATATAAATAATTATATAAAAAAAAAAATAATATTAATTGCTACACATTATTTAAATTTTTAAATTTATTTATTTAAATTTTTTTTTTATAAAAATTTGTTACATAAATATAGAAGTAAAAATGAAAGGAGCAATATTAAACTTATGATATTAATATCAACTATCTAGGTGATGTCCCAAGGTGAAACATCAAGACAAAACGAACATCACCAGATGCAATTAGTGGCAAGTGGACCATTCATTCTCATGAGAAATGGGTTCATGTGGACCACTACTTATGAAATATGGATCAATAAGTTTGACTCAAAACTACAATCCTCATATTAATATCATAAGTGTTATGTTGTTCTTTTCATTTTTTATTTATACATAAAGTTATTAATATTTAAATATAAAAATTAAAATAATTTAAATTATTAATAAATTTAAATAAATGTGTAACAATGAGTCTCAATGCTTCACCTCTATGAACATCACTTGGATGCAATGAGTGTCAAATGAACCATTCATTCTCATGAGAGAATGTTGTCCACGGCAATTCTTGACACAACAACTAGAGAAACCAACAAGTCAATCATTCTACCCAAACCAAACCCACCCCTCAACTCCCCTATACTACCCTATGAATCCTACTTATCAACATTAAACCTCTTGATTTTTTATTATATTTTTTTATTTTTAATATAATAATTAAAATATAAATATAGTTTTGTAGAAAATAATTAAATAGAATGTAAAAATCTAATTAAATCAATTGTTTTGATCATATATATATTCTACTTACCAAAACATAAAATTCAACAGCTTTTTATCTTTTTCTAAATTCTTTAGAAAACGTACTAATATTCACAAATTATAAATCTATTCTCATTACATCACCGCGACAGATCATCCTATCTTACGAGATTCCTTTCAAAGGGTTCTAGCGATGTAAATTATAGAAACTATCGGAATTTTAAAATGGTGGACCTCTTATTCCAAGAGTCATTTAGTTAAATAGTCAATTTATTCTGATATTGATGTAAAATTAAAGTAAGGCCCAACTTGATTTAAAATTGAAAATATTTGACATAGCTTACAAATTTAAATTAATTAATTTTTATTTTATATTAAAAATTAGACAGATTGGAATTTGGTCAATTAATTTTTAATTTATCTTTGACTTGCTTTGGCTTTGAATCCCAAACGATGCTAAAATTAAACCCCAAGGAAAAAGACAGACACAAAACGTTAAGATCTAATTTATCGGTTTAATTATGTTTGGTAATCGAATAAACAATATCTTGTAATGGATCGGATCCGCTGTTCCCTCTATGCGTGGACCAGGAAAAGAATAGGAAACAAAATCCCTAATCTCAGATTAAACGTCCAGCTCTGCCTCGGACAAAGTTTTTAGAATGCCGCGTGCAGAAGGGCCCATCTCAGGATTTCTTTAAAAAAACCCATGAAAATGGGGGCCTCCCAGTACCAATATCATTCATTTTAATATAAGAGGGATCTCTCTCGAGGAATAGAAAATTCTATCGATCTTATCTTCATAATTTGTTAGTTTATAAGATTGCCCAACACAGATGGACGAGCTGAAAACATACATGCGCATCGTGAAAAGTAAACAAAGAATATTTGTGAAACAACAGATAAGCAAGCTGTAAAGAAGAGATCCAATCTTCTCCTGCTTGGACTTTTCTACGACTTGCGAGGGAATTCTCAATTTGGTATATTTTATTTGGATTTTAACCATTAGAAGAGTACCTGCTGTTGCGGAGATTCTTCTTTCCACCGACCCATTCTCCGAAACCAACTGGATTGACCTGTCTCTGTATAAACAAAAACCGTAATCTCTTTTAAAAAACTGGTGTCTTCCATGTTTTATTGAAAAACAATTGCGTTTGATTGTGTGGTTCTTAATGACTCGTAGATTTTAAAGTAAATGCACATACCATACAGTGTTGAAGTACAAGTTATGAGCTATTATGGTACATTGAGGTGACACCAATGGCTCTCCATAAATAAGATCCTCTACAATGCCCAGGACCGGTAAAATTCCCACGGCCTGTCGAGAACATTAAAGAATAGGGTTACCCAGTTGGAGATTTGAGATATTGTGTGTATCTTTTCAGATTTCTGGACCAAATAAAGAAAATTATGTGACGCTCAGGACAAGAACTCTAGGACAATGCCCTAACCTAAAAGTAGCCTAGAAACTCTTAAATACAAAAGAGTCAAAGATTCTGTGATACTTCTAGATCAAGATTTCCAATTACATTATGCGATCCAACAGATTTGCTGGGCGGATGCAAGAGAGCATGCTAGTAGCTATCAGTCTAAAACTTTAAAGGACTTAAAAGCAATTAAACACTAAACAGAAAGTACAACAGACTGAAGGATAAGATTCCACAATTGATACATAGTCAATCATAAGGGATTTTTTCAAATATGATGCTTTCATATATTCCTATTATATAAGTTCACGACTGAAAGTATCCATTACAGGCTGAATTTGTTCTTTTCTTTCCCTTTATTCTGAGTCATTTTTTACACAACTCATCTATGATGGGAAAACTCATCTATGATGGGAAAAATCATAAATGCTTGGACACAAGCAATTGGATTCAGTTGGTCCAAAGGCAACGGGATCAATTGTAAGTGGCAAAATTCCTGAAGAGATGGAATAAGAGGGAAATGCGATCAGTGTAGATGATATAAAATATAAACACAATGCCTGTAGGACTGCACTGGAACAAATTGGTGATTTGTCCATAAAAAATTTACATTGAGGGGAGAGGAACTGATCAATTTGTATTAACTGTGTGTAGGCAATGATACCTGAGTAACAGGACCTTACAATGAATTGGGCCAGGTCATCAACTGTAACTACAGAGCAATAAAACAAACCATAAGTCTTTTAAGTAGCCATAAAATGTGTGAAATGAAGAGCCATTAAATAAGGAGGTGCAAGTTTTCAACTAACCACGACCATGTCAAAGCAAGGGCTCAAAGAGGCTAGAAAGGCCCAGCCAAGACCATTCACCATGGATCTCAAAGACATTGGATGTAGCATCTAGATTCTACAGTCAAGATATATCAGACCAAGGGTTACATGGCCCTGTGCTAGTACTGAAACAGACTTGGAGAACCAAAATTTAGGACTTTATCACATTTTTGATGCAACTCTATTGCGTGGAGGAGATGCAATTTATGAACATTCAAATTAAAACACGAGGAAAAACACCAACTTCACGTATAAGAGTCAACAAAATTTAGTGCGCTGGGAACAAGCTATTATTTGGTTCCAAATGTTAAAACCGAAACACCAATTAAAATCCATTATAACCTCAGACGGCTTCCAATACTTTAACCTACAAAGTAAAAGCAGAGAAACTTCCAAGCATCGGATGAAGCAAGGCTGACATATGCTACACAGATTTTCTGAATACCTGTGCAAGCATTTAAGTCCTTATAATTTGGGAATGGTTCCGATAATTGCGCCTTCAAACACGGGACTATGGAAGTAAAATAAAGTTAAAATGATTCCAGAAATGCAGTACCTAAAACAGATCTCCATGGGATCAAAATTGAAAACCAGAGCACCCCTTCAAAACCTCTAAAACCCCCATGGAAACAGACTACTGAAACTGAAAACTAAAAACAAATTCTGAACGCTTAAATGAATTCACCGTCTGTACAATTTCAAGTTCAATTATTTTATTTGTACACATTTTTTGTGAACCAAGGACTCCCAACTCTGCAGATAACATAAGTATATTAAGGGAAACCCTCCTATTTTATAATTCATAGAACCCTGTTCTACACTAACAGTGCTTACTCCCACAATGACCCAGGTTCAAGTCCGGATGGGCATGATGTTCCCCCTAACAATACAATTGGACTGATTTGAGGGTTGTTATGGAGTGTCCATCGCTTAGGAGGGGTTTGCCTTGATTCCATTATCAACCCTCTCCAGATTCTCAGTCTTCTCAAAAGGACCAAATTGATATTGAATAGCATGGATCAGCTAGGAATTTGAAATAGCACCACCCATAAGAGTGCTGGGGCGTATCACTGAGCTAACAACCCTTCAGAGGTCCTAGTTTTTCCTGGAGTATGGAATAGCCTTTCAACAATTTTAGGAGCTAAATGCCCATCCAACCAATCTTGGTCAAACCTATAAACACCCATTCCCTCCACAAATCACAGCAGAAACAATTTAGAGGGAGGCATTGCTTTGCTTAAGTCCAAAGCATTTATACTAACGGTAAATCTTAACCCCCATCGATTTCAATCTCCACAATCAAGAATCCAACTGCCCAGCAAATGCAACCCAAAAAGAAAAAAAGAGAAATGAAACATCCAAAAATCTCCCTGAACTTGTAACAGAACAGAAAGATTAGAATCAGCAAATTCTCTGAGTTAAAAGAACAAAAATGCATAACAGAACGTACCTAAAGCAAACCATCAGCGAAAATCCTCCTGTCTGAAGGAAATCCGTCATCTACCATGGAAATCAGCAGGCAGGCAGTCAAAATCCTTGAAAGGAGGAAAAAACTATAAAATAAAATTTGACAATAGTGCTGCGAATCCTCCGTCGTGCGGACATAGGACAAAGTTTGTCCGACGAATGCCGTCAAAAACTGTCGTTATTTTGTTCGATTTTCCGAATCGAATCAGCACTAGCTGAACGAAGATCGATCTTGTCTTTCTCTCTCCGCAATCTCATCCTCCCAAAATCTAATCAAATTTTCCGCCCCCTCCCTTTACCTCAAAATTGCTTACACCAATATCTTCATCCCGCCCCCCTCCCGCCGGCCTTCTGCCCACCGGGAGCTTGACTTTACCGTCAACCGTGATTCTCCGATAGGACCTGACAAATATCTGTCTCCACGTGTCACGCCTCCTTAGGCTTGATAGCCAGGCTCGTCGTGGCCGAAAGCAGATCAACATCGATCATCCGATTGGCCCGCCTTTTGCCTTCACGCGCGTCAAATCAGTTGGAACTATCTGATTGGCTGCCACATATGCTTCTTCCAAATAACGGGGCCCGCCATGGCTGCGCGCCGAGCCATATCTAATGTCCATCGACCATTGGTACAAACGAACCAGTCACTCTCTTGCACGATATCTATTTCCCTACTCTCAATCTCCCCACACATTACAGATTCCATTATCTCTCCTCTTTTAATAAATATTTTCAGGATATTGAAATGTAAAGGTGAGATTTTAATCACCAGACCAAGTAATCCATGGGAACAAGAGCTGTAATAAAAATATTTTATAGATAATATATTTAATATGTAATAAAATATTTTATAGATAATATATTTATTGTTTAATTAGTTCATGGAATCAACAGTTGTAGTAAAAATATTTTACAGTAGCATATCTATCAAATACACGGCGAATTAATTCATGAGACAAAACCTACATAAAATTATCCACTCTCAAATTATCTTCATACTTAATACAGATATATACTATAAACTGAAAATTGTACTGTACTGTGTATATATTTTAATTTATCTACAGTTCCCTGGGACCGTCCCCACTCCTTGTTCTACCTCCTAAACTCACTTTTGGCACGTTCGGATGTCAGACTTGTTTTGTATTGCATGGCATGGCTTGGATTGAAATGGTATATTCTCTGTACAGATACTTGAAAAAACTGCAATTATGAATACATGTGTTGATTCGGAGGTAATCTGACCCTGTACCCTCTACATCAATGATATGTTGTATCTATTTCGAGATCCCTCTAATTCCACCTTGCCCCTGTTCCAATCATACTTTCCTAAGTTCCAACTCCGTCTCCATCTCCATCTAATCCTTTCATTTGTTTCTTCTTCACGCTACTTCTTTTGCTAGGTTTGCCTGATTTAATCCCAAGGGGACATTTTTGCCCTTTCGGAGGAGGTGAGAATTGAAACGACAAATTGTGGCGTGTGACAGTGACACTGCTTTTGCGATAAATGTTTTTGTTCCTTTCCACCTCTCTCTCCTCTCCAACATAAAATCTCGCGTCCTTAATACATTCTCCCTTTGACACGAGTGTACCTTCGTCACTAGAGCTACATTTAAAGCATGCATATCCATGATAGTGTAATGGTGGAAATTGCATATGAATGAATCAATGAAAGCAAGCTTTTAATAATATTTACAAGATCATAAGTAATATTAGTTTAGAGTTTACCTCTGCTCCTCCTTTTTAAGTTCAGGTCTGCACCTTATTTCTTCTTTTTCACGTTTGATTACTGAATGTGATTGGAGATGTGATGAGAAAAATATACATAGACAAATTCAAAAGCAATTTTATCATTGTGGAAAATTTATACCTATTAACAATATTGTTTTCTACACCAATATTTTAGAGATGTGTTGTTTCAATCATAATCTATTTGTAAATTTGAATCTTTTGTTATAAATTTTGATAAAAAAGTATGGTGTCTCATGGCTTTTCCTCTTAAGCTTTGGATTGTTTTGATTAAAGTGCTTTAAATTAGTATTAATATTTTAAATACATCCATCTAAAAAATGTTTAGAGATATCTACAATGTTTATTAATATTAATTATTTGATGTGTAAATGATTATCAATTTTTTTTATTTTTTTTTGGTATTGAACCAAGCTGAAAAGGAAGATTACAAATAAAATAAATGACAGTCCAAAAGAAGATGTAAAGGAAAGGAAAATAGAAGAAAACAACACCTTACAACACAGACCAGCATGCACCAAGTTTTACAATAACAGCAACCAGCTGAGAAGTAGCAAACAACAACACATAAAGCAACTTACAAAGCGTTTTTATATACATAGTCACGACATGAGAGTCCATGCCAACACTATAGAATGTCACTCCATAATAAAACAAGTGTTGTGTAGCAATTAGTTTTTGTTGTCACAATATATGTAAAAATATAATTAATAATATATAGTTAAATGAAATTAAATAATTTTAATTATGTCAATGAGACTCAAAGTTTATAGGATCACTTAGCTTCAGTCACTCAAAGATTCATGGGACAAGTGGCACTCTTCAAAATAATGGTCCTTCTCTTGTTGATTTAAGTTAGCAACTCTACCAATCATTCTAATATGTTTTCCTCAAATGACTCTACCATGGAGGTTACCCTTAGTGTTTTGTAACATCTTAGGCCAAAACAGTAATTCAAATATGTCTTTTAATCTTCTACCAATGCTTACTATTTGAAACAACGATGCCAAGTTCTACTATTTAAATAAGATCTTAAACCATTCAAATTTAATTCAGTGTTTGTGTGAGTGGAAGATCATCATGGGCCAAACAATACCTCTAAGTGACAATAAAAATGCTAAAAAAATACTTAAGCTACTTCACATGAGAATTTGAATGGGTTATCTACACAATTTGAGAAATATGTAGAAATATAATTTGTAGAAAATTGAATTGGTTTCTAAACTACTTTAAAAAGGGTGAAAATTAGAAATTATAACAAAGCACTACTACTTTTTTTGAAAAAAAAGTAAGGGTCATTCCAACCAATTTAAGTATCAACAAAAAAATATATAAGCAAAGACACACGCATGAATGTGATGATTTTTTTTGAATATTTTTGTAATTAAATAATTAGTTATGAAGTTTTTACTATGATTTTTTTTAAATATTAAAAAGTAATTTTTTAGCTAGCCTAACTTGATCAAAAAACTGGAATTCAATTTTTTTAACTTGTAGATAATAAAGCATAGAGTGTGACACATCTTGTGGATTTGAAAAAGGTGAAATAGATTCAAAGTTTTGAATGTTTTTCAATCAATGTGTTCATTAAGATTTTCAAACATACTATATATAAAAAATTATTAATAATTGTCTATTAAATTTATAATCAAACATATCTTATATTTTTTGAATTTTGACAATTTTCTAAATAAACTCTTTTTATTTCATCAAATTCAAATAAAAAAAGGTTGTCACCACAAAGATGAAGTCATGAAAAGTGTTAGTGTAGATATTATCTCATGCACATGGATAATACTACATGGCATTAAGCCTACTTAGGTGTCCTAGTAGAAGTTAATTTGCCATCTCTTGCTAGTCTTGAGGAAGTTAACTTTCCACCAATCTCAATTAGTGGGAGTTGATTGCCTATTCTTCTTCATTATTTTGGGTGGTGGTTTCTTCCCTCTCTCCTATATTTACATATCATTTGTGAGTTAGTTATAATGTTGTATCCATTTTTATGTAATCTCTTTTTCTTTGCATTTTATGTTTTCATAACGTGTGGGGTTTACAATTGCTCAGCATTCATTTCTTGATCAGTATTGATATTTAATTCAGCAGATCTTGGCGCAATTTCACATGGTATTAGAGACAACCTATTTTTTATTGTGCTTCTTAGTATTGTTTGATGAATTTTTAAAATAAATAGTAGGTGCATGCAATTTCTTGGTTTGTTGTGTATTATGTTTTTGTGTGTTCTTTGAAGCATTGTGCAAAGGGGCATTAATCACAGGTATGAATGCCCACTTGCATCTACTTCAAGGTGTTTACATACTTGGTATAGTTCGCAGGTGCTCAAAGGCTAAGTTGGCTATGAAAGGCAAGTTACATGTGTATTACAGGTGGTTTGGAAGAAACCTAATTGAAGATCAATCTATCTTGCAAGTGGTTCGGGGGTTGAGTTTGTTGCAATAAGTTCTTATTGAAGGGCAATCTACCCAAGCGATTCAAACCCAATCTACCTTCACCAGGGTACCTTTAGCACATGATTGAAGCCCAATTTTCCTTAATGAAGATCAATCTAACGAATCCAAGGATGGTTTAAGGCCCATGAGAATGATCTAAACAAGTGAACAAAGGTGTGAGGGCATGGTAACCAATAGAGGAATGATGTGAGGTAATCTCAAGAAACATTTTGTGAAATGTAACAAGAACTAGTAGGACGATTGAGCAACAATCAAAGTTAATGTAAGAGTAAGAGTCACTATTCATAAAAAGGCTTAAAACTTGTGACATCAATGGGGAGGGGGAAGCCATCAAATAGGTTAACCCCTGGTCATATGATATGATCATATGAGGGCTTAAACCCTAGGTTGCCTACTAGTGAGGGCTTAAGTTCAATGCCCTTTCCAATTTTCATTTAAACTTGGAAAAAATAAAATTACAAGTGCAAATTATCTAAACAGTATATAGGGAAATAGAAAAAGTGTTGTAACATTTGATAGGCAACTTAGAATTGAGTGTCATTTTTTATAAAATTCATTTTTTTTTATGCTTGATCCATTGAGAATGTTATTGCACTAAAATTATAAAGTTTCATGTTTCCATCTCATTGGACATGCTTATGCACTAATCATATAAAGTTCCAAAATTGGGGGTGATCACAATATTGAATCAAGGGGGGTGTTTTGTGTTGTGTCTTGCACACACTTCCACATTTCCTTTCATATTTTATTTTTGCATTTCCTTTTTGCAATAGATTTAAGTTAAATTATGGATTCAAATTAGATTGCCATGTCTTTAGAAACCCTTTAATTATCATGATTGAAAACTAAAAGTACAAATTGTGTTAAAAATAAAGAGCTATATAGGGTAACAATGATTAATGAGCTAGCAGTTGAGAAATGGTAGGAAAATTTTGTTTTGGGATGATTGTTGGTTTGGTAATAGGTTGGGGCAGGTGCAGAAAGATGGGTAGCCAAAAAGTGGCCAATTCACTTTTTTAGCCCGAAATAGTGAAAACGCGAGCACGTTTTAGTAAAACGTGCTCGCATTATGGCTTGGTAATTACCGATCCTAGGCTTGGTCATACCGAGCAAAAAACGTGAGCGCGTTATAACGCACTCGCATTATTATTTGAATTTCAAAAGGTGTGCATTTTTGAATTCAAAAAATGCACATTTTTAAATTCAAAATAGCATCACCATAACGTGAGCATGTTATAACACGCTTGCGTTTTGGTGTACATTAAATTTTTTTCTTCTCTTTTTTTTCTCTTTCTTCTTGTTATCTTTTAGGGAAACTATATACATAAAATAAACATTTAAGTATAAGTTGGCATTTACATATGGATGTTTACTTTCTTATACTTTAAGTTATATTTCATGTATATAGTTTCAAGATGTTTGAGAGTGGTTTCAGATCTCTAAGTGTTATAATGCAAATTCTAGTTTTTGGAAGATCTCACAAATTTCAGACTTAGTCAAATTTTAGTAATCAACATGTCAAATTTCAATAATCAGGAGGTCAAATTTTAGTAATCAACAAGTTGTATCATTTGTCTCTCTCTATCTCACTCATTTTTTATCCCTTATGCTCTAGACCTCTCTCACACACTCTCTCCTTCCCTCTATCTAACCTCTCTCTCTCCCTCCCTCCCTCCCTCCTTCCCTCCCCTCCTTCCCTCTCTAAATTTATCTTTCCCCCTCTCTCTCTCTTCCTTCCTCCCACCCACCTTCCCTCTCTACTTTACTCTATCTAAGCTATCCCTCTCTACCTCTCTCTCTCTCAATCTTGCCACCTTCCCCCTTTACTCTCTCTCTCTTCCTTCAACCCAACCACCTTCCCTCTCTACTTCTCTCTATCTAACCTATCCTTCTCTGCCTATCTCACCCTCCCTCCTCTCTCTCTCAATCTCTCCACCTTCCTCCTTCCACACCTCTCTCTCATTCTCTTTATTGCACTTCTCTCTCCCTCTATCCCTCCCTCATCCCCTCTCTAGTTCTCTCTCTCTCCCTCCCTCCTCTCTCTATATCTCACCTATCTCTCCCTCCCTACCTATCCCTCTCTCTCTACTTCTCCCTCCCTCCTCCCCCCTCTCTATCTCTCCTTCCATATATACTTATATATACCTCTTCCTCCCTCATTCCATCTCTCTCATTCACTATCTCCCTCTCTTTGAATGTCCCAACCTTCCTCCTTCCCTTTGTGTTTCTCTCTCTCACACACTCTCTCCCTCCCCCATCTCTCTCT
>VDFB02271358.1:670218780-670265778 GCA_007258455.2 Sequoia sempervirens
GAGGGATTGGGGAGAGAGAGAGAGTTGGGAGGGAAAGGGGAGATAAAGATAAGTAGAGATGGAAGGAGAGGTAGAGAGACATGAGAGATAAAGAGTAGATAAGGAAGGATAGATGGAGGGAGAGGTATGGAGGGAGAGAGAGGGTGGTGAGAGGGAGGTTAGATAGAGAGCAATAAAGAGAGTGTGGTAGGGAGTGATAGAGGGATATGCGGGTAGAGAGGGATAGGTGAGATAGAGAGAAGTAGAGAGAGATATAGATAGAGGGAAGGAGGGAGGGTGAGAGAGAGGGGGGAGGAAGGGAGAGGTAAAGAGGGATAGGTGAGATAAAGATAAGTAGAGAGAGAATGGTGACATATAGAGGAGAGAGTTATAGAGAGGGAAAGAGAGAATGGCGATATAAAGAGGAGAGAGTGAGAGAGAAAGAGGGTGAGGAAGTGAGAGAGTGAGAGAGAGATATATAGATGGAGGGAGAGGAGAGATAGAGAGTAGATAGGAGAAAAGGTATGGATGGAAACATCTAGTGAGAGAGAGAGGGCTAGGGGAGATAAAGATAATTAGAGAAAGGAGAGGTAGAGAGAGAAGCAGAGAGAGAATGAGGGAGAGAAGCGAGATAGAGAGGTGTAGAGAGAGTGGTAGGGAGTGATGGATGGAGAGGTAGGTAGAGAGGGATTAGGGAGATAGAGAGTAGAGAGGGATGGAGAGGGAGAGGTATGGAGGGAGAGAGAGGGAGGTGAGAGAGAGGTGAGATAGAGAGCAATAGAGAGAGTGTGGTAGGGAGTGATGGAGGGATATGCAGGTAGAGAGGGATAGGTGAGATAGAGATAGTGGGAAGGAGGTAGGGTGGGCGAGAGATGGGAGGAAGGGAGAGGTAAAGAGGGATAGGTGAGATAAAGATATGTAGAGAGAGAGTGGTGACATATAGAGGAGCAAGTTACAAAGAGGGAAAGAGAGAATGGTGAGATAAAGAGGAGAGAGTGAGAGAGTAAGAGGGTGAGGGAGGAGTGAGAGAGAGTGACAGAGAGAGGTAGAGGGAGAGAGAGGAGAGATAGAGAGTAGATAGGGGAAAAGGTAGGGAGGGAGACATCTAGTAAGAGAGAGAGAGAGCTAGGGGAGATAAAGATAATTAGAGAAAGGAGAGGTAGAGAAAGAGAAGTAGATAGAGATTGAGGGAGGGAGAGAAGCGAGATAGAGAGTTGTAGAGAGAGTGGTAGGGAGTGATGGATGGAGAGGTAGGTAGAGAGGGATTAGGGAGATAGAGAGTAGAGGGAAGGAGAGGGAGAGGTATGGAGGGAGAGAGAGGGAGATGAGAGAGAGGTGAGATAAAGAGCAATAGAGAGAGTGTGGTAGGGAGTGATGGAGGGATATGGGAGTAGAGAGAGATAGGTGAGATAGAGAGAAGTAGAGAGAGATATAGATAGAGGGAAGGAGGGGAAAGAGAGGGGAGGAAGGAAGAGGTAAAGAGGGATAGGTGAAATAAATATAAGTAGAGAGAGAATGGCGACATGTTGAGGAGAGAGTTACAGAGAGGGAAAGAGAGAATGGTGAGATAGAGAGGAGAGAGTGAGAGAGTAAGAGGGTGAGGGAGGAGTGAGAGAGAGAAAGAGAGAGAGGTAGAGAGAGGGAGAGGAGAGATAGAGAGTAGATAGGGGAAAAGGTAGGGAGGGAGACATCTAGTGAGAGAGAGAGGGCTAGGGGAGATAAAGATAATTAGAGAAATAAGGAGAGGTGGAGAGAGAAGTAGAGAGAGAATGAGGAAGGGAGAGAAGTGATATAGAGAGGTGTAGAGAGAGTGGTAGGGAGTGATGGATGGAGAGGTAGGTAGAGAGGGAAGTAGAGGGAGAGGTATGGAGGGAGAGAGAGAGAGGGAGGTGAGATAGAGAGCAATAAAGAGAGTGTGGTAGGGAGTGATGGAGGGATATGTAGGTAGAGAGGGATAGGTGAGATAGAGAGAAGTAGAGAGAGATAGAGATAGAGGGAAGGAGGAAGGGTGGGTGAGAGAGGGGATGAAGGGAGAGGTAAAGAGGGATAGGTGAGATAAAGATGAGTAGATAGAGAATGGTGACATATAGAGAAGGGGAGAGTTATAGAGAGGGAAAGAGAGAATGGTGAGATAAAGAGGAGAGAGTGAGAGAGAAGGAGGGTGAGGGGGCAGAGAGAGAGAGGAGAGATAGAGAGTAGATAGGGGAAAATGTAGGGAGGGAGACATCTAGTGAGAGAGAGAGAGGGCTAGGGGAGATAAAGATAATTAGAGAGGGAAGGAGAGTTAGAGAGAGAAGTAGAGAGGGAATGAGGGAGGGAGGGAGAGAAGCGATATAGAGAGGTGTAGAGAGAGTGTTAGGGAGTGATGGATGGAGAGGTAGGTAGAGAGGGATTAGGGAGATAGAGAGTGGAGAGGGAAGGAGAGGGAGAGGTATGGATGGAGAGAGTGGGAGGTGAGATAGAGAGTAATAGAGAGAGAGTGGTAGGTTGTGATGGATGGAGAGCTAGGTAGAGAGGGAGAGGGAAGATATAGATAAGTAGAGGGAGAGAGGGAGATGTAGTGAGGGAGAGAGAGGTGAGATAGAGAGAAATAGAGAGTGGTGGAAGGAGAGGTAGGTAGAGAGAGGGAGAGAGGAGATAAAGATAAGTAGAGGGAAGGAGAGGTAAAGAGAGGAGAGATATAGAGAAGTAGAAAGGGAATGAGGGAGGGAGGGAGAGGTAGGGAGGAAGAGAAAGGTGAGATAAAGAGGTGTAGAGAGAGTGGTAAGGTTTGATGGATGTAGAGGTAGATAGAGAGAGGGATTAGGAGATGGAGAGTAGATAGGGAAGAAGAGAGGGAGAGAGAAGTATGGAGGGAGAGAGAGGGGGTGAGAGAGAGGTGAGGTAGAGAGAAATAGAGAGTAGTAAGGAGTGATGGAGGGAGAGGTAGGTAGAGAGAGAGAGGGAGAGGGAGGGAGATAGAGATAAGTAGAGAGGGAAGGAGGGAGGGAGGGAGAGAGAAGTGATATAGAGAGAATTAGAGGGCAAAGGAGAGAGAGAGAGTCAGATAAAGGGATGGAGATAGTGAGAGATAGCTCTAGAGTGTAAGGATAAAAAATGAGTGAGATAGAGAGAGAAATAATACAACTTGCTGATTACTAAAATTTGACCTCTTGATTACTGAAATTTGACTAAGTCTGAAATTTGTGAGATCTTTCAAAAACTAGAATTTTCATTATAACTCCTATAGATCTGAAACCACTCTCAAACATCCTGAAACTATATACATGAAATATAACTTAAATTATAAGAAAGTAAACATCCATATGTCAATTTCAACTTATTTCATGTATATAGTTTCCCTCAAAGATAACGACAAGAAAGAAAGAAAAAGAGAAGAAAAATAAATTCAATGTAGATCAAAACGCGAGTGTGTTATAACGCACTCGCGTTTTGTTAATGCATTCACAAAACACAAAAGATATGTATATCTTTCTTTGGGAATCCCCAAACCTTGGGCTTGGTATTTGCCTTGGAATACCAACCCAAAGGCTTGGAGGGCATTCCCAATGACCATAGACGTGTTTTTGTAAATTCTACAGTATTTCACATAATCGGGGTTGTGCTCATCGTTAGGATTGCATGTGGTTCAATGTCGAACAAATCGAACACCTAGGTAATGTTAGGTTCTCTCTTAGCTATCCAACGATGTAATTTTTTTCACTTTATGGAAATGTTAAACCTTTTGAATCTATAATTTATTTTGTTTGTGTGTCTATTTTTTGGTAAAAAGCAGTGTTTGGTGTTTTTTTCATTATAAAATAACCATTCATCGAAATTTAAAATAAATTACATTTTTAGAAACTAGACTCCATTCTACAAATTTTTAAAAAATAAATTTAAAAATGAATAAGTTTCCAAAATTTGTAGGGGTAGCATGGCCAAAATTCTATTTTTCAGGAAGTGTCCACTTAGAAAATTAGTAAAAAATCAAATATTCATTAAAAAAATTATCAGAAAAATCATGCATTAACTACATACTGTTAGCTAATTTCTCACTGGAGCAATTTTAAAAATACTACAAAAAAGTTCACCGTGCTAGGGATGTACAAGAGTTGCTATGTTATGTTTTTTCTGACAAAAACAACACCAATTTTTGTACGTCCCTCTTTTGAACCCCTTAATTCAAAATAAATTAGTAGTTTAGAAAGTAGACTTGGAGAACTTCGATCCTTGCTTTTGTTCCATCTCAAAATTTTGAGTGTAACTATCTTCAATTTCATGTCCAAGGTCAGTATTTCCCGATTTCAGAAAAAAGTGGCCACTTAAGCCCCCTTTTTGGGACCCATCTTTTTGCACTTACTCACCGCTCAAAGATGAGTGTTGGGCCCTTCCTCTTATGGATATTTGTATTCAGAGATTTGGTAGATTTGTTGCTGACTATATGGATGGGGTGCAGTGGAAAAGGTTACATGAGGTGGAACCAAGGTTGGAGGGTCTCTTTGATGCTCTTTCCTTAGTTCATATTCCTTCTCATTCCCTTGCTGATAAGATTGTGTGGAGGCCTTCTTCCAATGGTAATTTTTTTGTGTATTTGGCCTTTTATCTTCAAGTTTTTCTTTTGTTGGCCCTACCCCTTTTTGGTCCTCACTTTGGTTTCCTAAATTAATTCCTAAGGTGAATATTTTTTTCTAACTTTTTTTCCATAATAAGTTTTTAACTACTAATAATCTTGTCAAGAGTGGTTTTATGATTCCTAATAGATGCTTTATATGTGAAGAGGAAGTTGAGGATTCCATTCATATCTTGATTGGATGCAGATATGTTAGAGAGGTGTGGGCTCATGTTCTTTCTCTTTGGAATCTCAACTGGGTGTTTCCTTCTTCGATTAGGGAATTGTGGCCTCAATGGGTGGGACCTCCATCTAATCCTGATTTTCTCTTCCTTTGGGTTCTCTCACTACCTCACATTGCTTGGGGTATTTGGCTAGAACTAACAACATGATTCTCAAGAGTTTGGATTTTCCTGCTATCTCTGTGGCTTTTAAAATTTGTGTTGCTATTAAGGAGAATTTTGTTTTTGGAGCTTCTTTTCAGAATGGCCCAAGGATTGCACTTAAGCTGGGTGACATTTGTATTGTGCAAAATTGGAAGATGCCATGTAATATTTGTCTCCCTCTGACTAAAGGTAAAGCTTCTAGAGATGATGTTGTTTGGAAGGCTCCTCCAACTAGATGGGTGAAAGTTAATTTTGATGGATCTGCTAAAGGTAATATGGGACCTGTTGATTGTGGGGGAGTGTTAAGAAATTCTAATGGTATGTTCGTTTCCACTATGGCGCTCCCTTTGGTAACCCAGACAAACCACTTCGTGGAAGCGTCTGCAACTTATCATGGTTTGAAGATGGCTCAATCTAAAGGCTTTAGGAATGTGTGGCCTGAGGGAGATTCTCTAAATATTATCAATAATTTGAAGAAGTATTTTGTCCCCTCTTGGAGTGTTGAGCCCCTTATTTTGGATGCCATTAAAATTTTAAATTCTTTTGATGAATTTTATATTTCTCACATTGTTAGGGAATGCAATGGTCTTGTAGATGTCTTTGCTAACTTTGGTGTTAGCGGCTATAGGGTTTGGGATGTGGATGATCCCCTTCCTATTGAACCAATGGCTTGTCTTAATAATGATTACCAAAGATGCTGAGTTGGATGGCAGATTCATCATGATCTGTGTTCACATGGTAGATCATTGTTTGGAGTGATCGTGAGTTGGATTGTGCCTAGGCTTATGGTAATTCAAGCAATCTCCATATGGGGTGACCTTCAAGGCTAATAATGACCATCTTCCACCATGTCATTGTCACACGAATTGTGGGTATTTTCTAGCGTTTGTTCTCGAGGCTTTTCTTAATTGTTTATAAAGTTATCAAACTCTTGGGTTTTGCTAAGTTTGTGATCATGGATGATGATAGAAATAGGGAAGATCCTTTCTCCTGTGATACCTTGAAAAATAAGACTGAAGTATGGGAAAGTTTGCAAAAGGGTGGGCTCACACCATACTTGGAGTGGCTCCATGGGAATGATCCATAAGCTACGACTTTATTTTTTAAGGGATGGAATAATAGGGTTTTGAAGTTGGGTGGTACTAAATTTGATATCAATGAGGATTTCATAGCGAACATTCCTAGTCTTTCTATGGAGGGAAGAAAGGTGCATAGAGATAAGAAGGAATCTAATGTTGCAATGCAGATTTTCTTTAAAGGGGATGAAGAACTGAAGCTCAAGCGTGCTATAAGTGGTGGATACCAACACAGTTCAATCAAATATTTGTGGGGAGATGTTGAAGAATTGATGAGTTACATAACCTTAGAAGGTCAGTTCTCTGCTATAAATGGTTATCATTTTGTTCTGTTGAATCACTTTCATCATACAAAGAAAGTTTCCTTTCCTTTCTATCTCTTGGCTTCTTTGGAGAGTGGTCTTAAGGACCATAAAAGAAATCCTAAGAATCCTGTGCTACATGTTGGTTTAATTCTTCTGATAATGGATTATGCACAGGATTTTGTGGTTCCTAAGTAGCTTAAAAAGGATCCTAAAGGTAAGCAAAAGAAACTAGCCTTGGAATATGAGACTGTGTCAGAGGAGGAGTCGGCGTGTTAGAAAGGGGAAAAGAAGATTGAGGTTTTGGAGGAGGAGTCTGAGTTGGAAGATGATGTGGACTATGTTCCTAACTCTCAGGCCTCTATGGAAGTGTATTCCTAGCCCCTTGCTCTAGGTAAGAGTGGCAAAGGTAATCCTATTCCTGAACCAAGGGATTATGAGACTTGTAGTTGTAGTGAGGAAGGGGTCGGTGTTAAACCTTGTTGAACTGGGCCTATTGCTCCCTCTACCATTTTGAAAGAAATGATTGATGTTGAGGAGGATTTGACTCATACACCCCTTGTTTTGGGATCTAAGAGAAAGAAGGGTTTGAAGGAAGGTAGTAGTAATAAGATGGCTAAGAGGTCGAGTAGCCCTATGCAGGAGGAACCTGCTATATTTAACGATGTATTTTTTTTCATATTATGACTATGTTAAGGCTTTCATCTTTAATTTCTTTTGTTGGTGTATCCTTTTTTGTCAAAAACTAATGTTTGGCATTTTTTACTTTAATTTTTAACCGTTCATTGAAATGTCAAATAAATTACATTTTTATAAACTAGACTCCATTCTACACATATTCAAAAAAAGATTTTTGATTAGTTTTCAAAAATTATAGGGGTAGCGTGATCAAATTTCTATTTTTAAGGATGTTTTCACTTTGAAAATTAGTAAAAAACATATATTCATTAAAAAATTATTGGAAAAGTCAGGCAAAACTACATGTTAGCTAATTTCTCATCGAAGTGATTTTAGAAATACTAAAAAAAAGTTAACATTTTAAGGGAGCCATAATAGACGCTATATTATGTTTTTTTGAAAAAAAACAGGAGCAATTTGTGTGGCTCCCTTTTTTGAACCCCTTAATCACTACCATTTTCAAATAAAATTAGTAGTTTAGAAAGTAGATTCATAGCACTATGACCATTTTTTTGTTGCATCTTAAATTTTTTGAGTGTAACTATACTCAATTTCTCACCCAAGGTCAGTATTTCCTAATTTTAGAAAAAAAAGTGACTACTTAAGACCCCTTTTTCATCCCCCATCTTTGTGCATTTACCCCCATCTCCCCAAAGAGTTTTTCTAAAGCAATCCAAACTTCATTGGTGTGTTCAAGGCTTCTACATAAAATAGAAGTTCAAGAGACACATTAAGACACAAGAATTTGAAGGCTTGATCACATTTATTAAACCATTTTTATTTAGATTTCTTAGTAGTATGTTCATTCTCATTAACCATTGTTTTTTATTAGAGGTAAAGCAGGTTTTGAAGGGACCCTCAAACCCTTTACAAAAAGGAAAGTTGTATCAAAAGATAACTAAACAAACCAACCAACAACCAACACACAACAAAACATTAGCAAGACAACTGCCAAAAAAGATGAACAAAAACAAAAAACTACATATTCTTCAGAATATTAGCAACTTCTATGTCACTCTCGATTATTTTCTAATGTGCATCCATAACTTCAGAAATCTATTTGACAAGGTCCCTAGCTTGCATCTTAGTCTTGTTGCAAGTTCTAGCACTGGGCTCCAAAACATTTACCTCTTTAGCAAAAACATTGTACGAACCAACAACCTTATCAACCGAAGCTTCCTCCACCACCTACCTTTTCCCAACAACATCTTTATCACCAGGAGCTCCCTCCATCCATTTATGAGCCTTCTTATTGAGAATAGTAAGGCCCTTAGCCTCATTCCTCATAACATTTTTAGTAACTTCAACAACCTTATCCATCTTCATGTTAACCTGATCCATCTACACTTCCAAATTCATAATTCTTTGTTCAAAAATCTACTTCAGCTTAAGCATCTCCTCAACAACAATCATTAGGGCATCATACACTTACATAATAAGAAAGCTACCTCTTCTTCACTTTTAACCTCTTCCTCATTTATGCATGTACACATACATGTGGTATACCTTCTTATTCATCTTAATTTACTTATTGAATATGACTGTTTAATTTCATTTGCAATGGAAAGAACTATAGAAATGGAACAATGTTGAATTGCAATACAAATCTTAAGGATAGATAATTATATGATGAATAGAAGAATGGATATACTAGATTTTAGATGGATTACTTGTTTGATGATATTTAAATAGAATGATACAAAAGTACCATGATAGAATGTAGCACATTGGATTATGATGCTAGTAGATGGTCTAGAAGGGAGGGATAACCCTTTGTTATGGAAGCTACCTTCCAGGAATGGGTGCCAGAGAATGTAGATTTGCTTTTCCAAATCTAATTTAAGTTTCATTTTATGCAACACGAGCTTGGACAAGCTTTACAATTATTTTTATTATGGAACAAACTGTTTATTGTTTATCCTCTTTGTTATTTCTTTTATTTACCTAAGATGGAACTTTCATGTTCTAACAGTTGATAAAAATGCATGTAGTTAGGAATGCACATATTCCACCTTGTTTTCTATATCTCTTGCTAATTGTTTTGTGCAAGGTCAGGTATTCTTTGATGGACTAGAGAATTTCGGGGAAGCATTGCTTTGTGGTTGAGTGGAAAATCACCTCAACCATGTTCTCTTCCACCAGTGGAGGTGAGCTGTCACATAGGAATTACAATGGAATTCTATTTTATGTACTTGTATCATTTAATGTAAATATTGTATTGACTATGTGGCAATTGAATGCCAAGCCAAAATTGTATATTGACTACTGACATTGAAAATGAATATATTTAGATTTGTTATCTTTTTTATATTTATGGACATGAAATTGCTATGATGAAAAATAGCTATGGGATTTATGTCTTAAATTTATATTCATAATGCCAATTATTAATTTATTGAAGAAATTTTTAGTTGGGCATGTTACATTTGGTATCAGAACTTAGGGTTCAGCTCTAGGCCTATGATCCCATGATGATTGGATTAAGGAATAGTAGACCCTTAATTGGAATTGAGTAACCTAGAGAATAACCACTTCTGAATTGGTTGCAGGAAAATGGGGAAGTCCAAGTTGGGAAGAAAAAAGGGAAAGACCATTAGGGATTTGAAAAAAAAAGTTGTTATCAAAGAGAATCCCAAACCTGAAGACCAACCTGAGATTCCTGACAATGAGACTCTAGCACACACCCTCACATGACTCAAGTTGGAGAGAGGCAAAAGGATTGAGAAGTCCAAATGAACTCCTAAGACTAAGAAACACTCTACATTTAGAGATTGAAAACTAGGATGTGGACCTAATACACCTCTATTGACTAAAGAGGAGTTCTTGCACACACGTCCTACCTCTCTCAAGAAGGATGATATTAATTTGGATGAGGATCTAGATGAGTCTCCTCTTTTTGATAATGAGGCAAATGCTTAGTATGGAATTTTTTTTGTAAATAAGGATCAACATAAATCCATAATTAATATAAATAAAGAAAGTCTTTTTTGTTGTTGTTCAAGGACACAAAACTTGAAGACTTGTCTTAATCTAAATGAATGTGTATATCTCTTTTAGATTACATGTGTACATAGCATTGTGTAGATGCAGTTATTTAAATGCAAAAAACTTGTGTTAAGTTACATTAAACACAACTGTGGTGCAGGTTGAGTGTGAGTCATTATGGTGACCACCAGACAAGAAGGGGGTAGTAGTGGACAGGACAATGGGCCGAGCAAGAGGCTAGACCAAATCTTGGAACTTCTGAATTGACAAGAAACCCAAATGGACCATTTGGAACAAGAGGTCCAAGGGGTGCAAGAAGATCAGAATCTTAGGAACGAGGTATCCGGCCAAGGAGAAAGGGGCCAAGGGGATCCCAATTGGGGTCAAATTAAGGAAGAACTAGGAAAGGATCTTAAAAATATTGCACCATTGAAGTTCAATGGAAAGGAAATTAGAGATGGAGCTGAGGCATGGATTATAGAAATGGAAAAATACTTTGGGCTCCGCAACCTATCAGACCAAACCAAGGCTGCTTGGGTTGTGTATCAATTGTATGGAGAGGTAGCTACTTGGTGGGATAGCGAGAAGGAAGAGAGGAGACTTCAACCAGAGGATATCACTTGGGAGTTTTTCCTCCAATCATTCAGGAAGAGGTGGCTATCACAAATTTTCTTTGACAAAATGATGACTGAATTTTAGAATTTGACCCAGGGCAGCTTGACTATAGTTTAGTATTGGGAGAAGTTTACCAACTTTGTCAAGTATGTATTACAATATCTGTCTGATGAGCGTTTCCAAATTTGAAAGTTTATATTAGGATTGAGACCCCACATTTGAGTTGAGGTGGACCTCCATAATCCCCTTAAAATGGGAAAATATTTTGAGAAGGCCATTAAGGAATAACAAAAGTTGTAGCAGTTGTCCAATCTTTGCAAGGGTTTAGACTTCAAGCCTCAATTCAAAAATAAAAAGTTTCGAAAGGGTGATGGATAGAAGGGAAATAAGTCCCATTAGATTAAAATTTTGAAAATAGAAAGCCACCCTCCAAAAAAGGAAGAAGGTGGCCGAGGAAGAAGGAATAAAAGGGATAATAGGGGCAATGAAAACTTTAATAGTAACCAAGGGTACTCAAAAGAGGATAGGTTTGGAGGTTGAAGAGGACCTGTGATAGGTGTTATACTTGTGGGGGAGACCATTGTGCATATAGTTGCACTCAAAAGTCAAAGTCACAAAAGGAAGGGAACGGCTAGCAGACCCCGCAACATAAGATCCATGTAACAGTGCATAATAGGCAAGTAGAGTACCATGCTTCTCTGAGACAATTGAAAGGTAAGTTCTATGGCAGAACCGTTTCTATTTTGATAGATACTGGAGCTACTGAGTGTTTTATAGATACTAGAATGATTTCTAAGTTTCCCATTAGACCAAGATATTTGGCAAACTCATGGTCAGTTCAGTATGGAAATTGAGTAGAGTGAGAAGTAGATTCATGTTTCTCTTTTAGCGAGTTAGAACTTCCCAAATTCCTGACCTAGGTTGACCTTTACATGGAACCTCCAGGATCCTATGATGTAATCTTGGGAATCAACTAGTTAACTAAGCACAAAGCTATTGTAAATTGTGAGGATAATATGGTGAGTTTTTTGGATGACTATGGATACCCAGTTGAGATTCATGGGATACAAAGACCCTTGGAACTTAGGTACATCTTAGCTATGCAACTCAATAGGGCTCAAAGGAAGGGTTTTGTCATATATGCTATGCATTTCATCGAACCTGATAATGAGAAACCATACCTAGATGATTATCCAATCCTTAGGGATTTTTGAGATGTGTTTCCCGAAGATCTCATTGAGATGCCTCCAAAGCGAGAATTTGATTTCTCCATCGATCTAGTGCCTAGAGTTGAGCCTTAGTCTAAGGCCCTGTACAAGATGAACACCACTAAAATTTATGAATTAAAAGCCTAGTTATAGGAGTTGTTATGCAAGGGGCTTATTAGGCCTAGTGTGTAACCTTGGGGAGCACCAATTATATTTGTGAAAAAGAAGGATGGAACCTTACATCTATGTATTGATTATTGGATGTTGAGCAAGGCACCCATCAAAAATAGATAGCCCCTCCCAAGGATCAATGAACTATTTGATCAAATGAAGGGAGTGTCAGTATTCTCAAAAATAGATCTTAGATCTGGTTATCATCGATTAAGAGTAAAGGAAGAAGATATTCCAAAGATTGTTTTCCAAACTTGGTATGGGCATTATGAGTTCACCATTGTACCATTTGGATTGACCAATGCACCCGCGACTTTCATGAATCTTATGAACAATGTGTTCTGGGACTGTTTGTGTAGACACCTAAAAATGACCTAGGCCTGCAAGCTTCATTTTTACCAGTTTCGTCCTAGCGTAATTAGGACATTTAATTATGTCCTTGGTCCACATTCGACTATTGATTAAATAATTCATAATTATTTAATTAATTCATGTCATTTATTCTTCATGATTATTAAATAAATAAATTTCATTTATTTATTAAATACGCCATTAATTGTCTAAGTCTTCCCTTAATTAAATAAATTTCTTAATTTATTTAATTTCCCTTTCTGCATTTAATTCTTCCTGATTATTAAATAAATGAATTACATTTATTTATTTAATATGTCACTAATCCTCTTAATTAAATAAGTTGATTAATTTATTTAATTAATTGGTCTTATCTCCTAAATTAAATAATTAAATTTAATTATTTAATTGCCAATTTCATATTCTTCTCATTTTAAATAAATTAAATTATTTAAAATGTCATGTCAATCTTAACTGTCAGTCCGTTTTGATAAATAATCTGAAAAAGATTATTTACTTGTCACACAAAATCATCATTTTGAATTAATTAAATTCAAAAAGATACTATTCTTCCAAAAATCAAGTAATCGGGCAGATTCTTGATTTTTCAAATCTGATCTTCAGTCCACATCTTATCTCTTTGATTTTTTGAATCTTGCAAATCAGGCAGTCCTTATCTTCTTGATTTTTCAAAAATCTTTATTTCTTTAATTAATTTCCTCATTTATTCTCCACCGTCGATCTGATTTTATTCTGACCGTTCGATTAAGGATTTTTCCCTAACCCTAATTAGGGATTTTCTGGTTTAATCTGGATCGTTCATTTCATTGATTTATCTCGTCCGTCCATTCGAAATGGCATTTTCTATAAAATGCCATCTTCTTCTCATTTTTCGAACACACACACATGCTGACATTTTGCATAGTTATTATAGGCATTCATTTACTTGCACATTTATTGTCATAGGAAATTTTAGTATTTAATATAGTCATTTGATCAATTTTGGTATTTGTTTTAGACATAGGCATTGGCAATAGGCATAGGCATTTAGACATTGCATAAATCTTTCAAAGCTTGTTGTAGGTCTTAGACATTTGCAGATTGCTCGCACAACGAATCTGAGGGCACAATATCATCCAACAAGCAAGAAGGTGCTATGAAGGTGAAGCATGGAAGGAAAGGAAGGTATAATCGTTCTTTGTTTTGATTTTCCATTGTTCTTGATAGCCTCTTTGGATTTTTAATGTTATTGATCTAATAATCTAACAATCTAATTTTCCATTGATACATTTGGTGAACTTGACATATTTGGACAAATAAAAAACCATTTTTGGAGTTGGTTTCTTCTTGTTGCAGGGCTTGTTTAGTTTTTGTTGCAGGTTTGGCATCATTGTGGACAAAGCCAAAGATTCAACCATAACTTTCAAACGGCTATGTATTTGCTCACGAAATGTTTTTTGTAGCTTGGAGACAACATCATGCACTTTCATTCCAAAAATCAAATTTTTTAGATCTGTTTTTCATTTTTTATAATTATTTTTCTATTTTTAATAAAAAATTAATTTTGGGAGAAAATAATCGAATTTTTCAGATATTTTTACATTTATGGAAATATCTTTGAATTTTAATAGGGGTCTACTCTTTAGTTTTTAAATTTTGATGTGCAATTATTAGTCAAAAAATATATTTTTGGAAATTGGGGTTTAACAAAGATTGGCTTATATCTCTCCCACGGTTGTAGATCTGATCACAAATTTTTTTTTGTAGATTTTGGATGACATTAGACGACTTCAGTAAAAAAATTAGAATTTTTAGAGCTGTTTTGTATTTTTTATAATTTTTTTTATGATTTTTCATAAAAAAATTAATTTCAGGTGCAAAACAGCAAATTTTTCTGATTTATTTAATTTTTTGGAAACCTCTTGAGATTTTAGATAGGCTTTATTCTCTGTATTTTTCATTTTACTATTAAATTTTTTTCTAAAAATCAGATTTGTTGTGACTAGCTAGCTCTCTAATAGTTGTGACTAATCTTCGCTTGTAGCGTGTGGCGATCCCTATTCGTGTGTCGAAGACCATTGCATAAGGAACTACTAATCTTTTGTTTGCAGGTTTGAATGTCGAAGACAAGATAAACAAACATTGTGCTTGTTTTTCTTTCATAGATTAGCAAACATTTGATTTTGGTGCATATAAAAAGAACACATGTCTTCTTTGATTGATTGTGCTTGCAAGATGGTAGGTGAGTATGCTCTCACTTGGTGAAAACCTCGTGATCAGAAAACCAGACTCATCTTTATTTGTTAATTACCCTTCACGATTTGGTATATCGGAGTATCCTCTCCCCTTGCGCATTCGTGCGATCCTGGGTGTAAGAGAAACGGTTACTAACTCTAGAACTTGGGCCTGTTCTAGTGGGAAAAAGTACTCACCCCAGGATGACTTAGACCGGTAGCACCCTGACACCGAGGGACTTCCAGCTGGTATATAAAAGTGGGTTCTTGGGGAAAGCCCAAGAATCACGAGTGTGGTTCCGACGAGATGGATCCGAAAGGGGACTCTCACCGCATGGATCATGCCCCATAACGGAATGCCTGAATTAAACACCTCTTGTCTTAGTGTCCAACCGTTCTATTGGCCGTTGCTTGGTATAGTGCAGGGTACAATATCATGCCCGAAGACACTCACTACTGATCCCCTTGAGTAGAGATAGCAGTTCTTTGGAAGTCACTACCCAAGAATTCGAATTTGGTGTGCTCGAATGACGTTAATGAGCCGTGGAGGGGAGCCAATGCCACCAAAATTCTAAGCTATCCTCTCTCGAGAAGGAAAGGTGTTTATCACCAATCCGGGGTATATCGGTGGGCTATACCAAGTATACAAACCCTTGGCCTATTGGCCTTTTAGGATTGTACTAGTCTCATGTGTGCTTTCTTACACCAAAACATCGTGCTTGTCAAGTGTTTTCTAGATTTTCAAACATTATACACAACATTCACAAATCTAGACACAAACAATCGACCTTAGACAACTCAAACTTTTCAGCAAAACAACAAGAAACAATTTCAGTCCCCATTTTGAACTTAGACTTTGCATTGTTCATCTTAGTCATCATTTTAAACCTAGACTTGGCATTTATAACATTAAGTCCTTAGTCAAACATCATCATCTTAGTCCTCACATTGGCCTTGACAACCTTGTCATCTTGCATTAATCATTTCCTTAGGAAAACGTCGTCATCATCTTGCATTGTCATCCTTTATTCCAAAAATATAAAAAAATTAGTGGCATAACTTGTCATTTTAGTCTTCATTGTCCTTTGGCATTAGTCATTTTCTTTAGACAACATTGTCATATTGCATCCCTTATTGTCAAAAATCCAAAAACATAGTCTTGCGTTGTCATCTTTTATCCAAAAAATCCAAAAAACATAGGCTAGTGTCATCCTTGCATTTAGTTGTCATTCTCATCATTCTCATTTGAGAAAATCCCTTTTACGATTGAGACTAGGCTTCAAAGACAACAACGACAAATGGAAAACTTTGCACAAGATTCTTATCCCAACATCGATAATAACACTTATGACACAAACCAACATTGGATTTTTTTCGACCCATTTCACAACATGAACATGCAATCTCCCATGAACATGCCATCTTCATCACAAAACATTTTTGAACCATTCATACAAAGAGACCAAAATGGACGAGTATATTTCAAAGACATAGAAGCTGCAGCACAAAATCCTGATATATTCTCCTTTGTAAAAAAAATAGTCTTACGTGACCCTCAAAGGTATCTAGCCATGCTTTTGGATGAAGGGGCTAAGTTACCACAGAGCTTTGACATAAATACTTTGCTATCTCCATCTGTCTACCCTCACCATCAACAGTCAATTGACACAAATCCTGTCATGAATTCACAACAAACGTCCACTTATCACCCTTATCCTTACCTTGACAAGGGAAGCCAACTATCAACTAGTCCATTCCAAACCTCCACGTCATATGCTAGTCCTTCACCTATTAATCCCGTCCAAGTCTGCATCCCTTATCAACCATCTACCAACTCATGTCAAGTCCCCACATCATACCATATCAATCCAGTCCAAGTTTCCACATCATATTTCAATCAACCTTACACCAATCCAGTCGAAGTCTCCATGTCATATCCTTGTTCTTCAACAGTTAATCCAGTCCAACACTCCATGACATATCCAGTCCAAGACTCCATGTCCTACCCTTGTCCTTCACATACTAGTCCAGTCAAAGTCTCCATGTCCTATCCTAGTCCTTCATCCATTAATCCTTTTCAAATCACCCCCTCACAAGCCACATCTAGTCATGAAAATTCTATCCTAGTCCAAAGTCAAATCCTATTGTGCAAAACCTGAGAATACATGTCAAAATGAAAGTCCAAAGCATGACCTTATAATGTCACCCTCATGTCAAGAACAAGGTAGTCCATCCCATGACCCTATTTCTGATTGTATCATCCATGACAACCCCATCTTTGACCAAGACCCCATCATTGACCAAGAAGTCCAAATCCATGACAACCCCATATTCGACCAAGACCCTACCATTGACCAAGAAGTCCAAAATGATCCACTCCTTGACCTTTACACCATTCATGATCAAACACTTGTTGACCTTATAAATGCCTCGACTATTGACACTTCCCACGATGAGACACTTGCCTTCATGGGACACATAGACGATATTCCTCAAGAACAAGAATCTTCCACGAGGGACATGCTTGCATATGATCAAGTTATAGCTAAAACCATTGGGCTCTATGACATTAAAAATAATGATGGCTTCGACATTGCCTTGGAAGCACCAATAGAATCATTTGAACTTGACATGTCACATGATCAGACCAAAGATATTAGTCATGAATATGTCCAACATGAAAATGAAGCTAAAACACTTTATCAACTAGGGTCATCTATCTTTGTCAGAGCAGGCTTTCTTGCAGATGAAAATATTACAAGTGACAGTGTCCATAAACATCATGATGGGTTAGCATCTTGCTTTCAAAACAACAAATACCCCATCGCAAACAGAATCTTTCAAAGCATGCAATATCAAGGCAAAGGACTAGGCATACACGAGCAAGGCATTCTAGAACCAATACAACTTTAGGCAAATTACAGACATCAAGGTCTTGGCTATTCTTCAGACAACAAATCAAACGATATCAGTGGTACCTCCTCGATACTGGGGGCAACCTTGTCAGATACAAATGTCAAAATGGAGTCCATGAGAAATCCTTGTCATAAGATTGCTGCCAACACCCCCTCCACCCATACCATGAACCATCATTCCATCATAAATAAACCTTCCCTTTGGAACCAGCAAAAACAAAAGTCATACAAGTCAAAAGATCAAAATCAAATGTCAAAGGCCATTGAATCAAACAAAAGGACAAGTGGACAAATGAAATTAAAATGGATCCCAAAGAAAGATGGATCAAACAAAGACACCAAGTCAAATAAAAAAGTCAATCACAATGTGGAGCCACAAGACAAGAGGACTCCCACATATAACACATGTCCACCTCCTTCAAAATGGTCATCAATCAAGACATATAAAAGTGTTGGTTCCAAACACCATCCCTCCAAAATTCGTCACCCACCATCCCAAGTTTGGAAAATAAAAAGTGATTCATCTAAATGTCCAAACAAATTTTCCACGTCTACCATCATTTGTCATAACCCTACATCTCGTTTAAAGTCCAAAAATCCCATGTCACAAATTCGTCACATCATGGCAGCAACTCTTTACCACAAGGACTCTCATGGCACTCTATTGCGATGTGTGTATTTTGATAAGGCCAACTCTAGTATCAGAAAGGATCACAATGACATCAATCAGTTGTATACAAGTGCTATGATCTTGACAAGACAACTCCTTCAGCAAGGTCATTATTGGCATATCATGGCACTAGTCTCTACATAACCGTCAATGGATTCGAGCTGGTTATCTAAAGCATCCAGGCTATCCACAAAATAAAAAACACAAAAAATAAATCAAAATAAAAAATCATCACCCTGATGAAAACACGGCAAACAGCATCTTGGTGACACCAAAAATCAAAATTCAAAAAAATAGTAAAGAGAAAAATTTCATCCAATGGTGAAAACCTGGCAAACAGGCACCCTGGATAAGTACCATGATGAAAACCTGGCAAACAGCATCATGTGTAAAATAAATCGTCTATGTGGACTCTTACACTTGGGGGCAAGTCGTCTCATTTCCCATGCCTTCCTCATGACATTGACATCCATCTAAGCCCTATCATTTCCATCCATTTTCCCACCTACCTTGGTCTTGACATAAAACTGGCACACATAAATCATGCTTTAGACATGAATACACGATCTCATGACATGTCTATCCTTATATGATATACAATTCACGACAATTCATGCCAGTCTCATGGTCTCGTCATTGTCCTTATATGACATAGTCCTTGAAAATCATATGACAATTCCCTTAGTCTCATGTTTCTCATCTTTTACCAAGGCCACCCCCTATCCTTTCATGCTTGTCACCTATCTTGGCTTTCCCTTGTCAAACGGTCTAAGGAAACTCCATCATCTCATCTAGTCCTAACCAAGTCATTCCAAATGCAACGAGTTTCATCCATACAAGCACATTATCCAAAATTTTACGTGACTGCATTCCTGGCCCGGCTGTAGACCTTCATACTTTCATCACTTTATCGTCATCGTCCTCATGTTGTTTCGGGATGCGTCCTTCCCACGTCAAACAACGTTGTCATCACCTATCAATTGGTATTCAGCTTAACTAGGGGCACAATCATGTCCTTGGATTCTCATGTGTAGGCATCATCCATATGCATTTGTCACGATCCTCTTAAACGTCAAAATCCAAAAAACATCATAAAATATCCTGAAAAAAGACAAAAACATCGCAAAAAGTCCTGAAAAAATGACCAAAACCATCATAAAATGTCCTGAAGAAAAACATAAAAACATCCAAATCAATGTCAAAATCCTAAAAATGGAGTCAAAGTCCATCATGTCAGTTAGTCCATGTCATTGTCGAACTACGTTGTCTCTGCGCATTTGCTACGTAGGCAAGGCCATCAGTCGATGAGTCCCTGAGACATTAGGTCAGTCCTTTTAGGTTGGTCCAAATAAAATCATGGCATTTGTCACAATCATCACATCGGTCAAATAAGTCAGACATAGTCAAACTCAAACACAAGACAGTCATTTGAAACGTCAATGTGAAAATTGGTCAAAATTAGACAACATAGTCCAATCAATCATACAATCAACATCAGTCAACTTGCCAAAACATATTAGTCAAAACAATGTCAGTCTCGTCACTCTTTGGTCCTCTTCAAGATGTGTCCTTCTTGGAGTTAGACCTCGTCAAAATGTCATTTGCCTTTTAGGGATGTGTCCTTCGACAATAGGCCGAATCAAACTATCAACAACTCCAAATTGTAAAACTCTTAAACTATCAAAATTGTCAAACCGGCAAGAAATCAATCTTTGGCAAACAAACATTGGCAAACAAAATAAAATGGTTTAATCTTTTGGGTCTATCTTGTCTTATCTTTTGACTATCTTGGCTATTTTGTCTTATATTTTTACTGTCTTGTCTTTTTGGTCATGTTACTAGCTACCTCGAGGATGTCCCATGAAGGATTTAGAGGTGCGATGACATCTCCTGGCCTATTTTATTTTCTTTGACTACTGTCTATGGATTGTCATGACAAAAAGACTGGGGCAACTTCGCCCTTAGTATGAGTTAGGACATTCCTTGTTTGTGACTGACTGTTTTTCAAGTGGATGACCTTGCACACCTTGGTCTATGTCATATCATGGTGTTTGTTGTTCATTTGTGTCATTTTTACTGCCCAATGATGATTAAGAACAATAAATATTAAAGTCCTACGGTAAAGCTTTGAAGGATTTGGTCTAGAAACTTACATGCATCTCCTTTAGTCGTGTCATCTTCTCTCACCCATCTCATATAAGCATTGCATTCATGTCTTTTGCACTAAATTTCTTCGTCTCTTCATATTCTAGTCTTCTCAATAATTTCGAGAACACACTCATGTTCTTGGAACCTATCTATCCTCTCGAGGGGGCATACCATAACCTTCATCGTCATTCTTCCTCATCTTATTTTGCACTGGGGCATTTCTTGGCTTATTTTTCTTTGTCACAATGCGACATGCTACATTATGACAAAGAGGGGCAAAATGTAGACACCTAAAAATGACCTAGGCCTGCAAGCTTCATTTTTACCAGTTTTGTCCTAGCGTAATTAGGACATTTAATTATGTCCTTGGTCCACATTCGACTATTGATTAAATAATTCATAATTATTTAATTAATTCATGTCATTTATTCTTCATGATTATTAAATAAATAAATTTCATTTATTTATTAAATACGCATTAATTGTCTAAGTCTTCCCTTAATTAAATAAATTTCTTAATTTATTTAATTTCCCTTTCTGCATTTAATTCTTCCTGATTATTAAATAAATGAATTACATTTATTTATTTAATATGTCACTAATCCTCTTAATTAAATAAGTTGATTAATTTATTTAATTAATTGGTCTTATCTCCTAAATTAAATAATTAAATTTAATTATTTAATTGCCAATTTCATATTCTTCTCATTTTAAATAAATTAAATTATTTAAAATGTCATGTCAATCTTAATGTCAGTCCGTTTTGATAAATAATCTGAAAAAGATTATTTACTTGTCACACAAAATCATCATTTTGAATTAATTAAATTCAAAAAGATACTATTCTTCCAAAAATCAAGTAATCGGGCAAATTCTTGATTTTTCAAATCTGATCTTCAGTCCACATCTTATCTCTTTGATTTTTTGAATCTTGCAAATCAGGCAGTCCTTATCTTCTTGATTTTTCGAAAATCTTTATTTCTTTAATTAATTTCCTCATTTATTCTCCACCGTCGATCTGATTTTATTCTGACCGTTCAATTAAGGATTTTGCCCTAACCCTAATTAGGGATTCTCTAGTTTAATATGGATCGTTCATTTCATTGATTTATCTCATCCGTCCATTCGAAATGGCATTTTCTATAAAATGCCATCTTCTTCTCATTTTTCGAACACACATACATGCTAACATTTTGCATAGTTATTATAGGCATTCATTTACTTGCACATTTATTGTCATAGGCAATTTTAGTATTTAATATAGTCATTTGATCAATTTTGGTATTTGTTTTAGACATAGGCATTGGCAATAGGCATAGGCATTTAGACATTGCATAAATCCTTCAAAGCTTGTTGTAGGTCTTAGACATTTGCAGATTGCTCGCACAACGAATCTGAGGGCACAATATCATCCAACAAGCAAGAAGGTGCTATGAAGGTGAAGCATGGAAGGAAAGGAAGGTATAATCATTCTTTGTTTTGATTTTCCATTGTTCTTGATAGCCTCTTTGGATTTTTAATGTTATTGATCTAATAAGCTAACAATCTAATTTTCCATTGATACAGTTTGGATGAGTTTTTCCTAATATTTATTGATGACATTCTAGTTTACTCCAATTCTGTAGAGGAGCACAACTGAAACTTGAGAATAGTCTTACAACGTTTGAGGGAGAAGAATCTTTTTGGAAAGCTATCCAAGTGCTCATTTTATCAGGACAGGGTGCACTACTTAGGTCACATTATTTTAGCCGAGGGAGTCTCTGTGGATCCTAAAAAGATAAAATCAATCGTGGAGTGGCTGATGCCTAAGAGTATGATGGAGGTGTGAAGCTTTATGGGTGACTATACCAAATCCCAATGGTCAATTCTCAATTATCATCGATGCTTCAGGAGACGGTGTAGGAGTAGTGTTAATGAAAAATGGGCAAGTGGTGGTGTACGAGTTGAGGAAACTAAAACAACACAAAGTGAATTATGCATCACATGATCTGGAATCAACAACTATAGTGCATTCCTTATAAATGTGGAGATATTATCTTTTTGGGAAGTCATTTGAGCTCAAAACAAATCATTTGGGGTTGAGATACATCTTCACTCAACCAAACCTCAATGCATGATAGAGAAGATGGCTAGAATTCCTTAGTGAGTATGACTTTGAAATTGAGTATATAAAAGGAAATAAAAATAGAGTGGCAGATGCTCTTATTATAAGAAGACATCTGGTAGCCATGACCTCTATGAGATCCAATTTAAAGAAGTAGGTGATGCAACACTTGCAAGGAGATGAGCATTATGAGAGGATGAAAAAGGCTTTAGAAGAGAATCCATCAAACCATCGATTCAATGGATATGAGTTTGGATCGGATGGACCTCCCCATTTTCCTACAAAAAAATTAGAATTGGTTATTCTCTAGGTAACTCAATTACAATTAAGGGTCTACTATTCCCTAATCCAATCATCATGGGCTCATAGGCCTAGAGCTTAACACTAAGTTCTGATACCAAATGTAACATGCCCAACTAAAAATTCCCCCAATAAATTAATAATTGACATTATGAATATAAATTTAAGACATAAATCCCATAGCTATTTTCCATCATAGCAATTTCATGTCCATAAATATAAAAAAGATAAAAAATCTAAATATATTCATTTTCAAATGTCAATAGTCAATATACAATTTTTACTTGGCATTCAATCGTCACATAGCCAATATAATATTTATATTAAATGATACAAGTACATAAAATAGAATTCTATTGTAATTCCTATGTGACAACTCACCTCCACTGGTGGAAGAGAACATGGTTGAGGTGATTTTCCACCCAACCACGAAGCAATGCTTCCCCATAATTCTTTAGTCCAAGAATACCCGACCTTGCACGAAACAATTAGCAAGAGATATAGTTTGCAAGGTGGAACATGTGTATGCCTAACTACATGAATTTATATCAACTGTTAGAACATACAAGTTTCATGTTAGGTAAATAAAAGAAATAACAGAGAGAGGATAAATAATAAACAGTTTGTTCCATAATAAAAATGATTGTAAAGCTTGTCCAAGCTTGTGTTGCATAAAATGCAACTTAAATTAGATTTGGAAAAACAAATCTACACTCTCTGGCACCCATTCCGGGAAGGTAGCTTCCATGACAAAGGGTTATCTGTCCCTTCTAGACCATCTACTAGCATCATAATCCAATGTGCTACATTCTATCATGGTAATTTTGTGTCATTCATTTTCAATATAATCAAACAAGTAATCCATCTAAAATATATTATAGCCATTCTTCTATTCATCATATAACTATTTATCCTTAAGATTTGTATTACAATTCAACACTGTTCCATTTCTATAGTTCTTTCCATTGCAAATGAAATTAAACAGTCATATTTAATAAGTAAATTAAGATGAATAAGAAGGTATACCACATGTATGTGTACATGCATAAATGAACTGGTTTCCTTCACATTTCACTGACCGTTGTAGCTTTCCTATCATCTAGTTAAACCTCCCTACCGGTTCCATCACATCATAGTTTGTTGTCTTGTCCCTACACTAGCTCAATACCGCGTATTGTAGAGGTTTCAATGGGTTTGATTTGACAACTGCAGGTTTATCTTTGCATCGACATTTTATTTATATAATTTTTGTTTGATTTAAATTTTTTTGTTAAAAAGGCCAACATATATAGTTGACGGGGTGGGGTGGCCCTCGGGCAGTAGGGCCATTGGGGCACCATCCCCACTCCATCCCCCACCACCCATGGTGGCAGTAGTTAAAAACATATTTTTTATTTTTATTTTTAAAATATGACATTTTTTACCCTATTTAGTGATGGATATTTGCTCATGTTTAGTGTAAAGTGCCTTTTCTAGGCCTTTTTTTTGTTTTTGCATACCTTTTGATCTAGCTGGAAAAAATTTGCAAACAAAAATCATCAAAAAGTTGGCAAACTCAATTTTCCAGTGGTATAGGTGGTTTTCAAAAAAAAATCTATTTGGTTGCATTTATTGCTAGTTGAAGTCAGATGCCCAGTTTTCACTCCCAAGCTTATAACTTTTGCTTCGTTCCTCCATTTTTCATGATTCTTGTGGCGTTGGAAAGGTCTCTTTGAGCTCTTTAGAGTTACTCATTCATTCTCCCCCTAATTGGAATCATGGTTGTTGTAGTTCTCCTCTTCTAATGTTGTAAACACACTAAAATAAAGTGCCACAATCTTGCTACTTCATTGTACTCTCATATTTTTGCTTCTTTGGATTGATCTATGTATCTAGTGTTAGTTCCTATATACTTAAAAAATGCAATGGATGGTTACCCATGCATTTTGGTGTGATGGACTAAGTACCATATAAACACTCCTATTTTGCAAGCAATCTACCTGTATTCAGAATTTAGGTTCTACATCCAGAGACTTGGTACCTGTCTCCAAGTTGTCATAGGGTTATACCAATTTGTCAAGAGAGTGTCCAGCTGATACTTGTGCAGTTGTCTCCTTGGTTCTGACCTTATTCCTATTGTAGGGTGGATTCATCTACAATTCTTCATAGACATATTCTACAGTTACTCTTGAGTTTATAGTTTCAACTCAGTCACCAGTTATATTGACATCTTCTACAATGGTACCTGATTCTTTCTATCAGTGCTTGTCACAGTTTGGAATTATTTTGGATCAACATTTGGAGGACTCATCATCATCTTTGATCTTCTCTACACCAATCTTCACATTGTTCTACTTTTCCTTCTTCTTAAATTAAGATTGGGGACTCCTAACATTGTGACATTTGAGTTGAGACTCACCATTGAGGGGGGGTTGCATGAAATTTCTTATCTTTTTTGGGGGGACTTTTTCCTCACACGAGGTTTTTTCCTTCTCATCTTTTTTGAGATTAGTTTCTTGTTTTTTTTCTCTTTTGGGGAGGAGTTTTATCCCATTGGATTTTTTCCTTTCATTAGCACACAAACAACAATATATGACTAAATAAACTACTAAAAATTGCATATAAATGACTAATTTTAGTTATGTGACTATTAGTGGTTTATTTGTAGTCATTTATAACACTACCAAATTTATGACTAAACTATTTTAGTCATTGATTTAGTCATTGATTTGCTCATTGATTTAGTCATTTATTTAGTCATATATTTAGTCATTAATTTTAGTCACGTGACTATTTTAGTGGTTTATTTGTAGTCATTTGTAACACAACCAAATTTATGACAACTATTTTAGTCATTTATTTAGTCATTGATTTGGTCATTGATTTAGTCGTTAATTTAGTAATTTATTTAGTCATGGTAGTGATTTATTTAGTCATTAATTTAGTTATTGATTGTTGTTAACTGGTCATTTTATTTAGTCATGGTAGTCATATATTTAGTCATTAATTTAGTCATTACTTTAGTCATTACAAATCAAATCTAACTTAATTAATCCTCACAAATTTATGCATATAAACTTCAAGTATCATAGATATTCAAATGTTAAAAAACACCATGAAATGAAGACTAAAATGTTTGAACAAATATGATTGATCAGACACAAACACAAACAGATTACAAATCAAAAGGAGCCACAACACAGTATTTATAAGTGGAGAAAAAACCACTAAAAATTTACTTCATTAAGCCTCATCGACAAATCAAAATCTCACTGGTTACATTCAATGCCTCAGTGGTCCACTGTACAACTTATAGACACTATACAAACAAAATACTCCTATTTTCATATACTTATACTATTTTCCCCTTCTTTAACTGCAGTCCTTTTGGAAGGGCAGCAACCTCCTATAGGGGTTTTACCCATTTAATCCCCTTGCAAATCCACAACTTTCCTGCCGCTATTGGTTTCGGCTCCTCCAAACTCTTCCTCGCTAGTATTCAACTTTCACTTGTCCAATTTGGAGCTGCAACCTGAAAATAAGGTTTCAAAATTTGCACATTAAAAACTCAGAAAAGTCAAATAATACAGAGGATAAAATTCAAATATTTTCTTTTCTTTTTCCAACTATCACTAGTACACAAACAACAATATATGACTAAATAAACTACTAAAAATTGCATATAAATGACTAATTTTAGTCACTGTACAATTTATAGACACCACAAAAAAAATAATTTATGACCTATTTTCATATACTTATTTTAGTCATATTTTCCCATTCTTTAACTCATTGTCCTTTTGGAAGGGCATCAACCTCCTATAGGGGTTTTACCCATTTAATTCCTGTGCAAATGCCAAACTTTAGACACTGCAGTCGCATCATATAGGTTTCGGCTATTGGTTTCCTCCAAACTCTTCCTCGCTAGTATTCAACTTTCACTTGTCCAATTTGGAGCTGCAACCTGAAAATAAGGTTTCAAAATTTGCACATTAAAAACTCAGAAAAGTCAAATAATACAGAGGATAAAATTCAAACATTTTCTTTTCTTTTTCCAACTATCACTAGTACACAAACAACAATATATGACTAAATAAACTACTAAAAATTGCATATAAATGACTAATTTTAGTCATGTGACTATTAGTGGTTTATTTGTAGTCATTTATAACACCACCAAATTTATGACTAAACTATTTTAGTCATTTATTTAGTCATTGATTTGGTCATTGATTTAGTCATTTATTTAGTCATTAATTTTAGTTACATGACTATTTTAGTGGTTTATTTGTAGTCATTTGTAATACCACCAAATTTATGACTAAACTATTTGTCATTGATTTTTAGTCATTGATTTGGTCATTAATTTGGTCATTGATTTGGTCATTGATTTAGTCATTGATTAAGTCGTTAATTTAGTCATTTATTTAGTCATGGTAGTGATTTATTTAGTCATTAATTTAGTCATTAATTGTTGTTAACTGGTCATTTATTTTTTCATGGTAGTCATTTATTTAGTTATTACTTTAGTCATTAATTTAGTCATGTATTTAGTCATATATTTAGTCATTACAAATAAAATCTAACTTAATTAATCCTCATAAATTTATGCATATAAATTTCAAGTATCATAGACATTCAAATGTTAAAAAACACCATGAAATGAAGACTAAAATGCTTGAACAAATATGATTGATCAGACACAAACACAAACAGATTACAAATCAAGAGGAGCCACAACATAGTATTTATAAGTGGAGAAAAAACCACTCTGAAAATTTACTTTATTAAGCCTCATTGGAAAATCAAAATCTCATTGGTTATATTCAATGTCTCAATGACACTATACAACTTACAAACACTGTATAAACAAAATACTCCTATTTTCATATACTTATACTATTTTCCCCTTCCTTAATTGTAGTCCTTTTGAAAGGGAAACAACCTCCTATAGGGGCTTGACCCATTTAATCCCCTTGCAAATCCATAGTTTTCCCATTGCTATTAGTTTCAGCTCCTCCAAACTCTTCGTCGTTGGTATTCAACTTTCACTTCTCCAATTTGGAGTTGCAGCCTGAAAATAAGGTTTCAAAATTTACACATCAAAAACTCAGAAAAGTCAAATAATACAGAGGATAAAATTCAAACATTTTCTTTTCCTTTTCCAACTATGGCACCCTAAACTTAGTCGCTAGATATAATGTTTCCTAGTTATCTCTTAGAATTTTTAAAAAGATGAATTCATGTAAGACAACAAACAAATAGACAATATTCAATTAGTGATATACAACTGCCTTATTCCTGAACAACTGATCAATAGCTTGATTATTGATTGTAAATTTGTAATTGATATGCTTGAAAGTGTCCTTCTTTCCTGTGTGTGAATTGGAGCTTTGGATGAGGATATGAACATCCATCAAAAGAATATTTGGAAGTAGATTTTTATCAGATATTGTAGTTGCAAGTTCTACTAATTATAATAAAGATAAATAATTTTACCTTTCTGCATCAACTAATGCAATTCTGATAACTTTTAGAGGATAGACAATGCTAGCCTTTATCATATCAACATACTCACCTACAAGTTGCAACACAACATTAAACTTATTAATTAGACTCAACATCTAAAAAAAAAAGAAACTTCAAACGTTATCAATTTAGTAAAAAAATCATCAATTTCAAGGATCAAAGTAGCCAATGCTTCACTCTCTCCACTCTATTTTGTGCATTATTCCAAGTGGGTGTTTAATATTTTGCAATGTAGCAATAAAGGAGAAAATCTATCATTATTTCTCTACATGGTGTTGTTTTATTAAGATAACATGTTATTGAATAATTTATCTAATAGCTGATTTCTATATGAATGCAAGTATTCTTGTATATTCCACACCTTGTAAATTTTCCATAGGTTATAAATAGAGGGAAATCTCCCCTGATGATTTTAACAAAAAGTATAGGATGTTGCACTTACATGAAGTATGTCCACTGGGAAATCTTTTGTGACCTTCCCTTATGACATGTTCATTGCCATGACACTCAACCCTCTCTATAATATTATCAAATTTTTGGAACAACCTCATACCAGTTAGAAGGCTAATTTGAATCATCAATGATAAAATAATAATAACAATAAATAAAGAGCTTGCCACCGAAATGATCATTAATCAGGAAGACAAAAAATCTAAGACTAAAGTTTTGTACTAGAGGTTGATAAGTTGTTCTCAATTGATATGCCATCTGGAAAACACCGCCAAAAAAAGTCAGGGCGAGGTCGGTCAATTGCATCAGTTACAACAACAGTTACAAGTACTGAGAACAAAAGCCCTGTCATAGACTCAGATCAAGAATTTAAATTTATCAATAGTTGTCCTAAATCAATTCAAATAGAAAACTATTTATACAAAGATAGAATGCAAAGCAAATAAGAATGTTACCTAGAATAGCATGGTGTAACTCATTAATATTTTCGTGAAAAAAATAGTAGATAAAAATTACAATGGATGGTACAACTAATGAAAGTATCTGATAACAGTTAACACCCTTCTTGAGCACTCGATCTGTTTGTAACCTTAATTGATATTCCTGTACCAAAAGACAAAACTCATATAAGACTTTGGCATGGCCATATAAGAACATAAAACAAAAAAAATATCATAACTCTACATCTTCTCTTTCATGCCCACCATGTTACAGTTTCTCTATTTTTTTTTAGTTTTTACCTAAACCTCTAGATACTACAAAGTACAAAAAATCCTTTAAAATAAAATACAACAAACATTCAAGTGGCCTGAGAATTGAAAAAAAAGATCAACTGGTGACTTCTTCCTATATTTTAGATTATTTTTGCTTCCTTAAATTGAGCATCATATACAACAACAAACAACATCAAACAATAGATTATGCACCATAAACATATGATGGTTTAATACAATATAAATTCAAAGGGTTTTTCAATATATTCACAAGAAAAATATTAAAATCAACTTTGTACAACACAATTGCATGTATCACAGCCACTGAGCAGAGAGATAATGAAGCATTATCCAACTCTTATTACAACAAGAGATCATAACCTACTAGATCCTCCAGCAGCTATAAATGCAAGGCCACACCCAACTAACTTCTACCTCAAAATGCCTTGGCATTATAGAAGCATTGTTAAGTAACATACAAAAACAATAGGTTGAAAGTTCATATCTCTAAGAAGAAATCAATATAAGAAAATCAGTCATGACATATAATGCATGAGTGTGAATAATCAGTACTGGATTACCTCACCACCAAATATCCCAGGATGAACTCTCCTACTAACCATAGTTGTTACTGTCACATCATTAAGTGAGCAAATGAATGCATTTGGCTGCAGTGACCATTACACAAATTTAGTTTCAAAAAACTAGCATAAAAACCTAAACTGAATCCACAAAATATCCAACTTAAGATCAACTTGTTGTCAGAACATAAATGAAAGTTACCTAACAAATAATTTCTCCATTTAAAGTGGCTAGGTCAATCTAGAAAAGTTTCCACAAATTAGAAATTAAAGGTTATTAATTGCTAATAGAATTCAACTCAGACCTAAGAAAAAATAAGCATTCTCATGCATCTCCATGGAGCTGATATTCATGCCATCATATTGTTTTACAACTATTACTCAAGTCCTCAAAATAGGATTTCATACATAATAACTAATATGTTATTCTCTTGCTAACCAATAGAATTGGAACAAGCACTAAAGCAAAAACTTAAGAAATACACCCTAATATTAAAATCTTAAAAGAAATGGCATAATCAAAACAAATTGTAAGAGATGGTATTAGCCTTTGCAAAAACATAAATGTGGTAAGAATTTTGTACAGTATTAAAATACCTCATCACGCACATGAGTTTGGGTACGAAAGGTCAATCTCTCATGCACATCTGCCAAAATACAGAAGACTGTTGGTCACAAACCAACTACAAATTCTCCTCGCCTTACTAGTTGTTCTTCTAGAACTTTTGACTTAAGAATGTCAACAAGCTCACTATAAAGCAAATATAAGTTTGCTTCATGCATTAACTTTGGGCGTAATGTATCATACAACAATGTGCACCTGCAAAAAATCATAGTAGAAAAGGAAAAATAAGAATTTTACATTTTCTAATGAAACTTGAAACAAACAACATTTGTACATTGAGCTAACATAATGCTACATTCTTCAGAATTTCATATGATACTAATGTTTAATAAATTAATAGAAGCCTACACATTTCTTACCAAATAAATGAATAGGACAAGAAATTAGAGAGTTGACTACATTTAGAAGTTAAAAAATAAATGTAACTTAGTAAACTTATAATGGATCCATCAAGGGAGCCAGACTTGATGTCTCTACAGAAGATGAAGGGAAAAAATGATCAAAAAGTTGATGCTCAAGTTGGAAAACCTGATATATTTTAAAAAATGAAATATACATCAACAAAGAAAGCATGACATAAATAATCGGTAGATTGGAAAAATTGTATTGCATTGAATTTAATTTATTTCTTGCATATATTAAACTCCAAAATAGGAACTGAACTTGCATGTAATATATCTTTAGCTTCTCTTTCAGATTTATGAAGAATCTTAAATTTTGTCAATTAATTTAACATGCATTCAATTTTAATCTAGAGTGTGTTGACATATTATTATTGGCACTCCACACATTTTAATTCCCCCAAAACCACAAACCTTGAATGCCTAGAAGTTAGACACAACTTCAAGCAACAAGCTATTCATTGTCACAAGTGTTATTGGGCTTATATTGATAAAATTATAACATGGATGCAAAAGAAGCCTGTAGAATAAGCAGATTGATTCAATCTTTAGAGTAACTGTATATCAATGATATGAGAATGTTCAAAACAAAATGACATAGTATTATATGTTACAAAAAATAATTATTCAGATAGCTAGCTTGAGCAGGGTTGTTGTGTACATTACACAACAATCTCACTTCATTCTCAATATACATGTTTACAACATCATATATGGTTGTGGCAGTTTAACCAACTCACCAATTTCCATAAAATTTAATGTTATAATGGTAACATGTATGACATTAATAGCAATGGCAATCCAAGATTACAAAGGGAAAATTTGCAATTGTTTATTTTAGCAGATGCAGTGGATGATTTTCTTGTTTACTGTACCATTGACCTACTTTGGCCATCCATGCACATTAGCGTAATTTCTTTCTTCTTTCTTCTTCTTAATTTATTTTGTCTAATATCACTATAATAATTAAATACATTTTCACAAGCTACATTTCTCAAAAGCTATCTTCAAATGGCCTTTTGCATTCTTCTAAAAGACACAAAAGCAGAAAGCATTCTCCCCCCTAAAGCTGCTAACACATCCCTTTTCTATCTAGATGATCTAAAGTCTTTTAAAAAAATAAATACCAAAACAATCTTCTCAGAACCTATACAAACTCCTAAAACTAGACCCAGAAGATAAAAAAACATCTCCTTAAATGAACAACTCCATCCAAAAAAGAGAGACAATTCCACCAATAAACTGCTTGAATCCCCTGTTACCATAGGTGGTTCTTGATCATTAGAATTTTGTATTAGAAAATCAGAATGACACAGGGAGAAAAATATGATAAAGAAATAAAACCCATATGAATATTTAGAAGATGTAAGGGAACAAGTAAAATCAGCTAAACATCTCAGCAAGCACATAGAAAATGAAATCCCTACACAAACCTAGGTTCATAATCTCAACCTCCAAATACCACCAACATCCCCAATCACACAGATAAGAACTTCCAAAACCCCAAAATAGACAATTGGATTAACACAAATAACTAATAGTATAGTCTAAGCACTTCCATTACAAGGCACAACGTCATCCAAAGAGGCCTTATGCCAATGTTCCAATAATCATCATCATGAAACGGCTAGAATGGCTTCTCAAAAACATTAGAGTTTTCAATCAAGCACATTTGAGTACACTTCTTCCTTGAAATTTAATCCAATCTTCCTCCAATTCGATCATCCTACTCACAGAACCAGGTTAAAATAGATTTCTTATTGCAAAAGCATGCTTTAATTGAACATTTAGGATGAACTGTGGTTAGGGGCATTGTTTGACAGAACACACGATGGGATTCATAATCATTTTACAACTATGGAAATCATTCATGTTTAATCAAAAGGATATGGGAAATTCACCAACTAATTCACACTGAAAATATGAAAATTTTAGAGGACAAGCTTTTTAGAAAAGTTGATAATATTAAGAACAAATGCACACTATGTACAATTCAGGATAAAGATTATGGGAAATTTTGGCATAGTTTTCGTATGTAACATCTTTGCATATTTGAGTTGATAATGTATATGTACATGTAATTGCTTCCTTGATATAAGTACACACTCATTGAGAACAAAAAGGGGAAAAATTGTGAAAGCAGTTCATAGGAAAAACACTTTTTCTAAGTGGCCTAGTTATGTGACATCCATATACTAGTTGGCAAAGGCAATAAAAATATGAACTCAAATAAAGACTAACCTCCGAAGTAAAACATTGAAGAAGAATATCTCCATTGATAAGAAGACTAGAAGGTAAGAAGTCCATCATGCTTGTATTGAAAAATAGTGCTCCATATGTTTTGGGTCTAGTGGTAATAAGATAACTAATCCAAAGTACCATAATACAAAGTGTTCTATTATTTGTAATTCAGCTTAAAAAAACAAAGCCCTTTGTTCCCATAATAATATCTAGTTTTTCCTAGTATATTGAGCATAATTACATAATATTATGCTTCACATGCTGCTGTAGGAGGCCTTGCATCAAGTGATAGCTTCACAGATTTTGAGAAGTTGTTAGGGTATGTTGTTAGCATCAATCAGGTATCTTCTCATATAGAAGCTAGAAATACAAGATTGAAATTCACAGTAATGTTCTCTAGCCTTCATGTCCTCTATTTCTCATCTCCAGTTTCATTGTTTTGACTTTTTTCAATTTCACTCTACTAGATGTCAATTATCCTGTAATTTGAGATGTTTCTAATTTATCATTGCTTCTCAATGATTTCAATGCACAAATCTCACAATTTACCAGATCATTCAGTATTGATTTTTGGCATAAGACAAATATAGGGTCATCAAGTAGGTGGTATTTTTCAGCGTGTTAAATTATGTGATGTTTTATCAAGATTCAACCATATTTTTTCTGAGTCATCACATAAGACACATATATGGTCAATTAATTAATCTTATTGTCAGCATCTATTTGTGATGCCAATTCATATTTTCTCTTGGAGATCTATACAAAAGGAATCTGTTGGATGTTGTGGATGTGTTGCTGATATGTGGTTGTCATTGATGTCAACACTATTAGCATTTGGTGTACTAGAGGTTGTATATGTCGAGGATATTGAGAAAATTATAACAGAAAGTGTTCTAGGTTCCCAGTGGAACTGTGCAGGTCTTGAAGGTGTTTTGTTCTCTACGTTAAAGATTAGTTGGTGTGGATTAAAAGGCTTATTTCTAAGTATATCTAGATCATCTATTGAAAGTTTCAGAGGTCCACGTGAAGTTTTGAGTGTGTTGTGGTCTAACAATGTTTTCGTGGTCTCTGACAGTGTTCCTGAATGAAGATTGTGTGATTTTGTTGATCTTAGTTGTTGCAGACGCTTCTTTGTTATTTCTTGGTGTTCTTGGATGTTTCTATATCATGCTCTATCTTTGTGGTACATCCACATTGATCGGTGTGCTCATGGTCGAGGATTTTTTCTTCATATGTTTAGTTTTTCTTGTTCTTGGCCGACATGTTGATGGAAGTGTGTTGTGGATCATTGAGGTGAAATTAATTGAAATCTTATTGTTTTGGAATTTTAAATTTGGGTCCCCACTATGTTGTGGCCTACCTTGGTGGATTCGCATTAAAAGTTTATTTGTAAATTTGGGCCGACATTGCAAATATATTTTATTTTCTTGGCCAACTAAGTTGTGGTGAAATCTCATGTAGCAGATATATAAGTGTGATTGTTTCATTGGTGTTGTGAGTCATGAAGGTGCTTCGTGTGCTCCTATGTGTGTATGTGCAAATATCATTCGATTGCAGAGAAAAGTGTGAAGAAGATTGTGTGAAGTGTGAAGAAGTGTTGAGCTTAATTGGAACTATAATCAGGCTTGTGCATAAGCTATTTTCTTAGTTTATACCCTTCGAATTTTTAATCCAATTCTATTGGGTAGTGAGCCCCTTTTGTATTTGAGCATTGAGCTCTAGGCAGTGTGCCTGAATGCATGTGCATTCCCCTTATTATTTTTCATTATACTTTTAGCAGAGTATAATCTTGTGGACTAACATCCACCGTGGTTTTCCCCCTAATAGGGTTTCCACGTAAAAAGTATTGGTGTTCTTTGTCTCTCTGATGTGTTAATTACTTGTGGTTAATTGCTTATTCATCAGATCTAAGATTTAAGTTAAGTTAAGTAAGAAAAGTTTAAATTTCTATGACAACTGATTCACTCCCCCCTCTCAGTTGTCTGTCCTTGTTTTTCCAACAACATCATGGTATGATAAGATATAAGGCACCAGAGGGTGGTTCTTAGCATACCATGCACCCCTCAACAACAAACTAATTGAGAGGAGAGAGATCCTACTTTGTTCCATTGGAGAGGATAACATAAGAGTGAAATCAATGGGGTGAGTCCAAAACAATAAGGTTTTAGGGTGAAGGAAGTGAGAAAAGTGACTTTTTTGGTTACATGACAAATAAATAACCTTTGTCACATCTGCAATCTTCATGGCAATCAAATATGTAGACTTGGAAAGTCCTAGCCTTGTGGAAATATATTTGTTCATTAATAGCATGCTTAGCCAAAAGAAGGTTGTTCAACAAAAAGAACCCCCACCTTATAATTCTACAATGAGCAAATTTATTTTAATAAGACAATGGTGGTGAGAGACGTTGAACACTCCTTTGCACATAGCTGCCCATGCACTGAACCCAAATTGGTACATGGTGAGGCTTTGTAGATTTCTTCCCATAAATGACAAGGAGATGATGATGGGTTTCATGAGACCATTTTGAAGATGTACAAAATAGAGGATGCCAATTAATTTGATACAACTAGAAAATATTTTCCAAACAATGAGGTTTCATGAAGGCCATTTGGAAGATGTAGAATAAAGAGGATGCCACAGTAAGTTGAAACAACTAGACTAGGTATTCCAAACTAAGAGGTTACATAAGTTCAACAACGATCGATAGAGAAAATTTAGCATGGGAGAATGAAACAAGTTGGTGGTGGTTGTATGACCCTCCATGATTGATGTGCACACTTGCCATTCAACTCTTATAATAGGTTTGTAGTTCCTTTGCTACCAAGAGGAATTAATCTAAATAAAACTTATCCTATGATGCTACTGTACAAGTATGATGAAAAACTTCTTGTATATTTTTTACAATGCAATTCCATAGTAGAATAACTTCTATGGAAGTTTATTAAAGACATTGATGAAATATAGAGGAATTAAAAAGATACTTGGATGTAGCTGGATTGAAGGCCATAAACTGGTACATTTTTTGTGTGTAGGAGACATATCACATCCACAAACATGGCAGAGGTATGCAAAGTAGGGGAAATTGGCTTGGCAAATGAAGGCAACAGGGTATAAAGAATCATTTATCTGCCACCATAGTGAAAAGTTAACAATTGCATTTGGTTTGTTAAACATGGCCCCTAGTACAACTATTAGAGTTGTTAAGAACCTTCAAGTATGTTTTGATTTCCACATTGCATCTCAAAGGATAAATTCAATACTTGGAGGGCTCAATTATCATGATGCCCACACCTCATGCACTACATGACATTCCTGCTTTTGTTTCTAACCATACAACCCATCCTTAAGTCATATCTTCTCCAAATCATTCACCTTTGCTAGACAAAATGAATTTACAATTTGTTATGGAAGCTGTTGGATAATGCATGCTATGTAGTTCTAAATACATTTTTTTTTCTTTGGTTATGTGTTGCAGAGTGCAGGTTGCCTCCTTAGAGAACTTTTTGAGATTGTCCTAAAAAGAGGATGGGCTCAGTTAACAGAGAAGGAACTTAACCTGTGCAAGATGGTTGGAAAGCACATGTGGAGTGTTCAAACTCCACTCCGACAATTTAAAGGCATTCCAAATGACATATTGACCAAAATTGAGAAGAAAGGTTTAGCTTGGGATCAATATTATGATCTTTCAACCTAGGAGATTGGAGAGCTCATTCGTTTTCCAAAGATGGAAAAAAACATTCATAAGTTTGTGACAAATTGATAAAAATGGACTGCAAATACCTAGGTTTGAATAGGATTGAAATGCCTAAACTGCTGATACAAAGCTTCATATGAAGGATTTCTTAATGCAGATATAGGAAGTGGTCGCAAATCTAGAACTTGATAATGTGGTCTATTCAACTTAATAATGTTCTAAGTCAAGTTTTATGCTATACCCATTTTCTAGAATCAACCAGAAATAAGTTACCACTAATAGCTACAGTCATTTGATATATTAATCACTGACCAGTGAAATAAATGGGTTGAGGGGAAACACCCCTAGTGGGGTTGAGGGGCAACACCCCTCGTGGGGGTCTGGGGGCAATGCCCCTAGCAAGGTCGAGGGGCAATGCCCCTCACGGGGGTCTAGGGGTAGCTGCCCCAGCAGGGTTGAGGGGCAGCGCCCCTCATGGGGGTCTGGGGGCAATGCCCCTTGTGGGGTCGAGGGGCGGCGCCCCTCGCGGGGTCTGGGGGCAGCCACCAATTTAAGGCTTCCGAAACCATACAAAACTCCATGGCACACCTCACTTTCATGATTTTTTGAGTGGCAAAAAATCAGCTACCAAGTCTAGCTTTTATTTGTACCTTAAAAGCCCTATAGCATGAGCTCAAAAGAGATTAGTTTATTGGATTAAAGTCAATTAACAAATAAGTCAATCTCACATTTCACTCATGTCAAGTTAGTCAATTCCATCTTTCACTCATCAATCAAATCAACTAATTAGCTGTCAAGTTAACTCTCAATCAAATTAGTTGATTGGTCAATTAAGCAAGTTGACTAATTAGTCAATTGAGTTGAATAGTTAATCATAGTTAATTATAAATCATATCTTTATCCTCAAAACCAATTAAATCAATCTTGGCCATTCATATTTTCACCTCTAAATCTATAAATCCATCATTCCTTCCAAAAATTCGAGGAGAATTTTGAAAAAGTCTTTGATCCATTTATGAATAGTTGAATCAAATCATTGTCATATTATCAAAGAGCTTGCACAATAGTTAAGCATCCACAAATTCATCAAAAAATAATAATCAACAAACCTAGCTGACCAATTAACTAACTTGATTATTATATTGCTATCATGGTTAAGCATGCTATCACCCCATTAGTAGGATGTTGTGTTATCTTCCACCAATGTGTTCTAGTGTTGTTGATATGCTTTCATCAGTCTATCGATGGAGCTATAAAGGGAGTTCCCTCGATGTAGTAATGTTAGGCCGATAGTGACACTATTGGCCTAACATTACTACATCGGGGGAACTCCCCTCATAGCTCACCGATAGACTGATGAAAGAAGCTCACTTGTTCATGTCAATAACACTATCAGCCTAACATTACTACATCAGGGGAACTCCCCTCATAGCTCCACCGATAGACCGATGAAAGCAGCTCACAACACAAATATTAGTGTAACAGAAGGCTATCAGGCCAACATAAAACTCGTTTCCCCCGATGCAATGATAAAAGGCTAAAGGCATTAGAGGAAGTGACACCTATTGGTGGACCATGATTGAATAGGAAAAGTATTTACCATCTATTATAAAATATTGAATTACAATGTTAGATAGACTTGAAAGTTTGAAACTAGCTAGACAAAAAATAGACATGTCTGAAACACATATATATGGAATTGTGCATCCAAACTCCAAGGTGACTGTATAATAATAGGATTAATAAGATAGAACTGCAACAGTTTATTCAGATTTATTGTCTCAGCCCAGGACAAACATTCTAGAATTAGGAATATAGAAAAGGAGTCAATCAGATGTATTCATTCTCCAAAGAGAAAATAAATTGAAAACAAGTCATTGAGGTACTAGGTGGAACCGTTGAATCTCATCCAAGTTGTTCAAAGATAATTTCCATTATTTTCTTATATTGCTAATGTAATTCAATATAAGGATATTCAATATTATAAGGTGGTAAGTAATAACTCCTATGGATAAAGGCATGCAACCAATTTTCTAGTTGTGGACTTACTGCCATGGTAACATGGACACAATAGGAAGGGCACAACAGTGATGTAGATCACATCATTACTCTACCTAGTGAACAAAATATTATAAATGAAACTCAAATAAACAAAACTAGAGTACAAAATTATGTGACAAACAAAATAGCATTCAAAACCAAAAGACAAACACTTAAAGAGTAGTAAAAACACCAACCTGCATAGCAAAATTGAATGTCATGAACTCCACAATGGGTTTCAATCCATAATATGTTGCATCGACATCAATGCCGATAAAACCAACCTGCAATGGCAAAATACATGCAAACATAAATTGGCTATATATTTGAATAATAAAAGATATAAAGGAAAAATGTCTTTTGACAGGATTTCAATTAGCACATTTTAGCTTTAGAAACTTGCAAACCTCAGTGATTGGGGTATCGAGAACCTTGTCATCCAGAATTTTGCAGAAGGCCTTTAGAAACATGTAAAGAAACATGAATATAAGTATATCAAATGCAAATATCTCAAATTTTCAAATTTTTAGTCAATTATTCAATAGCAAAGGGTTCTTATCTGATTATTATATAATTTTGATAAAATTTCCACAAGTAAATTACCTTATAAGCTCCTTGGTATTCACCAACCTGGTAAAAAAAACTCACCAAGATTAGTAGGCACTTTCTAAAAATAATATGGTCGACTCAATGATGCCCTTTCTCCCAAGAACTTGCAGGTGATGCTACTTTATGAACTTTACTTCTTTCCTAAAATCTGTCAAGTATATTGGAATACAATTTATTTGGTTGAAATTATTTATATTGATAAAAATGCATACTCTCTTGATGTAATATATGCAGGATATGTGTGAAAAATTACAACACAATATGGTTTATTGAGTAATGGAAACAAAATTGGATTTGTTGATGACTCTGTAAAATTGTTAGAAATCTTTTAGAGTATTGTGGTCAGATTTATGACTGATTTTATATCAGTAATATTATGTTTTTTGTAATGTTAAAACAACAGTTTAAAGTTGTGAAGACATGTAAAACAATAATTTACAAGTTTGGTTATTAGATAACATTAGTTGCTTTAGATTGTTAAAATCTCAGATTAGTAAATTATATGTAGATTCAGATTTCTTTAGTTGCTTTGTACTTAAGAAAAAAATGTAATGTATGTGATGATTGCATAAATAAATATCTAAAAATTTGAGTTGAGTATAAGTTGATTTACAATGATGTCATTGGTTGATTTAATTCATTAATATATGATTCTATGTTAAAAACAATATGAGATATATGTCGTGTACCTAGTCAATCTATATATCCTAGGGCACCTAACAAACATGTCATACATAGGGAACAAAAAGTAAAACAAAAAACAAAGAAACTATAACATTTTGACTAGAATTGCATAGTTCAGGAATTGGGCCATGACATAAGTTTTGTAAGAAAATGGGTGTATTGGTGATAACAATATGATCCAACAGGTTGGATATCTTACTGATTAACTTTTGTGCATAAATCCACCTTGTACTTCATACTTGACCAATTTGATTGTTGTTTGCCAAATGCCACTGGAGTTCTTGAAATTTCTTATCTCTCTCTAACCAAATATACAAGAATACAAAACCAAGGGTAATTTTATGCAGAATCCTCAAGACCTGTACTTTTTTCTTCAACTCTATCCATGCTTAGTCTCCCTTCTACTATGTTTTGTTTTGGTTGGAATAGAATTGAATTTGCTTGCAAGTGTTCTCCATATTTGTTGTGTATTGGAAATTGAAGAAATAAATGATGAACTATTTTTGCATCCTATCTACGATTTGCTCAAATAAAAAGGTCAGTCCATCCTCCCTTTAAAATCCATTCCACGGTTAACAACTTTCCATCTATTATCCATCACAAATGCTTTACTTTAAGCCATTCTATCATAGATTATAGGATGGTTCATTTTGAAGATTTTCATACTGTACAATTTTGTGTAGGTGGCATTTTAAGCATCTTGTCAGGGTTGATGGGGAGAAGTATAAACCTTGTAGCCATTTGGTCCTTAAATTTTTTTAATTTGTTCAAAGAATAATTTTACATAAAACTTTAAGTCCATACAACTCCATAAAATGTTGAGTAGACATGCCAAGTGCTTTGCAATAATCTAGATTATTTTCCATTCCTTAGTGTCCATTTAATTTTTAATATGCCCGCCTATTATTGCAAGTCCTAGGTATTATTCAATCATACTTCATCCAATTGTTGATGTTGTTGCTGGTATAAAGTTTTGTAAATTTGATTACTTAAAACTGAGATAGAAGATAGGTAAACCCACATTCCAACATGCTCACTTGTTGAAAATGGCTGCCAACATCAAAAAGATACCTACTCTAGTCTTATTTGAATTTTTCTGTAAAAGATGCTTAACATCTAGTAACTAAATGCTTTATAATTGAGTAATATAAACTCAAATAGATACTTCTAATCAATGAAAATTATTGAAGTGAAGCTTACACCAAAAACAAAATGATCTTTATATTGCCTCATATATTCAAACTGTATAATGAGAGTGCAACTAACTCTACAGTGAGGATGATAAGTAAAATATACTTGACAACAACCATAAAACCACTAGGAAACAAAGCTGGTCTCTGCAAGAACAGAACATGTTTACATAAACATCAAACAAATTCTAATTTTTGACACATTTTTGAAGTCCAATAATACAAATATTAGGAATACACATGTTGTTATCAAGTTAAAAGCAATTGTATAAGCATACTCTAGTATAATTTAAAACCATAAACCATTAGAGAGCATATGACCTTAACTTGGAAATTCAAATGTGTCATTTTGTTGGTAACATCAAAAGATACCATTAAAGTAATCTTTATTGTAGAAGATTTGATGTTATCTTTTGCAAAATAAATATGTTGTAACAACTTATATTTTAAGTTCAATAAATAAAAGGAGTATGACAACTCAATTAGATGGATGGTGCTTTTCTTACTAATGCAATTGGCTAAGAGTTTTGATTATTCTTCTATTATGCATGTTTTAAAAAAAATCGTTTTACTGTGCTGGTACAATAATTGTTTGCAATGGTACAAATTGGACTTATAACCAGTTAATGGGATGTTGCTGTTGAAAAGGAGGATGTAGTTCTGTGTTTATAAATAGCCCCAAAAACAAAGTACTTGGGAGGGCAATGAGCTAGCATTGAGTAGATGTAAGCTGCAAAAATATCTCTATTCCTGAGATTGTGCCCACTTTTCTGATGGTGTGCTTCATGGACTGTAATGTTCTAAACTTCCTAACATTTTGAATCCTACTCCTAAATAGATCTTCAAGGGAGAGAACTCAGAAACACCAACAATTTTGAGCTAACACAGTAACCCCAGAAGTGAACCATAAACAAATTCAATGTCATGAGGTCTACAACAATTACTTGTGCACACATATATTCAATAAAACATCAGTCAATTAAAAGAAACACACAAATGATGGCCAATATGGCTTTTTTCTCATTGATGCAACAATCAATATTCTTGAGAAAATAGGGTAACCACTAATAACACCTTGCATGCATGCACACACAAACTACAACTATCCTTATCATCATGCTAAAAATGGGAATGACTATCACCAAAACATGGCAGCCATAAATAATAAGAGCCATTGTCATCCTCATTCATATTGAAACTTTCAACTTCAAGCTCTTTGGGAGAATGATACATGTTCAAACCCACATACAAGTCTATATGTAGAAAATAACTTTTTTGAGCATCAATATGGAGTGTGCTTTGCTCTAATGTGACCCCAATCTAGGTTGTCTCATATGATTTCTCAAATTCTAGTAACTCAAATGTACCACCAATGCTAATGTAGTTTTTATAGTTGAATCAAAAACCTAATCCAAATCTAACTTGACACCATCAACATGCAAATTAGAACTCAGAGGCATTTTCTGTGAAGACTCACATTCTTCAAGTTGCCTCTCTATTTTGTATTCCTTGACACACTCTACTATGTAAAAATTGTTGTTAAGAAAATCACTCATGATCTACTCCTCCTCACTTTGTAGATCAACAACTTGACCCACTTGAGAACACCTAGCTTCAATGTTATCAAGCCTAACCAATGAACTCAAATATATTCTCTCAACACAATCCACATCAATAAAAGATAATTGTCCCAAAGTTTAGTTATTATTCCACTAAGGTATTCCACCAAGGAATAGCTAGAAACAACTTGTAGCCTTGCACATTTTGTTGAAACTTAATATTGAATTGGAGTGAGGGTAGGATCTTAATTTATTGTTTATTGTGAGTGTTTAGGGTGTGGGTGGGATCCATAAACCATTAGGGTTAGGATTAGTGGCCCGAATATTAAAAAAAGCCTGATTTTCTTTCTAAAAAGTCATTTTTTAGCTATTTGATTCAAGGGATGGCTAGGAGTTTCTAGTGTGTTGGAGGGATGCTAACGAGCCCCCTATGGGTCCTTGAGATGTCTAACATTTCCTTAAGTCTCTAAATCAGGGGGATGCCCCAACAATGTCGCCTATCTACAAGCAGTGGTATCAACATGACATGGGGTGTTTCCCCAAAGTCCCTGTATCTCAGAGACATCCCCGTCCTAGAAAAGGAAAGAATTTGGGTGGGGGGAGGGGGGGCAGACAGATCCCTAAGGAACACAACTTGCAAGATAAATTTCCATTATCAATGGTCTATTTTTATCCACCCTATGTGCTATGTACCTTAGCATATGATATTATGGAGTGATGGAGATTCCAACTTCTTGCAAACATCCTCTTAGTTATATCTGTTCATATGAATAACTTGTGTAATTGATTATATAGGGTAATAAGTTGTCCAATGTCTAGATTAGAGGTTTACCACTCCATTATTATTACTGAGGGGTATATTTATAGGAAATGAATGTCATTGGAATAGGAGGAAAGTGTATGGAGAGTACTCTATTTGGTTGGAATCTCAAGTTGGGGATATAGCTTGGAGTGGCTTCTTCCCTAAGGAGCATTGTATGGTGTCGACCTTCCTTGAGGATTTATTCATTTTACTGAGTTTTTTGGATATGGGGCATCCTTACATCTCTAGTGTCAGGAAATCTCTATTTTATTATGCACATTATCATTACTATCCAACATAATTTTATTAGGTGTTTAGATCTTAACAAGTGGCATCACAACACTAATTTGGGCCAAGTGGAGAAGTTTTATGGATAAATTGGGAGATTTTCACTGATTTTTTTTCCCAGGAAAAAAAAACTTAACATGCACCCAATTTAGGGAAATTCTTGTGCCATAAGAAATAGGTGTTGGAGAGCTTTCCAAAAGGTGGTCACCATAAAGCTTCTATGCACTATCCAAGGAGAAATGGTCATGTAAAGTTGACCCCACAATTGGATTTTTGATAAAGAATCCAACAAAGAATTATAACGAAAGGAATCAAATATAGAGGATTTCTTTTCTTTACTAGATTTTGCAATTCAAATGATTAATAACATCAAAAAGAAATTTCCAAATCATAAGGATTAGGAGCAGTTTTGAGAAAATGGACACATCCCCTTTATTAGTTATACTGGGTCATATTTATGAGTCATCCTATGTGAGGATGAGTGGTCTAGCCTCCATTATTATTAGTGGAAGGTTTATATATAGGAGGTAATAGCATTTTAATGGGAGTGAATATATGGAGAGCATTATATTTGGTTGGGAATTGGGATATCAAGTTGGAGATATAGAATAGAGTAGCTTCCTCCCTAAGGGATAGTGTATGGTATTGGTGTAGGGAATTTCCCTAACCTAAACGTTTATTTTATTTTTAAGTATATTAAATATTAGGCCATCTTCACCCAAAAAAAAATATTATTATTATTTGGCATATCTATTTGTAATGTGTGAATCCTAACAGTGTGTGTCATTGTCCAGTGATGTATGTATTCGAAAATACCTAAGAAAATAATAAAAATTCTCTTCTTACCTGCTTGTTTGCATAAATGAGTACAACTTCTCCTTTTAGTTCCTTTTCCTACCAAAATTTTAATCAGCAACATGAGATTGAAGAAAAATAAATGTAGAAAAATAAAAATGTAAATACCAGAAATATGTTTTAACTTTTTTTAAGTTCTCAATTTATATGAAGACATCTAACTTGACAAAAAATCTAGAAAGTCTAGAAATAACACTTGCACATCCAAGTTTCAACTTACAATTAAGAATGTTCAGGTGCTAACACATGAAGACACTAGCTAACCAACTCCTTATCATCACTTAGCAGAAAGACAAAAACAAGCATGATATAAACAAAAAAGAAAACACATTATGGAATAACTTAATAAAATGTAGCAACTATTTGTAGTACTACCTTCAATATCTAACAAATTTGTGGCCTAAACATGACACATAACAACCAGCATGTGTAACCAACCTTGACAATAATCTGATAGAGGTAGAACAACAAATGGTTCGTTTTACTAAACTAGAAAAGCTAGCAACTTCTTCATGTGTCTTTTTACAGTATTTACTATTTTCAGATTTAATTTATCGATCAATCACCCTAATCTAATTGTGTAACTCTTCATATAATCATTTTTTTTTTCAAATTTATGATGCAGAACATTGATTTTATAAATTGTTCATTTTGACACATTTGAGTTAGAAATTAGATAATCTCCAGAAAGCTTGAAATCTGTTTTTGTGATACTATTTTGTTCAGTAAATAAAACCTTCACCAATGTATTTCTTGCTCATAGTCCCAGGCTTAGATGGACATAATTGTTATGTTTTGTTTAGTTGACCTCAATAACCACATTTTGATTTCAGTACTCCTTCCTTCCCGTCAGCACAAACTCATTTTTCATAGGAATATATCAAAGGAATGAATGATTCATAAAGTAATCCAGAACCTCAGATTCCCACCTTAATCAAAATCCATCAACAATATCAACATATTCTATAAACAAAAGGTTTGCATATGCATGTTTTATAATTTATTATATGTACATGTTGCTGAGATTACTCTAAACCTGCATCCTAGTAAAAACAACAAAACTTTACAATTTTCACCATTAACTTCATGTGAATGATTCTCATTGAAATTTTCCCTGCCTCAACCCAAGATAACCATATTATTATAATACTTCTCTCTGCCTTCCCTTAGAATTGCATAACATACCACTCTTGAATTATAATTTCTTAAATTGGCTGTTGAAATTTAAGATTCCCAAATCTTTGGTTTCCTTTGAAAAGAATGCTACACTTACAATTAAAGTAGGTTTAGAAAAATGTTCTTGTAACCAAGCATACCTCCAAAATAGAATGAAATTCTTCTTTCGGTGTGACCAATCTATCAGTATCACTTGAATCAACCACATAGATAATAGCTTGGGTGTTCAGAAAATAACACCGCCAATAGGGCCTACAAAAAAAAATGTAGTCAGAAAACAAAAGAATATGCACTAACACCCAATAAGAAATCATAGAGAATGCCATATTAAATGCAAAATTTATAAGTAATGCTTTAGTTCAATTACAAATATTAACAAATAGCATGGCAATGATGTACACAAAACCAAATTATACAACTTATATAATAAGATCTTTATCAAAATCACTTCTTTATGTTTGCATTTGGTAGCCATTTTTTTTAAAAGTGAAAACCTCTTTCACATTTGTACTCCAAATAACCTACTTAGAGGAGTTCCTGTCTAAATTGAAGTTCCTACCACCAATATTGAAAGGCACATGGCATAAGTTCTTTGCAAAAAAATCATTTTATATATGTTACCTTTCATATAATAGATCCTCAGACTCATTTCATTCTCAAAGCTCTCATCCTTAGGGATATACTAAATGACTTGCTAACACTACCCATTTCAAAACGATTCAAAACCAATATTCATAAGGTAGTTATCTAAAGAATAGTTTGTTCATATATCAAAGACATAAGATTTTCATAGAGGTGGTTTCTATGTTGGTGTTTCCATGTTTATTACTTCTGTCATACTTCATCTAGCAACTCATTAACCAATT
>VDFB02271358.1:670265878-670313130 GCA_007258455.2 Sequoia sempervirens
CAAGAGAGGTTTGATTCCTAATAGATGCTTTATATGTGAAGAGGAAGCTGAGGATTCCATTAATCTCTTGATTGGATGTAGATATGTTAGAGAGCTGTAGGCTTATGTTCTTTCTCTTTGGAATCTCAGCTGGGTGTTTCCTTCTTCGATTAGGGAATTGTGGCCTCAATGGGTGGGACCTTCATCTAATCCTGATTTTCTCTTCCTTTGGGCTCTCTCACTACCTCACATTGCTTGGGGTATTTGGCTGGAACTAACAACATGATTCTCAAGAGTTTGGATTTTCCTGCTATCTCTGTGGCTTTTAAAATTTGTGTTGCTATTAAGGAGAATTTTGTTTCTGGAGCTTCTTTTCAGAATGGCCCAAGGATTGCACTTAAGCTGGGTGACATTTGTATTGTGCAAAATTGGAAGATGCCATGTGATATCTGTCTCCCTCTGACTAAAGGTAAAGCTTCTAGAGATGATGTTGTTTGGAAGGCTCCTTCGACTGGATGGGTGAAAGTTAATTTTGATGGATCTGCTAAAGGTAATCTGGGACCTGTTGATTGTGGGGGAGTGTTAAGAAATTCTAATGGTAGGTTCATTTCCACTATGGCACTCCCTTTGGGAAACTAGATAAACCACTTCGTGGAAGCATCTATAGCCTATCATGGTTTGAAGATGGCTCAATCTAAAGGCTTTAGGAAGGTGTGGCCTGAGGGAGATTCTCTAAATATTATCAATAATTTGAAGAAGTATTTTGTCCCCTCTTGGAGTGTTGAGCCCCTTATTTTGGATGCCATTAAAATTTTAAATTATTTTGATGAATTTTATATTTCTCACATTGTTAGGGAATGCAATGGTCTTGTAGATGTCTTTGCTAACTTTGGTGTTAGCGGCTATAGGGTTTGGGATGCGGATGATCCCCTTCCTATTGAGCTAGTGGCTTGTCTTAATAATGATTACCAAAGATGCTGAGTTGGATGGCAGATTCATCATGATTTGTGTTCACATGACCTTATTCACATGGCAAATCATTGTTTGGAGTGATCGTGAGTTGGATTGTGCCTAGGCTTATGGTAATTCAAGCAATCTCCATATGGGGTGACCTTCAAGGCTAATAATGACCATCTTCCACCATGTCGTTGTCACACGAATTGTGGGTATTTTCTAGCCTTTGTTCTCGAGGCTTCTCTTAATTGTTTATAAAGTTATCAAACTCTTAGGTTTTGCTAAGTTTGTGATCATGGATGATGATAGAAATAGGGCAGATCCTTTCTCTTGTGATACCTTGAAAAATAAGACTGAAGTATGGAAAAGTTTGCAAAAGGGTGGGCTCACACCATACTTGGAGTGGCTCCATGGGAATGATCCACAAGCTACGACTTTATTTGTTAAGGGATGGAATAATAGGGTTTTGAAGTTGGGTGGTACTAAATTTGATATCAATGAGGATTTCATAGTGAACATTCCTAGTCTTTCTATGGAGGGAAGAAAGGTGCATAGAGATAAGAAGGAATCTAATGTTGCAATGCAGATTTTCTTTAAAGGGGATGAAGAACTGAAGCTCAAGCATGCTATAAGTGGTGGATACCAACACAATTCAATCAAATATTTGTGGGGAGATGTTGAAGAATTGATGAGTTACATAACCTTAGAAGGTCGGTTCTCTGCTATAAATGGTTATCATTTTGTTCTGTTGAATCACTTTCGTCATACGAAGAAAGTTTCCTTTCCTTTCTATCTCTTGGCTTCTTTGGAGAGTGGTCTTAAGGACCATAAAAGAAATCCTAAGAATCCTGTGCTACATGTTGGTTTAATTCTTCTAATAATGGATTATGCATAGGATTTTGTGGTTCCTAAGTAGCTTAAAAAGGATCCTAAAGGTAAGCAAAAGAAACTAGCCTTGGAATATGAGATTGTGTCAGAGGAGGAGCTGCTGTGTTAGAAAGGGGAAAAGAAGATTGAGGTTTTGGAGGAGGAGTCTGAGTTGGAAGATGATGTGGAATATGTTCCTAACTCTCAGGCCTCTTTGGAAGTGTATTCATAGCCCCTTGCTCTAGGTAAGAGTGGCAAAGGTAATCCTATTCCTAAACCAAGGGATTATGAGACTTGTAGTGAGGAAGGGGTCGGTGTTAAACCTTGTTGAACTAGGCCTATTGCTACCTCTACCATTTTGAAAGAAATGATTGATGTTGAGGAGGATTTGACTCATACGCCCCTTGTTTTGGGATCTAAGAGAAAGAAGGGTTTGAAGGAAGGTAGTAGTAGGAAGATGGCTAAGAGGTCGAGTAGCCCTATGCAGGAGGAACCTGCTATATTTAACAATGTATTTTTTTTTCATATTTTGACTATGTTAAGGCTTTCATCTTTAATTTCTTTTGTTGGTGTATCCTTTTTTGTCAAAAACTAATGTTTGGCATTTTTTACTTTAATTTTTAACTGTTCATTGAAATGTCAAATAAATTACATTTTTATAAACTAGACTCCATTCTACACATATTCAAAAAAAGATTTTTGATTAGTTTTAAAAAATTATAGGGGTAGCATGATCAAATTTCTATTTTTCAGGATGTTTTCACTTTGAAAATTAGTAAAAAACATATATTCATTAAAAAATTATTGGAAAAGTTAGGCATAAACTACATGTTAGCTAATTTCTCATTGAAGTGATTTTAGAAATACTAAAAAAAAGTTAACATTTTAAGGGAGCCATAATAGACGCTATATTATGTTTTTTTGAAAAAAAACAGGAGCAATTTGTGTGGCTCCCTTTTTTGAACCCCTTAATCACTACCATTTTCAAATAAAATTAGTAGTTTAGAAAGTAGATTCATAGCACTATGACCCTTTTTTTTGTTGCATCTTAAATTTTTTGAGTGTAACTATACTCAATTTCTCACCCAAGGTCAGTATTTCCTAATTTTAGAAAAAAAAGTGACTACTTAAGACCCCTTTTTCATCCCCCATCTTTGTGCACTTACCCCCATCTCCCCAAAGAGTTTTTCTAAAGCAATCCAAACTTCATTGGTGTGTTCAAGGCTTCTACATAAAATAGAAGTTCAAGAGACACATTAAGACACAAGAATTTGAAGGCTTGATCACATTTATTAAACCATTTTTATTTATATTTCTTAGTAGTATGTTCATTCTCATTAACCATTGTTTTTTATTAGAGGTAAAGCAGGTTTTGAAGGGACCCTCAAACCCTTTACAAAAAGGAAAGTTGTATCAAAAGATAACTAAACAAACCAACCAACACCAACACACAACAAAACATCAGCAAGACAATTTCCAAAAAAGATGAACAAAAACAAAAAACTACATATTCTTCAGAATATTAGCAACTTCTATGTCACTCTTGATTATTTTCTGATGTGCATCCATAACTTTAGAAATATATTTGACAAGGTCCCTAGCTTTCATCTTAGTCTTGTTGCAAGTTCTAGCACTGGGCCCCAAAACATTTACCTCTTTAGCAAAAACATTGTACGAACCAACAACCTTATCAATCGAAGCTTCCTCCACCACCTACCTTTTCCCAACAACATATTTATCACTAGGAGCTCCCTCCATCCATTTATGAGCCTTCTTATTGAGAATAGTAAGGCCCTTAGCCTCATTCCTCATAACATTTTTAGTAACTTCAACAACCTTATTCATCTTCATGTTAACCCGATCCATCTGCACTTCCAAATTCACAATTCTTTGTTCAAAAATCTGCTTCAGCTTAAGCATCTCCTCAACAACAATCATTAGGGCATCATACACTTACATAATAAGAAAGCTACCTCTTCTTCACATTTAACCTCTTCTTCATTTATGCATGTACACATACATGTGGTATACCTTCTTATTCATCTTAATTTACTTATTGAATAGGACTGTTTAATTTCATTTGCAATGGAAAGAACTATAGAAATGGAACAGTGTTGAATTGCAATACAAATCTTAAGGATAGATAATTATATGATAAATAGAAGAATTGCTATACTAGATTTTAGATGGATTACTTGTTTGATGATATTTAAATAGAATGATACAAAAGTACCATGATAGAATGTAGCACATTGGATTATGATGCTAGTAGATGGTCTAGAAGGGAGGGATAACCCTTTGTTATGGAAGCTACCTTCCAGGAATGGGTGCTAGATAATGTAGATTTGCTTTTCCAAATCTAATTTAAGTTTCATTTTATGCAACACGAGCTTGGAAAAGATTTACAATTATTTTTATTATGGAACAAACTATTTATTATTTATCCTCTTTCTATTATTTCTTTTATTTACCTAACATGGAACTTGCATGTTCTAACAGTTGATATAAATGCATGTAGTTAGGAATGCACATATTCCACCTTGTTTTCTATATCTCTTGCTAATTGTTTCGTGCAAGGTCAGGTATTCTTTGATGGACTAGAGAATTTTGGGGAAGCATTGCTTTGTGGTTGAGTGGAAAATCACCTCAACCATGTTCTCTTCCACCAGTGGAGGTGAGCTGTCACATAGGAATTACAATGGAATTCTATTTTATGTACTTGTATCATTTAATGTAAATGTTGTATTGACTATGTGGCAATTGAATGCCAAGCCAAAATTGTATATTGACTACTGACATTGAAAATGAATATATTTAGATTTGTTATCTTTTTTATATTTATGGACATGAAATTGCTATGATGAAAAATAGCTATGGGATTTATGTCTTAAATTTATATTCATAATGCAAATTATTAATTTATTGAAGAAATTTTTAGTTGGGCATGTTACATTTGGTATCAGAACTTAGGGTTCAGCTCTAGGCCTATGATCCCATGATGATTGGATTAAGGAATAGTAGACCCTTAATTGGAATTGAGTAACCTAGAGAATAACCAATTATGAATTGGTTGCAGGAAAATGGGGAAGTCCAAGTTGGGAAGAAAAAAGGGAAAGACCATTAGGGATTTGAAAAAACAAGTTGTTATCAAAGAGAATCCCAAACCTAAAGACCAACTTGAGATTCCTGACAATGAGACTCTAGCACACACCCTCACATGACTCAAGTTGGAGAGAGGCAAAAGGATTGAGGAGTCCAAATGAACTCCTAAGACTAAGAAACTCTCTACATTTAGAGATTGAAAAATAGGATGTGGACCTAATACACCTCTATTGACTAAAGAGGAGTTCTTGCACACACATCCTACCTCTCTCAAGAAGGATGATGTAAATTTGGATGAGGATCTAGATGAGTCTCCTCTTTTTGATAATGAGGCAACTGCTTAGTATGGAATTTTTTTTGTAAATAAGGATCAACGTAAATCCATAATTAATATAAATAAAGAAAGTATTTTTTGTTGTTGTTCAAGGACATAAAACTTGAAGACTTGTCTTAATCTAAATGAATGTGTATATCTCTTTTAGATTACATGTGTACATAGCATTGTGTAGATGCAGTTATTTAAATGCAAAAAACTTGTGTTAAGTTACATTAAACATGACTGTGGTGCAGGTCAAGTGTGAGTCATTATGGTGACCACCAGACAAGAAGTGGGTAGTAGTGGACAGGACAATGGGTCGAGCAAGAGGCTAGACCAAATCTTGGAACTTCTAAAATGACAAGAAACCCAAATGGACCATTTGGAACAAGAGGTCCAAGGGGTGCAGGAAGATCAAAATCTTAGGAATGAGGTACTCGGCCAAGGAGAAAGGGGCCAAGGGGATCCCAATTAGGGTCAAATTAAGGAAGAACTAGGAAAGGATATTAAAAATATTGTACCATTGAAGTTCAATGGAAAGGAAATTAGAGATGGAGCTAAGGCATGGATTATAGAAATGGAAAAATACTTTGGGCTCCGCAACCTATTAGACCAAACCAAGGCTGCTTGGGTTGCGTATCAATTGTATGGAGAGGTAGCTACTTAGTGGGATAGCGAGAAGGCAGAGAGGAGACTTCAGCCAGAGGAGATCACTTGGGAGTTTTTCCTCCAATCATTCAAGAAGAGGTGGCTACCACAACTTTTCTTTGACAAAATGATGACTGAATTTTAGAATTTGACCCAGGGCAGCTTGACTATAGTTTAGTATTGGGAGAAGTTTACCAACTTTCTCAAGTATGTATTACAATATCTATCTGATGAGGTTTCCAAATTTGAAAGTTTATATTAGGATTGAGACCCCACATTGGAGTTGAGGTGGACCTCTACAATCCCCTTAAAATGGGAAAATATTTTGAGAAGGCCATTGAGGAATAACAAAAGTTGTAGCAGTTGTCCAATCTTTGCAAGGGTTTATACTTCAAGCCTCAATTCAAAAATAAAAAGTTTCAAAAGGGTGATGGATAGAAGGGAAATAAGTCCCATCAGATTAAAAATTTGAAAATAGAAAGCCACCCTCCAAAAAAGGAAGAAGGTGGCCGAGGAAGAAGGAATAAAAGGGATAATAAGGGCAATGAAAACTTTAATAGTAACCAAGGGTACTCAAAAGAGGATAGGTTTGGAGGTTGAAGAGGACCTGTGATAGGTGTTATACTTGTGGGGGAGGCCATTATGCATCTAGTTGCACGCAAAAGTCAAAGTCACAAAAGGAAGGGAATGGGTAGCAGACCCCGCAACATAAGATCCATGTAACAGTGCATAATAGGCAAGTAGAGTACCATGCTTCTCTGATACAATTGATAGGTAAGTTCTATGGCAGAACCGTTTCTATTTTGATAGATGCTGGAGCTACTGAGTGTTTTATAGATACTAGAATGATTTCTAAGTTTCCCATTAGACCAAGATATTTGGCAAACTCGTGGTCAGTTCAGTATGGAATCGAGCAGAGCGAGAAGTAGATTCATGTTTCTCTTTTAGTGAGTTAGAACTTCCCAAATTCCTGACCTAGGTTGACCTTTACATGGCACCTCCAGGATCCTATGATGTAATCTTGGGAATCAACTAGTTAACTAAGCACAAAGCTATTGTAAATTGTGAGGATAATATGGTGAGTTTTCTGGATGACTATGGATACCCAGTTGAGATTCATGGGATACAAAGGCCCCTGGAACTTAGGTACATCTTAGCTATGCAACTCAACAGGGCTCAAAGGAAGGGTTGTGTCATATATGCTATGCATTTCAGTGAACCTGATAATGAGAAACCATACCTAGATGATTATCCAATCCTTAGGGATTTTTGAGATGTGTTTCCTGAAGATCTCATCGAGATGCCACCAAAGCGAGAATTTGATTTCTCCATCGATCTAGTGCCTAGAGTTGAGCCTTAGTCTAAGGCCTTGTACAAGATGAACACCACTAAAATTTATGAATTAAAAGCCTAGTTATAGGAGTTGTTACACAAGGGGCTTATTAGGCCTAGTGTGTTACCTTGGGGAGCACCAATTATATTTGTGAAAAAGAAGGATGGAACCTTACATCTATGTATTGATTATTGGATGTTGAGCAAGGCACCCATCAAAAATAGATAGCCCCTCCCAAGGATCGATGAACTATTTGATCAAATGAAGGGAGTGTCAGTATTCTCAAAAATAGATCTTAGATCTGGTTATCATCGATTGAGAATAAAGGAAGAAGATATTCCAAAGATTGTTTTCCAAACTTGGTATGGGCATTATGAGTTCACCATTGTACCATTTGGATTGACCAATGCACTCACGACTTTCATGAATCTTATGAACAATGTGTTCTGGGACTGTTTGGATGAGTTTTTCCTAATATTTATTGATGACATTCTAGTTTACTCCAATTCTATAGAGGAGCACAACTGAAACTTGAGAATAGTCTTACAACGTTTGAGGGAGAAGAATATTTTTGGAAAGCTATCCAAGTGCTCATTTTATCAAGACGGGGTGCACTACTTAGGTCACATTATTTTAGCCGAGGGAGTCTCTGTGGATCCTAAAAAGATAAAATCAATCATGGACTGGCTGATGCCTAAGAGTATGACGAAGGTGTGAAGCTTTATGGGTGACTATACCAAATCCCACTTGTCAATTCTCAATTATCATCGATGCTTCAGGAGACGGTGTAGGAGTAGTGTTAATGAAAAATGGGCAAGTGGTGGCATATGAGTTGAGGAAACTGAAACAACACAAAGTCAATTATGCATCACATGATTTGGAATCAACAACTATAGTGCATTCCTTATAAATGTGGAGATATTATCTTTTTGGGAAGTTGTTTGAGCTCAAAACAAATCATTTGGGGTTGAGATACATCTTCACTCAACCAAACCTCAATGCATGATAGAGAAGATGGCTAGAATTCCTTAGCGAGTATGACTTCGAAATTGAGTATATAAAAGGAAATAAAAATAGAGTGGCAAATGCTCTTATTATAAGAAGACATCTGGCAGCCATGACCTCTATGAGATCCAATTTAAAGAAGTAGTTGATGCAACACTTGCAAGGAGATGAGCATTATGAGAGGATGAAAAAGGCTTTAGAAGAGAATCCATCAAACCATCGATTCAGTGGATATGAGTTTGGATTGGATGGATCTCCCCATTTTCCTACAAAAAAATTAGAATTGGTTATTCTCTAGGTATCTCAATTACAATTAAGGGTCTACTATTCCCTAATCCAATCATCATGGGCTCATAGGCCTAGAGATTAACACTAAGTTCTGATACCAAATGTAACATGCCCAACTAAAAATTTCCCCAATAAATTAATAATTGACATTATGAATATAAATTTAAGACATAAATCCCATAGCTATTTTCCATCATAGCAATTTCATGTCCATAAATATAAAAAAGATTAAAAATCTAAATATATTCATTTTCAAATGTCAATAGTCAATATACAATTTTTACTTGGCATTTAATCATCACATAGCTAATATAATATTTATATTAAATGATACAAGTACATAAAATAGAATTCCATTGTAATTCCTATGTGACAGCTCACCTCCATTGGTGGAAGAGAACATGGTTGAGGTGATTTTCCACCCAACCACGAAGCAATGCTTCCCCATAATTCTTTAGTCCAAGAATACCCGACCTTGCACGAAACACTTAGCAAGAGATATAGTTTGCAAGGTGGAACATGTGTATGCCTAACTACATGAATTTATATCAACTGTTAGAACATACAAGTTTCATGTTAGGTAAATAAAAGAAATAACAGAGAGAGGATAAATAATAAACAGTTTGTTCCATAATAAAAATTATTGTAAAGCTTGTCCAAGCTCGTGTTGCATAAAATGCAACTTAAATTAGATTTTGAAAAACAAATCTACACACCCATTCCGGGAAGGTAGCTTCCATGACAAAGGGTTATATGTCCCTTCTAGACCATCTACTAGCATCATAATCCAATGTGCTACATTCTATCATGGTAATTTTGTGTCATTCCTTTTCAATATAATCAAACAAGTAATCCATCTAAAATATAGTATAGACATTCTTCTATTCATCATATAACTATTTATCCTTAAGATTCGTATTACAATTCAACACTATTCCATTTCTATAGTTCTTTCCATTGCAAATGAAATTAAACAGTCATATTTAATAAGTAAACTAAGATGAATAAGAAGGTATACCACATGTATGTGTACATGCATAAATGAACCAGTTTCCTTCACATTTCACCGACCATTGTAGCTTTCCTATCATCTAGTTAAACCTGCCTACCGGTTCCATCACATCATAGTTTGTTGTCTTGTCCCTGCGCTAACTCAGTATTGTGTATTGTAGAGGTTTCAACGGGTTTGATTTGACAACTGCAGGTTTATCTTTGCATCGACATTTTATTTATATAATTTTTGTTTGATTTAAATTTTTTTGTTAAAAAGGCCAACATATATAGTTGACGGGGTGGGGTGGCCCTCCGGTAGCAAGGCCATCAGGGCACCATCCCCACTCCATCCCCCACCACCCATGGTGGTAGCAGTTAAAAACATATTTTTTATTTTTATTTTTAAAACCTGACATTTTTTACCCTATTTAGTGATGGATATTTGCTCATGTTTAGTGTAAAGTGCCTTTTCTAGGCCTTTTTTTTGTTTTTGCATAACTTTTGATCTAGCTGGCAAAATTTTGTAAACAAAAATCATCAAAAATTTGGTGAACTCAATTTTCCAGTGGTATAGGTGGTTTTCAAAAAAAATTCTATTTGGTTGCATTTATTGCTGGTTGAAGTCAGATGCCCAGTCTTCACTCCCGAGCTTATAACTTTTGCTCTGTTCCTCCATTTTTCATGATTCTTGTGGTGTTGGAAAGGTCTCTTTGAGCTCTTCAGATTTACTCATTCATTCTCCCCCTAATTGGCATCATGGTTGTTGTAGTTCTCCTCTTCTAATGTTGTAAACACACTAAAATAAAGTGCCACAATCTTGCTACTTTAGTGTACTCTCATATTTTTGCTTCTTTGGATTGATCTATGTATCTAGTGTTAGTTCCTATATACTTTAAAAATGCAATGGATGGTTACCCATGCATTTTGGTGTGATGGACTAAGTACCATATAAACACTCCTATTTTGCAAGCAATCTACTTGTATTCAGAATTTAGGTTCTACATCCATAGACTTGGTACCTGTCTCCAAGTTGTGATAGGGTTATACCAATTTGTCAAGAGAGTGTCCAGCTGATACTTGTACAGTTGTCTCCTTGGTTCTGATCTTATTCCTGTTGTAGTGTGGATTCATCTACAATTCTTCATTGAAATATTCTACAGTTACTCTTGAGTTTATAGTTTCAACTCAGTCACCAGTTATATTGACATCTTCTACAATGGTACCTAATTCTTTCTATCAGTGCTTGTCACAGTTTGGCATTATTTTGGATCAACATTTGGAGGACTCATCATCATCTTTGATCTTCTCTACACCAATCTTCACATTGTTCTACTTTTCCTTCTTCTTCAATTAAGATTGGGGACTCCTAACGTTGTGACATTTGAGTTGAGACTCACCATTGAGGGGGGGTTGCATGAAATTTCCTGTCTTTTTTAGGGGGACTTTTTCCTCACACGAGGTTTTTTCCTTCTCATCTTTTTTGAGATTAGTTTCTTGTTTTGTTTCTCTTTTGGGGAAGAGTTTTGTCCCACTAGATTTTCTCTTTTCATTAGTACACAAACAACAATATATGACTAAATAAACTACTAAAAATTGCATATAAATGACTAATTTTAGTTATGTGACTATTAGTGGTTTATTTGTAGTCATTTATAACACTACCAAATTTATGACTAAACTATTTTAGTCATTAATTTAGTCATTGATTTGCTCATTGATTTAGTCATTTATTTAGTCATATATTTAGTCATTAATTTTAGTCATGTGACTATTTTAGTGGTTTATTTGTAGTCATTTGTAACACAACCAAATGTATGACAACTATTTAAGTCATTTATTTAGTCATTGATTTTTAGTCATTGATTTGGTCATTGATTTAGTCATTAATTTAGTAATTTATTTAGTCATGGTAGTGATTTATTTAGTCATTAATTTAGTTATTGATTGTTGTTAACTGGTCATTTTATTTAGTCATGGTAGTCATATATTTAGTCATTAATTTAGTCATTACTTTAGTCATTACAAACCAAATCTAACTTAATTAATCCTCACAAATTTATGCATATAAACTTCAAGTATCATAGATATTCAAATGTTAAAAAAAAATGAAGACTAAAATGCTTGAACAAATATGATTGATTAGACACAAACACAAACAGATTACAAATCAAAAGGAGCCACAACACATTATTTATAGTGGAGAAAAAACTACTCTAAAAATTTACTTCATTAAGCCTCATCGACAAATCAAAATCTCATTGGTTACATTCAATGTCTCAGTGGTCCACTGTACAACTTACAGACACTATATAAACAAAATACTCCTATTTTCATATACTTATACTATTTTCCCCTTCTTTAACTGCAGTCCTTTTGGAAGGGCAACGACCTCCTATAGGGGTTTTACCCATTTAATCCCCTTGCAAATCCACAACTTTCCTGCCGCTATTGGTTTCGGCTCCTCCAAACTCTTCCTCGCTAGTATTCAACTTTCACTTGTCCAATTTGGAGTTGCAACCTAAAAATAAGGTTTCAAAATTTGCACATTAAAAACTCAGAAAAATCAAAGAATACAGAGGATAAAATTCAAACATTTTCTTTTCTTTTTCCAACTATCACTAGTACACAAACAACAATATATGACTAAATAAACTACTAAAAATTGCATATAAATGACTAATTTTAGTTATGTGACTATTAGTGGTTTATTTGTAGTCATTTATAACACTACCAAATTTATGACTAAACTATTTTAGTCATTGATTTGCTCATTGATTTAGTCATTTATTTAGTCATACATTTAGTCATTAATTTTAGTCACGTGACTATTTTAGTGGTTTATTTGTAGTCATTTGTAACACAACCAAATTTATGACAACTATTTTAGTCATTTATTTAGTCATTGATTTGGTCATTGATTTATTTGTTAATTTAGTAATTTATTTAGTCATGGTAGTGATTTATTTAGTTATTAATTTAGTTATTGATTGTTGTTAACTGGTCATTTATTTAGTCATGGTAGTCATATATTTAGTTATTACAAATCAAATCTAACTTAATTAATCCTCACAAATTTATGCATATAAACTTCAAGTATTATAGATATTCAAATGTTAAAAAACACCATGAAATAAAGACTAAAATGCTTGAACAAATATGATTGATCAGACACAAACACAAACAGATTACAAATCAAAAGGAGCCACAACACAATATTTATAAGTGGAGAAAAAACCACTCTGAAAATTTACTTCATTAAGCCTCATCGACAAATCAAAATCTCACTGGTTACATTCAATGTCTCAGTGGTCCACTATACAACTTACAGACACTATATAAACAAAATACTCCTATTTTCATATACTTATACTATTTTCCCCTTCTTTAACTATAGTCCTTTTGGAAGGGCAGCGACCTCCTATAGGGGTTTTACCCATTTAATCCCCTTACAAATCCACAACTTTCCTGCCGCTATTGGTTTTGGCTCCTCCAAACTCTTCCTTGCTAGTATTCAACTTTTACTTGTCCAATTTGGAGCTGCAACCTGAAAATAAGGTTTCAAAATTTGCACATTAAAAACTTAGAAAAGTCAAAGAATACAGAGGATAAAATTCAAACATTTTCTTTTCTTTTTCCAACTATCACTAGTACACAAACAACAATATATGACTAAATAAACTACTAAAAATTGCATATAAATGACTAATTTTAGTCATGTGACTATTAGTGGTTTATTTGTAGTCATTTATAACACCACCAAATTTATGACTAAACTATTTTAGTCATTGATTTGGTTATTGATTTAGTCATTTATTTAGTCATTAATTTTAGTCACATGACTATTTCAGTAGTTTATTTGTAGTCATTTGTAATACCACCAAATTTATGACTAAACTATTTGTCATTGATTTTTAGTCATTGATTTGGTCATTAATTTGGTCATTGATTTGGTCATTGATTTAGTCATTGATTAAGTCATTAATTTAGTCATTTATTTAGTCATGTGGTAGTGATTTATTTAGTCATATATTTATTCATTAATTGTTGTTAACTGGTCATTTATTTTTTCATGGTAGTCATTTATTTAGTTATTACTTTAGTCATTAATCTAGTCATGTATTTAGTCATTACAAATAAAATCTAACTTAATTAATCCTCATAAATTTATGCATATAAACTTCAAGTATCATAGATATTCAAATGTTAAAAAACACCATGAAATGAAGACTAAAATACTTGAACAAATATGATTGATCAGACACAAACACAAACAGATTACAAATCAAGAGGAGCCACAACATAGTATTTATAAGTGGAGAAAAAACCACTCTAAAAATTTACTTTATTAAGCCTCATTGGAAAATCAAAATCTCATTGGTTATATTCAATTTCTCAATGACACTATACAACTTACAAACACTGTATAAACAAAATACTCCTATTTTCATATACTTATACTATTTTCCCCTTCCTTAATTGTAGTCCTTTTGAAAGGGCAACAACCTCCTATAGGGGCTTGACCCATTTAATCCCCTTGCAAATCCACAGTTTTCCCACTGCTATTGGTTTCAACTCCTCCAAACTCTTCCTCGTTGGTATTCAACTTTCACTTCTCCAATTTGGAGTTGTAGCCTGAAAATAAGGTTTCAAAATTTGCACATCAAAAACTCAGAAAAGTCAAATAATACAGAGGATAAAATTCAAACATTTTCTTTTCCTTTTCCAACTATGGCACCCTAAACTTAGGCGCTAGATATAATGTTTCCTAGTTATCTCTTAGAATTTTTAAAAAGATGAATTCATGCAAGACAACAAACAAATAGACAATATTCAATTAGTGATATTCAACTGCCTTATTCCTGAAAAACTGATCAATAGCTTGATTATTGATTGTAAATTTGTAATTGATATGCTTGAAAGTGTCCTTCTTGCCTATGTGTGAATTGGAGCTTTGGATGAGGATATGAACATCCATCAAAAGAATATTTGGAAGTAGATTTTTATTAGATATTGTAGTTGCAAGTTCCACTAATTATAATAAAGATAAATATTTTTACCTTTCTACATCAACTAGTGCAATTCTGATAACTTTTAGAGGATCGACAATGCTAGCCTTTATCATATCAACATACTCACCTACAAGTTGCAACACAACATTAAACTTATTAATTAGACTCAACATCAAAAAAAGAAAAAGAAACTTCAAACATTATCAATTTAGTAAAAAAATCATCAATTTCAAGCATCAAAGTAGCCAATGCTTCACTCTCTCCACTCTATTCTGTGCATTATTCCAAGGGGGTGTTTAATATTTTGCAATGTAGCAATAAAGGAGAAAATCTATCATTGTTTCTCTACATGGTGTTGTTTATTAAGATAACATGTTATTGAATAATTTATCTAATAGTTGGTTTCTATATGAATGCAAGTATTCTTGTATATTCCACACCTTGTAAATTTTCCATAGGTTATAAATAAAGGGAAATCTCCCCTGGTGATTTTAACAAAAAGTATAGGATGCTGCACTTACATGAAATATGTCCACTGGGAAAGCTTTTGTGACCTTCCCTTATGACATGTTCATTGCCATGACACTCAACCCTCCCTATAATATTATCAAATTTTTGGAACAACTTCATACCAGTTAGAAGGCTAATTTGAATCATCAATGATAAGATAATAATAACAATAAATAAAGAGCTTGCCACCGAAATGATCATTAATCAGGAAGACAAAAAAGCTAAGACTAAAGTTTAGTACTAGAGGTTGATAAGTTGTTCTCAATTGATATGCCATCTAGAAAACACCACCAAAAAAAGTCAGGGCGAGGTCGGTCAATTGCATCAGTTACAAGTACTGAGAACAAAAGCCCTGTCATAGACTCAGATCAAGAATTTAAATTTATCTATAGTTGTCCTAAATCAATTGAAATAGAAAATTATTTATACAAAGATAGAATGCAAAGCAAATAAGAATGTTACCTAGAATAGCATGGTGTAACTCATTAATATTTTCATGAAAAAAATAGTAGATAAAAATTACAATGGATGGTACAACTAATGCAAGTATCCGATAACAGTTAACACCCTTCTTGAGCACTCGATCTGTTTGTAACCTTAATTGATATTCCTGTACCAAAAGACAAAACTCATATAAGACTTTGGCATGGCCATATAAGAACATAAAACAAAAAAAATATCATAACTCTACATCTTCTCTTTCATGCCCACCATGTTACAGTTTCTCTATTTTTTTTTAGTTTTTACCTAAACCTCTAGATACTACAAAGTACAAAACATTCAACAAACATTCAAGTGGCCCGAGAATTGAAAAAAAAGATCAACTGGTGACTTCTTCCTATCTTTTAGATTATTTTTGCTTCCTTAAATTGAGCATCATATACAACAACAAACAACATCAAACAATAGATTATGCACCATAAACATATGATCACTTAATACAATAGAAATTCAGAGGGTTTTTCAATATATTCACAAGAAAAATATTAAAATCAGCTTTGTACAACACAATTGCATGTATCACAACCACTGAATAGAGAGATAATGAAGCATTATCCAACTCTTATTACAACAAGAGATCATAACCTACCAGATCCTCTATCAGCTATAAATGGAAGGCCACACCCAACTAACTTCTGCCTCAAAATGCCTTGGCATTATAGAAGCATTGTTAAGTAACATACAAAAACAATAGGTTAAAAGTTCATATCTCTAAGAAGAAATCAATATAAGAAAATCAGTCATGACATATAATGCATGAGTGTGAATAATCAATACTGGATTACCTCACCACCAAATATCCCAAGACGAACTCTCCTACTAACCATAGTTGTTACTATCACATCATTAAGTGAGCAAATGAATGCATTTGGCTGCAGTGACCATTACACAAATTTAGTTTCAAAAAACTAGCATAAAAACCTAAACTGAATCCACAAAATATCCAACTTAAGATCAACTTGTTGTCAAAACATAAATGAAAGTTACCTAACAAATAATTTCTCCATTGAAAGTGGCTAGGTCAATCTAGAAAAGTTTCCACAAATTAGAAATTAAAGGTTATTAATTGCTAATAGAATTCAACTTAGACCTAAGAAAAAATAAGCATTCTCATGCATCTCCATGGAGCTGATATTCATGCCATCATATTGTTTTACAACTATTACTCAAGTCCTCAAAATAGGATTTCATACATAATAACTAATATGTTATTCTCTTGCTAACCAATAGAATTGGAACAAGCACTAAAGAAAAACCTTAAGAAATACACCTTAATATTAAAATATTGACAGAAATGGCATAATCAAAACAAATTGTAAGAGATGGTATTAGCATTTGCAAAAACGTAAATGTGGTAAGAATTTTGTACAGTATTAAAATACCTCATCACACACATGAGTTTGGGCATGAAAGGTCAATCTCTCATGCACATCTGCCAAAATATAGAAGACTGTTGGTCGCAAACCAACTACAAATTCTCCTCACCTTACTAGTTGTTCTTCTAGAACTTTTGACTTAAGAATGTCAACATGCTCACTGTAAAGCAAATATAAGTTTGCTTCATGAATTAACTTTGGGCGTACTGTATCATACAACAATGTGCACCTGCAAAAAATCATAGTAGAAAAGGAAAAATAAGAATTTTACATTTTCTAATGAAACTTGAAACAAACAACATTTGTACATTGAGCTAACATAATGCTACATTCTTCAAAATTTCATATGATACTAATGTTTAATAAATTAATAGAAGCCTACACATTTCTTACCAAATAAATGAATAGAACAAGAAATTAGAGAGTTGACTACATTCAGAAGTTAAAAAATAAATGCAACTTAGTAAACTTACAATGGATCCATCAAGGGAGCCAGACTTGATGTCTCTACAAAAGATGAAGGGAAAAAATGATCAAAAAGTTGATGCTCAAGTTGGAAAACCTGATATTTTTAAAAATGAAATATACATCAACAAAGAAAGCATGACATAAATAATCGGTAGATTGGAAAAATTGTATTGCACTAAATTTAATTTATTTCTTGCATATATTAAACTCCAAAACAAGAACTGAACTTGCATGTAATATATCTTTAGCTTCTCTTTCAGATTTATGAAGAATCTTAAATTTTGTCAATTAATTTAACATGCATTCAATTTTAATCTAGAGTGTGTTGACATATTATTATTGGCACTCCACACATTTTAATTCCCCCAAAACCACAGACCTTGAATGCCTAGAAGTTAGACACAACTTCAAGCAACAAGCTATTCATTGTCACAAGTGTTATTGGGCTTATATTGATAAAATTATAACATGGATGCAAAAGAAGCCCGCAGAATAAGCAGATTAATTCAATCTTTAGAGTGACTGTATATCAATGATATGAGAATGTTTGAGACAAAATGACATAGTATTATATGTTACAGGAAATAATTATTTAGACATCTACCTTGAGCAGGGTTGTTGTGTACGTTACACAACAATCTCACTTCATTCTCAATATACATGTTTACAACATCATATATGGTTATGGAAGTTTAACCAACTCACCAATTTCCATAAAATTTAATGTTATAATGGTAACATGTATGACATTAATAGCAGTGGTAATCCAAGATTACAAAGGGAACATTTGCAATTGTTTATTTTAGCAGATGTAGTGGATGATTTTCTTGTTTACTATACCATTGACCTACTTTGGCCATCCATGCACATTAGCGTAATTCCTTTCTTCTTTCTTCTTCTTAATTTATTTCGTCTAATATCACTATAATAATTAAATACTTTTTCACAAGCTACATTTCTCAAAAGCTATCTTCAAATGGCCTTTTGCATTCTTCTAAAAGACACAAAAGCATGAAGCATTCTCCCCCATAAAGCTACTAACACATCCCTTTTCTATCTAGATGATCTAAAGTCTTTTAAAAATATAAATACCAAAACAATCTTCTCAGAACCTATACAAACTCCTAAAACTAGACCCAAAAGATAAAAAAACATCTCCTAAAATGAACAACTCCATCCAAAAAAGAGAGACAATTGCACCAATAAACTGCTTGAATCCCTTGTTACCATAGGTGGTTCTTGATCATTAGAATTTTGTATTAGAAAATCAGAATGACACAGGGAGAAAAATATGATAAAGAAATAAAACCCATATAAATATTTAAAAGATGTAAGGGAACAAGTAAAATCAGCTAAACATCTCAGCAAGCACATAGAAAATAAAATCCCTACACAAACCTAGGTTCAGAATCTCAACCTCCAAATACCACCAACATCCCCAATCGCACAGATAAGAACTTCCAAAACCCCAAAATAGACAATTGGATTAACACAAATAACTGATAGTAGAGTCTAAGCATTGCCATTACAAGGCACAATGTCATCCAAAGAGGCCTTATGCCAATGTTCCAATAATCATCATCATGAAACGGCTAGAACGACTTCTCAAAAACATTAGAGTGTTCAATCAAGCACATTTGAGTACACTTATTCCTTGAAATTTAATCCAATCTTCCTCCAATTCAATCATCCTACTCACAAAACCAGGTTAAAATAGATTTATTATTGCAAAAGCATGCTTTAATTGAACATTTAGGATGAACTGTGGTTAGGGGCATTGTTTGATAGAACACACGATGGGATTCATAATCATTTTAAAACTATGGAAATCATTCATGTTTAATCAAAAGGATATGGGTAATTCACCAACTAATTCACACTGAAAATATGAAAATTTTAGAGGACAAGCTTTTCAGAAAAGTTGATAATATTAAGAACAAATGCACACTATGTACAATTCAGGATAAAGATTATGGGAAATTTTGGCATAGTTTTCGTATGTAACATCTTGGCATATTTGAGTTGATAATGTATATGTACATGTAATTGCTTCCTTGATATAAGTACACACTCGCTGAGAACAAAAAGGGGAAAAATTGTGAAAGCAGTTCATAGGAAAAGCACTTTTTCTAAGTGGCCTAGTTATGTGACATCCATATACTAGTTGGCAAAGGCAATAAAACTATGAACTCAAATAAACACTAACCTCTGAAGTAAAACATTGAAGAAGAATATCTCCATTGATAAGAAGACTAGAAGGTAAGAAGTCCATCATGCTTGTATTGAAAAATAGTGCTCCATATGTTTTGGGTCTATTGGTAATAAGATAACTAATCCAAAGTACCATAATACAAAGTGTTCTATTATTTTTAATTCAGCTTAAAAAAACAAAGCCCTTTGTTCCCATAATAATATCTAGTTTTTCCTAGGATATTGAGCATAATTACATAATATTATGCTTCACATGATATTGTAGGAGGCCTTGCATCAAGTGATAGCTTCATAGATTCTGAGAAGTTGTCAGGGTATGTTGTTAGCATCAATCAGGTATCTTCTCATATAGAAGCTAGAAATACAAGATTGAAATTCATAGTAATTTTCTCTAGCCTTCATGTCCTCTATTTCTCATCTCCAGTTTCATTGTTTTTACATTTTTCAATTTCACTCTACTAGATGTCAATTATCTTGTAATTTGAGATGTTTCTAATTTATCATTGCTTCTCAATGATTTCAATGCACAAATCTCACAATTTACCAAATCATTCAGTATTGATTTTTGGCGTAAGACAAATATAGGGTCATCAAGTAGGTGGTATTTTTCAGCGTGTTAAATTATGTGATGTTTTATCAAGATTCAACCATATTTTTTCTGAGTCATCTCATAAGACACATATATGGTCAATTAATTAATCTTATTGTCAACATCTATTTGTGATGCCAATTCATATTTTCTCTTGGAGATCTATACAAAAGGCATCTGTTGGATGTTGTGGATGTGTTGCTGATATGTGGTTGTCATTGATGTCAACACTATTAGCATTTGGTGTACTAGAGGTTGTATATGTCGAGGATATTGAGAAAATTATAATAGAAAGTGTTCTAGGTTCCCAGTGGAACTGTGCAGGTCTTGAAGGTGTTTTTTTCTCTACATTAAGGATTAGTTGGTGTGGATTCAAGGGCTTATTACTGAGTATATCTAGATCATCTACCAAAATTTTTAGAGGTCCACGTGAAGTTTTGAGTGTGTTGTGGTCTAATAGTGTTTTCGTGGTCTCTGACAGTGTTCCTGAATGAAGATTGTGTGATTTTGTTGATCTTAGTTGTTGCTGATGCTTCTCTATTATTTCTTGGTGTTCTTGGATGTTTCTATATCATGCTCTATCTTTGTGGTATGTCCACATTGATCAGTGTGCTCATGGTCAAGGATTTTTTCTTCAAATGTTTAGTTTTTCTTGTTCTTGGCCGACATGTTGATGGTAGCGTGTTGTGGATCGTTGAGGTGAAATTAATTGAAATATTATTGTTTTGGAATTTTAAATTTGGGTCCCCACTATGTTGTGGCCTACCTTGGTGGATTTGCATTAAAATTTTATTTGTAAATTTGGGCCGACATTGCAAATATATTTTATTTTCTTGGCCGACTAAGTTGTGGTGAAATCTCATGTAGCAGATATATAAGTGTGATTGTTTCATTGGTGTTGTGAGTCATGAAGGTGCTTCATGTGCTCCTGTGTGTGTATGTGTGAATATCATTCGATTGCAGAGCAAAGTGTGAAGAAGATTGTGTGAAGTGTGAAGAAGTGTTGAGCTTAATTGGAATTGTAATCAAGCTTGTGCATAAGCTATTTTCTTAGTTTATACCCTCCGGATTTTTAATCCAACTCTGTTGGGTAGTGAGCCCCTATTTGAGCATTGAGCCCTAGGAAATGTGCCTGAATGCATGTGCATTCCCCTTATTATTTTTCATTATACTTTTAGTAGAGTATAATCTTGTGGACTAACATCCACCGTGGTTTTCCCCCTAATAGGGTTTCCACGTAAAAAGTCTTGGTGTTCTTTATCTCTCTGATGTGTTAATTACTTGTGGTTAATTGATTATTCATCAGATCTAAGATTTAAGTTAAGTAAGAAAAGTTTAAATTTCTATGACAACTGATTCACCCCCCCTCTAAGTTGTCTGTCCTTGTTTTTCCAACAACATTGGTGCAAGAGCACCAGACAAAGGACTATTTTGCTTTTGAGTTCTTTAATTTTGTGGTGCTATCATAAGGTCATGTTGACCATTATTTTAGGTTCTTTTGGTTTTTTTTGGTCTTTGGAAAAGAGGGTTTCAAGATTCCAATGAGTTTAGAGGCTCACTTTGCTAAATAGTGAAAAATTGTTAAATGTCTGAAAACACAGCGGGTTTTACAAAAAGGCATTTTTAGGTTATTTAAGCCTCGACCCAAGAACCTAAATTGTTGGGAAGGAATATTTAAGTCATTCCACGACCTTTTTGGTTGGTTGGAAGTTCTTTGTATGGACTGTTTTTCCAGAAACTGAAGAAAACAACATTCTTGTCTTATTTTTCTGTTTTTCAGTTATTGTTTGCATGACAGCAGTTAAATGAATTAAAAGAGGCATTTTGTAGGTTTTTTTAGCATGTAGAGAAGCCTCTGGAATTTTATTTTTGCACATTTTATAGCTGTTCCATTGTTTCATCCATTCTTGTAAATTCTGTGTTTTATTTCCTTATTTGCTGTTTTGACTGGAACTATGTAAAAATGGAGTTCTAGGCTGCATTCCCTCCATACCTGGAAGTATGGAATTGTTGGGAACATGGTCAGGCTCCATATCTATACATATTTTAGTGGTAGGTGTTAGGTTTTCTTTGGTTGCAGGAGTTATGAGAAAAGTCTTGCCCTAGGCGAGCCAGTGAAGAGCCCGGCTAGGAAAGGTTGCAGTACAACATTGATAACTTGCAGGGGAGAAAAAATTTTTGAAAAATTATTTTTGGAGAATTTATGGGAAGGTCTTGGCCACATATGGTACCAAGGAGGAGAGCCCAACAATCCGTTTAGGAGGAGAAATTTTCACTAGTCCTAAAACTGGTTCTGGACAGTTAGAAACCCTAGTTTTTTGGGTAGTGTTTGCATGAGAGCAAAGTACGGCTTGGGACAGAGCCAAGACCCTAGAAATATTGAATCTGTAGATAGGGGAAACACATTTATTAATCCAAGAACCACGTTTCTTTGGTGGGTTTAGGAGGGAAAAGCAATTTACCCTGTTCAGAGACCAAATAGTGGCTCAAGAGCAAAACCTATGGAATAGGCTTCATGTAAGTGTTGGTAAGATGGAGTCTAAGTGAAGTTCTAGAAAACCTAGGAGGTTGTTTTGGAGCTTTGGAAAACATTCCCTCTCCCCTGCAAGATACATTCATGTATTGAGGGAGGATTAGTCTTTTGGATGCATAAAAGGCTAAGAAAGAAAGGAGTCATAGCACCAAGATTTGGCTTGGTAGTTGCAAACTTGACAAGGTAGTGAGGTTGGCAAGAGAACCAGGGGAACTTAGAAAAGATAGAGTTCCTATAGGTTAGGGTGGAACATAAATTTCACCAAGGAGGTCTATGACAAGGCCTAGTGTAGGAATCTGGGATTGCTTCCTGCAACCTCCCTTTCAGATTGGTATTAGAGCAGTGAAAGATTTGGGAAAGCAGCAGCTTATATGTCAGAGGAAGTTGGGTCAAGTGAACCGCCAAAGATGGTGATGAATGCACAGTTAGCCAAGATGGTTGAAGAGCAGGAAGAGGATAACAAATCCCTAAAGGAAAGAAATAGAACAGCTTGAAGAAGCACTGAACAAGGTGAAATTGGAAGGCAAAGTGCCAAAAGAAGAAGAGGTTGCAGAGGAAGACAAAGTCCCTGAACCTGACCCTGTTTTGGAGGAGGAGCCTTTATTGAAGGCATTGAAAGCCTTGAGTGGAAAAGGACTTGAGGGAATACCACTGTTTAGTGGAAAGATGGATCCTAATTTGGTCATGGATTGGATAGAAGGCATGGAGAATCACTTTGAGTGTGATGGAGTAACTGAAGCTCAGAAGGTGAAGGTTGCTAAGTCAAGATTGAGAGGATCAACCTTGACATGGTGGAAGTTTGTTCAGACTGAAAGGGAAAAATAAGGTAAGCAGCCCATTTCAACTTGGAAAGGAATGGTTGCTAAGGTAAAGGAAGCATATATGCCAGATGATTATGATATCCAACTTCACAAGAAGAGGCAGAGTTTAAGACAAAAAGATCAAGATGTCAACACCTATACTGAAGAGTTCCAGAAGCTTTGCTTGAGATCAAATGTGGCAAAAGATGAAAGCCTAAAAGTGGCTAGATACCTAAATGGTTTGAAGTGGAACATCCAAGAAGAGATGGCTCTTTTGAGTCCTAAAACAATACACCAATGTTATCAGTTGGCTATCAAGATTGAAGAAAGGAACAAGAGGAAGCATGATCAGTCTTCTAAAGGAAGAGGCAAAGGTAGAGATCAAAGAGGACAGCGTGGTGGTTACCAAGGTAGAGGTAATGATCAAAGGAACCAAGGTGAATCCAAGCTTACTGAGCATGGAGGTGAAACATCTTCAAGAGGAGGATTTAGCAGAGGAAGAGGACCTCAAGGAGGTTCAAACAGAGGAAAAGGAGTAGGTAGGAGTAATTCTTACTTTGCAAACATGAAGTGTTATCATTGTAACCAACCAGGTCATCCAGCTTATAGATGCCCGAAGAAAGCTTCTTCATCAAGCAATGAGAAAAGAGTAGCTTATGCACAAGAGGACACCATGAGTGTCAAATCCCCTGAGATCAGTCAAATAGAATCAGAAGTAGGTGAAAATCTAATGTTTAATAGAGTGTTGATCAGACAACCGGTCAAGAAAGAACTTAAGAAAAGGAGAGCTTTGTTTAGAGCAAGGTGCAAGATATTGGGAAAGGTATGCAAGGTCATTGCAGATTCTAGTTCTATAGATAATATCATCTCTAAAGAGGCAGTAACTAAGTTAAAATTGTAGAAGGTACCTCATACCAACCCTTACAAGGTCACATGGCTAAATAAAGGGCATAGTGTTTTGGTGAATGAGCAAGTAACAGTGGAATTTTCAATTGGAGGCTATAAAGACAAGATGGTTTGTGATGTATTACCCATGGATGCATGTCATCTACTACTGGGCAGACCTTGGCAATATGACAAAAGTGTTGTTTATAATGGAAAAGAGAACACCATCTCATTTAAGAAGGATGGAAGAACCTTCAAACTGTAGTCATTGATTGAGGAAGATGAAGGACAGTCAAAGGTACCCAACATTATGTTGAGTAGTGGCAAGGAATTCCTTAAGAACCTACACCAAGGGAATGAAGGATATGTGATCATGATGCAGTCCAAAGAGGAAGAAAAGGCTGAAAGGACAGTGTTACCAGTAGCAGTCCAAAACTTGCTTGACAAATACAAGAGCATAGTCAGTGATGGAACACCAACAACTCTACCACCCAAGAGAGCAATAAGTCATCAAATTGACTTTATACTTGGAGCCTCATTGCCTAACAAAGCAGCATACAAGCTTACACCTGACCAGAACCAAGAGGTGGCTAGGCAAGTGGAAGAATTGTTGAATCAAGGATTGATCCAAAAGAGCATCAGCCCTTGTGCAGTCCCAGTTGTTTTGGAAACAAAAAAAGGTGGTAAGTGGAGATTATGCAATGATTCTAGAGAAATTAATAGAATTACAATTAGGTATAGGTTTCCTATTCCTAGAATAGAATATTTAATGGATTGCCTTGGAGGAGCACAGTATTTCACTAAGTTGGACCTCAAGAGTGGCTACCATCAGATTAGAATTAAGGAAGGTGATGAGTGGAAGACAACTTTTAAGACAAATGATGGTTTGTATGAGTGGAAAGTGATGCCATTTGGCCTCTCAAATGCCCCTAGCATGTTCATGAGACTAATGAATGAGGTGCTTAAGGATTTCATAGGAATCTTTGTAGTAGTCTATCTTGATGACATACTAATTTTCAGTAAGACAGCAGAAGAACACCTCAAGCATGTGGAGATGGTTCTTAAAAGGTTGCAAGAAGAGAAGTTGGCCATTAACCTTGAGAAGTGTGAGTTCTTCAAATAAGAACTTGTGTATCTAGGCTTTGTAATATCCCAAGGAACATTGAAGATGGATCCAAGTAAGGTGGAAGCCATCCTAAACTGGCCTACACCAACCACAGCAACAGAGGTAAGGAGTTTTCATGGTTTAGCTCAGTTTTATAGAAAATTCATAAGGAATTTCAGTGGTATATGTGCACCAGTCCTAGATACTATTAAAGGTGGTATAAAAACAAAGTTTAAATGGAAACAAGAAGTTGATAAAGGGTTTGAAAAACTGAAACAAGAGGTGGCAACCCAACCTATTCTGTTGTTGCCTAGTTTTGACAAGTTGTTCACAGTTGAGTGTGATGCAAGTGGAGTAGCTGTAGGAGGAGTACTTAGTCAAGAAGGTAGGCCTATAGCCTTCTTTAGTGAAAGGCTCAATGAAGCCAAGCAAAAGTACTCTACCTATGATCTAGAATTATATGCTTTAGTGCAGTGCCTTAGGAAGTGGACGCATTATTTGTTACCCAATGAGTTTGTGGTTTTCACTGATAACCAGGCACATAGTTACATCAACACCCAAGAGAAGCTGAGTAATAGACATTTAAAATGGATGGAATAAATCCAAGCTTTCACATTCACTATCAAGCACAAAAAGGGACAAATGAATAAGGTGGCAGATGCATTAAGTAGAAGAATGCTGACAGTGCAAGAAATACAGCTGAAGAGCATTGGAATAGAGTGTTTCAAAGACCTCTATGGTGAGGATGAAGATTTTTCAGAAGCCTACAAGGTATGTTCTAATTTTGAGAATCATTTTCATAGTCAGTATGCTGAGTATACTTTGCAAAATGGACTGTTATTTAAGGGTAACCAGTTATGTGTTCCAAGAGGATCAATGAGAGAAAATCTGATTCAAGAAAAACATAATGGCAGTCTTAGTGGGCATTTTGGTATTAATAAAACTTTAGAGCTAGTTCAAAGATTCTATTACTGGCCTAAGTTAGCAAGAGATGTCAGAAAATATGTGGAACAGTGTATTGTATGCATGAAAGCTAAAGGGGGAGCTAACAATGCTGGTTTGTATCAACCCCTACCCATTCCAAATAGACCATGGGAGTGTGTGAGCATGGATTTTGTGGTAGGTCTTCCTAAGACCAAGACTGGTTTTGACAATATTTATGTTGTGGTAGACAGATTTAGTAAGATGAGTCATTTTATTCCATGCAAGACTACACATGATGCAAGTTACATAGCCCATCTTTTCTTCAGGGAAGTTGTAAGAATCCATGGATTTCCATTGAGCATTGTATCAAACAGGGATGTGAAGTTCATGAGTCATTTTTGGAAAACTCTATGTTGCAGATTGGGAACAAATCTGTCATTTGGATCAGCTTACCATCCTCAGACCAATGGTCAAAAATAGGTGGTTAATAGAGTGCTAGGTAATCTTCTGAGGTGCTTGACTAAATAATATGGACAGACATGGGATATGGTAATTTCTCAAGATAAATATGCCTATAATGATAGTGTCAATAGAACTACAGGGAAAAGTCCTTTTGAGGTTGTGTATGGGATGCACCCAAGAGGTATTTGTGAACTCGGAGATCTTGGATCAATGGAGAATAGGAGTGGACATGCAGAAGAATTCACTCAGACCATGAAGGAGATTCATGAGCAGGTTAAGAAGACAATCACAACAACAACACAAAAATTGAAGGATAAAGTTGATGAGTCAAGGAGAGATGTACAGTTTCAAGTAAGTGATTATGTGATGGTTCATCTTAACAAATAAATATTGTAGAAGGGCATGGCAGCCAAGTTACAAATGAAAAGAGTGGGTCCATGCAAGGTATTGGCCAAATATGGCAAGAATGCATATAAGGTGGAGTTACCATCAGATTTGGGCATCTCTCTAGTTTTCAATGTTCTTGATTTGATCAAATATAAAGGGACAGTCAAGGATTTGGATCAGGACAGTCAGGAGGTCTTCAAGGATGTCAGCAACATGTCCATACCAACTCCAGACAAGCTACAAGTAGAAAAGATCTTAGAGTCAAGAGTGAAAAAGACTACAAGGCACAAAGTGTACATGGAGCATCTTGTCAAATGGAAGGATAAGCATGAATCTGAAGCTACCTGAGTAGAAGAAGTATATTTTAAGAATCAAGGCATTGATATGTCTCTGATCTCTCCCACAATTCCTTAGTTGTTTGTGCTGAGAGGGGGAGAATGGTGCAGGAGCACCAGGCAAAGGACTATTTTGTTTTTGAGTTCTTTAATTTTGTGGTGCTATCATAAGGTCATGTTGACCATTATTTTAGGTGCTTTGGGTTGTTTTTGGTCTTTGGAAAAGAGGGTTTCAAGAGTCCAATGAGTTTAGAGGCTCACTTTGCTAAATAGTGAAAAATTGTTAAATGTCTGAAAACACAACGGGTTTTACAAAAAGACATTTTTAGGTCATTTAAGCCTCGACCCTAGAACCTAAATTGTTGGGAAGGCATATTTAAGGCATTCCAAGACATTTTTGGTTGGTTGGAAGTTCTTTGTACGGACTATTTTTCTAGAAACTGAAGAAAACAACATTCTTGTCTTATTTTTCTGTTTTTCAGTTCTTGTTTGCATGATAGCAGTTAAATGAATTAAAAGAGGCATTTTGTAGGTTTTTTTAGCATGTATAGAAGCATCTGGAAGTTTATTTTGTCACATTTGATAGCTGTTCCATTGTTTCATGCATTCTTGTAAATTCTGTGTTTTATTTCCTTATTTGCTGTTTTAACTGGAACTGTGTAAAAATGGAGTTCTAGGATGCATTCCCTCCATACCTGGAAGTATGGAATTGTTGGGAACATGTTCAGGCTCCATATCTATACATATTTTAGTGGTAGGTGTTAGGTTTTCTTTGGTTGCAGGAGTTATGAGAAAAGTCTTGCCCTAGGCGAGCCAGTGAAGAGCCCGACTAGGAAAGGCTACAGTACAACATTGATAACTTGCAGGGGAGAAAATATTTTCAAAAAATTATTTTTGGAGAATTTAGGGGAAGGTCTTGGCCATGTATGGTACCAAGGGGGAGATCCCAGCAATCTGTTTAGGAGGAGAAATTTTCACCAGTCCTAAAACTAGTTTTGGACAGTTAGAAACCCTAGTTTTTTGGGTAGTGTTTGCATGAGAGCAAAGTACAGCTTGGATAGAGCCAAGACCCTAGAAATATTGAAGCTGTAGATAGGGGAAACACATTTCTTAAGCCAAGAACCACGTTTCTTTGGTGGGTTTAGGAGGGAAAAGCAATTTACCCTGTTCAGAGACCAAATAGTTCCAAAAACCCTAGGAGGTTGTTTTGGAGCTTTGGAAAACATTCCCTCTCCCCTGGAAGATTCATTCATGTATTGAGGGAGGATTAGTCTTTTGGATGCATAAAAGGCTAAGAAAGAAAGGAGTCATAGCACCAAGATTTGGCTTGGTAGTTGCAAACTTGACAAGGTAGTGAGGTTGGCAGGAGAACTAGGGGAAATTAGAAAAGATAGAGTTCCTATAGGTTAGGGTGGAACAGAAATTTCACCAAGGAGGTCTATGACAAGGCCTAGTGTAGGAATCTGTGATTGCTTCCTACAACACCTAAAAATAGTGTAACTTATTCCTGTAGCTTCCAGGAATCTGTGATTGCTTCCTGCAGCCTCCCTATCAAACATCATGGTATGATAAGATATAAGGCACCAAAGGGTGGTTCTTAGCATACCATGCACCCCTCAACAACAAACTAATTGAGAGGAGAGAGATCCTACTTCGTTCCATTGGAGAGGATGACATAAGGGTGAAATCAATGGGGTGAGTCCAAAACAATAAGGTTTTAGGGTGAAGGAAGTGAGAAAAGTTACTTTTTTGGTTACATGACAAATAAATAACCTTTGTCACATCTGAAATCTTCATGGCAATCAAATATGTAGACTTGGAAAGTCCTAGCCTTGTGGAAATATATTTGTTCATTAATAGCATGCTTAGCCAAAAGAAGGTTGTTCAACAAAAAGAACCCCCACCTTATAATTCTACAATGAGCACATTTATTTTAATAAGACAATGGTGGTGAGAGACGTTGAACACTCCTTTGCACATAGCTGCCCATGCACTGAACCCAAATTGGTACATGGTGAGGCTTGGTAGATTTCTTCCCATAGATGACAAGGAGATGATGATGGGTTTCATGAGACCATTTGGAAGATGTACACAATAGAGGATGCCAATTAATTTGATACAACTAGAAAATATTTTCCAAACAATGAGGTTTCATGAAGGCCATTTGGAAGATGTAGAATAAAGAGGATGCTATAGTAAGTTGACACAACTAGACTAGGTATTCCAAACTAAGAGGTTACATAAGTTCAACAACGACTGATAGAGAAAATTTAGCATGGGAGAATGAAACAAGTTGGTGGTGGTTGTATGGCCCTCCATGATTGATGTGCACACTTGCCATTCAACTCTTATAATAGGTTTGTAGTTCCTTTGCTACCAAGAGGAATTAATCTAAATAAAACTTATCCTATGATGCTACTGTACAAGTATGATAAAAAACTTCTTGTATATTTTTTACAATGCAATTCCATAGTAGAATAACTTCTATGGAAGTTTATTAAAGACATTGATGAAAGATAAAGGGATTAAAAAGATACCTGGACGTAGATGGATTGAAGGCCATAAACTGGTACATTTTTTTTGTGTAGGAGACATATCACATCCACAAACATGGCAGAGGTATGCAAAGTAGGAGAAATTGGCTTGGCAAATGAAGGTAACAGGGTATAAAGAATCATTTATCTGCCACCATAGTGAAAAGTTAACAATTGCATTTGGTTTGTTAAACATGGCCCCTAGTACAACTATTAGAGTTGTTAAGAACCTTCAAGTATGTTTTGATTTCCACATTGCATCTCAAAGGATAAATTCAATACTTGGAGGGCTCAATTATCATGATGCCCACACCTCATGCACTACATGACATTCCTGCTTCTGTTTCTAACCATACAACCCGTCCTTAAGTCATATCTTCTCCAAATCATTCACCTTTGCTAGACAAAATGAATTTACAATTTGTTATGGAAGCTGTTGGATGATGCACACAATGTAGTTCTAAATACATTTTTTTTTCTTTGGTTATGTGTTGCAGAGTGCAGGTCACCTCCTTAGAGAACTTTTTAAGATTGTCCTAAAAAGAGGATGGGCTCAGTTAATAGAGAAGGAACTTAACCTATGCAAGATGGTTGGAAAGCACATGTGGAGTGTTCAAACTCCACTCTGACAATTTAAAGGCATTCCAAATGACATATTGACCAAAATTGAGAAGAAAGATTTAGCTTGGGATCAATATTATGATCTTTCAACCTAGGAGATTGGAGAGCTCATTCATTTTCCAAAGATGGAAAAAAACATTCATAAGTTTGTGACAAATTGATAAAAATGGACTACAAATACCTAGGTTTGAATAGGATTGAAGTGCCTGAATTGCTGATACAAAGCTTCATATGAAGGATTTCTTAATGCAGATACAGGAAGTGGTCGCAAATCTAGAACTTAATAATGTGGTCTATTCAACTTAATAATGTTCTAAGTCAAGTTTTATGCTGTACCGATTTTCTAGAATCAACCAGAAATAAGTTACCACTAATAGCCACAGTCATTTGATATATTAATCACTGACCAGTGAAATAAATGGGTTGAGGGGAAACACCCCTAGTGGGGTTGAGGGGCAACACCCCTTGTGGGGATCGGGGGCAATGCCCCTAGCAAGGTCGAGGAGCAGTGCCCCTCACAGGGGTCTAGGGGTAGCTGCCCCAGTAGGGTTGAGGGGCAGTGCCCCTCACGGGGGTCTGGGGGCAGCCCCCCTAGTGGGGTCGAGGGGCGGCACCCCTCACGGGGTCTGGGGGCAGCCACCAATTTAAGGCTTCCGAAACCATACAAAACTCCATGGCGCACCTTATTTTCATGATTTTTTGAGTGGCAAAAAATCAGCTACCAAGTCTAGCTTTTATTTGTACCTTAAGAGCCCTCTAGCATGAGCTCAAAAGAGATTACTCTATTGGATTAAAGTCAATTAACAAATAAGTCAATCTCACATTTCACTCATGTCAAGTAAGTCAATTCCATCTTTCACTCATCAATCAAATCAACTAATTAGCTGTCAAGTTAACTCTCAATCAAATTAGTTGATTGGTTAATTAAGCAAGTTGACTAATCAATCAATTGAGTTGAATAGTTAATCATAGTTAATTATAAATCATATCTTTATCCTCAAAACCAATTAAATCAATCTTTTCCATTCATATTTTCACCTCTAAATCTATAAATCCATCATTCCTTCCAAAAATTCGAGGAGAATTTTGAAAAAGTCTTTGATCCATTTATGAATAGTTGAATCAAATCATTGTCATATTATCAAAGAGCTTGCACAACAGTTAAGCATCCACAAATTCGTCAAAAAATAATAATCAACAAACCTAGCTGACCAATTAACTAACTTGATTATTATATTGCTATCATGGTTAAGCATGCTATCACCCCATTAGTAGGATGTTGTGTTATCTTCCACCGATGTGTTCTAGTGTTGTTGATATGCTTTCATCAGTCTATCGATGGAGCTATAAGGGGAGTTCCCCCGATGTAGTAATGTTAGGCCAATAGTGACACTATTGGCCTAACATTACTACATCGGGGGAACTCCCCTCATAGCTCACTGATAGACCGATGAAAGCAGCTCACTTGTTCATGTCAGTAACACTATCAGCCTAACATTACTACATTAGGGGAACTCCCCTCATAGCTCCATCGATAGACCAATGAAAGCAGCTCACAACACAAATATCAGTGTAACAGAAGGCTATCAGGCCAACATAAAACCCGTTTCCCCTGATGCAATGATAAAAGGCTAAAGGCATCAGAGGAAGTGACACCTATTGGTGGACCATGAATGAATAGGAAAAGTATTTACCATCTATTATAAAATATTGAAATACAATGTTATACAGACTTGAAAGTTTGAAACTGGCTAGACAAAAAATAGACATGTCTAAAACACATATATATGGAATTGTGCATCCAAACTCCAAGGTGACTGTATAATAATAGGATTAATAAGATAGAACTACAACAGTTTATTTAGATTTATTGTCTTAGCCCAGGACAAACATTCTAGAATTAGGAATATAGAAAAGGAGTCAATCAGATGTATTCATTCTCCAAAGAGAAAATAAATTGAAAACAAGTCATTGAGGTACTAGGTGGAACCGTTGAATCTCATCCAAGTTGTTCAAAGATAATTTCCATTATTTTCTTATATTGCTAATGTAATTCAATATAAGGATATTCAATATTATAAGGTGGTCAGTAATAACTCCTATGGATAAAGGCATGCAACCAATTTTCTAGTTGTGGACTTACTGCCATGGTAACATGGACACAATAGGAAGGGCACAACAGTGATGTAGATCACATCATTACTCTACCTAGTGAACAAAATATTATAAATGAAACTCAAATAAACAAAACTAGAGTACAAAATTATGTGACAAACAAAATAGCACTTAGAACCAAAAGACAAAGACTTAAAGACTAGTAAAAACACCAACCTGCATAGCAAAATTGAATGTCATGAACTCCACAATGGGTTTCAATCCATAATATGTTGCACTGACATCAATGCCGGTAAAACCAACCTACAATGAAACAATACATGCAAACATAAATTGGCTATATATTTGAATAATAAAATATATAAAGGAAAAATGTCTTTTGACAGGATTTCAATTAGCACATTTTAGCTTTAGAAACTTGCAAACCTCAGTGATTGGGGTATCAAGAACCTTGTCAGGTCCAAAATTTTGCAGAAGGACTTTAGAAACATGTAAAGAAACACGAATATAAGTATATCAAATGCAAATATCTCAAATTTTCAAATTTCTAGTCAATTATTCAATAGCAAAGGGTTCTTATCTGATTATTATATAATTTTGATAAAATTTCCACAAGTAAATTACCTTATAAGCTCCTTGGTATTCACCAACCTTGTAAAAAAAAACTCACCAAGATTAGTAGGCACTTTCTAAAAATAATATGGTCAACTCAATGATGCCCTTTCTCCCAAGAACTTGTAGGTGATGCTACTTTATGAACTTTACTTTTTTCCTAAAATCTATTAGGTATATTGGAATACAATTTATTTGGTTGAAATTATTTATATTGATAAAAATGCATACTCTCCTGATGTAATATATGTAGGATATATGTGAAAAATTACAACACAATATGATTTATTGAGTAATGGAAACAAAATTGGATTTGTTGATGACTCTGTAAAATTGTTAGAAATCTTTTAGAGTATTGTAGTCAGATTTATGACTGATTTTATATCAGTAATATTATGTTTTCTGTAATGTTAAAACAACAATTTAAAGTTGTGAAGACATGTAAAACAATAATTTACAAGTTTGGTTATCAGATAACATTAGTTGCTTTAGATTGTTAAAATCTCAGATTAGTAAATTATATGCAGATTCAGATTTCTTTAGTTGCTTTGTACTTAAGAAAAAAATGTAATGTATGTGATTATTGCATAAATAAATATCCAAAAATTTGAGTTGAGTATAAGTTGATTTACAATGATGTCATTGGTTGATTTAATTCATTAATATATGATTCTATGTTAAAAACAATATGAGATATATGTCATGTACCTAGTCAATCTATATATCCTAGGGCACCTAACAAACATGTCAGACATAGGGAACAAAAAGTAAAACAAAAAACAAAGAAACTATAACATTTTGACTAGAATTGCACAGTTCAGGAATTGGGCCATAAAATAAGTTTTGTAAGAAAATGGGTGTATTGGTGATAACAATATGATCCAACAGGTTGGATATCTTACTGATTAACTTTTGTGCATAAATCCACCTTGTACTTCATACTTGATTTGTCACCAATTTTATTGTTGTTTTCTAAATGCCACTGGAGTTCTTGAAATTTCTTATGTCTCTCTAACCAAATACACAAGAATACAAAACCAAGGGTAATCTTATGCAGAATCCTCAAGACCTGTACTTTTTTCTTCAACTCTATCCATGTTTAGTCTCCCTTCTACTATGTTTTGTTTTGGTTGGAATAGAATTGAATTTGCTTGCAAGTGTTCTCCATATTTGTTGTGTATTGGAACATTGAAGAAATAAATGATGAACTATTTTTGCATCCTATCTATGATTTTCTCAAATAAAAAGGTCAGTCCATCCTCCCTTTAAAATCCATTCCATGGTTAACAACTTTCCATCTATTATCCATCACAAATGCTTTACTTTAAGCCATTCTATCATAGATTATAGGATGGTTCATTTTGAAGATTTTCATACTGTACAATTTTGTGTAGGTGGCATTTTAAGCATCTTGTCAGGGCTGATGGGGAGAAGTATAAAACTTGTAGCCATTTGGTCCTTAAATTTTTTGAATTTTTTCAAAGAATAATTTTACATAAAACTTTGAGTCCATACAACTCCATAAAATGTTGAGTAGACATGCCAAGTGCTTTGCAATAATCTAGATTATTTTCCATTCCTTAGTGTCCATTTAATTTTTAATATGCCCACCTATTATTGCAAGCCCTAGGTATTATTCATTCATACTTCATCTAATTGTTGATGTTGTTGCTGGTATAAAGTTTTGTAAATCTGATTACTTAAAACTAAGATAGAAGATACGTAAACCCACATTCCAACATGTTCACCTATTGAAAATGGCTGCCAACATCAAAAATATACCTACTCTAGTCTTATTTGAATTTTTCTGTAAAAGATGCTTAACATCTAGTAACTAAATGCTTTATAATTGAGTAATATAAACTCAAATAGATACTTTCTAATTAATGAAATTTATTGAAGTGAAGCTTACACCAAAAACAAAATGATCTTTATATTGCCTCATATATTCAAACTGTATAATGAGAGTGCAACTAACTCTATAGTGAGGATGATAAGTAAAATATACTTTACAACAACCATAAAACCACTAGGAAACAAAGCTAGTCTCTGCAAGAACAGAACATGTCTACATAAGCATCAAACAAATTCTAATTTTTGACACATTTTTGAAGTCCAATAATACAAATATTAGGAATACACATGTTGTTATCAAGTTAAAAGAAATTGTATAAGCATACTCTAGTATAATTTAAAACCATAAACCATTAGAGAGCATATGACCTTAACTTGGAAATTCAAATGTGTCATTTTGTTGGTAACATCAAAAGATACCATTAAAGTAATCTTTATTGTAGAAGATTTGATGTTCTCTTTTGCAAAATAAATTTGTTGTAACAACTTATATTTTAAGTTCAATAAATAAAAGGAGTATGACAACTCAATTAGATGGATGGTGCTTTTCTTGCTAATGCAATTGGCTGAGAGTTTTGATTATTCTTCTATTATGCATGTTTTAAAAAAAAAATGTTTTACTGTGTTGGTACAATAATTGTTTGCAATGGTACAACTTGGACTTATAACCAGTTAATGGGATGTTGCTATTGAAAAGGAGGATGTAGTTCTGTGTTTATAAATAGCCCCAAAAATAGAGTACTTGGGAGGGCAATGAGCTAGCATTGAGTAGATGTAAGCTGCAAAAATATCTCTATTCCTGAGATTGTGCCCACTTTTTTGATGGTGTGCTTCATGGAAAGTAATGTTCTAAACTTCCTAACATTTTGAATCCCAATCCTAAATAGATCTTCAAGGGAGAGAACTCAGAAACACCAAGAATTTTGAGCTAGCACAATAACCCCAGAAGCGAACCATAAAAAAATTCAATGTCATGAGGTCTACAACAATTACTTGTGCACACATATATTCAATAAAACATTAGTCAACTAAAAGAAACACACAAATGATGGCCAATATGGCTTTTTTCTCATTGATGCAACGATCAATATTCTTGAGAAAATAGGGTAACCACTAATAACACCTTGCATGCATGCACACATAAACTACAACTATCCTTATCATCATGCTAAAAATGGGAATGACTATCACCAAAACATGGCAGCCATAAACAATAAGAGCCATTGTCATCCTCATTCATATTGAAACTTTCAACTTCAAGCTCTTTGGGAGAATGATACATGTTCAAACCCGCATACAAGTCTATATGTAGAAAATAAATTTTTTGAGCATTAATATGGAGTGTGCTTTTCTCTAATGTGACCCCAATCTAGGTTGTCTCATATGATTTCTCAAATTATAGTAACTCAAATGTACCACCAATGCTAATGTAGTTTTTATAGTTGAATCAAAAACCTGATCCAAATCTAACTTGACACCATCAACATGCAAATCAGAACTCAGAGGCATTTTCTATGAAGACTCACATTCTTCAAGTTGCCTCTCTATTTTGTATTCCTTGACACACTCTACTATGTAAAAATTGTTGTTAAGAAAATCACTCATGATCTACTCCTCCTCACTTTGCAGATCAACAACTTGACCCACTTGAGAACACCCAACTTCAATGTTATCAAGCCTAACCAATGAACTCAAATATATTCTCTCAACACAATCCAATTCAATAAAAGATAATTTTCCCAAAGTTTAGTTATTATTCCACTAAGGTATTCCACCAAGGAATAGCTAGAAACAACTTGTAGCCTTGCACATTTTGTTGAAACTTAATATTGAATTGGAGTGAGGGTAGGATCTTAATTTATTGTTTATTGTGAGTGTTTAGGGTGTGGGTGGGATCCATAAACCATGAGGGTTAGGATTAGTGGCCTGAATATTAAAAAAACCCTGATTTTCTTTCTAAAAAGTCATTTTTTAGCTATTTGATTCAGGGGATGGCTAGGAGTTTCTAGTGTGTTGGAGGGATGCTAACGAGTCCCCTATGGGTCCTTGAGATGTCTAACATTTCCTTAAGTCTCTAAATCAGGGGGATGCCCCAACAATGTCCCCTATCTACAAGCAGTGGTATCAACACGACATGGGGTGCTTCCCCAAAGTCCCTGTATCTTAGAGACATCCCCGTCCTAGAAAAGGAAAGAATTTGGGTGGGGGGAAGGGGGGCAAACAGATCCCTAAGGAACACAGCTTGCAAGAGAAATTTCCATTATCAATGGTCTATTTTTATCCACCCTATGTGCAATGTACCTTAGCATATGATATTATGGAGTGATGGAGATTCCAACTTCTTGCAAACATCCTCTTAGTTATATCAGTTCATATGAATAACTTGTGTAATTGATTATATAGGGTAATAAGTTGTCCAATGTTGAGATTAGAGGTTTACCACTCCATTATTATTACTGAGGGGTATATTTATAGGAAATGAATGTCATTGGAATAGGAGGAAAGTGTATGGAGAGAACTCTATTTGGTTGGAATCTCAAGTTGGGGATATAGCTTAGAGTGGCTTCTTCCCTGAGGAGCATTGTATGGTGTCGACCTTCCTTGAGGATTTATTCATTTTACTGAGTTTTTTGGATATGGGGCATCCTTACATCTCTAGTGTCAAGAAATCTCTATTTTATTATGCACATTATCATTACTATCCAACATAATTTTATTAGATGTTTAGATCTTAACAAGTGGCATCACAACACTAATTTGGGCCAAGTGGAGAAGTTTTATGGATAGATTGGGAGATTTTCACTAATTTTTTTCCCAGAAAAAAAAAAACTTAACATGCACCCAATTTAGGGAAATTCTTGTGCCATAAGAAATAGGTGTTGGAGAGCTTTCCAAAAGGTGGTTACCATAAAGCTTCTATGCACTATCCAAGGAGAAATGGTCATGTAAAGTTGACCCCACAATTGGATTTTTGATAAAGAATCCAACAAAGAATTATAACGAAAGGAATCAAATATAGAGGATTTCTTTTCTTTACTAGATTTTGCAATTCAAATGATTCATAACATCAAAAAGAATTTTCCAAATCATAAGGATTAGGAGCAGTTTTGAGAAAATGGAAACATCCCCTTTATTAGTTATATTGGGTCATATTGATGAGTCATCCTATGTGAGGATGAGTGGTCTACCCTCCATTATTATTAGTGGAAGGTTTATATATAGGAGGTAATAGCATTTTAATGGGAGTGAATATATGGAGAGCATTATATTTGGTTGGGAATTGGGATATCAAGTTGGAGATATAGAATAGAGTAGCTTCCTCCCTAAGGGATAGTGTATGGTATTGGTGTAGGGAATTTCCCTAACCTAAACGTTTATTTTATTTTTAAGTATATTAAATATTAGGCCATCTTCACCCAAAAAATAATGTTATTATTATTTGGCATATCTATTTGTAATGTGTGAATCCTAACAGTGTGTGTCATTGTCCAATGATATATGTATTCAACAATACCTAAGAAAATAATAAAAATTCTCTTCTTACCTACTTGTTTGCATAAATGAGTACAACTTTTCCTTTTAGTTCCTCTTCCTGCCAAAATTTTAATCATTAGCATGAGATTGAAGAAAAATAAATGTAGAAAAATAAAAATGTAAATACCAGAAATATGTTTTAACTTTTTTTAAGTTCTCAATTTATATGAAGACATCTAACTTGACAAAAAATCTAGAAAGTCTAGAAATAACACTTGCACATCCAAGGTTCAACTTGAAATTAAGAATGTTCAGGTGCTAACACATGAAGACACTAGCTAACCAACTCCTTATCATCAGTTAGCAGAAAGACAAAAACAACCATGATAAAAACAAAAAAGAAAACACATTATGGAATAACTTAATAAAATGTAGCAACTATTTGTATACTACCTTCAATATCTAACAAATTTGTGGCCTAAACATGACACATAACAACCAACATGTGTAACCAACCTTGACAATAATCTGATAGAGGTAGAACAACAAATGGTTCGTTTTACTAAACTAGAAAAACTAGCAACTTCTTCATGTGTCTCTTTATAGTATTTACTATTTTCAGATTTAATTTATCGATCAATCACCCTAATCTAATTGTGTAACTCTTCATATAATCATTTTTTTTTCAAATTTATGATGCAAAACATTGATTTTATAAATTGTTCATTTTGACACATTTGAGTTAGAAATTAGATAATCTCTAGAAAGCTTGAAATCTGTTTTTGTGATACTATTTTGTTCAGTAAATAAAACCTTCACCAATGTATTTCTTGCTCATAGTCCTAGGCTTACATGGATATAAAAGTTATGTTTTGTTTAGTTGGCCTCAATAACCACATTTTGATTTCAATACTCCTTCCTTCCCGTCAGCACAAACTCATTTTTCATAGGAATATATCAAAGGAATGAATGATTCATAAAGTAATCCAAAACCTCAGATTCCCACCTTAATCAAAATCCATCAACAATATCAACATATTCTGTAAACAAAAGGTTTGCATATGCATGTTTTATAATTTATTATATGTACATGTTGCTGAGATTACTCTAAACCTGCATCCTAGTAAAAACAACAAAACTTTACAATTTTCACCATTAACTTCATGTGAATGATTCTCATTGAAATTTTCCCTGCCTCAACCCAAGATAACCATATTATTATAATACTTCTCTCTGCCTTCCCTTAGAATCACATAACATACCACTCTTGAATTATAATTTCTTAAACTGGTTGTTGAAATTTAAGATTCCCAAATCTTTGGTTTCCTTTGAAAAGAATGCTACACTTACAATTAAAGTAGGTTTAGAAAAATGTTCTTGTAACCAAGCATACCTCCAAAATAGAATGAAATTCTTCTTTCGGTGTGACCAATCTATTAGTATCACTTGAATAAACCACATAGATAATAGCTTGGGTGTTCGGAAAATAACACCGCCAATAGGGCCTACAAAAAAAAATGTAGTCAGAAAACAAAAGAATATGCACAAACACCCAATAAGAAATCAAAGAGAATGCCATATTAAATGCAAAATTTATAAGTAATGCTTCAGTTCAATTACAAAGATTAACAAATAGCATGGCAATGATGTACACAAAACCAAATTATAGAACTTATATAATAAGATCTTTATCAAAATCACTTCTTTATGTTTGCATTTGGTAGCCATTTTTTTTAAAAGTGAAAACCTCTTTCACATTTGTACTCCAAATAACCTACTTAGAGGAGTTCTTGTCTAAATTGAAGTGCCTACCACCAATATTGAAAGGCACATGGCATAAGTTCTTTGCAAAAAAATCATTTTATATATGTTACCTTTCATATAATAGATCCTCAGACTCATTTCATTCTCAAAGCTCTCATCCTTAGGGATATACTAAATGACTTGCTAACACTACCCATTTCAAAATGATTCAAAACCAATATTCATCAGGCAGTTATTTGAAGAACAATTTGTTCATATATTAAAGACATAAGATTTTCATAGAGGTGGTTTCTATGTTGGTGTTTCCATGTTTATTGCTTCTGTCATACTTCATCTAGCAACTCATTAACCAATTCTACTTCCATATTTGGTTAATTGCAATGTGTAAGGGTTTGATTTAGACATTGGTGAATGATAGTATGTTTTCATAAGAAATCAACCATAAATCAACAATCATATTTGATATATTTGACACATATAATTTAGATCTGTTGATTGTGTTACATTTGAAGATCTATACCATTATTATGATGGTTTGAATTTGATGTTTGGACATGCAAGTTTTATTTGCAAGTGTTTGAATTTGATGTTCATATATCAAAGACATAAGATTTTCATAGAGGTGGTTTCTATGTTGGTGTTTCCATGTTTATTGCTTCTGTCATACTTCATCTAGCAACTCATTAATCAATTCTACTTACATATTTGGTTAATTGCAATGTGTAAGGGTTTGATTTAAACATTGGTGAACTACCATAAGAAATCAACCATAAATCAACAATCATATTTGATATATTTGACACATAATTTAGATTTTCTGATTGTGTTACATTTGAAGATGTATACCAATATTACGAGGGTTTGAATTTGATGTTTGGACATGCAAGTTTGATTTACAAGTGTTTGAAAAACTAGACTATTGCTAATCAACTAGGGTTTGGCATCTACATTGGTCATTTGATTATTGTTTGAACTTGCATATGTTCAATAAAACATCTATTTCCTAGAGTTGTTCAATTGGGGACATTATGGCCTTAGCAAAAGAAATGAATGTGAAGCCCACAAAAAAAATTTGAGATGCCATTGTAGACTTATTGTTGGATCCTGGAAAATTAATTGGAAGAAGATATGTCTTCAATGTAGCTCAATCTCTCAGCTACACAAATGTGCTTTCCATAGCCCCTAGCTCCTTCCCACTACAAGAAGAAATTGATGGATTGGTGGAACAAGTGGAGGAGAACTCACAAAATCTCTTCACACATCTTCACTCAGTCCTAGAAAATCAAGGTAAGTTGGCTTAGGATCTACTAGAAATTTCCATTTTATTAAATTTAAAACTTTCTACTGCCACAACGGTTTAAGTGGTGAATTGTTGTGAGGTGGTCTTTGAGGAGTCTCCTATAGAAGTTGACCTTAGATAAATGTATAGTTTAAATGTGTTGGAAGAGGCCTACATAATTTTCCTCCTTTGCCATCTTTCTTAGATGGGGATGTGGTAATTTTCCCTTTCCATCTAAAAGAATACCAAACCATAAACTTAGTTTCTAATAAATGGCTCTTTTGATAAAGCATGGATGGATAAAATCCTTTTTGTGGATCATGTGAACCTCTGGTTACTAGAATTAAGCACTTTGATGCTTTTTCTCTGGCTCTTGGGTGCCTAACCCAAGGTACCTTTAGCAAAAGATATATATACTAATTAAATATCATAAATATTTTTTGCTAAAGGTGTCAAATTTATGTTAAGGGCTTTTTTCTGAACACATTCATGCCACTACAATCCACCCTATTGTTGTCATTGTAGTTACACCTCTTAGCATTAACTAATGTAAAACTTGAACCTACCAAAATCAAACTCAACTCCTTCAATGATTGCAACAACAATCTAAGCCCAGCTTAAGAGTCACCAAGTTTACAAATGACATAGTCAAAGAGACAAGAAATACAGATGAGTCGTAGGAAGCCTGAAGCCCACTTAATTACATCATTTATCTATACAAAATCATTATTTACCATGAAGAGGAAAGGAGAGATAAGCCTCTAACACCAAGGTCTTCTAAATTAAGGTGGTCAAAATAGAATAAAGGGTGGAAAAAACCTCGTACCTTTATTCATCTCTTCATCATTATTTGTATCATCAATGTATGTATTCTCTTTATAATCAACTACATGAGATGAGTTATTCAATTTTTTATTTGCATACATACCTGCCTGGTGGTCCACAATACTACAACAAACAACAACATCATACCTCTGTTCACTAAATTGGGAATAATCATTGATTTCCTCATTTTCCTCATCTATTGATAACTAATCTAATTGAATGTAGGTGCAAACACTACTATTTTCATCTATATCACCATCATACATTGCATCAACACCTTCCTCTACCATCCTACACATACAATCATCACTTAACATTGTGTCTGAATCACATGAAGCATCTATGTCCCTGCTACCTACAATAGATTTTTCATTACCAACCACTTTTGCATTAAGGATAATGATTTTGCAATCATATCCCTCTTAAATCTCTCAACATAATCAATAAACAAGTATGCTTGTTGCATGCTCAAAAGATTGAAATCCTCATGTATAGAACTTGAGCCTAAGGTAAAATTGTAGGCTCCAAGATACATGTCAATACAAGAAGGTAGATTAGGTCTGAAATCTTCTAGGATGTGGGCTAAGGCAACTGCCAACTTATGGCTGAGCTCCATATTGGATTCTCCCTTTTTCCATTTGATGTTTTCTAATTCTTGGACAAGGTCAGTAGGGTCTAGATGTTTTTCCCATTTGAAACCCATGTAATTGAATTCCATTTACACTTTTAGTTTGTCATTCAATCGCAATGTAAGTATACTACTACTATGTGTGGTACAACATTTCTGATAACATGGTTTGAAATAATAACCCTTAGTTTCAAACTAATAAAATGACAAGCAGTGGATGAAAAACAATAATCAGGGAAATGTAAACAAAATGCAAAGAGATTACCATGTCCACTCAAAAAGAAGATAAAATTTAATCTATTGAAATAAAGATCATCATGATTCACTCATAATGATAATCCTAACAATTAGGAGGATCACCACTAGGATGCCAAAAATCAACAACCTCTATTCATTGAGCTAATTTTTTAATAATTCTTTAGTTTTTAGTCTTTACAAATCCAGAGTAATGAGAGTGTGACAAGTGTTGTTGTTTTGCAAAAATATGTAAAGGACATAGCTGATGCAAGTAACCAACTCTTGATTCCTCAGAAACTTGCTAAGAAATCCATGTTTTCCAGGTTACATTTGCTACAGGCTTCATGCTCATATCATTCTGCCCCATAGTAGAATAACCCTTCCATGTACCTATCGAAATATAAAGTAAGCTATTTTTTTATCCATATGGGATATCATCTAGTGGCAAGGAAGAGAAATAATAATTATGATAACCTAAATGGAATCCACTTCTATGATGAATTATTAAATTCTTTCCTTTCTCCTAGCCAAAAAGAAAGGGGGACATTGTCTAGTAGCAAGGCAAATATTGCCAATTTAAGAAATTAAAAAGGCCACAACTCATAACATTTTAAACAAGAAAATAAGAAAATAAACCTGATATTATAGAAAAATAAATTGTAATAATAAAATCAATGAAAATAAACAAATATCTCCAAAAAGGGCCCAAAATGTAGCCTTGCTTGAAATATCTCTAAAAAAAACCTAAAATGAGGCACTACTTGAAAAGTAGAGGCTTATAGATAGATCAACAGGGATCAAATCTACGACTCTTGTAACTGAGACAACAAATAGGATTTAAAGATAAAGAGCATGATACAAAAGAAATATATACTTATAAAGATTTGTATATATATGGTGATCTTGTTTATTTATTTACAATCCAATGAATCATTCATCTTGATTATGGGTACAAAAGTGTGAACCGAAAAATTGATTTTCAATGTTCATTTTTTAATACAGTTTTGAATCTAGGGAAAATAACCCTCTTGCAACAAATATGTATAGTTTCTCCCAATGAAGTGACTACTTGTAACAACATTTAATAATCTCTAAAAGTATACTTCATGAAGCAAAAGGTTTGTATGGGGAATTTGGTGTCACGATATCAAATGCAAGCACTGCTAATGTGAAGGGAACAAGGTGGAAGACTGTCCAGCCAATCATGGGATCGATTGCTTAAAATTAAATATAGACCATGACCCATCAACCTGGGAGGGTTTAGAAGTCATTCTATTACGTGAGGCATATGCCTCCATCTCTCATTAACATGTCCTTGGCTTGTTACATCAAACAAATCTTTGTTTGACCCTATTTATCACTCACTCAGAGAACTGCCACCATGTTCCCATGCATAGAAATCACTCTTTAGTCCATGTGACAGGTGGTTCCTTCCTTGCTAAGCCATGAAAAATAACAAGACTCTTTCCTATGCTCATACCCTGCCTCCTAAGGCTATTTATAGGCATTATTCTTCCTTGTTCCTATTTTTCTAGTCTTTCTATGTTGGCTTTACAAAAAATGATGTGCTGAAGCATTTTTAGGAAAACCAAGTAGTGCTTCAGGTCAATTGGTAAAAAAAAACTCACAACAAACACCTAAAGATTCCAAAAAATAAAATTCACTGAAACCATGGTAAGTGACTTACCTAAAAATTCTACACAAATTGTGTCGTGGTGTCGAAGATGCTGATGATACATAATTTAAAACCCTCGTCAAAACCTTATTTTTAGGTTGTAGCTCGCCAAATTGGAGAAGTGAAAGGTCAATACCAACAAGGAAGAGTTTGGAGGAGTGGGAAACCGATAGTGGCGAGGAAAGTAGCAAAAAACTGTGAAAAACATATGAAAAAATGGCTTTCATTCTCATGATATTCTAATTTTATAAAAGAACAAATAAAATAAACTTACATATGATAGAAATTTAAATAAAAATTTAAAATTATATATTAAAAAATATATAAAATAATTATACAATTGAAAATATTAAAACATATATAAATTACAAATATATTATATGGTTAACATAATAAATATTATATACATATATTTTTATAAATTATAAAATAAAATGTGTTAAAATGACTTAAGATTAAAAGTTTCATGTACAATTGTGGCTACATAGCCATTATGGTCACTAGTGTGTGGGGTTGTGGCAACACAACCACCATAGTGGTCACGACTATTGTGGTGGTAATTTATAGCCCTTTTTAATAGTAAAAAATATATATGAAAAAAAAACTATTTTTAATTATATGGATAAAATAGGTTCGAAGGGGTCCTAAAATCCCTTACAAAAAATGTCAACTTGAAACAAAAGCCAAACAAAATTACAACTACAACCAAGCTACCCCACTACAATGACCTTACAATAATAACAAACCCAAAAATAACCAAAGGATTAGTTGCATACACCACACTAGGCCTTTACCTAGCAATTTGCACACCAAAAATGTGTCTATTAGAAATATTTATATTTTAGGAAGACCTCTCTTCCTTCTTTGGATGATAGTCTAGGACACACCATTATCAAGATTCATTTAATCGTTTTGCATTGATATGGACACAATTTTATTAGTTAATTTCTATGAATATATTTTTTTTTTAAATATTGATGAAATGTCATAATTTTTAGATTTTAGTCCATGGTATAATTTAATAGTTTCAATTTAGTATATGTAAATGAAATGAGTGGTATTAATAGCGTATGTAGTTGAATAATACAATTCTATATCTTTATATGAGGCAAATGGTTTGAAGCAATGGTAAATGAATTGGAATTTTCAAGAAGCAACTCTTCTAAAATAACAAATGTAATGTGTTTCACATTCATTCATAGAGGCTTCAAATTTAATGCACTCCTAGCCAATGCTAAGTGACAATGGTAGAAATATATACCTAGGCAATTTATTTTTTATTTATATATGTGTTCATTTAAATTATGTATGTTAATATGTTATAGAGTATGTGTTGAAGTTAGGGCTCCCTAACACAATGAGTAATAAAAGTTAAAGAATGTAAATGTTAAATTTTTTATAAAACATGTGAAGGCCTTAAGACTGCATCGAGAGACAATTCCTTCCATGCAATAGGTATTTTTGGTGCACCAAGCAATCTAGGTGGCCAAATGGCCCACTTAGGTAGGGGTCCCATGAGGGGGGCTTAAGCTCTATGGATTATGATCAAATTTGAAAGAAAAAAGAATATAGGAGTAATAGTCATTTATTTAGTCATTTTTATTTGTCTGATATTAGTCATTTAGTTGTCATTGTACTCGATGACCAAATTAGTCACTTATAAATGACCAAATTAGTCATTTATTTGCCAAATACTACTAGTTTTAGTCATGTGACTAAAATTTTTAGTCACGTAGTCATTTATTTTCCAAATTCTACTAGTTTTTTCCCTGGTTGTGAGGGATTGCATTACATATGTACATGGGTACCTAACATGGCCTAGTAGCTGGGACCCATCTTTGCATCTTGGTGTCATTTCTCTAATAATATTCTCCCTAAGTTACACTTAAGGGGGGTGTTGGTGTGAATAAATGTCTTGTACCTAGTTTCCATCCACTTTCCTCATCTTTCACCTAGTTCACTCTGCATAAGGAGTGACTTCACTACAGGGTCAAGAACTATGGCAGTGATTTGGCTACAGAGGATATACTAGGGACTTAGGGGACATATTCACA
>VDFB02271358.1:670313230-670328089 GCA_007258455.2 Sequoia sempervirens
CATGCCATGCAATACAAAACAAGTCTGACATCCGAACGTGCCAAAAGTGAGTTTAGGAGGTAGAACAAGGAGTGGGGACGGTCCCAGGGAACTGTAGATAAATTAAAATATATACACATTACAGTACAATTTTCAGTTTATAGTATATATCTGTATTAAGTATGAAGATAATTTGAGAGTGGATAATTTTATGTAGGTTTTGTCTCATGAATTAATTCGCCGTGTATTTGATAGATATGCTACTGTAAAATATTTTTACTACAACTGTTAATTCCATGAACTAATTAAACAATAAATATATAATCTATAAAATATTTTATTACATATTAAATATATTATCTATAAAATATTTTTATTACAGCTCTTGTTCCCATGGATTACTTGGTCTGGTGATTAAAATCTCACCTTTACATTTCAATATCCTGAAAATATTTATTAAAAGAGGAGAGATAATGGAATCTGTAATGTGTGGGGAGATTGAGAGTAGGGAAATAGATATCGTGCAAGAGAGTGACTGGTTCGTTTGTACCAATGGTCGATGGACATTAGATATGGCTCGGCGCGCAGCCATGGCGGGCCCCGTTATTTGGAAGAAGCATATGTGGCAGCCAATCAGATAGTTCCAACTGATTTGACGCGCGTGAAGGCAAAAGGCGGGCCAATCGGATGATCGATGTTGATCTGCTTTCGGCCACGACGAGCCTGGCTATCAAGCCTAAGGAGGCGTGACACGTGGAGACAGATATTTGTCAGGTCCTATCGGAGAATCACGGTTGACGGTAAAGTCAAGCTCCCGGTGGGCAGAAGGCCGGCGGGAGGGGGGCGGGATGAAGATATTGGTGTAAGCAATTTTGAGGTAAAGGGAGGGGGCGGAAAATTTGATTAGATTTTGGGAGGATGAGATTGCGGAGAGAGAAAGACAAGATCGATCTTCGTTCAGCTAGTGCTGATTCGATTCGGAAAATCGAACAAAATAACGACAGTTTTTGACGGCATTCGTCGGACAAACTTTGTCCTATGTCCGCACGACGGAGGATTCGCAGCACTATTGTCAAATTTTATTTTATAGTTTTTTCCTCCTTTCAAGGATTTTGACTGCCTGCCTGCTGATTTCCATGGTAGATGACGGATTTCCTTCAGACAGGAGGATTTTCGCTGATGGTTTGCTTTAGGTACGTTCTGTTATGCATTTTTGTTCTTTTAACTCAGAGAATTTGCTGATTCTAATCTTTCTGTTCTGTTACAAGTTCAGGGAGATTTTTGGATGTGTCATTTCTCTTTTTTTCTTTTTGGGTTGCATTTGCTGGGCAGTTGGATTCTTGATTGTGGAGATTGAAATCGATGGGGGTTAAGATTTACCGTTAGTATAAATGCTTTGGACTTAAGCAAAGCAATGCCTCCCTCTAAATTGTTTCTGCTGTGATTTGTGGAGGGAATGGGTGTTTATAGGTTTGACCAAGATTGGTTGGATGGGCATTTAGCTCCTAAAATTGTTGAAAGGCTATTCCATACTCCAGGAAAAACTAGGACCTCTGAAGGGTTGTTAGCTCAGTGATACGCCCCAGCACTCTTATGGGTGGTGCTATTTCAAATTCCTAGCTGATCCATGCTATTCAATATCAATTTGGTCCTTTTGAGAAGACTGAGAATCTGGAGAGGGTTGATAATGGAATCAAGGCAAACCCCTCCTAAGCGATGGACACTCCATAACAACCCTCAAATCAGTCCAATTGTATTGTTAGGGGGAACATCATGCCCATCCGGACTTGAACCTGGGTCATTGTGGGAGTAAGCACTGTTAGTGTAGAACAGGGTTCTATGAATTATAAAATAGGAGGGTTTCCCTTAATATACTTATGTTATCTGCAGAGTTGGGAGTCCTTGGTTCACAAAAAATGTGTACAAATAAAATAATTGAACTTGAAATTGTACAGACGGTGAATTCATTTAAGCGTTCAGAATTTGTTTTTAGTTTTCAGTTTCAGTAGTCTGTTTCCATGGGGGTTTTAGAGGTTTTGAAGGGGTGCTCTGGTTTTCAATTTTGATCCCATGGAGATCTGTTTTAGGTACTGCATTTCTGGAATCATTTTAACTTTATTTTACTTCCATAGTCCCGTGTTTGAAGGCGCAATTATCGGAACCATTCCCAAATTATAAGGACTTAAATGCTTGCACAGGTATTCAGAAAATCTGTGTAGCATATGTCAGCCTTGCTTCATCCGATGCTTGGAAGTTTCTCTGCTTTTACTTTGTAGGTTAAAGTATTGGAAGCCGTCTGAGGTTATAATGGATTTTAATTGGTGTTTCGGTTTTAACATTTGGAACCAAATAATAGCTTGTTCCCAGCGCACTAAATTTTGTTGACTCTTATACGTGAAGTTGGTGTTTTTCCTCGTGTTTTAATTTGAATGTTCATAAATTGCATCTCCTCCACGCAATAGAGTTGCATCAAAAATGTGATAAAGTCCTAAATTTTGGTTCTCCAAGTCTGTTTCAGTACTAGCACAGGGCCATGTAACCCTTGGTCTGATATATCTTGACTGTAGAATCTAGATGCTACATCCAATGTCTTTGAGATCCATGGTGAATGGTCTTGGCTGGGCCTTTCTAGCCTCTTTGAGCCCTTGCTTTGACATGGTCGTGGTTAGTTGAAAACTTGCACCTCCTTATTTAATGGCTCTTCATTTCACACATTTTATGGCTACTTAAAAGACTTATGGTTTGTTTTATTGCTCTGTAGTTACAGTTGATGACCTGGCCCAATTCATTGTAAGGTCCTGTTACTCAGGTATCATTGCCTACACACAGTTAATACAAATTGATCAGTTCCTCTCCCCTCAATGTAAATTTTTTATGGACAAATCACCAATTTGTTCCAGTGCAGTCCTACAGGCATTGTGTTTATATTTTATATCATCTACACTGATCGCATTTCCCTCTTATTCCATCTCTTCAGGAATTTTGCCACTTACAATTGATCCCGTTGCCTTTGGACCAACTGAATCCAATTGCTTGTGTCCAAGCATTTATGATTTTTCCCATCATAGATGAGTTGTGTAAAAAATGACTCAGAATAAAGGGAAAGAAAAGAACAAATTCAGCCTGTAATGGATACTTTCAGTCGTGAACTTATATAATAGGAATATATGAAAGCATCATATTTGAAAAAATCCCTTATGATTGACTATGTATCAATTGTGGAATCTTATCCTTCAGTCTGTTGTACTTTCTGTTTAGTGTTTAATTGCTTTTAAGTCCTTTAAAGTTTTAGACTGATAGCTACTAGCATGCTCTCTTGCATCCGCCCAGCAAATCTGTTGGATCGCATAATGTAATTGGAAATCTTGATCTAGAAGTATCACAGAATCTTTGACTCTTTTGTATTTAAGAGTTTCTAGGCTACTTTTAGGTTAGGGCATTGTCCTAGAGTTCTTGTCCTGAGCGTCACATAATTTTCTTTATTTGGTCCAGAAATCTGAAAAGATACACACAATATCTCAAATCTCCAACTGGGTAACCCTATTCTTTAATGTTCTCGACAGGCCGTGGGAATTTTACCGGTCCTGGGCATTGTAGAGGATCTTATTTATGGAGAGCCATTGGTGTCACCTCAATGTACCATAATAGCTCATAACTTGTACTTCAACACTGTATGGTATGTGCATTTACTTTAAAATATACGAGTCATTAAGAACCACACAATCACACGCAATTGTTTTTCAATAAAACATGGAAGACCCTAGTTTTTTAAAAGAGATTACGGTTTTTGTTTATACAGAGACAGGTCAATCCAGTTGGTTTCGGAGAATGGGTCGGTGGAAAGAAGAATCTCCGCAACAGCAGGTACTCTTCTAATGGTTAAAATCCAAATAAAATATACCAAATTGAGAATTCCCTCGCAAGTCGTAGAAAAGTCCAAGCAGGAGAAGATTGGATCTCTTCTTTACAGCTTGCTTATCTGTTGTTTCACAAATATTCTTTGTTTACTTTTCACGATGCGCATGTATGTTTTCAGCTCGTCCATCTGTGTTGGGCAATCTTATAAACTAACAAATTATGAAGATAAGATCGATAGAATTTTCTATTCCTCGAGAGAGATCCCTCTTATATTAAAATGAATGATATTGGTACTGGGAGGCCCCCATTTTCATGGGTTTTTTTAAAGAAATCCTGAGATGGGCCCTTCTGCACGCGGCATTCTAAAAACTTTGTCCGAGGCAGAGCTGGACGTTTAATCTGAGATTAGGGATTTTGTTTCCTATTCTTTTCCTGGTCCACGCATAGAGGGAACAGCGGATCCGATCCATTACAAGATATTGTTTATTCGATTACCAAACATAATTAAACCGATAAATTAGATCTTAACGTTTTGTGTGTGTCTTTTTCCTTGGGGTTTAATTTTAGCATCGTTTGGGATTCAAAGCCAAAGCAAGTCAAAGATAAATTAAAAATTAATTGACCAAATTCCAATCTGTCTAATTTTTAATATAAAATAAAAATTAATTAATTTAAATTTGTAAGCTATGTCAAATATTTTCAATTTTAAATCAAGTTGGGCCTTACTTTAATTTTACATCAATATCAGAATAAATTGACTATTTAACTAAATGACTCTTGGAATAAGAGGTCCACCATTTTAAAATTCCGATAGTTTCTATATTTTACATCGCTAGAACCCTTTGAAAGGAATCTCGTAAGATAGGATGATCTGTCGCGGTGATGTAATGAGAATAGATTTATAATTTGTGAATATTAGTACGTTTTTAAAGAATTTAGAAAAAGATAAAAAGCTGTTAAATTTTATGTTTTGGTAAGTAGAATATATATATGATCAAAACAATTGATTTAATTAGATTTTTACATTCTATTTAATTATTTTCTACAAAACTATATTTATATTTTAATTATTATATTAAAAATAAAAAAATATAATAAAAAATCAAGAGGTTTAATGTTGATAAGTAGGATTCATAGGGTAGTATAGGGGAGTTGAGGGGTGGGTTTGGTTTGGGTAGAATGATTGACTTGTTGGTTTCTCTAGTTGTTGTGTCAAGAATTGCCGTGGACAACATTCTCTCATGAGAATGAATGGTTCATTTGACACTCATTGCATCCAAGTGATGTTCATAGAGGTGAAGCATTGAGACTCATTGTTACACATTTATTTAAATTTATTAATAATTTAAATTATTTTAATTTTTATATTTAAATATTAATAACTTTATGTATAAATAAAAAATGAAAAGAACAACATAACACTTATGATATTAATATGAGGATTGGGTAGTTTTGAGTCAAACTTATTGATCCATATTTCATAAGTAGTGGTCCACATGAACCCATTTCTCATGAGAATGAATGGTCCACTTGCCACTAATTGCATCTAGGTGATGTTCGTTTTGTCTTGATGTTTCACCCCTTGGGACATCACCTAGATAGTTGATATTAATATCATAAGTTTAATATTGCTCCTTTCATTTTTACTTCTATATTTATGTAACAAATTTTTATAAAAAAAAAATTTAAATGAATAAATTTAAAAAATTTAAATAATGTGTAGCAATTAATATTATTTTTTTTTTTATATAATTATTTATATTATAATGATACTTTCTTTTAATATGATTTGTTTTGACTTTGATATTTATTATAGTATATTTAATTATTATATTAGTGACAAATAAATTCTGATTGGAAAATCTAACATAACTTTAAATTAAATGAAATAATTAATAATATTTTTCTATTCTTCTTACAATTGTATTTAATCTTCTAGTAGAAGGAACCTTTTAACAATTTTGCCTTTTAAAAAATTAAATACTTAATATCTTAAAGAGCATTGCAATGTATAATTCTAATTTAGAACACTTGATTTGAAAAGAGTTTTCATTTTAATGTTTTAAAGAATATTACAATATAGAAGTTACATATTTGTTTCAAATTGTAATGTATGAAATTCTTGTTATAAATATTTCTAATTTTAAGGGACAAATCCAAGATTTGATGTGTGGTGGATTATTTGTGAGTCATTTAACTTCAACAATAGATCAAAGACCATTTAATGTGTAAGATTAATTTTGAATGTAAATATGAATTTTGTTTTAGTGTAAAATCAATTTGAAGATGTACATATTTTTATTCCTATCTCACTTGAAAAACAAAAGACATTTTTCTAAAATATTATAAGAAAGATTTTTTTTAATCATAAAAGAAGAGAGAGAAGTTCCATCATATAAATATATTTATTTGCAATCAATTAACTATTATATTAATAGGAAGAGTATGTTACCAAGTAATATACAAATTATAATATATTAAATTATAGACATTATTACAAATCAAACCTTTTACCAAATATAAAATTAATTTTAAATACAAATTGTTTAATCTTAAAATAATTTTCAAAAATGCAATTTTTTAAAAGGTGTAACGAATTTGGAAAGACAGATATAGACCTGCACCTTTTGCCAAAAAATAGGGAACCGTCCTCGAAACGGGGGGACAGCTGACCGGTCCCGGGGACGGGGAAAACTAGGGCACTTCTAGGAGTCCCTTGGCCGACCTCGAGACAGTCAACCATCCTAGAAGTCCCCTTGGCCGTCCCCAGGATGGTCAGCCATCCCCCACATCAAATCATGGTCAAAACAAGAAAAGAAAAAAAACACATTTTCATAGCAAGGGAGTGTGAACTTAATTATGCCCACCCATGAAATAAATTGGTGCCATTGCTTGTTGTCTTGAAACTTTGGATAAGTGTAACCGATACAATTATTCAATATTGGCTGTGGCATCTAGTTCAAATGTCAGTGCTAAATTTCAAGAACACATACCATACTTATGATGCTTTATTGTATGCAAGTGCAATTATGTGTTAGGCATAAATGTTCTATAGTTATATAGCTAAACTAAGTCAACTTTCTTCACTTCAAGTTCTGAATTCTTTTCATTAGTAATTCCAATAAGGATGTCAATGCAATAGGATATCCTATCCTTGTTCGTTGCAGTTTACATTTGGTCTTCCATAATCCATACCTATAGCTAGACAAATCCTCCCATTAACTGGTATCACAAAAAATACAATAAGATTGCTTAATTTAACTGTTGTGTTCTTTTTTGACAGTTACCAGTATCACTAACAATTAACAAATGATAATTCAACATACAAGAAAGACACCTAGTTTATTGACAAATAATGTTGAACACAAATGTTAAATGTTAAGGTTCTATAATGTATATTATGCATGCCTTATCCATGTTATCATATGGATATTTAAAATTTCCCTATATATTTAAAATTTTCCCTATATTTTATATAGCTGTCCCCCGCCGTCCCCAAATTTTCCCTCAAAATCCGGAAACTTGGGGACTTGTCTGGCTGTCCCCTGCCTCCCGGTCCCAGAAACTTGGGGTAATACTGATATTTTTTGAAACCCTATAAGAGATTTTGTTTTAGACTAAAAGAAAAAATTCACTATGAAAAGACAATTCTACCATATTGGTATCATAGGACATATCTTGGTTATCCTTAGGCCTCCAAAACATACACCCACACAAGAAGAGAATCCTCCACAAGGTGGTTCCTTCACAATGATGGAGAATAGCTCCTCTTTTCCAAGGGAAAAAGACTATCACTGCAACAAACAGATTACCAAGGGTATAGAGCAAAGAGCCTATCGCAGCCTGTAAATGTTAGGTAGAAGTTCATAGAGCTCTCACCTAACACGGTCACAAACGTCAACTACTCAGGATTTGGAAATTAGTAATGGACGTGCCTTGGCAAATTGCTTATAGTAATTATTTATATTTGGTATACTTGTAGAACTAGATGTACTTATATAAAAAATCAGTTGTATTTCAGCTAACCTGCTCAAGCAGTGAGGGGACAAGAAAAACAACATACGGAACTACAACTAGATATAACCTTTACAAACCAGGATTATATTGAAAACCCAAGTTCAAATTCTCAGGCTCCAAAAGTTCAATTGATAAAAAATGCCTAAAATGCAAGAGAGCTCCTTAGGTTTACTCCTGGTGGTCCTCGTGTCAGGGTTCACCTTATAAATTGATTGCCTCCTTTGCTAACTTGAACTCTCTAATTGCTGAATCTCTGTTTCGTAGGTTACGAAGAATGATCTTTCAGCCCTTGCAAATGGAGGCCCATTGATCTATTTATAAGGAAGTTGGCTTTTTCATTTCCTTATCTAAGTGTGAGTCAAGGCACATCTCTTTAAAGTTTTGCAAATTTGAGAATTGCTTCATTCCTCTCTATTATCATCCAATTGCTTCCACTGTCATTACGTAGGGCCTGAATTGGCATTTTTGAAACACCTATAATTGTTGTCTTTTGGGCTCTGTTATTGCACACAATATCTATTAAATTTATGTGAACAGATTAAATGCACAGAAAATAATTCAAAATTGAGACAAAATAACACAGCAGTTACCCTGGGAAAACCCTCCTCTTGAGGGAGAAAAACCCAGCAACAAAGATCTCTCTTATATATATATAAACAATGACAACAGATCACTTTACAATTAGGTCTAACTCAAGACCAATGTTCAGTACTCTTGACAGATGCAGTAGCAAGTATCAAACTGGCACTAAAACAATTCGCAATCTGATATTGAGGTGCAGAGAAGAACTCACTCTTGACATAGCATAGACTTACAGAAATTCGCACCTGGCAGAGACAGAATACGGATTTACTGAAATTCGCACCTGCATGAACTTATCATCTGTGAGATGTTAGCTCTGTGATCTGCTCGTACTGCACTGTGATATATTCGCACCTTATTGTTTGATCTGTTCGCACTTTATCATATATGCTCGCACTGCACTGTGATACATTCGCACCTTATTGTCTGATCTGTTCGCACTTGAACATGCATTCACACTTGAACATACATTCGCACTTGATGAACAGAACAACGAGCTTTTCTAGATAATTACAATGGGCGAGTCAAGGTGAATATATACAAGTGAATGGGAGAGACGCCTCTCTTAAAATCCTTCATGTCGGCCTCTAATGGAATTGTGAATATCCTTTAATGATAGTCGACCTCAAATAAATATTAAATATCTTCTAATAAAAGATCAACTCGAATTCTTTTATGTCGGCCATGATATGAAATGAGTATAATACAAAACAATGAATATAAATTGCTCCTTGTCTTTCTCTCTCTGCACTCTAACACGACATGAATTGTTTGAGTCAGCTGGTACTTGCTAACGTATCCGCCAAGAGACTAAATATTATCTTGAGTAGACCCAATCAAAAGTGATCTCGTTGGGTTGTTGTTTACATATAAAAGAGAGATCTTTGTTGCTGGGTTTTTCTCCCTCAAGAGGAGGGTTTTCCCAGGGTATCTGCTGTGTTATTTTGTCTGATTTTGAATTATTTTCTGTGCATTTAATCTGTTCACATAAATTTAACATGGTATCAGAGCGGGTTTGAGGATCGTGATCAGATTATTGCACTCAGATTATCCCATTTGTTCAGTTTGTCAAGATGGTGTATGATTTGAAGGTTGAGGACTCAAGTGAATATCTGTCCCATTCAGCATTATCAAGCAGTGTACCTTCCGACACCAACACTTGGATAATCGACAGTGGTGCCTCTCGTCACATAACCGGCTTCAAGGAGCACTTATCGAGTTTGGTGGAAAAGGAATCTTCTGAACAAGTCATCATTGGAGATGATGCCAGCTACTCCGTAAAAGGAATTGGGACCTCCACACTTCATTTGGATTCCGGCATATCGTTTCAATTGGGTAATGTTCTTTATGTTCCCGGAATCAAGCGTAATCTTATTTCTATTTCAGCTTTGGAAGATAAAGGATATCAAGTTGCCTTCTCCAAAGGCAAAGTTCTAGTGTGGATGCAGAACTCTAGCTTCAAGGATGCTCTAGTAATTGGAGTTAGATATGATAACCTCTACAAGGTTTGCTCTCATTCTCTTCAAGCGTTGGTTCATGACTCTTCTAGTCTTTGTGATCTTTGGCATCGGAGATTGGCTCACTTACACTTCCGAGCTCTACCTATTATGGAGAAGATGGTGACGGGCCTTCCTAAATTCAACCAAGAGCACGAAGGTACATGCAAGGGCTGCGCATTAGGTAAGAATATAAAAGCCCCCTTTCATAGTAGAGAAAATAGATCTAAGTGTATTTTAGATCTAATTCATTCTGATTTATGTGGTCCTATGTTTGTTCCTTCTTCGAGTGGTTTTTTGTATTATGTTCTTTTCATTGATGATCACTCTAGGAAGACTTGGATTTATTTTTTTGAAATCTAAAGAATCTGAGGAAGTATTGGATAGGTTTAAAGAGTTTAAAGCTTTAGTAGAAAATCTTCTGGTAAACAAATTAAGGTCCTCAGATCTGATAATGGTGGAGAATACACCTCTGGTAGTTTTCGAAATTTTTGTATTGATGCAGGGATTAAGAGGGAGCTCTGTGTTCCCTATAATCCTCAACAAAATGGTATTGCAGAAAGAAAGAACAGAACGATTGTGGAAGCAGCAAAGGCCATGATCCATGATCAAGATTTGCAAACTTTCCTATGGGCAGAAGCTTCCAGGACAGCTGTATATGTTCAGAACAAAAGTCCTCATAAGATCTTGGAGAATATGACTCCAGAAGAAGCCTTTATAGGAAAGAAGTTTGAAGTCAATCCTTGAGGATCTTTGGATGTCCTGTCTATATTCATGTTCCCAAGAAAAAGAGAACCAAGTTGGAGCCTTCTGGCAAGAAGGGAATATTTGTGGGCTACAGTGAGACATCAAAAGCTTACAGAATTTACATTCTAGGTCAAAAGTTGATAGAGATCAGTAGGGATGTCACATTCGAGGAAGATGTTGCATTCAGGAGATCCAGAGGGATTCATATGGAAATTGATAATGTCTCCTCTCCCGAGGGACATGGAAGTTGACCATACTCACGAGATTGGGAGGAACAATGGAACCAAAGGAAGTCTTGATCGATTGAACCCCTTGGAACCTACTTGATGGAGCCCTCTTACGACATTGTTATTAGGAGAAAGACCTCTAGGGCTGAATGCACTATGCAAGAAATTTGAAAGCTTTGCTGACTCCTAGAGGCACGACCGGAGAAAGCAAAAGGCCACATAAGTTATCCAGTTATGTTGCCTTGATGAGTCAGATTATAGAATCTGAGCCTACCTGTGTTGAGGAAGCATCTAGTCTTCAAGTTTGGAGAGATGCTATGACAGAGGAGTATCAGTCAATTCTTAAAAATGATGTTTGGGATATTGTTCCCAGACCCGAGGGCAAGTCTGTGGTATCTTCTAAGTGGCTATTCAAGATTAAGCATGTTGCAGATGGAAGCATTGAGAAGTACAAGGCAAGATTTGTGGCTCGAGGATTCTCTCGAGAAAAGAGGAGTTAGTTATGATGAGACTTTTGCTCCCTGTTATACCGCTACATACCTTGAGAACCATCATTGCTATTGCTGCATCTAGAGGATGGAAGATTCACCAGATGGATGTGAAGACAACCTTTCTCAATGGAGTGATTGAGGAAGAGGTTTACATAGAGCAACCTGATGGATTTGAGATTCATGGGAAGGAGTCTCATGTTTGCATGCTGAAGAAGGCCTTGTATGGTCTTAAGCAGGCTCCTCGTGCATGGTACGAAAGGATTGATCAGTATCTATCAAGCTTGGGTTTCTTGAAGAATGATGTTGATTCAAATCTCTACTTCAAGGTAATCAATGGTGATGCATTAATTTTGGTTTTATATGTTGATGATCTAATCCTTACTGGAGAAGATCACCTAATTCTTGAATGTAAGAAGGACTTAACTTCTGAATTTGAGATGAAGGACCTTGGGCTCATGCATTACTTCCTTGGTTTAGAAGTCTGGCAGAAGTCAGATGGTATGATTTTAAATCAAAGGAAGTACACCATTGACATACTTAAGAGATTTGGCATGATGGATTGCAAATCCATGTCTACTCCTATGGAGACCAATCTTCATAAATTGAAGGAGGCTGCAGCTAGTTCAGATTTGGTGGATCCTACGTTGTACAAACAGCTGATTGGATCCTTGATGTATCTAGTTAACACTAGACCTGATATTTGCTATGCGATGAGTGCACTTAGCGGTTTATGTGTGATGCAGAGCGGATACACACATCTTATTTCGCGACTAAACATATCACGAGATACTTGCATTGTACAGTTGGATATGGGTTGAAGTATACTTGAATCTTGAGACTTGGAGTTACTTGGTTTCTTGATTACATTAGGCGGTTATTGTCACAAATGGAAGAGCACCTCATTTGTTGCTTGAGTTTGGAGTTCTGCTATGATTTCACGAAGTGCGGCGAGGCGATCTTCTGTAGCATTGAGTCTGGCCCGGTAGTACATTACTGTGCATGGCAGCTTCGGAAGCTGATGTGGCCATCTCCTTGCGGGATTGTTTGGACAATCAATGGAGGCCTACTATTATTCATTGTGATATCCGAGTTGTGTAAGAGCTTTACGTCAATCACATGTTTCATGTGAATCCAAGCATGTTGAGATCAAGTACCACTATATCCCGGAGATATGGTACTACGGAAGGCTTTACAGTTGAGGTACATCAGCACTGATGAGAAAACGACAGATATTCTCACCAAGCCTCTCGCCAGGATAAAGTTTGTGTACTTCCGAGATAAGCTTGGTATGTTGGAAAAATCGGCCTTGGTGAGTATGAGTCTCGGTGTCGGTGAGCCTTCTTAATGCATTTTCTTTTGTGGCAGAGAAGAATTTGAGGTGAAAGCCCTTGTTTCCTGCCCTTTGGTGAGTCATGGTGGATGTCATGTGTGCGACTCCACTGACATATGTTATGCTGTGTTTCACCCTCTGAAGAGTCATGTGAGTGAAATCCGCGTTGAGAGTGACAACATCCATAGTGATAGAACGCTATGCATTACTATTGCACTTTCTTCTGTGACGGAAGAATTTGAGGTGAAAGCCCTTATTTCCACCCTCTGAGCTGAGTCATGGTGGATGTCATGCGTGTGACTCCATGACAACATCACGTGAGAGAGTCTGTGATGATCTTCTTATACTTGTGTTTCATCCTCTGGGAGAGCCATGGTGAAAGTCACGTTGAGGTGACAACATCATGCAAGCGATGAACACTAGTACTTACCATTTGATGGTTGATATCGAGACGATATCTAATATCACGTTGAGGTGATATTCCTCTCTTTATATCTGATTACAGGCAATGATGGCAGATGGACCTCATATGGAGATGTTTTATATTATGCAGCTGGAATTTCTCTCCGTAGCTGAGAGGGAGTGTTAATGATATAACAGCTTCAGTAGTTCCTTCTAGCTCAGCTCTTTCGTGGAAACATAAATTGAATGATAGCCGTTGGCTATTTAATTTATGTTCATTGTTTTGTATTATACTCATTTCATATTATGGCCGACATAAAAGAATTCAAATTGATCTTTTATTAGAAGATATTTAACATTTATCAAGGCCGACTTTCATTTAAGAATATACGCGATTTCTTAGAGGCCGACTTGAAGGATTTTGTTGAGATGTATCTCTCCCATTCACTTGTATTTATACACCTTGATCCATCCATTGTAATCATCTAGTAGAGTTCGGTTATTCACATCAGTTCTGTATCATCAAGTGCGAATGTATTATCAAGTGCGAATATATTAAGCAAAGTGCGAATTCAAGATACAGGGCGATCATATTCAGCGCCAAGACATTACTCAGTGCGAACTGTACACAGTGTGGAGATAATACAGATTGAAGACCATCCAGTGCAAAGCGAATATTGCCAGATCTGTGCTCAGTCAATTCGGATATTGCCAGGTGTGAATTGGCAGGTTGCTATATGTTATTCCAGATTGCCAGGTGCTGTATATCGGTCTTGTGTTAGACCTCATTGTAAAGTGAAATATTGTCATTGTTATTATAAATAAAAGAGAGATCTTTGTTGCTGGGTTTTTCTCCCTCGAGAGGAGGGTTTTCCCAGGGTATCGGCTGTGTTATTTTGTCTGATTTTTGAATTATTTTCTGTGCATTTAATCTGTTCACATAAATTTAATATACACATAAATACACGTAATATACAAAGTATACACATAAATACATGTAAGACACGAAGCATGAAGCATACACATAAATACACGTAATATACAAAGTATACATATAAATACATGTAAGACACGAAGATGAAGCATACACATAAATACACATAATACATGAAGCATGAAGCATACACATAAATACACGTAATACACAAAGTATACATGTAAGACATGAAGCATGAAGCATACACATAAATACACATAATATGCAAAGTATACACATAAATAAATGTAAGACATGAAGCATGAAGCATACACATAAATACACGTAATACTTGAAGTATCCACATAAATTCACGTAAGACACGAAGTATGAAGCATACACATAAATACACGTAATACACGAAGTATACGCATAAATACACGTAATACACAGAGTATGCACATGAATACACGTAAGTCATGAAGTATACATGTGAAAGGCACACACATATAGAAATGCATTATTGGTTTACTTAAGAAGAAGGCTCAATAGTTAATCCTAATTAAATGATGGTTAAAATAGGTTTGTCCCACAGGCTGGGAGGATTAAGGCTTTGTTACCAATTGTAATGTGCCCTTTTTGGGATTGCCCTATATCTTGCCCTAGAATAAAAAAATTAATGTAGTTAAGGTTATAACTAACCAAATAGATGCTTGAAGCAATATAAACTTGGCTTAGGTTCTGCAATCATGTTAGACATTATTGGAAATATAATTCATATGATCAAAACTTATATAATGAATGTCTTATCTAT
>VDFB02271358.1:670328189-670379145 GCA_007258455.2 Sequoia sempervirens
CGAGATAAGCTTGGTATGGTGGAGAATCCAGCCTTTACTGAGTATGAGTCTCAGTATCAATGAGCCTTCTTAATGCATTTTCTTCTGTGACGGAAGAATTTGAGGTGAAAGCCCTTGTTTCCACCCTCTGAGCTGAGTCATGGTGGATGTCATGTGTGCGACTCCATGACATATGTTGTACTTGTGTTTCACCCTTTGAGAGAGTCATGGTCACGTTGAGGTGACAACATCACGCAAATGATGAACACTTGTACTTACTATTGCATCTTCTTCTGGATGGAAGAATTTGAGGTGAAAGCCCTTGTTTCCACCCTCTGAGCTAAGTCATGGTGGATGTCATGTGTGTGACTCCATGACAACATCACGTGAGAGAGTCCGTGATGATCTTCTTGTACTTGTGTTTCACCCTCTGGGAGAGCCATGGTGAAAGTCACGTTGAGGTGACAACATCACGCAAGTGATGAACACTAGTACTTACCATGTGATGGTTGATATCGAGACGATATCCAATATCACATTGAGGTGATATTTCTCTCTTTATATTTGATTGCTGGCAATGATGGCAGATGGACCTCATATGGAGATGATTCGTTTTATGCAGCTAGAAGTTCTCTCCCTAGCTGAGAGGGAGTGTTAATGTTATAGCAGCTTCGGTAGTTCCTTCCAGCTCAGCTCTTTCGTGGAAGACATAAATTGAATGATAGCCGTTGGCTATTCAATTTATATTCATTGTTTTGTATTATACTCATTTCATATCATGGCCGACATAAAAGAATTCGAGTTGATCTTTTATTAGAAGATATTTAATATTTATTTGAGGCCGACTATCATTAAAGGATATTCGCAATTCCATTAGAGGCCGACATGAAGGATTTTAAGAGAGGCGTCTCTCCCATTCACTTGTATATATTCACCTTGACTCGCCCATTGTAATTATCTAGAAAAGCTCGATTGTTCACAACAGTTCTGTATGATCAAGTGCGAATGTATGTTCAAGTGCGAATGCATGTTCAAGTGCGAACAGATCAGACAATAAGGTGCGAATGTATCACAGTGCAGTGCGAGCATATATGATAAAGTGCGAACAGATCAAACAATAAGGTGCGAATATATCACAATGCAGTACGAGCAGATCACAGAGCTAACATCTCACAGATGATAAGTTCATGCAGGTGCGAATTTCAGTAAATCCGTATTCTGTCTCTGCCAGGTGCGAATTTCTGTAAGTCTATGCTATGTCAAGAGTGAGTTCTTCTCTGCACCTCAATATCAGATTGTGAATTGTTTTAGTGCCAGTTTGATACTTGCTACTGCATCAGTTAAGAGTACTGAACATTGGTCTTGAGTTAGACCTAATTGTAAAGTGATCTGTTGTCATTGTTTATATATATAAGAGAGATCTTTGTTGTTGGGTTTTTCTCCCTCAAGAGGAGGGTTTTCCCAGGGTATATGCTGTGTTATTTTGTCTGATTTCGAATTATTTTTTGTGCATTTAATTTGTTCACATAAATTTAACAATATCCACCTTGACTCCCAATAGAAGAGTATGCACTACTAAATTCTCGCAATGGTTAAACATATGTCAAAGCATAATGAAAGATGGTGACATAATTTAGAAGCAACCCTGCTCCACCTTTGGATCAGTTCCGAATCTATAAACAACAAGCAGGATCTCCTGACATTGACGATTATAACATCTATGGATTGGATAGCACTTGACAGAGGGTGTTGAACATGGAGGTAGGTTCATATGGAGGGTTATTGAGGATGGAGGAAGGTTCATATGGAGTCTTAGGTGAGACCAATTACAACATTCCTAATATTGTTGCATTTCCCCTGAACAAGCCAATTGCCATGTTCATACCCCATTTTTTGACCTTTCTAAGCATCATTATTATAGTTTTTCTAACTATATGAAGTACATTGGTAAGTACTTTAGTAGAATTAGTATACTGCACAAATACGCTCACTATACATGCATGGTGAAACATGAGTGACGAAGATTAGATCTTATGGCCAAATTCTATTGAGCTTGTATATGTGATTTCAGAAGCACATTCCGGTTAACAGAACTAGCATTTGCAAAACATGAATGAGGACATGGTGAATCTCCAAGCCCATTGGTTGGGATTTCCAAAGAGAGAAGACATGAGACGATTGAAGATTGTAATCTTGCAGCAGATCAGCAATATAAGCATGAAGGTTTCAAAACTCACACTTCGGTAAAACTCGTTAGAGCCAATTTTGATCGGACTTGGTGACTCTGACTCAGCAAAACTTGGCTGACCCAATTTTGAGTTGGACTCGGCAAATTGAAAAAATACGTTAACTCATTAACTCAGCAAAACTTGGGAGTACTTGCCAAAACTCAGGAGTACTTACCAAAACTCGCCAAACTCTTGGCAAAAGTCAACTAGGCAAGTTAGTGGGAGATTTACTCAGTGGCAAAATTAACTCACGAGTTAGATGAGTCCTCGGCAAGTTTTTAATGTATGGATGAACCAATCCCATGCACATCAAAGAATTATTTCTCAAAGCTCATACAGGCACTGATCAAATTTATGTAATTTACAGTCATGTTGATGGAGCGAGCAATGTTGGCTTTTGGAATAGTTATGTGGATACAAACTGCCTTCAACAATTGTTGAGGTGCGCAAAATAATTTTTTCAATGACAATACTTGTAGATTTAATTTTTGATCACTTCCTTGAAAGGAATCTCCTTTACATGTACTGGTATAATCTCTTATACGGGCATAAAATGCAGATCTGTTATTCCCAATATGAGATGCCTTTCTTCTAACAACGTAAATTTCACTTTGAAAAATAATATAAAATGTTATAGTTCTTTTCTCGTCAAGAAAAACCATCTCCTTTTGCCCTCCTAAATTGTGGTATGAGTTTTTGATATTAATGAAAAGGTGTCATCTTCTCTCATTTTTTTGTTATTTCAACATTAACCCTTAGCCACCATCCACTTTCTGTTAAAACTTAGAGAGATAGCAGCAATACAAAGCTAAGAGATACACACAAATGTAACTGTCTATTTATTCTACTGAAAAAGATTATATGTTTTATATATGCTTGAGGGCTGCAACCGATTCCTACAAATTTGGATCTAAACTTGACAGCTAACTGAAACTAATTTACCACCTCTTAGAGTCCTACTCTAACAAACTGCCAGAAGTGAAACTAACACTACCAGCTCTTTAACATACTGCCAGCAACATGCTTCTGTATTTACTCATTAATCCCAACATTCCTCCTAAATGAAGAAGTGAATTCTCTATGATACCTAGCATATCCCTACATATTGCAAACTTTATCCCTCATTCCTACAACCAGGCATCCACTGAAGTATCAAATTGGCACACCACTGACCTTTGAGATCTCAAGCACCTCTTCTTCTCCAATACTGAAGCCTCTTAGAGTACTACTCTAACAAACTGCCAGAAGTGAAACTAACACTACTAGCTCTCTAACAGACTGCCAGCTCTTTAACATACTGCCAGCAACATGCTTATGTATTTATTCATTAATTCCAACATTACTCCTAAATGAAGAAATGAACTCTATGATAACTAGCATATTCGTACATATTGCAAACTTTATCTCTCATTCCTACAACCAAGCATCCACTAAAGTATCAAAGTGGCATACCACTGACCTTTGAGATCTCAAGCACCTCTTCTTCTTCAATACTGAAACAAAGGCATGCCAAGGAACCTTTATTTCCTTTTGACAATCTTTTTAAATTTGCTTTGATGATCTCAACACATATAATAGTTATCGAAATAGTTGGATTGGGTAACTTCAAAAGCAGGCTTCTCAGGCTTCTTGAAAATAAAAAGAGAGCCACAACTGACAGTAGCAACAACTGCATGGCTGCAACAGACATGGACAGAGTAATCGATATAAATTTTCTTTCCATTTAATGTAAGGCATTAAAAGCAGAAGCAAGGATTGCACCATCATCATCAATATTCTTATTTGCCATAAAAACTTTAGCCTCAGCCTGCACAGGAGGATTCAGGTTTGATAAACAAACACATACTTCAAAAAGCAGCCACACAAAATGATTCCCATATAGCCTCCTTGCAGGCCTCACATCTCACGTGGCATCCCAGGCCCCCTCACAAAATCCCTAGCCTCAAGAAGCATAACAAGAAGAAAGCCTCTTTGTACAATCACCATATTCCATATAAATCCCAATAAAAGAGCTCTTGGATTTCATCTCTTCAAAACAGTTCTGCCATTGCTATTGTACATTCTATTGGGTATTCTCTTGTGGGTCTTAGACAAAAATGTGAGGGGATCAGGGTGCATAATAAAAGGCTAAAGCCTATGGGATCGGCCCCTTTTCAATAGGAGGTCACAGCTGAGTAGGCTTTGATATGATGTTAAAATTTAGACAGATAATAGCAGTACAAAGACAGGAGATACACACAAATGAAACTGTCTATCTATTTTATTGAAGAAATTACGTGCTTTATATAGCCTTTAAAAGGCACAACCAATAGTTGCAAACCTGGATCTAAACTTAACAGCTAACTTAAACTAATTTGCCACTTCTTAGAATCCTACCCTAACAAACTGCTAAACTGAAAACTAATTTGCCACTTCTTAGAATCCTACCCTAACAAACTGCTAAACTGAAACTAACACTCCCAGCAACTTGTTTATGTATTTATTCATTGATTCCTTTAACCATCAATGATGATCTGCAAAGGTAAATAAAGTTTTAAATTCACAATTAAGCCTTCTTATGTAAATATTGTTTGGTCCTTTTCCTTACAGCTATTATCACTTGTTCATTATGTCCAACCCCTTATGAATTATCCTTATAGTTTATGTGTTATACTGCTATCCTTATTAGGGTCTTATTGGGTTGGCTTTTTGTTTAGAGGTGTATGGTTCTATAATAAATAGCTGAGTGTTTACTACAACACTCAACGATGATCACCGTCATTCGATCCCTTCTTAAATGTGTTTCTTTTGAGTATTATGTTTCTCATCTATATGATTGAATTGCGTACTTACTACAACAATCAACCATTATCCCATATTCGTTAAGGGCAATTCTTACATGAGTTCCTTCAAGAATTATAGCTCTTACTCTTATCGTTATTGGTGGCCTTAAAGATTCAATTCGTACATGCAATGGCTTATGATTGATTTTGAAATAATTGAGGACTTACTACACTAATTTTTTCTTTAAATCTTAATATGTTTCTTTCTAGAATAGAATATAAACTCTGCTGGCTACAATCGACTCCTATTAGAATGTGATCGCCACTTTTTATTGGTTCCTTTTTTCCTAAAATGCTGAATTTTTATGGTCCCCCCTTTAATAAAAAGAAGTGAAGTACATTGGTTATATATTTCTGGACGACATTTTTAATGTATTTTCTACATCCATGTTTTCTATTCGAAATAAATGAAATTCAGTATTCCATTGTTGTGCATTTTTATTGGAAATCGAAGTCACTAAATTATTTTAGTTTATATATGCAGACTATTAGAACTGTTCAGGATGTTCCATCCTTGGAAAGCAGGAGCAACAGAATGATTTTTAAAGATGTATCTTCAAACTACCCCACCTCCTCTCACACCAACATCAACAACAGTTGCAGCAAAGTTGTGCATGCTTTTGGACAGAGGCATTTTCTGCAGAATCTCCCAGAGGATAAAATGGAACAAATCAGGAAAACCATGATAAATCATGAAGAAATGTTTAAGGAACAGGTCTAAATATTTTTAACTTTGAGATGTTTCATTTTTTGTAATGTATATTTGAAATAACTTAAGTACCTTTTGAGATATTGGAGAAACTTATGTCCACACAATTCTGAGATTGTTTGCCTAAGACTAGAGGTAAGATTGTAGGACAAAGATAACAGTTAGGCTACTTAGAGTTGAATTGAATCATAAATAAGTGATGAAGACAGCAGTTAGGCAAATCATTCATTATACTTTTGAACTGAATTGAAATACATGACTTGTATGTGTGTGTGTGTGTGTGTGTGTATGATTTTAAAATGATTCCATTTGGTCTGTGTTTTCTTGCAAAATAATCAATCTGTGACAAAGTGCACAAGAATAAATATGCCTTTTGATCGAACAAGATCCAATTGCACATAGATACATATTAATAAGTCGATAGTAGATAATTCCATAGTAAGGCATAGGACAGAAGGAAATCAATTTAAATGAGGAGTACTCCAGGGGATTGTAAAGGTGGCCAAGATGAAGCTAGGTGAAAAAATAATTCGTATCAAAGTGTACGACAATTCAAATTCTTCCTTAAAAATAGGATGCTACTTTTTTTATTAATTTCAGCTATAAACAGCAAGGTGCCCTAAAAGAGTGCATCAGGGCTATGATTCTTAGTTCACTGTCACTAACTTCACTTCCTCTCCTTACTGGTTGAGCCATTATGTTGCTGGTTGAGTTCTCAACTGCAACCTTGACTTCAAGCCTTGGTTTTCTATTGAAGTAAGGACTTTTAGGAAGAGGGCACTTATGTGTGATTGAAGGTACAAAAGGGCTCAACTAATGTTTAGGGAGTGGTCATTCATTTACTCTTTATACTATGCCAAAGTTTCTTTCTTGATAGCTGTTGCAGATCACTATTTCCATTGAAGCATTTGGTAGGTTCAATTTCAACAATAGGTTCTAAAAGTAGGTCTAAATTCATGTATCTTGCATAAAGTCCCATTCCATAAGAAAGGAAGTTAATGTTCATCAAAATGAAGAGACAAACATAAATCAGGTGGGAAACATCATTGTAATTGAGTGCACCTCATTTATATAAGTCACTTGTTTATTCATTTTGATGTCTAAGCATGATTAGGAAATTACAGTTTAAGAATAACTAGGCAAGCTGAAGAGTAGTAAAAAATCAGCAAAGAGTTTATTTTGTTTGACTTCTGCAAGAGTATTTTAACTGTGCCATTATGGATGACTAATACTGTATTTATAATTGGCCATAGAAAACTTGATAGAAAAGTTCTTCATCTGAGAATTTACTCCCTAGAAGATTATTTCTCTCTTTATTTAACACTGGTGGAGGTTCAAAGCTGAGGAAGGAGTAATAATGTATAATTCTAATTAAAGTTACCAATCTTGATTTATGTTCCAGTTCAGGTTTGCTGGTTCAGTTTGTGGATTCGGTCAAAAAGAAATTTTAGGATTAGGTCCATTTTAGGTTTTTCCATAAAAAAACATCAAAATAATATACATACATTTACAGCCTAAAAACAAGGATTAAATTCAAAATACCATATAATTAACATATGTTAAAAAAAACTTATCATAAATATTATAAATATAATATAGTAGTAATTCAATATTAATTTGTCAAACTTGAGTGCCATGCTTGAATATTCATTGCTCAATATTAAAATAATATAATCACTAATCAACATCACATTTTCAATTTTCTATTCTCATTTAATTAGCAATTTAGCATTAGACAATAAAAAAACCAACAAGAGAGTTAGTGGAATTGATACACCTGCATGCCTTGCTACTAAATATTGCCTGAGGGCTAAGATAGATGGACTGCCCATTATGGCTGCAAAAGCCAAGCAAAAAGTCCCAATGATATCCACAAGAATTAGATAGTTTTCAACTAGGACAATCAAAATAACCCCATTGAGAAAGTGAAAACTTATAATGGGAGCACAAACCATTTGATGCCTGGAAAAGTCATAGCATACGTCAAAAATGGCATGAAAGATGTTGGGTGGTCAACATGAAGGCTTCTCTTATGGTCATGTAAGCATCCCTTTGTAGTTGCATTACAACCAGGCCCAAGTCCACTATCACACCACCCCACCTACCAATGTACTCAAAGACATTCCGCAAAAGAGAAATGAGCAACTTGCCAATGTTGATGGTCATTAATGGAACATAACAAAACATAAGGGGTTGTGGATTTTGGAGAAGCGGAATGAAGATAGACATTTTCCAATGATTGACAAACATTTTACCTCATTACTTCGTGTTGTCATTTTCTTCTATTGCAGTACTAAATGATGATAAAAAATATAATAAAATATATATATATTTTTTTTTTTGAATGTTGTTTTTCTAAGTGGGTTCTATTGAGACTTAATTTTTGTGCCAAAATTTGTGCGAGTCCCAACTCCTTTGTGCATTTAGGCTTCATTTTTCCCATCACATATAATTGATCTAAGAAACCTTTGTATGGGTTTCCATTTATCAAATCTGGCTAAGTGTTGTTCTCCATTGTCCCCCATGTGCCTCTCATGTGCTGGAAGTTGCAAAGGTCCCCAAAATTTTAAGTGCGGAGGTTTTCTATTCAAATTTCAAAAACTATGCTAGATGTCAAAATTTTGGAGTTTCCCGTCTTGGCATACCTTTCCCCCAACCCCCATTTTTTCCCTTGTCTTTGTTGAAGTTTTAGACTTTATCTCACTAGCATGCTTTTCCTCAAACCCTCGCACTTCAACTTTTTACAATAAGTTACCTTTTGGAGTCATGGTTTTGGTCATCCTTTTTCCCGCATGCCTTGAGAGATATAGTTCCTTGCTATCCCAAATCCTTGATTCTTGATCCTTTCCACTATGTTATTTTTCAAAATTGTAGTTTCAGTCATCCTTTTCTTGGCATGGTTTGTGACATAAGTTCTTTGGTATCCTTGATCCTCAACTTTTGACATTTCTTTATATACTTTTTCAAAGTTAGTGATGTGGGAATATTCCAATTTGCTTGTCTTTGGCATGGGTTATGAGGTATCCTTAACCCTTGATCCTTGTAACTCCACAACTCTTGCATTTTGCACTATTCACTCCCACCTACCTCCCTGCACAACCCAAGTCACCATTAATGACCATATTTGATGCCCCAACTACTCCAAGAGGGTTTTCATGCCTAGAAACAATTGTTCATCTCAAGGGCACATCTTCACACACAATTTCAATGGTGGAAGATGAGAATGCCATCTTGCCATTAATACGATGGTTATGTTTTTAATGTGAATGGTTTCCTCACAAGTTCCAAGCTGCCTTTTTAGCAGATTTTGTAGAATTTCAGCTTGCTTAACACACAACATTCATGACCTATAGTTCTTCCTCAATTCCAAAAGTGATAGGGCAACCAACAAATCAATATATATGCTAGTTCGTTTTCCAAAAAAAAGGTTGATCATTTCTCCATTTCCACACGATTGCAACACCAAATATCTTCTAGGGTTCCAAATCTTGCACATCTAGTCACCACTAGAGCAACTCACTTTGCAAATCATGAAGAGGTAGTTGTTGTACAACAGATATTTGTAGCTGAATGTCTCCTTAGCCATTTGTGAATATTTATGAAGACTTTTAAGTGACAAAGTGTGACAAGCTCTTCTCAGCTTAGGGTTTTCTCTCGCCACATTTGCTGGTGTGAATGTAGTATTGATTTGATAATTGTTACAATACTTTAATGCATTGCAGATGTTATTTGTAATGATCTTTCCCATATTGCATATGGATTTCTGGAAGTTGAGAGAGGATTATTAAGCATATTTAGTTATTAAATATCATATCTCTTTTGTCATTTCTATGTGTTGTGTTTTCTAGTAATTGTGAATTTGTAACCTAATAGAAGGCATTGGTCCTGGAAATGTTTGATCCTCCATGCATCATTAAAATGAACAATTAGGAGTTAGAAGTAGAAAGTTAGTTTATATGCACTTAATGATTCAATATTATTCCCAAGGAAAACATTTGAACCGAGCCATAGCAGTTTTTAATCTTAGAGAATCATGTCCATATCTTCATCAACTTAGTAGAAGTTATATGTCCTTGGTCGAGTGACATCTTTGGGGACTAGGTGTACATTGGATACTATTGTAGTTGTCTTAGTTTGTATATTTATAGTTATGACCAAATATTGTTAAATATTACCTCTACGAACACCCTCTTGGGTCTAGTTGAGCCCAAAGTGGAGAGACTATCCACTTTTAGCAATTGTCTTGTCATCACTCACATATTGCCAATGAGCTAGTCTATCCATCTCCAGGTACAACATATCTTTGGCCTTGAAGTATTGATCCCTCTAAAAGTGTGAGTAGCAATTTTGCGACCTAACAAGTTTAGTCTAAGTATTGGTCAGATTTTTTTGGTTCGTTACAAGTTTGTTTGGGACAAACGCACAAGTGAGATCCAGTCCCAATTGGAAGGGGTTTGAATTTGTTAGTTTTTATGATCAGATATAAAACTCAGAATTTAATTCAAAAATTAGACACAATAACACAGCATATACTCTAGGAAAACCCTCCGCTTGAGGGAGAAAAACCCAGCAACAATATATCACTTATATATTATTCAAGAATCAACAATGTCTTGTACAATAAGGCCAAATTCAAGGCCAAGTAAGAACACCAACTCTAGATGCAAAAATACAGATTACAATCTGCTCTCCTTAGATATCAAAATCTGCTCTTAGAAATCTTCAACCTGCTCTTGAAGGAAATTCGCACTTGAAGGAAGCATGATTGAACTTGCTTGATGGTGAAATGAGAAGAGATGATCTTGTATTTATACATTGCTTGGGAGAGGTCGCACCTCTTCAAGAACAAGGTCGGCCACAAGGAGAATAAATTACAAATTAAATAATTCAAATATCAAGGGAGGTCGGCCGAGACATGATAAACAAATAAATGAAGTGAAGCGCCTCTTCACATGACAACATATAAATTAAATAGCTGGAAGCTATGATTTAATTTTTCTTCTCTAATTCGTGGCTGGAAGTGACGCCTGAAGCTGCAACATTAACAGAATTGGACCTAAATCGGTACCTTGCATGGGAAGAAGCAATAACATCGATTCTTAGAATATTGATTAATGATGCATGATGTGTTAACTTCATTGGCAACTAAATTTTGGATATCAAATACCTTTGGCGAATCAATTGATCATTGACAATTGTTGTAGACACTCTCAACATCAATTAGGTTGTAGATGTGAAAACACTCTTGATAGTGATAGAGAGCTAGCAAAGAAGCTTGCATGGATTTATTGATCTACTAATGGATTGAAGTTAGGGGAGGTACTAGCAAAGAAGCTAATAGGTTGGGATTAATTTGCAGCTCAAAACTAACAAGTGGTTAAAGATGAAAATCTAGTTCACAAATAAAGCGTTTCATAGAGCATTGACTTACTATTCACAATGGCTATGGAATTTGAAGAATGGGCTAGAGTGAAGGCTTGAATGGTTATGCGAGTGTTGAAGTTCTGTTTTTTGGAAAAAAAATGCATCCTATATTACACCAAGAAACATGAGAACTATGTCATGTGAACATCAAACTACATGAAGCCTAGCAAGTCTAGCATTTGTTATTTTTCTCCTAGAGGCTAGAGTCAACTTCTTTTTGAAACAATGAACTCTCATCAAAAGATGCAGGGCAGAATCCATTTTAAAGGTATTCAGCTCTTTTGAGCAAAGTGCGTGATTGTCCTTCTAAAAAGATTCCCTACATCTTGTTTTCTGAAGAAAATCATAATCAGACAGCTCCCATGTATACCCTAACTTTTTGCACATATTTATCATATGTGTGTCAGTATGTTAAAAGAGGACTAAACAAGAGAGAGGAGAGATTAATAAGTAATCAAATTCCACTTACATCAGGCCAGAAAGTTCTTGGTAGCTGGATATTTATAGGAAGCATGTCCTATGGACCCTTATTTTCTCTCCCGCATCAAGCATGTAAGCTTCGTCTTGTTTTGACTGCCAAACCTTTGTGAAGTGTTAGCCACCTCAGAGCTGTGTTTTAGGGCATTCCTGATTTACACAGTGACATCTTGTTTTCTTTATTTCTTCAAATTCATATTCCCCCTCTTTGGTTCATAGGTGATCTATGGACAATGTATGTTGTCATTGAAGTTTAGGCAAAGCATTTATGAGTATCAAACCTTCAAGGAGGACAAACTTTGAAACAAGAATAGGTGCATTTTATATGGTCTTATTGGATTGATGCAGGTTGCATATAGACTGATTTTATATCAAGAATATCTAGTGGCAGTAATAATATAAATTCAACGTCTCCTTGTTATCTTGGAACCACTGAAGAGTCCTTTTCTAAATCACAAGGTTCATGCCTCTAAGAAAATTATTCTTTTTCTTGAAGGAAAAAAACTAACTAGGGACATTTCTAGTTAACCTGGAACAGTTTTTCTCTGTTCAACCTGTATGTGGTACCAAAGCCTTGTTCAAGTTGTCATTATTGAAGCAATAGTACTTGTGAACATATCAATAGGAGATTAGACGGCATCAAGATTTATCTTCTTAGAATAGAGGAACGTTTACAACTTACAGGGCAATTGCTTGAAATCCATCATAGAATCAATCCTCAAGAAATTTTGTTATTGCTCGACAGGTTATTTAGAGAAGTTAGACCCCTGACCAATAAATTAACATGGAGAATTCGACAGAGGGAGCTTGTCTTTCTATTGCTTCATATCGGAGAAACCTTATGTAGTAATAATTTAGGAGGTTTCAACATTTGTTATACAAGAAATATGACTAATACAAAAATATGAGTGCTTCTCTCTAGAATCACTTACACAATGCTATCTTCGAGTGTTGCCTGAACAAGCAGACAATCAAATAGAGAGTCTGCAACATCAGTAACTGGCTGCTACCAGACCTTGTTTGCCTATCCAGATATTTACATCAGTAGGCTACTAATGGTTCTGTTTTGTTTCCTTTCAATCGCTAACTAAAACCATTTTGTTTCCTTTAATGTACCCATCAAAAACTATCTGTTGAAGCTGTATGAGGTCATTAGGTTGGATGCTACAGGGATATACCATAGTCCATTTTTAATTTTTTGCAAATGTGCTATATCTGTTTTCTCAAAGTATCCTTTTCATATAACTACTGTCACTGTGAGCTGTAAGGCCAGTTTTGTCTACGAGTCTATAGTTCTTGGTACTTCCTTTTACTAAAATACAATGTGTGAATTTGTGGTGGCATTTTCTTTCATTGATAGGATATATTTCTTTGTTAGCAAGAAAACAAGAAACTTTGGAACAGTCACATGGATTTTGCTAAAACAATTTAAATAATTTTGACAGTTTCTTTGTGGTTGCAAAGCTGATCCAAGTTCTGAAGGATAATTTTTGAATCACTGGCTGAAGCAAGCCCCATGTTGTGAGCTTTGGAAAAAATCACAGCATTCAATATTGCAGGATTAAATATCATATATTTCTCACAAATTTTCACTGTTCAAAAGCAACAAGAAATACCATCTTAGCAATGTATTTGACCATTAGAACAGATACAAACACACAAGAAGAAAAAATGGTCTATTTATTTGAATTTATATACAGAAATTCATTGAAGCTGCAAGTCTGTGCCAGTTTATGTATTCAGACGTGGAACAATGTTAGAAGAATCATAATGATTTAACTGTAGAATTACTGGGCTATAGGAGTTCCTATTGAAGTGTTAAATAACAAATCACAGAAGGAAGCAGGTTATAAAAGAGATGAGTGACTTATTAACTACAGGTTTGCAAGTTCAACATCTCGGTGGAAAATTACTGCAAACCATAATCAATATGAATGAACACCATGTCCCCATCTCCCTACCCACAATTGTTGGTGACTACATTTGTATATAATATAGGTGTACACATATTCATTTGCTCCTATATCTTAATTTTAATGGCATCCATGTTCCCATACTGGTACCTGTACACTGTATATCCAGGTAACTATTCTGCAAATTCAATCCCTCTTTCAGCAACATTTTTAATGTTGAGATTTATTTTTGGCATGCACAAATTTGAGAAAATGTAAAAGAATAATTTTTGGATCAATAGTTATTGGCAGCAATGTGAAAAGAGACTAGGAAAAGGTAGTACCACTATTGATAACAAACTATCAAGTGCTGGAACAATTAAAGGGACCAAATAAATCTTGTCCCAAAGAGTAATCTAGAGGAGACAACTGAGTTGATATCTAAGTGCAGCTGTAGAATTACTGTGAAGATCCAAATGAATTATTGGTTTGTGCAAAAAGTAATAGAGATTTCTTTACATGACATATGTCTTTTTGCTTAAAGTGGAGCTGCAAAATGGTGGTCCACCAATTGAAGACAATGGGAAAAAATTGAAACTCTTTGTAAAGATGGAAAGGGGAAGTGGGAAAAATGAAAATTTCACAAAATGAAGTATTGAAACTGTGAGAGAAAATTAAGATAGGCAACAAATATAATATGGAAGGCATTACTGAGGGATAAGAAATCAATTGAGTGATAGGTGATCTTGAAATGAATATAATGACAAACCATAAAATTAAATATGGAACGTTTAACATCAAACCAAGAAAGAAATGATGAAGTAACAAGGCTGCAAAGCTTATATTGAACTCTTAACAGAAAAATTGCAGCCTTGAGGTAAAAGACAGCTCTTACATAGAAAAGGTTGAAAACCAAGAAAGGAATGATAAAGTAACAAGAATGCTAAGCATATATCCTACTTGCATCAGAAAATTTGCAGCCTCGAGGTAAAAGACACAAGGTTACTTGGACAGAGGCAACAATCAGGGATATGTCTGACAAAGATGAAAAACAGAGAATCTTCTAGCAAAGCATGCAAAGAAATAGCAAAAAGGGAATATGTAATAAGAGAGAAGAGGGGAGGACTCCCCTGCTTGATCTGAATTGGTGAGAGATGAAAGGAAAACCGGTGTGAAAAGGGAAAACGTCCCGGGGCTCCCGTTTGAGGCGGGGCAGGAGGAGGCGCCAAAGCGATCCCCCGTTTCCCGCCGTCCCCGTGTCCCCGTTTCTTCCCCCGTCCGTTTCTCCGTCCCCGTCCCCCCCGAAGTCCCCTGCAGAGAAGGCTTCCCCACAGGAGACTTCCAATCCCCTCCCAAAAAGGAGGACAAGGGAAACTTTTAGGAGACTCCAAGGAAACTTTTGGGAGACTCAAGGGAAACTTCTAGGAGACTCCAAGCAAAATCTGGGAGACTCGAAGGAAACTTCTAGGAGACTTCCAGAGCCATGAGGCCATTAGCCTGGAGCCATTTACTATTAGCATTTACTATTTTGTACTCTGTTTTTGAAGTTTTGAAGTTTGAACATTGATGATACAGGGATAGTTGATTGTAATTATGATTCATGAATCATGAAACTCAAATTATGAAACATCTAGTTCTTGTTGCATTTTCCAATGTCTATATTTTCATTTTGATTTTCAATGTTCAATGGTTCACTAGTTCAATGAAATGATATATCATTGCAATGTGTTATTGTGTTTAAACTTTAAACTTTTAAGTTTTAAGTTTTGTTTTTATGTGTTAACTTTACTTATTCCTTAGGCTTCTACAGTTATATAATTATATTGTTATACATCTTTTTATAACTAATTTTTAAGTACTATATGTCCGCTCCCCACCACCGCCCCCCCCCGCCGTCCCCCTGCCGTCCCCAAACTTAGGCCCCCGTCTCCCATCTCGAAGCCCCCACCGTCCCAAACTCAGTGGAAACTGGGAAAACAATGACAAACTTGAAAGGTCAAAGATTGTTGATGAGATAACAAGAAGATAGAAGTGATGTTTGGGCTGAATCAGTACCCTTGTTATCATGGAAGACAACAATCTGTGTTGTAGGAGAATGTGCGTCAAGACCTGGTTATTATCATGAAAATTGGCAATTAGGACACGAACAAAATTTGCTCCCATGTTTGAACAAATGGCAAAGGAATGAATGCAAGTATAATCAAAGGAACAATTGTGTGACAAAGCACTATGAATGGTAGCATCGGCAACAAATTGGTGAAGATAGAGAAATGATTGGACTTAGAAAGACTAAAAGGTTTATAAAATCAAATGAGTAATCAAGTATGGAAACAATTAAGTGTGACTTTGTATTCTTCCTAAAAGATGTAATAGTTGAATGACAAAGATTTTGTTTAGGCGATGGTAAATATATTTGATGCTTCATTAAAAATGTGCATAATCCTTCTTAAGAATGTGACTCCTTATGTTCTTTTAATAGATAATATGTTGAGGGTTCTATAGAGGCCCTTGCATGAGAAATGCTACAAAAAAAAGGAACAAGAACACTACTCATGATGACTAACTAACAAAACAACCTAATAGCCAACAATTCGAAAGCTAATAGACAAAATACCATACATATTATCACCAACCAACAAAAAAGAGTTAATAGTCCAACCTAAGGACATTTTAGAGAAGAGGGAACATCCTTGGATTTGAGATATTTAAACTACCCACTTTGATATGTGAACCAACCTCTAAATCATCAACATCCTTAGCCTTCTCTGGAGGGCCACTGCATGGTGGCATCGTAGGAATGACACTCCCAACAGAAACATCAATGCTACAAATTGCAAGCCATGAAATACTTGTTCCCATTGTTTTTCACAAATAGATGGCCCATCCTCCAAGACCAATAGATTGACCCTTGGTGTGGGTAACCAAAAGTTTTATAACAGGCACCCTCAAATAAAGGAAAAAAGCCTAGAGCTCTTGCAGCTTATTGAAGATCACTAGCAGTTCCTTCCCGATCACCCATTGTAGTTGGATAATGCAATCCACCCAGAGTCAACAAAGCATCCCCCTTAATATCTCCACCCAATACTACATTGCTCAACAAAGAAGGTTGTAGAAGCCTAACCAACCAAACAACACTAGAATCACCAATCCTAGAATGGCCTAACATAGACTTAACCAACTTCAAGAATGCATCATTCAAACAATGAAAAAATGAACATAACCTGCAATCTAAAACCACTCCCTTGAGATATAGATCCCTTGGCTTCCTTGATTGTCGATGACAAGCCATTGACTACAACAAGAAAGCCAAAACAGCAATACCATCACCAAAACCTCACAAACCACACAAGGAAACCACTACACCCATAAAATAGAAAACTTCAAGGGGGGGCAAAGAATGCATAAAAGCCATAGCTCCATATCCATAAATAGAGAATTCCAACACCCTATGGTCAGTCACTACAAACATGACATGGAGATCATACATGAGCTCATCAAACAACAAATGCCTACTCATTGATAGCAAGCTGCCAACCAAACTTCCAATCAAAATAAAGGAAAAGACACGAAAGAAATGGGAATTGAACACCCATCCCCAAACGCCACTAACTATGTGGAAAGGGAAAATGAAGCATATGAGTCTCCTATGGAGGTTGATGATTAAACAAATGTTTTTTAATACCTTGCCGCACCTCTAGACAATTACTATAAAGAGCTATGAAATTTGACTGATCTATGTTCATGTTGGCTAAGAAATCTGCCATTGAGTTCATCTTATGAAAATATTGAGAAGACATAATATCATCAAAATCTTTACTCAAAGCCATAGCCTCCTCAACAAATGTGTGTGCTTCCAACTGGAGCAATCTTTCTTATTGAGCCATTGAATCACAATGAAAGAGTCACCTTCAACTACAAGACCCTTGAAGCCCACTAAAGAGGCCAAAGCAATCTAAGACACATCAACTTCCCATTTAGCTTCATTGTTAGAATGACAACCAAAAAAGAGTTCTCCACCTTTCACTAGGAGGCCCTTCTCATCATGAATAACAATGCTAGCACTAGCTAGACCAAGATTCTCGCTCAAAGCACCATGAAAATTAAGTTTAAGAAATCACTTAGGGTGTTTCCTCCAAGAATCCTTTCTTCAAATATAATGTTTTTCGATTACCCCATTAACAGGGGGTGATTTATCATGATTAATTGGAGGCTGATGGTATGATATTTCAAGATGTTGAATCCTTCCGATGATTAGGATAGACATTAGTTTTTTTGAGACTTCTGATGATACTTGTATTATGGTTAGTCTTAAGACTCACATTTCTTTCAAGGTGAGCGATTTTTAGGGAAGGCATTCCTATGGAGATCCTTCTTATCTGGGACCAGCAATGATGCATTATTTTCTCCTCTTGTCTTTTTATTGTTCTGGAAAGGTTAACTTGTGGTCACTATGTTTGACTTTGTTGTATATATGATTGGCTGGAGACAGCTAGATAGACAAGTTGTCCATCCAGAAATCTTCTCATAAAAAAGTTATTTCACTTATTTGACTTTTGTATGTATGAGAATAAGAGGACATATATATTGTTCAAATTTTGTAGCCATAGGTTTCAATCAAATGGCCAAGCTTTGGAGCAAACTGAGCATTGCCAATCTACCTACACCATGAACACAATGATCTATATAGAGAGAGAGAGTTAGCAGGAGGCAGGGGCACAGAATTGTGAGTTGAATTTGGACCATTTTTTTCAAAATATCGAGTGATAGAGGAAGGATGCATTTTAACCTGAGTATAGAAAATATTAATCATGATTACCCACTTTCTGATTAGAATTTGATGAGGTCCACAATGTTTTAAGGTCAACAATTTTTATAATCTGTGATTAGAATTAACCCTTAAAGTTAATCCTTTTCGTTGTAACATTGAAAGATTGCATTTGGTACAGCAGACTAACTAGATAACATATCCACTAAATTCATCTGAAATATCTGAATTTTTAAAAACAGTATGAAGTATTTATCTCATTTCACTTTTTAATGTTTCGTGTATGCCTTAAAATAGTACAGAATGCTAACCACTTAACACTATGAAATGTCTTAAATTCAAAAAATGTAACACAATATTTATCTCATTTTGCTTTTCACGTATGTCTCAAAAGGGTAGAGAAAGCTAACTAGATAACACATCCACTAAATTCATCTGAAATGTCTCAAATTCAAAAAAATGGTATAAACTATAAAGCATTTTATCTCATTTGACTTTTCAGGTACACCTCAAAAGATCAATGATGTGCACACACACATGGTAGACATCATTGGAAACATGTGTATAACATAATTTCAACTTTCTTGTGTATCAGGTTAAGGCACTGCACAGACTCTACAAAACTCAGAGATCAGCAATGCATGAGATCAGAAAACATTCTTTTAGTCAACACAATCTGACTATGTTTTCTACAACTTCTATTCATCTTCAAGATGATGCATCAAAAATCTCAGATATTAAAGGGAAACTGCATCAAGTTTCTCCATTTAAGCAAGCAGAAAACCATTCCATTTCCATTACAAGACCCAGCTCTCCTGCACATTTCACACTCACAGATGAGAACATTGCAAAAAGTAGTGGCCAGAGTTCTTTGTGGGATGGCGAAAGAAAAGCAATCAATTCAGCTGTCAAAGAAAAAAGGGCAAGAAAAACTATTGACCTTGAAAGGCCTCCTGAGGAGTATTTGGATGATCTTGATGACTTTTCAGAAAATCAGGAAAGAGAGATGAGGGAAGCTGGAAATCCTGATCAAGTTTCTGTGGCACCTAGAAACATCTTAGATACAGACAAGAGGCTTGGAGGCAGTGAAAAGGTCAGCATCACAACACAGATGGAAGAACAATTTTCCAAGCAGAGAGAATGGTTTAGAACAGATATTGGAAGACATGCAGAGAGAGAGAATTTGGAAAGCGTTCCATTAAGGAGGCTTAAAGGATCACAAGGTGATGCCGATTTGCTAACAGATTTAAAAGATTGTAGTGGTCAAGAAACTTCCACACCAACTAGAGTTCAAAGCACTTCAGGAACTGTGATGTTTCTTGAGAAAGAGGTTAAGACAGACAAAAAAAGTTCTGAATGGAAGAGCAATAACATGAATCATGCCCAGCATGATAAAAAGCAGAAGCATCAGTCATTTGATATGGAACTTAAGGATAAACCTTCAGACATCAACACAAAACTGCCACCATGGTTTCCTCAGGTTGTATTCCTTTCCATCCAGCTCTTGAAGATGGCATGAATAATAATTGCTGAAGATACTAAAATAGTGTAATTGTGTTCATGAACAAAACCTGCAAGTATTACATTTTTTAAGATCTCTAAGTAATTTTTATTGATAGTGAAAAGAGGGTTGGATTAAGGGTCACTCGCCCACAACAAAGGATTTGAAATTATGTTTGATACCTCTTACATGCAGGTTTTTACTTTTATATTCTTCCTTCTACAGCATTAACTGTACAACTATCTGCTGATAGAAACTGTGAGCACACTATGCTCCATGATCAAATTGTGTTGAAATGGAAGATCTAGCTCATAAAATAAAAATAGACAACTCCTAAGTTCCAAGGGAACCTCTTACTATATGTACTTAAATAGTTCCTAGGCTGAAGTGCAGGTTCCAATTCATATAAAATAAATAAATATTAAATAGTCAATTACAAGTAAGCTCCAAAGGAGTCCCTCACTACACTACTTCAATATATCCTAATCTGAAATGGGTGTTCAAATTAGAAAGTTACAACTAAGCTCTAAAGGAGACCTTTACTACTTTAGTACTATCAAACTCTAAACACATACCAGCAAAGGGAATGCATTAACTGTAGTAGCATATGGAGCCAGTTGGAAAACCAAAGGAGATGGGGTTTGCCATGCACCCTAACCCCTGAACATTAACTTCCTCTACGGAACTGAAATATACACAGAGTGATCAGACGGCCCCCTTAAATGGGGTTAAAAAAATGCTCACCTAGGCTTGGATAATGAGTTTACTATCCCCTTCCAATATTTCCCTGAAGCCTTCCCAATCTAATTCTCATGAGCTATAGAATAAACTAATTGGCCTTTGATCAACCCTAAAATATCTGATTAAGTTCAAATGTTTATGGGCTATTTTATATAAATAGAGTTTGAGATGCCTGATACAAACATTATCCTTAATCCTCAGTGATATAAAATGAGTATCTTAGATCTAAACGTTTTCCTTTTCTTTATAGCAAGTTTGAAAAAAATTGAATTTACAATAGCCTCCAAATTGTTTGATCTCACGTTAGTACCAAAATTGGTACCCCTGTGGAACTTTTCCTACAGTCAAATTTGTAGCTATGAACCAGGTCTTGCTTGTCATGTTATCAAAGTCAACTACATTCCTACCTTGTCCAATTGTAAAGTTGTCCTATCTTTGTCTAATTTTTCAACTAACAAGTGTTGCAAGTTGTTTGAGTTTGATTCTTTCCAATTTAATGATGAAAGTGTTTAACGTGTGATGGTGGCTTTGGAATCAAGTGAAAAGATGAAGATCACAAGATGGGGTTTGGAGTTGTCAAGGCTGCCAAACAAAACTATTCTAGCACCTTGGTCAGGTGGCAACATCAAAGAAGCATCAAGTGATAAAGTCAATATCCCCAGATTTCAGTTTATGGAAGGTGTCAAAGTTCCATGGAAAGTATGCTTGACAAAGAAGAAGATGGATGCCTAAGATGATGAATAAGACATGAAACTATGTCTAGGAGGAGATACATCTAAGTCTTAGTGAAAATGTCACACCTTTTCAATGGCTTATCCAAGGAAAAGTTGTGCTCTAAATGGCAATGGTGGCAAGAAAGTATGACAAGGCAAAAATAGCAATCCAAGTGGCCATAATGGCTAAAATCATAAAATTTGGAACAAGTATCAAACAGTTCAAAGTGTTGAAGTCATTTCCCACAATTCAGGTGGCTATGCCAGGGAGAAAGAGCAACCAAGGTGGTTGAGAGGTGCGACAAAGGAAAGAGGAAATGAGATTCATTTTACACATGTTGAGTGGCTATACCACCTCAAAACTATGACAAAGGTGGTGAAGGTGACTAAAGTGTGCAGGAAGCTAATTGAAAGGCAAGTATGTAAGTACAAATCCACTTTTTGAGATGGCAACACAAATTATCAGAGTGGCTGAAAAGCGTGACAACCATTAGGCATTGCAAATTCATGTTATTTCAAAGCGGTTAAGACTCTCAGAAGGCATGACAAAACTAGTCATAGTGGTCAAAATGTGGGACAAAGTGAAATTAAGTAAAAGATAAGTAATTTCACTATTTTTAGGTGGCTATATGACCTCAAAAATGTGACATTAGGAAAATTGCACATTTTCTATGGCATTGCCACTTAAAAAAACTGTGAAAGCATTTGTGATGATGGCTAAAAAAGGTGACCAGCTGAAAACTTGTTTTATTTAAGTTGAAATTGAACTTTTTTGGTGGCATTGCCACTTAAAAGTGGTGCTTCAAAAGGCAGCCACGGTTAAAGGCACAATGAGGGTGGTTATAAAGGTCAAAAAGTGCAACATAAGACAATTTTGCACTTTTCTTATGGTTGTGCCAACGAAAAAGAGTCACCAAGATGGTTGAAGTGGCCAAAAAGTGTGACAAAAGGAAACTTCATTCATTTAAGTGAAAATCACACCTTTTATGTGGCAATGCTACTCCAAATATGCACCCCAATTGGTTATGATGGCTAAAAAGTGCAACAAAGTGACTAAGTCACTTACGTGATATGTTAGCATCCAAAAGAAAGGATTAGAATGGAGAAAATGACTTGAATAAGGAGAAATCTGAGTTAAAGCATGCAAAGAGCCTATTTTAGGCAATTTTAGTGTTTTGTTTCCTTTTAGCAATAGATAGAATTTAGGGTTTCTTTAAAAGCAGTTTAAAGAATTATTTTATTATTATTAAATATTTTTCCTTAGAAGCTTCTCTTAGAGAGCTTATAAATAAGTGCATTGAGCACATAGAAAAATAATGAGAGTTTGTGTTAAGCTTATGTTGTTGAAGTTTTCATTCAAGTTTCAAAATTAGAGTTTTGTGTTATAATTGTGCAAGTTTGGCAAGTCAAGCAATAAAAAAGGTTTCTATTTAACTTTGCTGAAGTTTTCATTTAAGTTTCAAAGTTAGAATTTTGTGTAGTAATTGTGTAAGTTTGGAAAGTCAAGTCAAGTGTATGCTTTGGAATTGTTGCTTGCAATCAATCTTGTTCTTTGTCAAATGTTGTTATAACTTTTAAGCATTATGTTCCTTGTTCAAATCAATCCATATGTTGATGTGTATCCATTGATCTCTACTTTAATCATTGGATAGCATTGGTGTTTATAGTCATATTATTTAGCTACAAAAATAGAAAACCTTGTGGTGAAATAAATACTTTTTCTTGTGCTCCTACCTCTGAGATCAAAAGATAGGTCTAGATTGTTACTTTAAAGCATTTTGTTTACATGCAAAACCCCTAAAAGATCATTTGTACAGTGTACATAACCTGCAATCTAGCTTACTTGCTTTAGATTTTAGAAATAGATTAAATCAAAGAGCTTCCCTTGCTAATTTGAAGAGTGGATTTCCTTGCACACCATTTTGTTTTGAGTTGTCACAAAAGTGACAAATTAAAATGCTAACATGTAATATTTTGTTGCTTCCCAAAAATTTTTGAAGTAACATGTGAAAATTGAAGTTGAAAGATAAATTAATATATTTTCATAAAATTATTTATTTTGAATTCTACCAATTGTTGCCAATTCATATTAACCCTCCATCTTACTTGCTTCAAGTAAAGTAATCTTCGTCTTGCACCTTAGTATTGGTAGCTATTGATCCTTTATAGTTGAATAGTTCCAAAAAATGCATTGAAAGATTCCTACAATGTTAATATGTAATATGTAGGCATCCACACTTGGCATTCCCTATAGCCTCTTAATTATTGCTACATCCTTTAGAGAGATTTTTTGATCCATAGCTGGAAGTAAATGTTCTTGGCGCACTTTTGTTTCCCTTTTTAAGGACTTAATTAAACACAAGTTGCACATTAAATTCCTCACTTTCTAATTGTGTAAACTGTAAACATAGAAGTGCTGTGGGTTGAAAAATTCATCCACTTTCTTTCTTATGATTTTGGGAAGAATTATTGTCCAAAATGTTGAAATCTAAGTCAAGGAATGTATGTGGAAGAAATACTCTAGACGGCCTAGTATGCAGAGTATCAAGCCTAGTAAGACAATATTTTCAATAGGAATGAATCCTTAAGATTTGCATCCAACGAGCAACAATGGAAAAGAGGACATGTCATGTTTTCCTTATGCTAGCATGATTGGAAGTTTGTTGTATGCAATGGTCTACATGAGATCAGATCTTGCTCATATAATGGGAGTCATATTATCCTATAGGTTTAGAGTGGACTTGGGCAAGGTTTATTGGAATGCATCTAAGGATTTTCAAGTATATGTGCAACACAACAAATTATGCAACATGCTACCAAGGGGGTTGCTAGTGACAATGGTAGCTAAAGGATTCTATGAGATCAATTGATGTACATGGATTCATTGCTACGAAGTTGGACATGCTCATTGGAGTTCAAAGGTGAAATAAAGTTCTAGCTAACTTTGGTAGCAAAACAAAACACAATTGCGTCTTCTGCAACAATACAAATTCATTTTTATAGCAAGGTAATTCACTTGCATTGTCATCTTTGTTAGAAAGCTTGCATGTGACTTCTACAACAAGGCATCTCAAATTTTTAGCTTATGCCTTTGTGCGACTTTGTTAGCATTTTCCTTAGTCACTTCATTAGCATCTACCTATGCGACTTCAACAGCAAAGGACTTCATCAACAACTGATATTTTAGTCAGCAACTGAGACTTCTTCTACAACTATGACTTTGACAACATATGAAACGACTTTAGCAACAAAGTGTGTGGGATCAAGTTGAGAGGATTATCGGAGAAATTATCATCACCTTCAACGATATCATCCATGGTAGAATGATTGAGTAGTAGAACAAGAACAATAGCTGGCATCTAACATGTCTTTTTGTAGATCAACTTGCCTTACATGTCCAACCTATCAACATTAGATAATGAGATTTTCTATATTGCATGTCTTCCTTGTTGGCAATTGATTTAATTGTTAACACATGTAAATGCTAGGCAGATTGGGTGTTGTAGGTGTTTTGGGCGAAGTTGCATGTTGCCAATCTTGTTTCTTGGTGATCCGTTATCTTCATTCTAGGATGTACGATTTCTTTTCCTATTTTTGGCGATTGATTGGTCTTCAATTTGAGGTCATGGTTTTTCTTTCCTAGGCAGCACTTTGGTTGAGGTCACCATTCTTTGGTGATTATTCTTTTCCATGGCATGGTGACAAAATATTCCTTTGGGATGACATTTTGCTAATATTCCTGTCTTCTATTGACCATATGAATTCCTGGATGTTGTTGCAGCAATTGAGAACTACCTATGGCAATGCAAAGACTTATTCAATGAAGAAGGAAGGTGAATGGTTGGGCAGTTACTATAGAAGCTCCGTGAAAAAAATTAAATGATCATTCTTTTCCTCTCTAGTGCAGCAGATAATGAAAGAGAAAAGAGAGATGATTCACTTAGAAAATGAGGAAGAGAGAGAAATTGACTCGAGGATAGTCTAGAGAGAAAAGGTTAGAGGTTGATTGGCTAGAGTTTGGTCATAGAGGTGAGGTGGCTAGAGGATAGCCACAAAAGTTCTTTCAGATTGAGGGAACAAGAGATACATAGAAGTCAAGAGTTAGAAGATAAAATCAGTCTTGTAGTTTATTGCAAAGCTATGAAATCAATAAGTTCGTGTACATTATTGTAAGCCATAGTTGGCAAGGGATGTGGGATAGTGTTTATGTAGTGAGATAGGTTTCTTACCAGCTTATTGTGGCTTGTAAGGGCAGAGTTCTTTTGAATAAATAAAATAGTAATGTTTTGAGGCTTTTGCTTGGCATATGATCTATTCTAGTGTGATTGGTTGTTAGGTAAGGTAGTCCTTCTATCATGTTCCCTCTTTTTTTATATTGCTAATCGATTACAAATATTTTGCTCCTAGGAGCATCAACTTGAGACCAATACAAGCTCTTTTGAGCACAACCATGAGACTAATATTAGCTCCTTGCAAGCAGCCACACTAGAAACCACCTATGGAAGACCAAGAGTCACAACTTAGAAATTCACTTATTTAGAAACCATCTCCACACTAGAAGCCAACTATGGAAGACCAATAGTCACAACTTAGAATTCCACATTAGATGTGTCCCTTTTGGGATTTGAACTTGGGTCTCCACAATGAGAACTCAATGCTTTAACCAATTAAGCTCAACCCCTTGGACATGTCCCCTTTTTCAAAACTAAAAGAATTAATAATATATTAAGTTGGGCCCAATCAGTTTATTTTCAAATGGGTAACTTAAATATTATTATAGGTCCCATGCAATGTTCAATAAATGTTTTTAACACTTTATTCAAAACGAAATTCAAAAAGGGCTTTTGAATGTAATTTTAAAATACTTTAAAAAACTTGGAGGGTAAAGTAAATAAAAATAAAATAGAGGGCCTGAAATAGGTGCCTATAAAAGAGAGTTCAATGCTCAAATAAAATCATCTAGCATTCAAGGACGAAAACTTTTGGTGTTGGAAATCCAGAGGATGAAAACCCTCTTGGCTTTCCAAAGTTGGATTTGGGGACGAAAACCTTCATTTCCATTTGAGACATTTCTATTCAGGGATTACACTTGGGCATATAGATTGAATTCATTTTCAACTTGCTACAATGCCACTACGATTATTTGAAGTCATTTTCAGCCTGCTACAGTGTTTCTACAGTGATTTATTGAAGATTTCAGCTTGTGGAGGTTTGGATTGAGCAATAATTGCAAGCAAATCATATATATATGGAAACACCAACATAGAAACCCCGGAATTGATTTTCATTTATGACAGTCAATGTAATCAGCAATAATATATGCAACAGCAGCAACAAACCCTCATAAATTACCTATAAAATTGTCAAATCATTTTCAAACTTAATATAGGTAATTTATGAGGGTTTGTTGCTGCTGTTGCATATAAAATTGTCAAATCATTTTCAAACTTAATATGGGTAATTTATGAGGGTTTGTTGCTGCTGTTGCATATATATTGCTGATTACATTGACCGTCATAAATGAAAATCAAATCCGGGGTTTCTATGTTGGTGTTTCCATGTTTATTGCTGATGTTGTAATTTATTCAGTAACTGATTTTCCAATTCTACTTTCATATTTGGTTAATTTCAATGTATAAAGGTTTCATATAAACATTAGTGAATGCTAGTATCACTTTCTATAAGAAATCAGTTATAGATAAGCAATTATACTTGATGTATTTGACACATACAATTCATATCTGTTGTTTATGTTGCATTTGAGGATGTATACTTGCATTATGAAAGTTTGAATTTGTTGTTGTGGAAGTGTAAGTTTGATTTTCATGGGTTTGCAATATTGCATTATTGCTAATCAACTAGGATTTGGCATTTACATTGGTCCTTTGATTATTGTTTCAGCTTGCACATGTTTGATAAATCATCCATTTTCTAGAGTTGTCTGATTTGAGACATTACACCTTCATTAGACTCCCTTGACTAGACTAGATCACTATACTGTTTGGAGATGTTGTGAGCTAGATGGCCAAAAACAAACAACAATAGCATTATCCAAAGTTGAAGCCAAGCATAGAGTTGCTATTTAAGCCTGTATAGGGGTGTATGCTTGCAGAGACTATAAAGACATTGGAGTGGATTAGGAAACAATAACGATTGAATGAGATACTCAATGTGAGGTGGCTTTGGTGAAGAATCCCACTTATAATGCATGATCTAAGAAGATATACCTGTATTAGCATTTTGTTTGAAAGATGGTGCAATTTGGGAAGGTGGCATTGATCAAATGCAACACTCTAGACAATGTAGCATATACAGCAATAAAGCCTGTCAGTAGAGAAGTACAATTGATATAGGAATTTAGAAGTTTTGAAATTTTTTCTTGGATATGGAGCATTAGATAAGATTGTCAATTAGAAAATTGGTGGGATGTTTACCATCCCTCACATTTAACATGTGGCCTTTGATTACAGATGGATTAGATAGTGACCAAGGTTGCTTAGACATTATACCAATCACCAATTGACATTTATTGTGTACGGCTCATTTATAGATTCATTGAAGCAATATAGGTTTGGCACATGGTTTTGGCGTTGCATGGTTTTGAAACCCATGGCTACGGAAGCACACAATTTTAGCAAATAGTTTTAGGCCTTGAAAACTTTTGTGCATACTTGTGTAAAACACGTGGCTTGTATCATTGAGGAGGTGTGGAGAAAAGAGAAAGATAACAATATGTTCTAATCTCTTGTGGAATTTTAACTAATGGAGGTTCTCAAGATGGTATCAAAACTAGGTTATATGACTTATAGGGGTGTTAAAAGGTCAATCCGCTCTCTTCTCAAGCCATATATCTGCCGAAGCTTATCTATACTGACTAAGATACCATTTTAAGAAAACTACAGAAGAAAAAATGTCTCAAAGCACAAAAGAGATAATTTGCACAAGGAAGAGGATGAGAGAGGGATTGACTTGAGGATAGCTGATAGATAAAAGTGTAGAGGTTGATCCACCAGAGTTTAGTCATTGAGGTGAGGTGGCTAGTGGATAGTCACAGAAGTTCCTTGAGACTGAGAGGGAACAAAAGATAGAGAGAAGTGAAGAGGTGGAAGATGAAATCAGTCTTGTAGTTTATTTCTGAACCATAAAATCAATAAGTTCATGTACCTTGTTGTAAGCCACAATAGGCAGGGTATGTGGGATTGTGTTTAGGTAGTGAGACAGGTTTCTTATCAGCCTATTCTAGCATGTAAGGGCAGTTTTCTTTTGAATTAATAAAATAGTAGTGTTTTGAGGCTTTCGGTTGGAATATGATCTTATTTGAGTGTGAGTGGTTTCTAGGTAGGGCAGTCCTTCATTGGACCTGCTTGCCTAGATTGCACTACTATCCAGTTTGGATGAGCTAGGTGGCTAAGAACAGACAGCAGTGGCATTATCCAAAACTGAAGCCGAGTATATAGTAGCTACTTAAGCTTGTAAAGTGGCGTATGTGTGCAGAAACTGTGTAAGGACATTGGATAGGATCAGTTTTCAGTAATGATTGAATGTGATACACAAAGTGAAATGACATTGGTGAAGAATCCCACTTGTCATGTATGATCTAAGAGCATCAATCTATATTAGCGTTTTGTCTAAGAGATGGTGCAGTTTGGAAAAGTGTATTGATCAAATGCAACACTCCAGACAATGAAGCATATTTATTGCCGAAGCTTGTCATTATAGAGAAGTACCATTGATCTAGGAACTTGGAAGATCCAAAAAAATTTCTGTGGATATGGAGCTTTAGATGTGATTTCCAACCATGAGATTTTTCAAATGTGTGTCAATTACTTACATACATTTAATATGTGGGCTCTAACTACAAATGGCTTAGATATTGACCATGGTTGCTTAGACGTTATGCCAATCACTAATCTACATTTAATTTGTATGCTTTAAATATGGATTCATTAAAGCAATATAGGTTTGGCACAAGGTTTTGAAACACATGGCTAAGGAAGCACATAATTCTAGCAAATAGTTGTGGGCCTTGAAAACTTTTGTGCATACTTGGTGTAAAAAATGTGGCTTTGTATTGTTGAGGTGTGGAGAAAAGAGCAAGGTAAGTTGTAAAAATTTGTTCCGATCTCTTGTGGAATTACTAGGTTATATGACTTGATGGGGTTGTTAAAAGGTCATTCCACTCTCCTCTTGGGCGACATATCCACCCAAGCTTATCTATACTGACTCAGATACCATTTTAAGAAAACCATAAATTAAAAAGTCAAAAAGCACAAAAGAACAAAGAACAAAGAACAGAAAGAACAAATGAAACAATTATCAACAATGACATGAGAAATTGATGCAAGTTGTTTTCTTCTTTTATTCTTCACACATACTTGCAAAACACAAAACACTTATTCACACAAATATGTTCAAGTCTTCAGGGCGAAGACCACATGCCTCCGAAACTGTGTTCGAAAGAAGTGCCAAGTAATCAGTTTGCATGGAACCTAAATTTAAAGCATACATTAGATAAATGACAGACATATCCCAGCACTAAATTTATGTCACAATTAGGGATTCGGTTTGAATGTACAATTGATGTACATCCAAGCCTGAATTATCTAGGAAACTATTGACCTTTATCATATTAACACTAACATTTTCCATAAGCACCTTCGAACTTTTACCAGGATTGGCATTTCTACTAGCTAGGAAGATATCTTGTATAAAGCTTCATACTTGTTTAGATACAATAGAGACTGTTTGCGGGGAAACTGTTCATTGGTTGCACAGCATAAACACAAAAAACATGGTGTAATTGCATTGAAAACATACTAAGATGATGATTTCTAGGAAGCTAACAAACTACATCAAATTTAGGTTCCACCATGATTCCCAACAAATTGGAAAAATCAGGCTTCTTCCTTCTGCTTTGTTTGTTCTTTTTTTCACCTCTAATTTCTGGACCTTCATGTCCCATATTATATAATATCCCCAATCTTGTCACTTCCAGCAATCTCAGAGACGAAATTTTCTTTTTAAATATTGTAGCATGTCCCCCATCTCTTGAAGTATTAATCATTGGTGACAATTGTAATTCAATGAATTTTAATTCTGTCATGTGTTGCATTGGTTTTCATGTTGGCTTTTCTCTAAAGACTTGGAAACGTAAAATAGCTAGATTTGCAACACTGGTTGGGAGAGCTTATGCAGATTATGCAGTAATTTATAATGCCATTATGCCTCTTAACCACAGTAGCAAACATCTCCAAATTGAAGGAAACCAAGATATTTTCTTTTTTTCTGCACTAGACATACATCAATAATTTTTGGGAGACCTCCTCAATATTGACCTACTCTCTTCAACTTCAATTGACTATAAAATTCTGCATTGAGTTATACACGGTTTTGGATATTTGTTTGAAAATTAATCTGTCATTTTTTCTCCAATTTTTGTCTCAAACTTTATTTCACGTTTCCTTGAATCTCATTTTTAAGCATACGTGTACTTATACTATGAGCTTAATTATACTTTAAAGGTCATCATTTCTTATACGAAAACTACATTTAGAGATCTTGCAATCACCACTTCTTTTGGTTTCAACTGATATTGTTTTCCTAAATATTTATCTGCTGTCAAAATATGAGTTTTTAAAACTACGAACCTTGTTACCTTTGAAGAAAGTTGGACAAGACTTGCAAACTCACATAACATAGGCATGGCATCTTTATAATAAATATCATTTGTTATGGAAAGAGTTCAATCATACCACAATAGAACATTTCCTTTTTAATAAGAATCAGCCGAGGGAAATTACAATTATTTGTTTTTGATTAAGAAATTACAATTATTTGTTAATTTCACCCTTATTTTTCTTTTTCTTTTTGGCAATGGGACTAGGGAGATCCCATTGTAATATATTTCTGTCCAACAAACTAAAACTAACTAGTTTGGTGCGTTATTTAGGCAACAGTGACAGGTTCGAGAAACCCAGAAAATGATTCTCCGAGTCAAATGACAAGCTGGATGCTAGCCCCCGTTTTCTCTCAACCGCAAGGATGGAACTTTGTTGGTGGCTCTGAAGACCCTTTCGTACAAGGGAAAGGAGTTTTCCCCTTTCTGACAGACGTCAAGATGTCGGGCACAATGCAAGGCATAGATAAGAAAAATGTAAACAAAGAAGCACAGAATTGTGAAGAGAACGGAAGCACACAAGAGAACTTAATGAGACGTCCAACAGAATCATTTCAAACTATTTTAGCATCCAATCCTTATGGAGGTCCCAATCAGCTCACTCCTGTGGTTTTCCCTACGGGTTATCCAGTTGGAGCAGCTATCCCAGCAATTGGCATGCAGTGGAGTGTTGAAGGTCACCCTGCCCTTGCAGCTCAGGGATTTGTTTTCCCAGCAGTTAATAAAACCAGTGAAATGGGGTCTCTGCCAAATCCACTCACAGCTGCATGGTGTCCCCAGGGAGCATATTTTCAATTATATCCATATCAGCAGCAAGTTTTACATAATAACAGATTTTCGGCACCATGTCATAGTGCTGATCAGTCATCAATGCAGGGGGATGGCCACATAGAAAGTTGTACTCCTGGAAAGCCTATATCACAAGCAGAGAATGCTACGTCCTTGCAAGCTAAAACAAAACAACGCCATGATGAAAGTTCCAGTGTTAATGGGCCTGAAGGGTTTCTTAGACCTCAACATTCTAGTATTACATCAGCCAACCCACCTTTTGATAGAACAGTTGGATGTACAAAGGATTCAAGAGATATCCAGACATACAATCACTCAGAAAGAAGAATCTCTACGACAGGGAATGAACCGTTGGGAGAGCCTTCAAAGCCTTTCTATACATCAGAGAAACAGCAAATTAATGCTAAAGTATCAAGATGTAGTAACCACAGTCTAGATACACAGGAAATAGAAGGGCAGCAAGAAGAAATTAGCAAAGATTGCAAATCCGAGCTTCATACTACTGAAGCAGTTTCTACTGAACAAATACGGAGGAGAATATTGATCAATGAAAGTAAAAGCAAAGATGAAGATGGGTCTAAGTCAAGTTCATCTGGTAAAGGAAATTATCCCCTGTTACAAAAGAGGGATACTTCACATAGTGAATGTTCTGCTGGGCAAGCAGTATCTCAAGACTCAAAGGAGCCGCAAAAATTTGCTAACGAAGTTTGCTTTTGTAAGACTCCTGATATTCAGAAGCATGCCCCTGACAAAAACTTACAAACTAGTTTTAAGATGCAAGGGATGCAGACAGAACTTTCTGGATTGTTGAATTTAGAGGACACAAAATCAATAGATGCCAGCCACAAGATGCATTGGCTTTCAACTGACAAGAGTGAAATGTGTGCATCAAGAATGGGATCACAGAAAGAAACTAATAAGATAGAGGACCTTGATTCCTCTGGCCATGGAAGCAACAATCTAGGAACCCATGAGGGGAAACGATGTAGAGGGGAAGATGCACGACAGCTGGATCCCATAGACACTTACACAAGTATGTGCTCAGAAAGTAAGATAAGAGAAAGGGATGCGGGTCAGGGGCAGATAGAAACAACTGGGATCCACAGTAGAACTGAATGTGTACAAATAGAAGAACCGGAGGGTGCACTGGCTGATGATAAAGAACGGTTCAATGAAATTTATTCTCAGGCTTTGACCAGTAACACTCACTTAAATATCCAAGGCAGTCCAAGAAGTGAGCTGGATGATGTCAAGAAAGAAGAATCTCCGTCAGGTGAAAAGAATATGGAGGAGAGTCAGACAGACAGCTTGAAACACAGAGACCGAATTGAACGCCTGAATACCCAACTCAATACACAATTTTCCTGTCCCAATCAAATGCTAGCTTTGCAAAGTGATCGTCCCATAACGGAGAGGATGGCATCCAATGACAGATCCTCAGAGGCAACCGAGACACCTAAAGAATGCAATATAAAATTACAAGAGAGCAAAGGAGTCTCTGAAGAAGAAGAGGAGGCACGTGAAAACCTTGCAGCTAATATACTTCTGAGCCTTGTTAAGGACATGTCTGAAAGAAGCAGTTCTGTCACAAAAGAAAGTGTCGTCCAACAGCGAGGACAGGTTGCTTGTGTTGGGCCTTCTTCAAGTCATTCTAGTAGAGACAGCACTTGCCATAGAAATGAGAGAAAGAGTTCCACTAGACGGAGTAAGCCTAGAACACACGAGGCAGGTGTGCAGGGGGGTGCAGTTGGATGGACCAAATCTATTCGTGGAAAGCGGCGCAGGACACAGCGTCCACGTACTTAGTTTCTTGTGTCGATAAATGCTGATAAACTTGTGAATTCGTGCTTGAAGAGAGCAGTGTATGTATATTGAGATCTTGCTTCAGTTTTTTTACAGTATGAAGCATTCGCTTATTTATTTTGGGAGTGAGGATAAATTAAAGAATGTATCAGAGTAAAATAGAATGTCTTTTCCTACGCTGCCTTAATGAAAGGAATGTTGCCCAAATTAAGATCAATCAAATCTAAATTTGTTCCCATTTATCCTTTCCTGTCCAATATCCCAATTCCCCATGACCCAAGTAAAGTCACTATCATTTGCATTAGTACAACAAATTTCATGTCCCATAGTTGTATTTCTATCTGTGCTCTCATCAAATTAGCGAAGCATACATTTGGTCATTGAAATTTTATGGGTAGCTTCCACAACGCATTTCAGAGTTGCAATTCGCAGTGCTGTTGTATCGTTAGTTCCGTTTTGTTCAATGGGATTGCAGAAAAGTAAAAATAATACGGTTTAATAGAGATTTTTTCAAGAAATTTGATCATTTATAATTTTAGTATAAAAGCAGTGGCCAGTTATTTGATCTACATGAATTGTATCACCAAATGCAACGCAGCCCTTGGCTGATCGTAAGTTCATAATCATCTTTTGTCTCCGCCTAAATAAATGGGAAAACTTTTCTTTCACTAGAAATTTGTTCTCGAACAATGTAGTACTAAAGTAATAATGTTGCATAATTGCTTCATTCTCATGCTTTTGTCACTGGAAGACAATTGTGTCATGGATCGTCTTGAAAGAGATTATCTAGCACACCATAATGAAAATAAAAGATATTTTCATATATTAAAAAACATGATAGGGATGGAATTTGTGGTACCAAAATAATAAAAGAATTCTAGTCAAGGTTAAAATTTGATCATGATTCTAATTGTCAAAATATTTTTTTGGTGATGGTTATTTATTTAAAGTTGTTCAAATATTAAAGATCATATTTAAAAAAAATTATAGGCAATTATATATATATATATATACAATTTTTGATTGTTTGTGTAAAATCTTTCTTTTATATGATATTGTTTTCTAAAATTAATTGTATTTTATGACGAAAATGTATAAATATGGCTATACAACCATCAAATCTAGCCTCTAACTCCAAAATAGAGGAGGCTAATGATCATTGGGATTATTTCCTCTTACTATTTGATTCATTATCTTAAGTGTGAGCTCCTTATTGCTTGTTCTTTTTATTACTATTATGCCATTGTTGTGTCGTAAATTGTCACCCTTAACAATTTCACACTATGTTTTGCTCACCCCTAAGTTATTAGACCTAATTGAGCGCTTAATTTCCTAAATTATGCATTCCATGGTCCATTTTAAACAATTATCGACAATTTGCAAATGGAAAACAAATGCATTCATTTAGTACTTTGCCCTTGACACCTTAATTTTCGAAAAATAGAGTGACTTAATCCTCCTATTTTGGCTCCAAATTCAAATATGTCAGTGTCAACATTTTATTATTTGAAATTCAAATGTCCAAAGTTGGCTGTCGGGATTTAATTTTTGGGAAATTAGAATAATTGCAGATAAATACCTAGTTATTGCATCATTTGAAAACTAACAAAAGACATCTAGAAATCATTGGCAAATTTGGTGATCAAGCAATTATCAAGCAAGTCAAGAGAAACATTTTAATGATTTATTACAACAATTCAAGATCCAAGCATCATGTCAAAGTGTATGTGAGTTAATGTTTTCATGTTTATGTTTGTGAAGACTAATCCTTGTAGGTCCCCAACCAATTCAAACAATCCAAGCATGTAAAGATCCAAACCTTGAGGAGTTTTGTATGACTTCAGTCCTTTAAGGAAATCATTAAAGGGTGGTGAGTTGCAACACTTTGTTGATTCATCATTACTTCCTATTATTTATCCTTTTATCATTGACATTATCATTGTGGAAGTGAAAACACTAACATGGGGTTTGACTAAGGCAAGCCCCTAAATGACACAACCCTTCCTCTCTATTTGAATATGCAGGTTTCAAATATGAAGAAGATTGGAGGAGGCTTGAAGATTGATTATTCACTATTGCAATAAAAACCCTACACCTTGACAACAAACAAAAACTCAATTACAAAATTATCCATCAATGATCCAACAGTGTGATAAACGAAAAACAAAAGCTCTAATCTGGCTCTTGAGGATTGTGAAAATAGATCTGAATTTCAGTCAAAAGGACATTGTTGCCCTGAGCAACTTAGTCCTCCATTTTCAGCCCTAGATTCAAACCATAGGTGCATAGTACTTTTCTCAATCCATTTCCATTGTCCAAATTTGTTTGTGACTTTTTGTGTTTGCTGTATTTGTATCAAAAGTGAAATTTACATCATTAGCTTAGTCATTACATTGCATTTCATCCTTAAGTCCATTTCAGATTTGGTCAAGGGTTGGTTGACTCATCTCTTAGGTTGTAAGTCAATCATATATCTTGTTCAAATTCATCAAACCCTCATTCACAATCATATCATTTAATCCCCCTTCTTAATGTTAAGTAGGGAAAGGCATCAAACCCTAAAGAGTGCAAATCTCCAAAGGATAGTTTCCCTTTTCCCACAAAACATTTTGATAAACCCGACTTGTTAACATTATAGACCCTTTGAAATTTGAGGTATTTCATTCTAGATCTAGGGTTGGTATTGCATTGTGCATTTAGACATCCATTTTTGCATCATAAAAAAACATAAAAATTCAAAAATTTGTATATCATATTACATTATAGGTTACAATAGAGTTAATTTCAGTCATTTTAGCTCAAATCTACATTCAAATTGCATCTACAAATCTACATTAGGTCATTTAAGTCTGAAATCAAACTTGAAAGTGTTCATTACATGCATTTAGGTATCTTTCATATAGCTCAAAAAAGTGAAAAAGTGCATTATTTTGCTTCAAATTTGTATCAAAATCATTATTTTTAGCATATTAGAATCAATCAATTGTTACATTTTAGATCTGGAAATTGCATTCACAATTGTCAAGCATTTTAAACATTGTTGCACACTTGTAACATGAATTACATTGTCATAAATTGAGAAAAATTTGGAAATATACTCACTGCCAAACCAGTTTGCACACAGACCTAGAAGCCTTAAACAATATCCTAAACAATTAAACTTTTAATTTTCCAAAACCCTATCTAGGATATAGTCATCCTGAGCAACTTAGTCCTATTTTTGGCTCAAATTTTGCTTGGATCTTTGTTTCTGTGTTCTCTGTCTGTTTTTCTCTCTAATTTATGCTTTTGAGTGTTTTATTATGACTGTTTGACATCTTAGTGTTCATTGTGGGCATACTTAGTGTTTTGAAGCTTGCATGAGCTTCACAACCTGGTGTTCTATTGTCAATACTTTGGTGAGATGTAGTTGCAAACTTATGGCATCCTGCACTGTTGTTACATCCACTGTGGATCTTGAGTCTTCTAACTCTTTCATGCAAGGTATTGCCAATACGATGCCCATTTTGGACTCTTTCCCTAATGTTACCATACCGATGACAACTTTACAATCAACCATTTTTATGGATGTTAAGACTATTGTTGCCCATGTTCTTGAAGACAAGCTGAAACAATTAGACAAATACTTAGAGGTATTGCAAGATTATTTAAGCATCGAATCATTAGGACAAATAGTCCATACAATAGACAACTTAAGAAAATTGATCAATGACACTTAAGGATTAGAGGTTTTGCGTAGTCTAGCTCGCATTGTGGATACCAATATTCCTACGATGACTAATTGTGCCCAAGCTTTGAGATACACTCAAAGCCAAAGAGGAAGTCAAATTTCCCTCCCAACAACCATAGTCTCTATCCCTACATTCATAAACCCAATTGTAGCTACAACGATGCAACAAAACAATGGCATAACCTCAAGCTTATGTATTTCCACTAAAAATCCTTATAGTTTTATGTCCTCACATGTTACAACTCAATACTCGTCACCTCTCATAAATTTACAACATAGTAGTCCACCAAGCACATATATAATCCCACCGTATTCACCACATTCCCTAAACATGTCGAGTAATGATTAAGTAATAAATCAACTATTACAAAACGTAACCTCACTTCAACAACAAATTTCAACATTGAACCAAAATCAAAATGGAAAGCTGTCACAATATGTCAAAAGGAGCCCATTGTCACTTGAAATCTTGAAGACACCCACGCCATGAAACATAGAGATTCCTAGATTTGACAAGTACAATGGTAAAGGGGATCCTAATAGTCATATATCGACTTATACGACATTATGTAGTGATTTCATCTTTGAGGATAAGCTTTTAGCTAAACTCTTTCCTAGGTCATTGAAAGACATGGCCTTGGAATGGTTTCACTCATTGCCGAATAACTTGATACATTCATTCAATGAACTTGTTGATGCATTTGTTCAACACTTCCAAGTGAACATTGGTCCTGAAATTACATTAACTGATTTAGTGAGATGCAAAAAAGGAAAAGAAAAGAAAGAAAAAGTAATAGATTCCATAGGGTGATATTAGTTAATCTACTCACAAATAAATTATGCTCTTCCTAGTGTTGATGTTTAAAGAGTGTTCATTGGAAATTTGCAACCTAGCATTAGAGATAAGATTTTGTTGGGATGAAATATTTGTTCCTTCACACATTTGTGTATGACTCTCCGCGATTATCATAATTCGGTTAATCAGTATGAAGAGGCATCTTCATCTACTCCTGAGTGATTTGAATCCATACTCCAAAATAACTATCATGTTGCACAAGTGGCTGTTGTTGCACCAAAAGATTGACCTATTAATGCCTGATACAACTGCCAAATTTATACAAGATCCAAGATCCACAGGAGGCAGTTAATCCATGTCACGAAGCCAAGCGTTGTGTTGCACAACACAAGGAGAGCGAGGGTGAAACTCTCGCACCAATCCCCCTAGCACAAGCGATGGGTTCGAACTTGTGACCTCAGCTCTAATACCAATTGTTGCACAGGCGGCTACCGTTGCACCAAAAGATCAACTTGTTAATGCCCGATACAACCGCCAAATTTATACAAGATCCAAGATCCATAGGAGGCAGCTAAGCCATGCCATGAACCCAAGCGTCACACTACACAACACAAGGAGACCAAGGGCAAAACTCTTGCAACATATCAACCATTTAAGAAGAAAAACAAGAACTTTATCAAGATAAGTACACCTCAAACAACTAACCTCATTGAACCACAAGTTGCAACTATAAGTTCAACCATACCAATTTAGATTGAGAGATAGACAATTCACCCAATTGCTTTTTACCCTTCATTCAATTATGTTGCAAATTTTAAGCAAGAACTTAATCCAATTACCTCTAATTAGACCTATGGGTAACCAAACTTGTATCTCCAAACTTCAACCCAAAAGCCTTTTGTCAATATCATCATACACATGGACATGATATAAAATGATGCATGCATCTTAAACATCAAGGACAAGGCCTCATCGATTCCAATCACATCCAGTTGGCTGATGTGAATGATAAAGGAAACAAGTCTGTCGCTCCACCTAACCAAAACTCACAAATTTCTTCACCAATCTAATGCCAAGCCATAGGTCCAACTATGTGCAAGCTTGTGATGTTAAGAATGATGATATGAATATTGATAAGGATGATGATAATGAATGATGACGACGATGGTCTAGAAAATATGGTCACTCTCATATATGTTCAACCTCATAAGGGACAAACCACTTTGATAGAGATATTGCTTTCACCCATATTGATGCCTCTATACATGCACCTGATGGTCTTCTCTATATCGCTGGTTGTATCAATGACAAACCTACTCAAGGAATACTCATTGATCCTATGTGTCTAGAGAATGTGACCATTGAGGAATTCTTGTATGTACATGGGCTTTATCAAGATTCTTATGAACAATCAAAAACATGGTTGAAAACTTATGATGGTTTTGCTCACCCTACAATAGGTTCGATCACTCTTCCTCTTAAATTTGGACCGAAATAATTAGATGTGTCATTCTCCATCATCCTGATGTTGGACCAATATGCTCCATGAATGTTGTCTTGTTGGTTATTCACAAGTGCATAAAGTTCCTTTTCAAAGATCAAATATACACAATGCATCATAGTGGGTTTAATCCTTTGTCTTCTTATGGAAACTTTTCCCTGGATTACTTTTGGCCTCAACCTATGGAACTTGTAAAACCTCGTGAAGACTTCTTTTTTAGGTCATCAAAAATTTAAGGCAAAACTCATAGCAGAACTATCCCTTAGCAACATCCCACTTGAGAATGATAGGTCTATGGTTGTTCCTCCTCCCCCACGAGTTGTGGATGGACCCATGTCAAAAGCAAAAGCCCTTCCAATTAACCAAGGTAAATATGTCATAGTTCCTCCACCTCTATCATACAAAAGACCAAGAGACAATTGAGTGATTCCTTTTGTGCCTCTGAAAACAAAGCAAGTGTATAGACCTAAAGAGAAAGTAGTTTCCCGACCCTTAGTGGTACCTTCAGTTCCTCCCCTAAGGGAAGAAAAGAGACCAATGGTTGAGAAACCTGTCCTTACACCTTCACAAATTGAAATTTATTGCACAAGAAGAAACAAAAATACTAAAGAGGGTAGGCGAAGACGTTGTGCTCTTGCCTGCCAGTTAGAAGAAAAGAATAAAACATTACATGACAATAAAAAACCTATGCAAACAAATCAAGAAGAATTAAAACTTTTGCCAAAACAAGAAATTGAACAAGAGCATACAATTGATATTATCATTAAACCTCCCATGGTGATAAATTTGGATGACGAAGATGAAATTGCTAAAATTGATGAACAAGTGCATAATGAGCTTAATTTGTTGTTTTTAAAGCCTATGAACTTAGATGGGGGAAATCATGATGATCCTCTTGATGAGAGTGACCCACCAGGTGTTGAACCTGGTGATGCTCCTTGTACGACACTTGTAGTCTCTTTGGATAGTTGTCCGCCTTCCATATACGATGAGCAAGATTGGGATGCGAACGACTTGCTTTAGGTTGGTTCACATGTGCGGTATTCCTTTGTTGTGTTCTTTGTGTTTACTTGTTGATGTGATCTCCCGTGTTGTGCTCCTTGGTGTGTCAAAGTTTTTGAGTTTTCTTTGGTTGACCCTTGTTGCTCCATTGGTGCAAGGATACAAGAAACAAATCTATCATGATATTCTTCTATTTGTGTCTCCATTCTTTTCTATGTCATAAATATTGTTGTTTTTTTCTTGTGTTTTCCTTTTGGGGATGATGCAAGGCTTTGAGACATTTAGGTCTCTTCCACATTGACCCTAAATTTTGTCCTCTATGTGTAATTCTTTCATTGTGTTTGTTGTTCGACGAGTATTGGTGGAATGATGTCAGTTCCAAGCTCTATTATATCACTATAATGAAGACGTATACTAACCCTGTATTCGTGGATCCCTTATGTGTTCATCTTTTGTGTTGCATTGCATTTGGGGGTAAACCCTTTATCATGATGTAGCTTTATTTGGCAACATATAATTAGCATAGGGCTTTCCAAATAAGCTCTCATGTCTTTATTATAGGATATTTATCATTTTTCTACCTTAAAGCAATTGCTCACAACATGGTGTTTAACAATTACTTTAAGGTGGGGGCGTACATTGCCATTATTTGCTTCACTTTGTTCACACACATTAGAATTAGTGGTGTGTTGACATTGGCATCATTTGCTTCACTTTTTTCACGCACGTTAGACTTAGTGATGCATTGACATTGGCATTTTTGCTTCTTTTTTTTCACATGTGTTGAACTTAGTGATGTGTTGGCATAACATCTTGATCATTTTTGTAGAACCTTATCAGAGTTATTAGGGAGTATAATTCTTGGTATGGTTATGGGTACACACCTAGTGAATATCAAACTTCACTAGCCCATGGTGCCTTTGGTTTGTGATTCACCTAACAAATATCATAATTTGTTAGTCTGTGAGTCATGAACGCCTTTGGTGTGGATCCTAGCATAACACAACTTGCTAGCTTGTGATTATCCACACCCCCTTTTGCATTTTTCTTTGACATTGTGTATGTTTGTGTATGTTGTCTTATTGCATTTCATACATGTGTGTTACTTTGTGCTTATGTTAGTTTTCCATGGGATCTTGGATCCTAAGGCCTTGTGCACTCCTCCTTGATCCTTTATCATCCTATCTCTTCAACATTTGGACAATCAGACCCCTCTTGAAATATATTTTCTACTTTAGTGTGAGTCTGATCGTAAGTTTTTACTTTGACTAAAGTGGGGGCTAAATGTTGTGTCGTACATTCACCCTTGACAATTTCACACTATGTTTTTCTCCCCCCTAAGTTATTGGACCTAATTGAGCACCTAATTTTCTAAATTATGCATTCCATGGCTCGTTTTAAATAATTATCGACAACTTGAAAATAAAAAACAAATGTATTCATTGAATATTTTCCATTGACACCTTAATTTCCAAAAAATAAGGCCACTTCATCCCCCTATTTTGGGTGCAAATTCAAATATGTCAATGTTGACAATTTATTATTCAAAATTCAAATGTCCAAAGTTGACTCTCAAGATTTAATTTTTAGGAAATTAGAATAATTGCATATAAATACCTAGTTATTGCATCATTTAAAAACTAACAAGAGACATATATAAATTATTAGCACATTTGGTGATCAAGTAATTATCAAGCAATTCAAGAGCAACATTTCAGAGATTTATTACAACAATTCAAGATCCAAGTATCATGTCAAAGTGTATGTGAGTTTATGTTTTTATGTTTATGTTTTTGAAGACTAATTCTTATAGGTCTCTAAGAAATTCAAGCATGCAAGATCCAAACCTTTAGGAGATTTGTATGACTTCAGTCCTTTGAGGAAGCCATTGAAGGGTGGTGAGTTGCAACACTTTGATTCATCGTTCATTCCTATCATTTATCCTTTTATCATTGACATTGCCATTGTGGAAATGGAAATAGTAACACAGGGTTTGACTAAGGAAAGCCCCTAAATGACACAACCCTTCCTCTCTCTTTGAATGTGCAGGTTTCAAATCTGAAGAAGATTGGAGGAGGCTTGAAGATCAATTATTCATTGTTGCAATCAAAACCCTACACCTTGACAACAAACAAAAACTTAGTTATAGATTTATCTTAAAGTGCGACAAGCGGAAAATGGAAGCTCTGATTTGGCTCCCAAGGACTGTGAAAACATATTTGAATTTCAGTCAAAAGGACATTGTCACCCTAGGTGATTTAGTCCTTCATTTTCAGCCCCATATTCGAACCACATGTGCATAGTACTTTGATTAGTCCATTTCTACTCTCTGAATTTGTTCGTGACTTTCTGTGTGTATTGTATTTGCATCAAAACTGAAATTTACATCATTAGCCTAGTCATTGCATTGCATTTCATCCTTAAGTTCATTTTAGATTTGGTCAAGGGTTGGTTGACTCACCTCTCAAGTTGTAATTCAATCATATATCTTGTTCAAATCCATCAAAACCTCATTCACAATCATATCATTCCATCCCCCTTCTTAATGTTAAGTAGGAAAAGGTGTCAAAACCTAAAGAGTGGAAATCTCCAAAGGGTAGTTTCCCTTTCCCTACAAAATAGTCATTAGGGTGAGATATATAAAGTTACTAAATGAAAGCTAATCTATGTATAGGAAATATTTGTAAAGTGTACCATTTTTTCCCTCCATGATTACTTTAATAGCACTACTTAAGGAAATGCATCAAGTGCACCAAAATGACATTGCACATGTTGGCGCTCATATTTGTTGGTTTCCAAATTTGTTAAGTCTTGGTTTTTTCCCATTTGTTTCCTTTCCCATATTATGTCCCATCACTTATATTTGATCTTAAATATTTTCTATGGGCCTTGTGTTATCTCTCTATGTTGTATTATTTTCATCCTTATACTTTAGTTATTCACTTGAGTTGTCAAAATCCAAAATTTCCCAAGTGTTTTTCCTTTAGGTTCAAGTTACAAGAGTTTGGAAGTTTGTGAATTCCCCAAAAATGTGACAAAGATAACATGTATCATTAAGTTACAAATGCCATAAAGTTAAATCCTTGAACTTTGTGAAAGTGAAGGAAGTTTGAAGGTTCAAAGATCTAGAGTTTAAATGACATAAAGTTTGTGAATTTGTGAACCTTGCAAAAGTGCGATAAAAGAAAGGGAAACGTTATGTATGTCACAAAGTTCATGGGTTTTGCGAATTTTTTGAAAGTGTGACATGGTTTGTTAGGTCACAAAAATTGCAACAAAGAGAACAAAGAAGAAAAGTGTGAAATGAATGAAGAAAAAACAAAGAAAGTATAGAGTTGTAAATGTCAAAAAGTTCATGAACTTTGTGAAAGTGTGACATAAATGTTAATGAGTTCTTCATTTAACTAAAAGCGTGACATTCCAAAGAAAAGATGAAAATAAGTAAGTCAAAAGTTAAAAGAGGAGAAAAGAGAGTAAGTTTCAAATGTTGTAAAGTTCATGAACTTTGCATAAATGTGAAATGGCTCGCAAAAGTCAAAATCCCTAACAAAGAACAAAATATAATTGGATTTTAATTCTAGAGAAATCCATAAAGAAATATTAGAATTTTTTACATTTCGAATCCTCTAGTATGCTTCACCCACCCATGCACACTGTAACTACTTTTTAGGTTCCATGAATGTAGGTAGATAGTTTTGGAACTCGCTAAAAAAATGCATAAATGTCCTTTACCGCAATATTGTGGCCATCAACATAGGGTCCGATAGGCTTATAGGGTGTAAGGGGGTGGCATGAAGTGTTTACCACCGGGCTGCGGTGGTCTAGAATGAAGGGCATGGGGTAGCAATAGTGGTTTACTGCTACACTGTGATAGTTAGGAGCAAGATTGGTGGGATGGCAGTATGTGAATGAAAGCATCATGAAATGTTTACCACTACATTGCGACGGTTATAGGGATGACTTGCAGGGTGGCAGTGGTCGATTTGGCAACTCAAATTGTTGTTGTGAGTTGCACAATGTAGAGGTGGTAAGCGATGAGCATTGGATCTTGGCGCGAAGCAAGTAGATCATCGATGATGGGCTCCTTGCATCATGTATTGTTGTAGACCTTTTTCCTTTGTATTCTCTTTTAGTAATGTGAGATGGCATGTGTGTCCTCATATCGTGTATCGCTGTAACCCTTTTGGCCTATCATTTCATTACCACGATGAGCGACAGAGATGGTAGGGTATGATGCTGACATGATGGATAGGTGGCATGATCCTGATAGCCTGTAGTGTTGTGGGATCTTCATTTTTGCTTAGCGGGGGAGTGGGGAGGCGACACATGGCTTGGTGGGACTCGACGTGGGTTAGGTGGCAGAGTTCATTCTATCAGGTGACTCTAGGTGGCTTCACCCTGATGTGTGATTATTTCCTTGATATTGCTTCTTAGTGATGAAGGGCTTAGATCTAATCAAGAATATTTGACGGTGGAGCATTCATCATGCCCTTGCTTCACATCATTGTTGTGAAGTAAGGTGATATGGTGGTTTTCGTGATGAGAAATGAGGATGGTGTCAAAGAGATAGGGTGACATCGGAGTAAGGTGAAGTATGGTCCCTTCGACATCGTGATGGACGACTTGGATTCCATAATGGAAATCGATGGTGATGTTTTAAACTATCAATGAGATCTGATAATGGCTATTCATCCTAGATCTTATAGCTAGAGTTTAAACTGCAATTACTAACTGCTTGAATCTTCGCGAATAATGGCGAACAGTAATGGCACATCAAATTTTGAGCTACCAGATCGATCTAGGATGACCAAAGATAAGATTTTTGCTTCTCCCAAGCCAAAATTCAATGCTTAACGACACCATTCACCTACTGGTGTGTTTTAGAGGATAAATGTGCATTTTAGGGTATGATTTCCTAATTGTAATCATGGATTTCTTGAGAGTGCCATGCCTGCTTGCATAACACCATTAACCTAGAGTGTGCTCGAGGTGTCAGGTGCCTTTATGGCTAGTCATTGCTTTGTTCTGGGGGGGATTTTTGAATGTTTTTAATCTAATCAGATTCTCATCCTTTTTGTAACTCCGATTAAGTTAGGGTTGGGGTTTGAATTTGAGTTCTCAATTATGCCTACACTATAAAGGCAAGTTTTGTTGTTTTTGTTTTGTTCACACTTCTACTTTCTAGCCTAAGTTGTTTTGGAGGTGTATTATGTTCCATGATTCTATTTCTTTCTGTAATTCTTTTCTTTGAATCAAGTTGAATAGGGTAAGTACTTTGGACATAGATAGGGAATGTCATGAGCTATGCTCTGTAATAACAATAGATGACTACCATACAACATTTGTATTCTTCTCCAAATATATATGCCAATCTGTCATGTTCTCCAAATATTATATGCATTATCTTTTGAATCAATATAATCAAGGTTTGTGTTGATGCTTCAAACACATTTGCTGCTTGAATTATTTTTGTGTTTGCAGGTATCATTCAAGGAGTGGTGTAATTGCTTGCATAGAGACAATGAGGGTAATGTTGGTGCGATGTGGATGAATAAATAATATGTTGATTGTCTTTTTTTTGGTTTCATGCTACAAGGTAGTAGGCTTATGGGAAGCCATGGTCGGGCTATTGTAGGAGTTTGTTTCATTCCCGACTCTGTGTGGATTAGGCACTAGTCAAGGAGATTCAAAAAGTTTGAAGCTAGGGAAGAATCAAAAAATTTCAATTCAAAAACATTTCCCTACTTTCTTACTGTAGATTTTCTTTCATGTTTTCCCTTCCCACACTACCAAAAGTTGTTGATAACATAGAAGGTTGTGTAGATGATTTAGCCCATCAAATTCCTTCCATCATTGTAGTGTGATGATTTTCTTTAACATATAGGGATACCCACCTTGGTCCTGCACAGCCTAAAGTGCAAAGGAGAAGCTTTCCAATCGACCATCTCCTATTCATTGGCCACTGACCTAGGGTCTCTAAGTATAAGGAGTAGCTACCCTTTAGGAGATGCTAGACCATCAACTGGAAACACCAATAGATTGGCAACTCCACTGGGGATGAAGTTTGAAATTTGGTTACATACTATCCTATCAGAGTCATTAAAATTTGTAACTAGAGATTGAAAATTGTGGAGTCTTATTGGCCCATCTGAGTCAACAATAGATTGGAGACCCTGATAGGGAGAAAAAGAAAGAATATCTGGGTGAGCAACTGAAAATATGCTCTAGCTCTTTGTGAGCCACATGAACTGGTGATTCCATTGTGGAAGATATAGATATATACATTTGAGAGAGTCAAGTGATTTTTTGATATGAAGTTTTGGGTTAGATGATTCAAAGGGACCTCCATACTTGAAGAGGGAGGTTGTTGCAATGTTTCTGGCGTGTTCTTGAAGGCTGGCACTCTACTGGTGGAGAGAACTCAGAAATACATTGATCTTGGAAGGATCTCTCTGCTACTTGAAAATCTTTTCCCCTTTCAAAGAAGTGGCAACTCTGTAAATTTTTTCACATCATCAGAAGAGTTGGTTGCTATAGTTTTTAGGTATTTTTCTATTGCAACATTTTGTATGAAAGTCTATAAAATTTCTAGTAAATATTGTTCCTTATTTAGTGCTTTAAGGTACTAGTTCAAAAGGAAAAAGAGAAGTTGGATATTATGTAGTAGATAATTGTAGAGGGTTAAGATATTATTTTGCAAAAATGTATGGTCAAATGGATTCCCCCTCTACTAGCCATTCTGCCATGAGTGAACCACAGTCATATCCTCAAAGAAAACCCTTTTCTTTCGAGATATATAACCATATGGATTTTAGTAAAATCTATGGTTATCCACATTCTATTCCAAGAAAGATAAAGGAATATTTTCCCAAGTTTAGAGGTAGTTTAGAAGAATCAACATCAAAACATTGGCAAGATTTCACTAATTTATTGGTGGAAATTCAGATAGAAGAAGAGGATGTTGTCATAAAATTATTTGTAAGAACTTTAGAAGGTAATGCTAAGGATTGGTTTTTTAATTTTCCTTTGCATTCTATTTGTTCATGGCGTGAGTTTAAAGAAATATTCATGGATCAATTTGGTGAAGTGAATAATGAATGTTTGTCTGACGATAGTGTTCTACACAATCAGGAAAATGAAGAATAATACGAATCTAAGGTTGAAAATTTCTCACCTCTAGATGCATTATGGAACATAGAAAGATATCAAGATGAATCCCCATCTAACTTTCATGATAAGTTCATGGAATGTTGGTTTTCTATACCAAAATCAGATAGGCCGGATGAATCAACATGTGCTGATTTATTTTGGAAGACTTGAGCTGGGTATGAGTACAATTCCACAAAGATGAAAGCCTGTAGGAGTCAAAGAAATTGATGGTTGGATTTCATTGATTGATAAGTTGATAGAGAGGCATGGATGTTGCTTCTTATCTAGACTATGTGATGGTACTTATTTCAAGTGTTTGGCTAGTATAAAAAAGAACAATGATGCATCTTGTGGTGGTGAAGATTTTTCTTTTGAGTAGCCCACAAAGGAATTGTGTACAAATGGGGGTTATTATGATAGCAACCAAAATGTAAGGTATGATGAAGTGACATAAAAATTTGATGTCATACCTCTTGCAAATGTCGAAACAATAGAGATAGAGAGTTTGCTCTCTATATCAGATGATTGTGACATGTGTGATGACTTTCAACTAGAAGAAAGTAGCAATGATGAGTCTAATGGTGATTTTCAGTTTGACAACATGGGATATAACTATGAAAACTTTTGTAGCAGCAGGGAAGAAGAAGATATGTCTACAGTAAGTAATGAACATGAGGTTTTTTCCTTGTTTGATTTCTCAAATTCTTCTGTCCCTTTTTTTGGTTTTGAAGTTGCCACTGAGTTCTTGCATAAGGATATCATAGATGTAGCTGTATGTGAAGATAAAAATGAAATGAAAATGTTAATACAACTGGTGATATTATTTACGAGTCTGCACTTGAGGAGTATGATTGTATGGATCATATGGATGCATATGAAGATTTGTTTTCAGGGGGTGTAGCTCATTGTATTTCTCATGAGCAGTGGACTTCAGATTTTTCATAGTATAGCTCTTTTGCTAAGGTAAGTTCCCTTGATGTGTGTCATGATTCTAATTTTTGTGACACATTTGTCTTAGTAGATTACAAATAGGATGAAACAAAGAGGCAATATGAAGAGTATAGCTCTTCTCTCAAAGTGTCTCCTTGTTCTAATGGATGTGTTGATGAGATTTGCATCAACATTAATGACTCCAAGAATGTTATTTGTAGTTCTGATGAGCAACAATAGGGTGGTAATTTTTTGGTTGCACATGTCCCTTGTGTGCTTGAGCTTCAAAGTTTTTCAGTTTGACTTGTCTGAGGATGAGTTTACCTCTACATGTTAGCATAATGAGATGGCATATTTTATTTTCCATGTGAATTGGAGGCATTTTCTTTTTGCCTTGATTCATGTGAGGTGGTCAACAGATGTGAAGAGACAATGGTTTTATATGGTGCTGATCAGTGTTCTCAATTTATGTCACTGAATACAGAATCAAAAAATGCAATTGGTGGCCGTGAGGTGGCCTATATGATGTGGTTACCATGTAACAACAAAGCCAAACATGGAGCAAGTTCTCACTTGTTTAAGGGTAACCTAATATTTGTTTTTGCAGTAAAGGGGCTACTTGTCCTGCTATGGTGTGATAGAGAAAATTATTGGACAAAGGAAATCAACTCCTTTAATAGATTGGTGTTTGACAAAGTCAAATGTTGATGTCTCTTTTTCATTTGGTGGCCTGAGGCTATCAAATGAGGTGTTTTGTTTTGGGTTGACTCCATTGCCCAATGGTTGGCATGGTATGCTTCTCCATAGATCTAGATTCTTGCTCTATTTTGTCAAATATACATCCCTAATAGGAGCCACTATTGGAACTCACAAAAAAAAAATGCATAAATTTCCTTTACCGCATTCCCACAGGGGTCCTAAAAGTCTTTGGTAGGCTTGTGGGGAAAAGGATGTAGAGTAAGTCTTTACCGCAGTACCATGGACGTCAACATAGGGTTTGGTGAGCTTGCAAGGTGTAAGGGGGTGGCATGAAGTGTTTACTGCTAGGTTGCAGTGGTCTAGAATGAAGGGCACGAGGTAGCGGTAGCGGTTTACTGCTACACCATGACAGTTAGGAGAAAGATCGACGGGGTGGCAGTATGTGAACGAAAGTGGCATGAAATGTTTACCGCTACACTGTGATGGTTATAGGGATGGCTTGTGAGGTGGCAGTGGCCGATGTGGCAACTCACATTGTTGTTGTGAGTTGCGTGATGCAGAGGTAGTATGCGATGAGCGTTGGATCTTGGCGCAAAGGAAGTAGATCAACAATGATGATCTCCTTGCATCACATATCGCTATAGTCTTTTTTCCTTTGTATTCTCTTTCATCGATGTATGATGGAATGTGTGTTCCTCGCATCATGTATGGTTATCACCCTTTCGACCTATCATTTCATTACTGTGATGAGCGATGGAGATGGTAGGGTACGATGCTAACATGATGGATAGGTGGCATGAGCCTACTAGCCTGCAGTGTTGTGGTGGGCCATTCATTTTTTCTTGGCGGGGTAGCAGGGAGGCGACATGTGGCTTGGTGGGACATGACGTGGGTTAGGTGGCAGAGTTCATTCTATCAGGGGACTCTAGGTGGATTCGCCCCGATGTGTGATTATTTCCTTGGTATTTCTTTTTAGCAATGAAGGGCTTAGATCTAATCAAGAATATCTGACAATGGATCATTCATGGTTCCCTTGCTTCACATCACTGTTGTGAAGCAAGGTGATATGGTGGTTTATGTGATGAGCGATGAGGGTGTTGTTGAAGAGGCAGAGCAACATCAGAGTAAGGTGAAGTATGGTCCCTTCGACATCACGATAGTGTGACGGACGACCTGGATTCAACATTGGAAATTGATGGTGATGTTTTAAACTGTCAATGAGATTTGATCGTGGCCATTCATCCCAAATCTTATAGCCAGAGTTTAAAAAACAATGGCTAACTGTTAGAATCTTCATGGGTAATGGTGAACAGTAATGGTACAACAACTTTTGGGCTACTAGATTGATCCAGGACGACAACAGATTGGATTTTTACTTCTCCCAAGCCAAAATTTAATGCTCAATGACACCATTTGCCTACTGGTGTGTTACAGAGGATAAATGTTGATGTTAGGATATATTTTTGTGACTATAACACAAATTTCTTGGGAGTACCATGCCTGCTTGCAGAGCTCCATTAAGCTAGAGTGTGCTTGAGGTGTCAGGTGCCTTTATGGCTAGTCATTGCTCTGTTTTGGGGGGAAGTTTTGAATGTTTGTAATCTGATCGGATTCTCATCCTTTTTGTAAC
>VDFB02271358.1:670379245-670439701 GCA_007258455.2 Sequoia sempervirens
GCATAAATATTGTGTTGTGTGTGCATGTGTTTTAAAGCATGGAAAATTAGCTTTGGGTGATTTTGGTGGCTGAGTTTTGCAACTCACCCATTAGGTCACCAGATATGCTTGGTATGTCCCTTAGTACAGATGTAGGACTTAATGAATCAAATTCGGTTTTAGGTTCATTGTGAGTGCCATATTGTTGTATTAGTGAGAAGATGAAGTCATCATGTTGCATTGGTTTCTTATATAACTTGAGTCTATGTCCATTAACAAGAAGGGAGAACCAGGTTGTATCAATGGTATGCAATTGCACTGCTCCATTTGGGTAAACCTTACTAATTTCATAAGGGCCCAACCACCTAGACTGGAATTTTCCCTTGAAATCCTTATACCTTGAGTTGTATAGCAAATCCCAATCTCCTTCATTAAATTCTTTTGTCTTGATAAATTGATCATGCCATTTCATGTGTTGCTATTGCATCACCTCTATATGATAGACTGCTTCCATGCAAATTTCATCCAACCCATTCAAAGAGTGCAACCTCTACTTCTGTGCATCTATTAAATCCATGTATAACTTCATTTTTTTCCTTAGAGTTTTGTATTCAAATTCTATAGGCAACACTACTATTTTTCCATAAACCAACTCATAAGGGGTAAAACCTATTGTTGTCTTCCATGTGGTTTTGTATGCCCAAACAACTTCTGGTAATCTAGATACCCAATCTCTTCTATGAAGCTACATTGTTTTTGTCAATAAATTTTCAATCTCCCTATTGGTAACCTCTACTTGTCCATTAGCTTGAGGATGCTATGGTGTAGATTTCTTGTGCTTGATTTGATATTCATCTACCAATTTGGCAATTAGATCTGATGTGAATTGTGGTCCTTGGTCAGTCGATGTTTCTATTGGTACACCATATCTAGTGAAGATCTCATATAATAATTTTGCAACATTGCCAGCTTTGGCAAACTACAATGCTTTTACTTCAACCCATTTGGTTAAGTAATCAGTGCATACCAATATTTATTATTTATTATTTGAACTGGGAGAGATAGGTCCAATAAAATCTAGCCCCATTTGTCAAAATGAACCAGGGCCAGTTAGGGCTATAAAGACATTTCATCACTTCTTGTGGGTCATCCCATCCTCTGGTAACAGTCACAACTTCTAATATATTTAACAAAGTCCTTATGTAAGGTTGGCCAATAATATCCTATTGTCAAGATCTTGAAAGTTGTTTGTTTGGCTGTAAAGTATCCACCTCAAGGTTCATCATTGCATGCTTTCAGTATGTCAAACACTTCATCCTCCCTAATACACCTTCTCATAATGTTATCTGGGCTAGTGTAAAACAAAAATGCAGAAATCCATGAATAAGGGAAGCATTTATGAACCAATTGCCTTTTCTCTCTTGGAGAAAAGTAACTTAGAATCTATCCTGACACCAAATAGTCTGCTATGTCAACATACCATGGTGTGTATACATTTAGAGCAAATAGATGCTCATCAGGGAAGGAGTCATCAACTACTCCTTCTAATGATTGGGTATGCAATCTAGACAGGAAATCAACAACCACATTAGCCTTTCCTGGCTTATTTACAATTGTTATGTCAAATTCTTGCAACAACAATAACCACCTTACAAGTCTTCCACCTACCACTGGTTTATTCATCAAGTACCTAATGGATGTATGATTTGTATGTATGAACACTTGATAACCAATTATATAATGTCTAAACTTGTTAATAGCGTAGACAACTCAAACATTTCTTTTTCGGTCACAACGTAGTTCAACTCTGCTCCTTAGAGGTTTTTGATGATATAATAGATTGCATATTCCTTATTCCATTATTTTTTCCCTAGGACTACTCCAATGGCAAAGTCAGATGCATCAGTGTGGATGTGAAATGGCAATGTCCAATTTGGGCCTCTTAGAACTGGTGCATGAGTTAGAGTTGTCTTTAGTTTTTCAAATGGACTCTAACAACCTTCAGCCCAATCAAATTCACAATCCTTTGTCAACAAAATAAATAGAGGTGCAACAATTTTACTAAAATCTTGGATGAATCGGCTATAGTAACCTGCATGTCTAAGGAAGCTTCTTACATCTTTTTGTTTATATGGTACAGGTAGGGTAGATATAATCTCAATCTTCTTTGGATCAACCTATATGCCTTTAATGGATATAAAGTGTCCTAACACAATGCCTTGTAAAATCATCATGAAACACTTCTCATTGCTGAAGGATAAATTGTGTTCCTTGCATCTTTTCAACACTTTCTCCAAGTTACTAAGAGCTTCCTCATATCTTTCACCATAAGTGGTGAAATCGTCCATGTATATCTCCATGCAATTGTGTGCAAAATTAGAAAATATGTTGCGTATTGCTCTTTGAAAGGTAGTTGGAGCATTGAACAAGCCAAGAGGTAAAACAAAATATGCATAAGTTCCCCAGGGGTAGGTAAATGTGGTCTTATCTTGATCTCCTGGTGCAATCTTGATCTAGTTATAATCACTGAAACCATCAAGAAATGAAAAATATTTATTTTCAGCCAAAGAATTAAGAACTTGGTCAATAAATGGCAGTGGAAAGTGATCTTTCCTTGTGGCAATATTTAATTCCCTATAATCAACATAGACTATCCACTTCCCATCTTTTTTGGGAACTATAACCAATGGTAAAACCCATTCACTATTTGAAATAGTGTATATAAAACCAACATCTAAAAGCTTTTGTAGTTCAGCTTTCACTATATCCCTTAGAGCTAGATTCATGCGTCTTTGTGGTTGTCTTATAGGTTTGCAGCCTTCATTAATGTAAATAATGTGCATGCAAAGATAAAGATCAATGCCCCTCATATCATGGTAATCCCATGCATATGCAGTTGAGTGTGCCTGCAACACTGATTGCAGAGAATCTTGTTGTTCCTCAATCAAGGCATTATTAATATTTAACATCCTCCCTGGCATAATTTCCAATTCCTTTGATAAATCTTGAACTGATGAGAGATCAAGGCTTGGTATTACTGGTAAACATTGTTGAGGGAGTAGTGAATGAAATAGTTGTGATATCTCTTTTGTAGAATCAGTAGGTACAATACTTTGCAAGGGGTTTTGTAGGCATATGAGACAATCCTACTGCTACGGGCTCCTATCACAGTCATTTTGGATTGTATGAGTGATGAGCTCATCTTCATCTTGGTCATCCACTAAGGGGTTGCACTCAATAGTCATCAATGTTTGAAGAGAGCAACTATCTTCCTCCTCTTCACCCAATTTGGGCCAAATGGAGTGCTCTAGATCTACATATGGTTGGGCAGGTGGATAAAGAACCAAGTTATTTGTGATTGTCCCATTGGATATTATCATTTTACCAAATTTGCATCCTATGAATGCATCGACTATTTTTAACCAAGGCTTGCCTTGAATGAGTGGGTAACTTGCAAGGTTAACTTTGGGTTACAATACAATGAAGTATGTAGGGTATTCCCATGAATCCAATGCAATAACTAGGTCTTCAATAATCCCATCAGGTTTAAATGTGTACCTATTAGCTAATTGCAAGACAGTTTGTGTAGGCCGAGGTTGATCGACTAAAGCAACTACATTGTTTCTTTTATCGTGACATTGATGGCTGCCCCCAAGTCTATCAAAGTGTTTTTAACGAGGATCCCATTGATCTTAACATCCATAATTGGACTACTAGGGTCAGTATACTTAGGGACTGTAATGTTCCCTAACATGATGTCTACAAGATTCCCCAAAACATGAACTGTTTGTGGATCTTTCCTTTTTTTACCTGGTTTCTTAAGACAGAGATCTCTTACTATCTTAATGTAGATGGGAATGTCTTTGATAGCTTGGATGAGTGGGATTTTGATGTTAACATCTTTCAATTGCCCTAAAAGGTCAGTCTCAGCCTGTGTGTGATGCTTTTGCAGAGCTAGGCATTCAAGAAAAGGTGGTTTGGGGTTTGAGGTAGTTTGGTGTACTTGATTTTGCTCAGGCTTCAAAGGTGGTTTATCAGAAGCCCCAAATATAGGTTCTTCATCCTCCATTTTTGTAATTTGGGAGGATGAAGGCCCAATAAGTTGTTTTTCTGATATGAGGTGGACATCAATCACCTCTACCCCATAAGTGGGGTACTGCATAGCTTCACTAGTATAAGCCTGCTAAACAAGCTTAGTGTCAGGGCTAGGTGTAGGTTGGGTAGGTATTTGTGATGGTTTAGGTGGCTAAGATTGAGGATTTGATGGAGGCATCAGAGCCTGTTGCTAAGGTGGAGGAGGTGGTAGCATAGGCTGCTAGTAATTCATATTTTGTTGTCATGGTTGACCTTTCTGCCATTGAGGTTGCCATTGATTCTACTAGGTTGGCCATTGTGTATTGTAGTTGGAACCTTGAAAGTTTTGCTATGGCCATGGGTTTGGTTGTTGGTTCCAATTTGGTTGGGCTTGTGGCCATTATTGAAGATTCTGCCACTAGTTTTGATTTAACTGCTAGGGCTGAGTGTTCTAGTTAGATAAGTTTTGATTGCTCAAAGGGAAATATGGATTAAAACTAAGGGGGTCTGGTGGCATACCTTGTCTTTGCTACCATGGCCTCCTTTCTGCTATGTAGAATATTTGTCCATCATCTCCTTCAATTGTCTAGAAATTTGGTTTCTCTACCTTTTCTTGTTGGATACTGGCCACTCATTTGCACTTATGATTGGCTTTCCTCTACCTACAATTAGGACAATACTCAGTGAGCATAGATTTTGCTTCCTCCTGCTTCTTCTTGATGTGGAGGGTGTCCAACTATGTTGCTAGATGACTGATTATATCCTACTTCATGTTGGATAATTGTAAGAGAGGGGGACCAACCACGTCAAGGCTCCAGGTCATAGAGAGCTAAGAGCAGAGGGCTACCCTAACTTACTTCGCTCTACAGACCTAGAGTTTGGGTTTAGGCTAGGTGAGCTAGTTTTCTAAGTTAAAATTATGCCTCAGACAACTCTCTGTCTGAGGATGACAATGTAGTTCTGGGATGATAGTGTGACGCGTTGGCATCTCTTAGGCACACTAGCATCCATACGACCATAAAACATGAAACACAGTACAAACTACCTAAAAACTAACTGACAGCCTAGCTAGTTGACTGTGACGGAAAAAATAGAATAAGAAAGTACGAGAAATAAAGACAAAGATGATACAACAAGTAAACAAAGGCTAAGGTGATGAAGATGATCTCACAATAGTGTCAGTTCACCAGCTAGCTCCACGTGCACGTTCACCTACACACATACAAGAAGGGGAAAATTGTTGAGGTTGTATAAAGGCCTACCTTAGTCAAACCCTCGTTTTGGTGTTTCCACCTCCACAGACAACCATAAAGCAATGGAGTAGAATATACGATAAAGGAAAGAAAAGATAACAATGAACACTATAAAACAATACTATGCTACTCTATCAAATCATAAAAGAGAGGAGTGAAGTGTTACCACGCCCACCCAAAAGACCACTAGCTAATGGAGGAGAATGCAAGGTATGGACTAGGCAAAGTCACCACAGTTGTAGTGGTGATGAAGGGAGGTCTCACAAGACCCCGAGCCTAGACTTCTATGGTTTGCCTCACACTTGCAATGTGGAGTTGACGGAGCTTCAAAGTTGTTGCAATGCTCACAAAATGGAGTGCTAGAATGCTTGAGAATGTGAAGAAGTTGTAGAAGATTGCTAGAGAATGTGAAGGAAGGATGAAATGAAGTGAGAATGGATGTTTTTGAAGGTGGGATGAGAAGGAATAAGGCGTTTAGTAGTCCTTTTAGATTTGTAGGATTAAGCTTCTAGCAAATTTGTTGTTTATGATATGTGAATTTCAGATCCATGAAAACATTATATGAAATAAATATATGGTTTTTTCTCAAAAATAATGATTTTGACTATTTAAATATCTTTTTAGTTTACTTGTTAGGCACCTTTTGTTGTTGTATCTACTCACGATGAATTTATTTTTCAATTATCAATTATCTTTATCACCATCAATTGTGTTTTCAATGCTGTATTTTTATTGTTGTTGTGAATTATGACTATCTATCTATTTGTCTGTTTGTCTATCTATCTTTTTGTCTTCTCTACCTCTATTTATTTGTTTGTCTTATCTGCCTACTTACCTACCTATCTTCCTACTTGCCGACCTATCTATCTATCTGTCTGTCTGTTTGTCTATCTGTTTGTCTATTTATCTATATATCTGTCATGATCATATCAAATCCAAGAAAAATAATTGCCGTATTGGTGTACCTGTACCTGAACTGGTAACTTAGAAAAGAAACCCAGAAAATTTAAATTAACCCTAAAATTATCTTGACTTCTGTGCTTCCGTCTATTTATCTAGTGCAGCTGTACCATACCTGGGAAAAAATAATAACTGTATCGGCATATTTGTACCTGAACTGGCAAATTAGAAAAGAAACCCAAAAAACTTAAACTAACCCTAAAATTATCTTGACTTACATGCTTCCTTCACCTACCCTACAATTAACTGCCATAAAAAAGATTTCTCCCTTAGGGCACCCTGCATTGACTTTAATTAGGGGCCTGTTTTAATCAACTCTCCATCCATTAGAAAGTATGGACACTTGGGTGTTCTTCTAGACTCATCACTAGAGCATTTCTTCTTGGATGGTTTTATTGCACAACTTTTCTTGGTATCAATCAACAATGAGGGGCACAAGGCTGCTACACAGAACATGCATAGGGCAGCTAGTAGGAATGGCATTAGTGCTGCTTATGGTTCTAATGAACAAATTGGTGATGTTTATGCTCTTGATGAAGAGCAATATGATGATTTATGGAGTTTCCATGTGCAGTTGCACATTTGACCAATGAATATTGCTGTATTTCGAACATAAATAAACTGTTTTGATTTGTCTTCATTTTGATTTTTCTTTGACATTTTACATTGAGTTCGCAATTATCATCTGTATTCTGTATTTAATTTTTTCACATTATGTGCAAATTATGGCTATTTCAAAATATCTGACCAGAAATTGTGCAGTGGTTTTCATGCACCCCTTGCATGCACACAGTGGCCAACATAGGGAGTTTCTGTCAATAAAGGTCTTGGAGCTTTTCACAGCACTTCAATTCCTATTTCGGCATGCTCCTCCTCAGCCTCCTGTTGCTTCTCCTGTCTTCATTGTCCACTCTCAAACCAGTGTCTCCCTGTCTACCCGGCAATGCTTCAACCCCTTCCTCGTTTGGCTCTCTGTAATTATTAGTTTTTTTTTTGCTTGTGCTCTTGGCTCTGCTTATGTTGAAAGTGTTCATTCTGTCTCTCGAGGACATGGCTTTCTAGACACTATGTTTTCTCTGTAATTTTCTGTTTACTCCTGTTTAATACAGTTATCACACGTGATTTATCATCTTTTATCATATATATATAGCCAGCCATTCAAGACCAGGGTAAAGACTAAAAATATCAGTGGACCACCATACCTGACTCTGAACATGAAATGAACACCATTGTTCAAAGATCTGCAATTTTTACATTGATGTATGCACATCCACCACTAGGTAGGATGGTTGGATTGACTAGTTACCTACTTGGTCTGGTCAAGCCCAAATTGTTTAGGACTATGATTTTCTTTTCTGCCATATCCATGAGTTCCTCAGCTTTGTGTGTACCATGGGAGATGACGGCTTAAGATACTTCATTCCTAGATCCTAAATCTTAGGAGTGCACGAGAATAATATAAGTTTGCAGTAGAGTTTAAAACGTTTGGTTGTGGTAGCTATGTAGATATAAGTGGATGCATAATTGGACGTACTCATGTTTGCAGCAACGAAATGAGCAAATTTTAATCAAGGAAGAGAAGAATTTAATGTTCATGCAAGGGGGAGAATAATAGATGAATGAACAATTTGATTAGGGAGAAAATGCTAGAATTAGTTTGTCCTACGGATTCTTAGGTGGTTTTAGAAATAGATGTACCAAGTTAATACCTGTATTCTTCAGCCATTTGTCTTACATGCCATTTTCCTTCTACTTAATTTGTATCTCATAGATTCATCTTTATTGACACCATTCTGGCATCAAGCCTGAAAAATGGCATATGACATTGCATTAGATAATACATATCAAGAAAATTATGTTTGCATTTACCCTGTATTTGCATCCACATTGGGACTGCTCGCATAATCCCACAAATTAGCAAATCTGATATTCCCTAGCACAATGGTGAGACTACACCCACAAGTAGTGCAATGCGTGATCGCTGCAGTGGTACCAGGTATGCGATTAATCATCAGTAACTGGACCACTTCAGAATAGTCCTCTTTGCAGAGAATATCATGCACATAAATGACAAAATTCCTTTTTGGTTCTTGGATGGGAACCGTATCTTGTCCCATCCTAGGCCACACAGCTTGACTTTTGTCTTTTGTGCTTAGCTTGCCATGACCTTTGCCTTCAGCTTACAGGTTTATATGTCCCTCAAAGATTGTAGCTTTCGAAGCATTTGGAGTACATGAATTTTTAAAATCAAATTCACATTGGCCTGTCTTGATGTTCGTCCAAGTTCGCATGCCAAGAAGCTCTTCGATATTCATCATTATTAATGTGAAATAGAGATGTACAGAGGAGTTAATTTATTTTTAATATGTTTCTCAGTTTCTTTCACATGAGTTTGTTTATACATGATCTCTCTGTTAATAAATGAAGTGCTGGATATTCAAAGTTGTATTATTCAAACAAGCTTTAGAAGTTTAGTACTTATTAAATCTGCACCTTTTTGACTTAATTTCTTCAAAGGCCAAGGTTGTCCTCAAGATATCAAGGTACTGTTTTGATACTCAATAAATATGTAAGGAGTATACTGGACCTGCATTTTATCAGAACAACTTTTGTAATCCTGATTAGAGATATCAGAGCAAGTTACATTATACTAGTGTTTCTTAGTATGCAAGTGATAGTTGAATATAATCAAGAAACTCAGAGGTACTATGATACTTGCAGCATCATAGGAATGGGAAATACTGACAAATCTCTTCTTGAGAAGCATTAATTTTCACAGTCTATTACAGTTGTATATGCAAGATTTTAAATAAACTGTTTCTTACGTCAATGTTTTGGATCACATTCTGTGATCTTTTAAATAAACAGTGTAAAAATTCTTACATCAATGTTTTGGATCACATTCTGTGATCCATCATCAGGATGTCTAAGGAATCATATGCCTTAGACATCCTGATGATTGATCAGAGTGTGATCCAAAATGTTGATGTAAAAATCATGACACAGTTTATGCAAAAGTTTGCATACACAAATCTCTTCTTTGTTCCTCTCAGTTTTGATGTCCTTATCTGATGGTTTGTTTTGGCATGCACCATATGATTCTTTCAAATTGACCTAAGGTTTGTTAACTCTAGGCCTAGAGTTTTCATGTTCTTGGCTGAGGGTTTGTTTTGGCAAACCATATAGTTTTTTCAAATTGGTTTGCAATTTGTCAGTTACAAAGATACAAACACTCAACTCATTTCTCCATAAGGTGCAAATCTCAGTTATCATGCTGCAGAAATAGTCCCTACTACTGAACTTACAGCATCAACGTCAAGTAAATAGTCTGCATATCCTCTGAAATTTTGTATATTCTCGACTTATGGAGTTCTCTCACTGAAACTTGATCGATCAAGTATAAGGGAAGCCTCTTCTAACAGAAGGGCATGCCAATCATACCTCTGTAATTTTATGCTTCACAGCTATTCATTTACCATGTCTTTTGCATCCCTGTTAGACTGTGCCCAGCATCTGAATTCTTACAGAATATCATTTCTATATTTAGCCTGAAGTGATGGCATTCAACAATACTCTTGGTAATACTTCTGCAAATTCAATGTCTACTTTTGCATTGCATCCACATCCAATTAGTCTTGGTCGCAGGAACCTTGAAACCTATAAATCTGAAATTCCTTAGTGCAGTGAATGATTTGTCACCGATGTATCATAGAAGATGATAACCATCCTTGTCACCTTCACAAATGGACATCCACACCAGCACTAGAAATGAGATTAATAATTAAAATTGCTATTCTAACTTTGTTTACATCGGTTGGATTCTTGGAGTGAGCTTATGCCTCTTCTCGCCCAACCAACCATACAACAACTTTAGCTCATGAGGGAGTGGAGTGGAGAAAATCTGATTCACACAGCTTGATTTTTTCTCTTGTGCTTCCTTGGTGGTGATTTCAGCCTTCTGCTTACAGGATTTCACGTTCCACAAGAGCACAACTATTTCCTCTGAGATGGACTACATGGATCCTTACATCCATATGAGTGGCCATTTTACATTCATATGAACAAGCATTTTGTTGTTGTCCTGATGTCCATCCAATACAACACTCCAATCTTGTTTCCAGGCTCTACAGTATTGTGACATTTCTGTATAACACGAAAGATATAATTGCGATTTTATCCACTTCTTATGCTAGATGTCTGGTTTCCTAGTTTACGGCCAACCCTAGAACGACCTACTTACTTGGCCTTGTTTACCTCTCCACCCCGGCCCTTCCTACAAGGTGGGTTTCAGACAATCAAGCATATCACATATTCTATCATAAGAACATATAGATTAAGCATTCTTTACTCTCTATCAGCAATATGTATACATATGTAAAACATTGATTGGCAGACTATACGCCTGAATATTTATATATTTGATAGTAATAATCTGCTGGGGTGGACTGGACGGGTTGTTCCTTCTGATCGCTGGTTTGTATCTCCCTTGTCTTCAATCCTTAATTGATCTGTTCTTAATATTCAGAGGGTATTGTTAGTGTAAATCAAGCGTATAAGAATATATTATTCATATTCATATTAAAGAAACATAACAACTTATAAGGCTCAATAATTGCTGCAAGCATCATTATTGCATAATTGTATATATATATATATATATATATATATATAAAATGACTATGTATTCCAATGCATACTAATCCCTGATTATATCATTTGCTGCTAATTATCCAAATGCAGACTTTATTCTTGATTGCTTCCATCTGTTCCAATATGCAGAAAAATATTCCAGATATCTCAATTATTTTCCATTGCATCTGATCATAATATATTAATATAACTGCTGCTATAATCAGAAACCTTTCCTTTCATTTTTTCCCTCTCCAGGGTCTGCTCTTTTATTTAGACTTCTTGAATTCTATTCCTTGATTTACTAGTACATTTTTCATGAGTAAATCTGCTGATCTCCATTTTCCTTTCTGATGCTTATATTTTCCCCCCATACTCTCCCAACATTTCACAACCTCTATTTATCTCTTTCTCAAGAGCAACGGCTTCATGAACGGGCATATCTTTTTGTAAAAGGAGACGACTCTTCGCTAGGGGAGAGGGCCCAGTAGTCGTGCACCCTAACTTCGCGCTTCTAATTATCCTACGTCGAAATTTCAAATCACTTGCAATTTTTTACAGCAGCTTACTTGGCAAGTTCTCTGCTTATAACTAAGGTTTCAAGGCCACATCATCAAATATGATGCCACATCAGCATGCGTTTTTGTCAAGGTGTCCAAAAAGGCCCAAAAAAATAGTGAGACCAATTCTCGTGCATTACATCATGAGTAGTTGAGCGCTGATGTGGTATCACATGATTGGTTGCTTTTTAGATCAAAAGCATACTTTGTGTTTAATTATAGGTAGTCAAATCACAACTATTGGACATTATATAAATGACTATTGGGTATTATATTCACGATTGGGTGCACGACTATTGGGCCCTCTCCCCTAATATACACCTGTCGTGACAACCTTTGGATGAGGCGGCTTTGTCCTTATGTGGGAGCATTTAAAACTAGGAAGTTGGCCACATAAACAATATCGGCTTGCATTGTTAATATCTTTAAAACATTAGGGAGTGGCTTTATGAACCACTGCCTTCGTAAATGTAATTTTGAGGATTTAATTTTGATTTCATACTTAATCAAATTGCTGTCAGGGTATCAATGTTTATCCTCTTTAGTATATATATATATATATATATATATATATATATATATATATATATATATATATATATATTTTGTAGTTAATGTATTATATATTTAGTTATATATATATTCATATATATATTTATAGTATTATATTATTATTATATTGTTAATGTTTATATATTTTTTCTTTGTTGCAATTTCAGGGGCATGACATCCTGATGATATGATTTGGTGGTGATTATTGGTGCACTTAGTATTCATTCTCATGCATCGACTATACCATATATTAAGCTCACTTAGGTAGAGTTACGTTTTGGTAGAGCATATTATTAAATGTTTTGATCCATTATTTAATAAGGGTGGTTGAGTATGCGTTTCTCTATGTTGGTTAGTGGGTTTTCATCCTCATCCACATAGTAAGTTTCCTTTTCACTTAGTTGCATTGCCTATAAATGCAACTCTTCATGCACTGGGTTATATACTGTGGTGATCTCTGATGCATATTGGATGCTTGTACATCCAGACACATTGTGTGTGTGCATATTGGGAGCTGTTACATCTCTTGCACATTGTTGCACTACTGTACTTTTACATCCTCATTGAAGTGGAATAGCAATTGTGTTACAACTTCAATCTTCTATTGTCGTGCTATCCGGTTATGTGACTAGTTCTTTAAATAAGATCTTGGGCGATTACATAGGAATCTACGCAAATCTTACATGTTATGAGAGTTATTCCTGTGCCATATCTTACAGTGACATTCCTAATGTTGATGCATGTGTATACCTAGATGCTTTTGTGTTACAATGAATTATTTTCCGAAGTATTGCATTCAATTAACAGAAACTCCCAAGCATTTACATGATTGGCACTGACAATTGTAATTACTGTGGAACCTAAAATGCATTTTACCTGCATTTTATTATAGTTAAACTTAATCCAGAGGTGGATTGTTGTTTTTTTGACACTTGAGATGGAATTTACTATTTAACCATTCAATACTGGCAAAAGTTGAGACACCTTTGATTTTAATATGCATTGTATTTGGTTTAGAGTTGAAAGAAATTATTTCTAGTTATGTTTTCAAAGTTGCTCTTAGAAAAGGATTTTACATGAATTTTTTCTTATGACTTGTATCTTTTTTGGCACTAATATGGCTTGAAATGTCTTTGACTCTTCCCTATAGCCTCTTGGCATTGCCAGGTCCCAGTATCGACTTTTTCAAACATTGTATTGCACTTGAGTCACAACTTGCAGCAGTTGGTTGTGAAGAAGCTCGTCAAAATATGTGTAAACTGTATGATTCTGCTTTGAAGATCTATGATCAAAACATACAATTATGGTTGGATTATTGCTTTGAAGAACTGAAGGTCAGATTTCTCTTTAATTAAATTGAAAACAAAGATTGAGAAAAAAGATTCGACCCTAATTTAATTGCTAGTTCAAAACTCTTTTTAAATGAAGTTTGATTTGCTTATGTAGGCCGGACAATCTAATCCAGCCAGTTCAGTTTATTGGTGTGCAAGAAAGAAAATTAAGGAACCCGCAGCATTTATTGAAGAGTTGAGTTATCTGTAAGGCTTTTGTATCTTGCAATACCAAAGTTTTGTAACTTTTACTTGAATCTCCATTTAAAGTGATGCCAAGGGGATTGTTGGTGTGTAATATTTCAGTTGCTGGTAATTGCCAGCATAAATTCATAACCTGTGTAGAATATTGATGCTCCATTTACTATTTTTATGGTAGTTTGGAGTTTCCGAATTTTTGGACATGAAATGCCAAGTAAAGAAGCATTTCAATATTTTTGGGCATAGGCAAATACATGTTATACCTCGTTGTATCCAGAGGGTTCATATTATGACCTTGATATGGTTTTACTATTCAGATTTCTTCTTCCTCAGGTCAGTAACTGGGAAATGTGCTGCTGATGGTGATGGCCACAAATGGCATCGACACATGCAATTCAGTTCAATGTATAGGAAAGCTTGTTTTTTATGTTCTAATTTTTTTTTTTTTAATCTTATTTCAGTTGAATGACGTAGATCAATGTAATTGTTGATAGGACTTGTCATTTGCACTCAAAAAATGAAAAGCATACAAAGGTGATTCAAGAAAGATAGATTCATTTTATAATCATGAAATGAAAATCATATTAAGGTGATTCAAGAAGATACATATTCATTATCAATAACAGAAGTTCATAAAATTTTAAAAATGTGTATTGCTTTAGAGGAAGCACAAGGATCAACGAATTTAATAATTAAGAAAAGGTTTAAGATAAATGGAAATATATGGCCCGAGGAGTTCCATATCAAGAACATATTTACCTTTTAAAGCCCTAATCTGCACTTTCAATCTTGATTAGGTTCGCCTTTGCATTGGAATTGATCTTCAGAAGAGGTCTTCTTCTGCATTGACATTGTAAATTTGTGGACAAATTTGAGTTAGATTCATGTAGGGAACGAAAATGGGCTTCTAACTTTAATCCTATAGCATTTAAATTTTAAAAGATTGAGAAAATGTCAAATTTTAATTTGACACGTCATTATTAAGGTAAGCATACATATTGCATTCTAAACTTGCAAATAGATCTCGGGTTTGTTCAAGCTCAGCTTTCTACAATTGCAGGACTTGGAACTGTGCTTTTTTGTTACGTTTCTTGAATAAGTACTTTGATCGTTATTCTTTTTGAAATGGAATATTAAACTTAAACAGAAACAACTAGAAAAATGTTCTAGACCATATTCTTTGCCAAGCGTTTGAAAGATAATCAAAGTTTCTGGTCAAATTTTAATTCACATGCCATTATCAAGACGTTGACTGTGTAGATTTCATTCCAAATCTACAAATAAATGTGGGGTTTGGTCAAGCACAGTTTTGTAGAAGTGCAAAGGACTTGGAATTATGTGTTTCCTTTACATTGCCTTAATGTATATCCTTGATGCTTCAAAATTTAAATTTAAATCTAAATAAATAATGAATAGAAAAATGTTCTAGACCACAATTGTCGTCAAACATTTAAAAGATAAATGAAGTGGTCGTCAAAATTTAATTTGACACGCCATTACTATGAAGTTGACTACAAATTTCATTTTAAATCATACTCAGTACATTGCCATAATGTAGATCTTTGTTGCTTCGAAAGTTTAATTTGATTAGACCTGAACAAGAAAATTGCGGTACACCTAATATGTTTATATATGATCAATCAACGTATATTTGCAATTTTGAACAACAAATCATATGGGTAAGTTATAGCGCATCTGCAATCGAGAAATACAATAATAATCCTTAAATTTTTGGTGCTTTAGGAGCTGGAGCAATTTTCAATTGACAGTCTCTGGTTTGGTATAAATTGTGGTGATAGGAAATACTAATGCCATGGTAAAGAATGCTAGACAATGCCTCATTCAACTATAAGTAACGATTCTCATAAAATTTTTTTTTTGGTTTTTACCAATGGCTTCGAGGGAAACCCTCCCTCGACAGACTGAAAACGACGATGGAAATGGTGGAACCGTGGCAGACTGTGTTGGTAACAGAGGAATCCCTTTCGTGGCAGCTTATGCAGCCTGTGGTGGCGAATCATCCCTAGCGGCTGATAAACGCAAGGGCGTTGGCGGAGTTGTTGTCCAGGGAGGTGGAATATTGAATGCAATAGAGAAATGCGAACCTTCTAAGCGCAAAGGCCCTATTGCGAGGGCATCGTTGTTGGCTTCGAGGGTTCGACCGGGGAGTTTGGCGATTAGAGGGTTTATCCCTGTTGCAAATACCATATCCATTCATCTAAAAGCTGAGACAATAGAGGAAATAGACGAGAATGTTTCCGAGCTCTCCGTTCATGGGGTGATTTGTCAGTTTAGGGGTTTTTAGCCTAGCCTCCCTTAGCTGCACTCTTGGATCTCCACCGAATGGGAGCCTCTAATTTATGGTAAAGTCCATATTGTCCCCATGGCTAAGGGGTTTTTTGTTGCTAAGTTTGACAATGCTCAGGATAGAAACATAATTTTATGTGACAATTTTTTTAGCTGGGAGGACAAATTTTTGCTGATGATTAAGCCTTGGCATTCTGATTTCAATCCTGCCTATGAAACTTTCAACAAGATCCTGATTTGGGTTCGGCTGCCAAATCTTCCCCTCCACTTATGGACTGACCCTCTTTTGGAGGAAGTGGGTGATGCCCTTGGTGATTTCTTGTTGATGGATGATGAATCCTCTGACATTTTTCATTCCACCTTTGCCCGCATATTGGTTGAAATGGATGTTTCAAAAGGACTGCCTATTGAGATTTTACTTAAATCTCCTAAAGGTTCTTGAGTCCAATCTTTGGACTATGAAGGGATTCCCTTCCGTTGTAGAAGATGTTTTAAAACAGGTCATGTTGTTGCTCAATGCAGATCTGAGAAAAAATCAATGAAGACTACATGGTGGAAAGGTGCTTCTCAACAACATTATACGGTTGAGAAGAAATCTAAACAACTTAGGAGTTTTTCTGAGGTGGTTGCATCAGAATCATAGGGTCTTGGGGCATCCCCTCCAGATGTCTCAAATGGCGGGGTTGCTAATGTTGAACAAGAATTTCATGTTGAAACCCCTAAAGAGTGAGAGAATGGGTCTCAGGCTGCAATTTTTGGTGATAGTGCTCCGGCTATCATTTCTGGTGGCTTTTCTGAAAAGTCTATGCCTGCACGAAGGAATAATGATGAAATCACCGAGATAGTGGCAACAGGTACATGTATTCATCTTTAGGAGAATTGTGTGCTGGCTTGGCATGAAAAGGCAGCGCAAGTGGAAGAAGGCTGGATTATTGTTAAGGGCAAGAAAGCGAAATTCTCTAGGCCTGACTCTTTGTTCCCACAAGAGTAGTTCTAAATGTAAATCTTGACGGGTCTTGTTTGGGCGCTGGTTTTTGGCTGGCTGCAGGATGTTCTTGTTGCAACTTTGTTTTTGATTGTAAAGGGTTTTGGGTCCCTTCAAAACTTGTTTTTACCTTAATAAAAAACTATAACTAAGACAAAATCAATTGTTTTTGAGGCATTATCTTTTGCTCTCAACATTTCTTTGAAAATTTATCACTTTATAGCTTTGGGTTACTCTAGGTTTCTAGAATGTTTGTAGGACCCTGTTTCTATTCAGTAACACTAGAAGTTCTAGGGTTTAAATGCACTATTTGTTTGGCAACGCCAAGAATATTTGGAAAGCTAGGGCTCATTAAATCTTATAATAAACATTTTTTATCCTATAAAATATTGAAATGAAAATTAAGGTTTACCTTGAGGTATGTAGGCTAATCCAATGAAATATATACATGTGAACGTAAATTAGCATAGAGTAAAGTAATTTGTTTGAGGAGATAAATAACTAATCAAGTATTGCTTTTGGATTCGATTGTGTTGTAGTTTTTTTTGTGCATCAATGTTTCGGATCACACTACGTGATCCATCATTAGGATGGAAGAGAGCAAGAGGAGAAAAAAATGATCCCTTCCATCTTGGATCACTTTTTTCTCCTCTTGCCCTCTTCCATCCTAATGATGGATCACGTGGTGTGATCTGAAATGTTGATGCACAAAAAAAGGCTACAACACAATCGAATCTAGAAGCAATACTGATCAACAATATGGATTGTGGAAACCTAATATCATTAAAGATAAATAACTTGAATAATTGAATGCTAAGTTAGTAAATTTGATTTGTAGAAGGGTGGTATTAACTAAAATTATTATGGCAAATAGAGAAGATTTTGGAATTTGTTTGATATCATATATGGAAATAGTGCCTCCTTAATTGGTGAGTTGCTTGAAAGTCTATGTTGGATTGTTGCTTTGTTAGATGACAATTTATGGGTTTGAGACAAAGTCATCGTTGCAAATCTATACTTGTGCCTTGGATTTGACTTGACAATTAGTAGTGTTTTGCTTTGTAACTTTGCTTTAAATTTGATATTTTTCTTTGCCTTATCTAGATGCTTAGGGATTGATGATATTTAAAAATATCTTGAAGGATTGTTGTTATGTCACAAGGGCCTTTTGCTAGATTGATTCTTGAAAGTTAAACAACATTGGAAACAAAAGTTAAAGTCCTAACTATGAAGATTCTTTTCTCCTTTTATTGCAAATCAAAATGTGTTGCTATCAATTACTCTATTGCTTTGAATGATTGTTTGATTAGAAGATTCTTGGATCATTAGAATGAATGCATTGAATGTCTTTAAATAATAACTCCTTTTAGTTAGTGCAAGGTAGAAGGGTTCTAGTTGATCAAATTTGAATTCTAAATAAATTAAATTGGAAAGAGACAAGTTTACAATTGCAAGGTTGCCCATGCAATCACAAACTTATCTCAAAACATGATAACAAACAAATTTAGATGACAAACAAACTAAATGGAGGTAGGTACATAGATTGTGTGATAAGTGAGTGGATAAGGTGAATGCATATGAGTTTGGTAAATGGATAGGGTAGGCCTAGATTTATAGGGATATATGTGTGCGCGTAAATGGATAAAAAGGCTAGGGGAATGAGTCCAACTTTGTACAAGATCATGTCATTCATCACTATGTACATGTTATAGACATTACCTCAAAATAGGCACAAAACAAAGTGGGAAGTCACGAGTTTGAAAATTTCACCATTTTATTTTACCTCCACTTTAAGGTGCATGTGAATCTTAAAATGATTTCACATCTCAAAGTATGTGGCACACACAAATACATATGCAAAGTAAATATTTTGAAACTCAAGGATATTGCCATGCGATCCATATAAGTTAATGAAGGCTATAAGGATATGATCATGTATTTATGCCTCGCGTATGTTTTTTCATACTAGTGTAATGAGTCCAACTTCACACAAGATTGAACCATTTGTCACTACATGCATATATTGAAACATTACCTAGAAATAGACACAAAATTAAGTGGGTAATGACATGGGTTTGCAAATTTTACCATTACATTTTTCCCTCACTTTGAGGTGCATGTGAATGCTAAAATAATGCATTTCATAGTATGTGGCACTCACAAACAAACATGCAAAGTAAATATTTACACTCAAAGGATATTGCAATGGGCTCCATATAAGGTAATGCACATTGTAAGGATATGGTCATGTATATACATCATATGTGCATGTCTTCCATAAGATGAGTCTCTATAAGAACATATATCTATATGTATATCTAAACATAGGAACATTAGTGACATGATATTCCCCTCATCGACAGTTGGTTGTATCCATAGAATACAAGAAATTTTAGGAAAAGGGAAAATAATATATGAAAAAATATAATCTAAGCATAATTATCTAAGTATAGAAGCATCCAATCTTGTAATCAAAACATGAAAAACAATAAGTGTAAACACTACATCATGAAAGCAAATGGATTGGAGATATCATGAAGGTGAGATTGCCTCTAATATAGACAATAGAATGGTGATGCTATTGTCAATGGCCAAAATCACTTATAAGTATAAAATGTACTAAAATAGGTGTAAATCCAAAAGCACGAGTGGACAAAGGTTGGTAAGACAATTAGCCCCTAGTAGGTAGTAGAAATGAAAATAATGTTATGGAATCAGAACTATGGACATGGGCCCAAAACAAGGCATAAAGCCATAATTAGGGGCAAGGGCCCATAACTAGGTATAAATTTGTAATGATGGGAAATACACAAGATATAGTAGTAATAGACACAATGTGTAATAGAGGGAACCATGATGTCCTCAAATGTAATAGAAAGGAGAATGCTTAGTGCAATGCCCTCAATGCAAAGGTGTAACATTAAAGTGTGATACATAGGAAAGAAGAAATCATGGTGTCTCCTAATGTAAATGCTAAAGATGTGATAGTAAATCATATAAGATTATGCAGGAGCATTCGAGTTCATGAAAGATCCTTGTCACCCAAAAATATTTCAAAGTATGCTTTAGTTTTGATTCAGTCCTTGTTTTGTTAGTTTTCTTTGGGATAATTACATAATTTTGGCTAAGCAACAATTATTTTTGAGGCTTGGTTAAGCTTTGTATCATCCGTTTTTACAGTTCACAAACCCCTAGTTTCCCCGGCAAGTTCACAGGTTCGATGTTCACAAACTTATAAGTTCACTGATAAAAGGTTCGATGTTCTTTTGGTTCATGAACTTGTAAGTCCATTGATAAAAGGTTCGAGTTTACCATTAGCCATTTCCGACAGTTCAAAGTTGCTAAAACAACAATACCGATCTACTGTTAGAGCTGGTGAATATTCTAATGGCTGTTCAAACAAATGACACATGGTAGAAGTAGATTGTCTATTACATTTATATTGTGTAAAACATTTCCAATAATTATTTGTCTATTACCTATGATGATGTATTCAATGGGAACACATTTCTCTAAGACATTTTGTCAAATAATTCATATACCTTTGTTTTTTTCTTCCAAATTGCATGTACATGTCTACTAAGACAGTTGCAACTGCAAATCCAAACAAAATTATATTGTCATGCTTTCGAAGCTGTCCATACCCTATTCTTTCCTACAAAAAAACATAAGAAGTTTTATTCTCCTTTTCCTTGTGTATTAAGTGGTAGGTGAAAATGAGAGGGGCTTGGAGATGAGTCCACTTTTCCAATGTAAAAATTAAAAACAAAAATACCATTCCTTTCTAATGCACGGGAATTAGAAGTCATTCTGCAAGTTTGGACGTGACTCCACACCTCCTCTAAACATGACTTTTTCGATTCCCTCTGTAGGATTGTGAGAACCGGAAGCATGCTCACAATTTTTTAATCTAAAATTGTAAATTAAATAATGGACAAATTTAAATTTATGAATATGTCTTGTATTTTTAGATCTATATCGATATTTTTCTTTAAAAAAATTAAGTATTATTGTAAATGTAGATCAAATATCATGACTCCAACTATTTATTAATCGAGTGTTTAATTGAATGCACTATCAAAATTTTACTGAGTTTAACGAAGATGCAACTAGAAATCAACTTGCGAGTAATGTGTAAACACTACTTTCAAACAACAAATTACATTAAAAAATTTGCAACTCTACTTAATTAATTTCAACTAATATGGTTTTATTTATGGATGATTTGATTTCAAATATGTAAGAATGGTTTAAATTATCATTGTGAAGTCATTGTTGAGCTTTTTGGAAATTATTAGCATTGTGTGGGAATTTGTGGCCACTTGTCAAAATTAAAAAAGAATTACACCTGCAAATTGATAGTAACTACATCCAGGCTTGAAAGAATCCTTAAATGAATGTGTTTGAATCTCAAAGAACCCTTTTATGACTTGTTATCAAACCTTTCAAGCCATTTAATGATTTCATAAAACTTTGAACTAGGGAAGTTATAACTCAATCTCAACCATTTTGTGACACTTTTAGGTGATTGAAATTGATTGCTAATCACTTGCAACTACAAAAATTGATTGATGATTTTGACTTGATAGTGATTCAATAACTCAAAATGATCAAGAATATTTGTGACCAAGATTAATTAACATTCACAATTTTGCCTTGACCAATCCTAGATGATTAAGAAGCTTCATGTATTACTCATAAAGTTGACATGACTTTCTAGATAACAACTTGATGATGCATGTGAAACGTGAAAAGTTTAAAAATCTCAAAGACAAAATATAGGGATAACAAGTCTCTTTACCCACCTTCCATTTTTTAACCTGTTTTGATTCCATTGTGGGCTCCGAGATTAAATGTGCAAATAAAATCAATAATTACATTTAAAAATAATAAAAGAACATAAAAATTATATTATATAGATGGCTCAGGAAAATTCACCACCAGCAATCCACCCCAACAATTCACCTCCAACAATTCATCGCGGTGGAAAATTCACCACCAACAATTCATCACCGTGGAAAATTCACCACCAGCAATTCATCCCCGTGGAAAATTCATCGCATATACAATTAGGAAATTGCTGGTGGTGAATTTTCCACAGTGATGAATTGTTGGTGGTGAATTTTCCTAGAGATGAATTTTTCATGAGGATAAATTGTTGACGATAAATTGTTGGAGGTGAATTGCTGACGGTAAATTTGCCTGAAACCTATATAGATTTTTCAATATTAATTACACTATTCTATAACCTTAAAAACGTTTTCACTCTTTTAACTTTTACAACCAAACTTTCTTGAAGAACCAATTATTAACTATCCAACTCAAACCATAAATGACTAAGCTAACATTATTAACTGAAAGCTAAAACTATAAATCATAAACCTATCAAAATTATGGTATTTCTCTGAAAAGAAAACCTTTATTACTATCTGGCAGATCCGCCCAGAAGTCTGAAGCCTGACCCAGTGGCGTGCAGCATCCAAATTACAAATGGGGAAAGAGAAGGCTTCAAGCCAGATTACAAGTACCCTTTGGCCTTTCTTGAATTTTCTTATAATACTTAACCTCTTCTAGATATTTGCGAAACCATTGAACTGCTTCAGTACAGTTGTTTTGGAGTACAAATTGCTGTCTTATATATGATGTCAGGGTGTGGGTGGTTGTCCTCTTGTAATGACTTGAGTGATGGGTACAAAAATACAATATATACTTTTGGGATATACGTAGATTGAAATTTGTAAAAGTAATCCTGGATAATTTTCTTGAAAACTGCATGAAATTCCATTGCAGATGCTTGTTTTACACACCATCACTTTCTTTTGTGCCACATGGGAAAACGATTGAAGGTCATGTTAAGAATAAACTATCACAGGATTATCTCATACTAATTTCCTATGTAACTATTTATATGTTTCAACAGAAGCCATGATATGCATAATATATCCATTAAAAGAGTAATCAACTGGCCTGTCCTCCATTCCTCCAACAGTTGAAATGAAATAATGGGTAAGTAATTGGTATTCATTCTCTTATTGAATGTCAGTGTGAGGAAGAGAGAAGTTGTTGATCCCACCAATTTTTAATTGCTTACTGTGGGTCAAGACAGAAGATAGAAATTGTTGAAGTGTAGATATAATTTAATGATTTTTATGGTGAAAATTATTTATAAAATTTGATCTCTGTATCTTTACTGAATTGAGGTAAAGTATTTTCAAACTAGACACAAATTAATCTTGAATACCTGTCAAGATTTAAGCCATATGTACTTAGGCAGGAGCAAAGCTTTTATTAATAAAATAAATAAATAAATAAAAATTATTCTTACCATCTAAAGATCAAAATTAGTTCTTATGAGTCAAAAAAACATCTAATTTTAAGATGGATGAAGACCTTGACTCTTATTTTCCTCTCAATCAACCTTCTATATTCTTGACAACAACTATTTAGATGCTTATGTTATTATAGTGCTGTTAATATAAAACTCTCCAAAAATAAATCATTTATTTGGATTATATTTTTTATAATAAGATTTTCATCTTTTCAATGTTAAATATTATATATGACTAAATTTGAATTCAAATATTATTAGAAAGTGTTGTATATCTTATATATTAAAATATTGTACCTAAGGAAGGTTGTATTTGATATCATAAACATATTTAATGTAGGTGATATTTATTAGATGGTCTTATTTTAGTGAGTAAATGGTCAATTAGTTTTATTGAAGGAATGCATTTATTATTTTAGTTAATTGTAAGCTACATTCAATATTATTAAAATATTTAATGTTTGTGACACATATTGCAAGCCAACTTGGTTTTAGAGAGCAAAGAGGCCACCATGAAGATGATTGTGAATTAATTATTTGTGCATTAGAAGCATTGATTGTTTTAGGAATATGAAGAAATGTTCTTTGCTACCTTCAACCCTTTTCTTATTTGATTTCAAAATAACATCCAAGGAAGGCTTGGAGTTGTTATACATAAAGTTGCAGCCATATAGAATAAAAGTGGATAAGGTCAAAATATGTGACCCAAAAAATTTCATTCACAACACCAAAACTGCATATAGATCATTAAGCTACATGCATGAGTTTGATAAGATTGAGGATCTAATAAGAAATTTCTCATTCGAAATTGAGGTGAAGCAAAAAAGGGAAACTTGAGTCACACTCCAAATTGTTGAAGAGGAAAGAAAAGGTGTCGATCCTTCCTATAAGGGTGCCCATACTAAAATAGAGGACCCCATCCTTAGGATCCAAGTCATGATTGAAAATGTCAAAAAATTGTTGATGAATGTGCCTCAATTTCAGTGTCAGAGGCTTTAATCTTCTTCTCAAGCTATCATACAACAACCCCCTGAGGTAGTAGTGCCTTTGCAAAAAATTGAGCCCCAACCCTTGGCGGATTACCCAATTGATGATGATAAATATATTCCCAACATTAAAGAAATTCGACAAGTCATTAATCTAGTCTCCAAGGTAATATTTGAGGCTCCCTCCAATGACAGGGTACTAATAAAATTTGAGACTAGAGGAGCAACATTCAATGACATTAGAGCATTGGCTTGTACTGAATTCATGGCTAATGATAAATTCATCACTAATAAGGAGTTTAGAGATTTTGTTCTTAAGAAGAAACAAGAGGAGTACTAGAGAGAGCTTACAGAGAGAAGTGACAAGATGAAATAATAAGATATGGAAAAGGTTGTAGCAGAAGTCCTAGATGAAGTCAATTTTCTTATTTCTGATATGACCCTTGAGAAGGGGAGAGAAATTGTAAAGGATAGTGGTTGCTTTCTCTTGGAGGGGCAGGATATTTCCTCTGCAATAGCATTTGACACATTGAGGAGGCAAGAGGGAGATGATCCAATCCTCACATCTAAGGAACAAGTTGAGGCTTTATAAGGATTTAACCCAAACCATGAGACCTTAACTATCTCGTCTATCTATCTTGAAACCAACAAGCCTCAAGTAATTTGGGATTCCAATGAACTAACTAGAAACCTAATTGTGAAGAGGCTTGGGGACACAAGCACCATGCAAGTAGCATATTTGACAATGAACACAACTATGTTCACTAAAGAAGTAGTGAAGAAATTAGAGGCTAATCTAAAGAAATCAAATTATTAGAACCTTAAGTTATTGCATGAATACAACAAAGTTGTAGGACTCCTTCCACCACCCAAGGAAATTACTAAAGATACATCATCTAGTGAGGGTGAGGATTTGAGAGAATATAATAGAATTAGAAGAGGCTCTTAAAAAGAGCCAAGAAGTTGAGAAAGGAGCAAAGGTGGGGCAGAAGGAAAAATGACAGAAATAATGGATAACCTATTTGTTCATAGGTTATCGTGCATCCTTAGCAATATTGAAGATGCTTGGAATGGCTACAACACAATTTAATGTAGAGAGGATTTCATACTCTCAAAACCCTCTCTAAAACTCTCACAACAATAGCTTAAACAAAATGAAGAAATTGCAATTTAAACACAACAAATTGTTTGCACAAGAAACCCATTGATTTGCTCTATTAAGGAAACTGATTACAAATTGATGCAGGAGCATCCAACGTTGTAGGGGCAATCTTGCTTCACCCAAAAATATTTTGTTTGTACTTTTTTTAGTTGTTTTGAGTCCCATGATGGCACTTAAGGGGTGTAAGATAGTCAAACGTTAGAAAAGGTGAAAAATGATCACTTACTATTTTTAGTAAGTTGGCCTATATGGGCTTGTATGGACCTAAAATTTTTACCCAAAGGAGCAGAACTGAAAAATATTTCTGATGGAGGGAGAATTGTCTCAATACCTTGTATGGTTTAGGAGATATTAAAGTGTCTATCTCAAGAAATCTCTCCAATGCAACTTCAAAATCAAATTTAAAAACCTTAGAAGCCCCGAAACAACTTGAAAAGTGGATGAAATGATCTCTAATAATTTTGACGTTGTAGATCTCTTTGAGAGCTTTCCAAAGATATATTATAATCTAGAAAATTAGACACCCAAATCAAAATTTATGGCCCCATGAAGCTGCCCCACTAAAAAGTGAATTTCATTAAAATATCTTCCTAGGCAAGAAATCAAACGATGTGACTTTTTGCACCAAAAAAAAGAAGAAAGTTACACTTTCTAGAACATTTTAGGGCAGTTATTGGGTAAAATAAAAGGGTTAAGTGGAGGTTATAGAAGGTGGCTCCATTGGTGCATATTGTGGCTTTGAATAATAGAGTTTATTTTCAGAGTTGATTAGGATGTAATGAATCAAGCCCATAAGGTTGTAGAACTATAATTTCTAAATCTATAATTTCATTTTCAGAAAATAAATGTAAGTGGGTTGTTTTCTATCTTGCATTTTTTGTGGGGTTTGGGTGGTGTGGCCCTCATCAAGTGGTAGTAGAGCAAGTTTTCCTAAGTGTGTAAACAAATCGCCGAATGTGAGGTAGTTTGCACCAAGACTTGTGGTTGTGGGTTTTTGAGAAAAGTGACTAGAAATGCCTCCGCGAAGAAATCATGGTGGTGGAAGAAATGTTATTGTACTAGAAGAGGGTTTTAGAGCCCTACAAAGACAAGTTCAAGCACTGCAAGAGGAGCTACGTCGAGGGTTTGAGCCAAGAAGAGGAGATGAAAGTGAAGATGAAGCCAAAAATGAGGAAAAATTCAAAGAAGAACAAGATATAGTAGATCGAGAGCAAGTCAAATTATTTAAGGCCATCTCTAAGATTGTGAAAAGGCCAAAGATCAAATTTTCTACATTTTTTCGAAATCTTAACCCAGAAGAGTTGATTGATTGGATCAACGATATGGAGGAGTACTTTGAGTATGAGGAGGTGGAAGATCCTGAGAGGGTCAAATTTGCAAAGACCAAGCTCAAGGATCATGTGAATATTTGGTGGAAAGAGGTACAAGTAGAAATAAATCAAAGAGGAAAAGAGAAAATAACTAGATGGGACCAAATGGTGGACAAATTAAAAATATAGTTCATTCATGTGGACTATGAGCTAGATTTGTTGAAGAAGATGCAAGGGTTGAAACAAGCGGGAAAATATATCAAGGAGTATACATAAGAATTCTACTGTGTCCTGATTAGAATAGGCCATTTTGAGGCCAACAAGGAAAAAGTTTCTCATTACATAAATAGGTTGAGGCCGAGTATTCAAGAAGAGTTGGGTCTAGTAAGAATGTCTACCATTGAAGATGCATATCATTTTGCTTTGAAAGTAGAAGAAAAGTTGAATAGAAGGTTTGAAAGTAAGCAAAGAGTCATAGGAGTTCAAAATGAAGATCAAAAGAAGGGTGAAGGATCCAGTGGTAGCCAAAACCAGAAAGGAGATTACACCTACCATCCTCATGATCAAAATAATGGAGACCAAAGAGGAAGAGGAAGATCTGGACGAGAACCGAGAAGAGGAGGCTTTCATGAAACCTGTTTCCAGTGCGAAGAAGAATGACATAGAGCCTATGAGTGACCTCAACATCAAGGAAAAATAGAAGACCTAAGGGTAATGCATGAGTTACACATGTAGATGAAGATGTCGAGTCTTCACATTTTGAGGATGCATAAAGAGGAGAGGTTCTTGTTACTAGAAAAGCCTTGTTGAATGAGGAGAAAGAACCAACTCAAAGGAATAATTTGTTTCACACCAGATGTAAGTGTGAAGGTATTTTTTGCAATGTTATTATTGATGGAGGTAGTACTGATAACCTTGTTTCAGAAGAGATGGTTAGTAAGTTGTGGTTGGAGAGTAGAAGGAATCTGAATCCATACCAGATTGCTTGGTTGCAGAAGGACCATAAAGCTTTGGTAAATGAACAATGTCTAGTAAAGTTCAAGATTAGAAATTACGATGATGAGGTATTGTGTGATATTATGCCTATGGATGTTTGTCATATGTTGTTAGGAAGAGCGTGGCAGTTTGATCAGCGAGTAGTACATGATGGACATGCCAACACCTATTTTTTGACAAAGGATGGAGCTTGTCATAAGTTGAATCCCTTGAAAGAGGTAAAGTTAAAGGTATGCAATAATCCCATAATATGTTTGGTTGACATAAGAATTTTTTTAGAAAGTATGAAGCATGAACATATGTGTTATGCTTTGATTCCTAGAGTTGATAGAGAAGATGATAAAGAGATACCCATAGAGGTTTCACATTTATTGGATGAGTTTCAAAATATTGTATCTGATAATGCACCTGAGGGTTTTCCTCCAATAAGAAAGATTAGTAATCATATGTACCTAATTCCTAGAGCTAGTTTTCCAAATAAGGTAGCCCATTGAATGACTCTAGAAAAGAAGGAAGAGTTGAATAGACAAGTGCAAGAGTTGTTGCATAACAGATTTGATTCGAGAGAGTTTGAGCCCATGTGCGGTACCTATAGTACTAGCAGCAAAGAAGGATGGAGAATGGAGGATGTGTATAGACTCTCAAACCATCATCAAGATCACCATGAAGTATAGATTCCCCTTGCCAAGGATGGATGACATCATGGATTGTTTCAGTGGAGCTGAGTACTTTAGGAAGAAAGATTTGAAGAGCATATATCACCAAATTCATATTAGAGAAGGAGATGAATGGATGATAGCCTTCAAGAACAAAGAGGGCTTCTATGAGTGGTTAGTCATGCCTTTTGGGCTAACCAATGCATTGAGCACATTCATGTGGCTCATGAATGAGGTATTGAAAGAGTTTTTGGGTAAATTTGTCATTATTTATTTGGATGACATTTTAATTTTTAGCAAGACATTGGAGGAGCATTTGATGCATATTAGAAAAAATTTTGAGAAGTTGAGAGAGGAGAAAATATTGATCAATTTGAAGAACTGTAGTTTTGTGAAGAGAGAGTTGGTGTATTTGGGATTTGTTGTCTCAGTAGAGGGTCTTAAAATGGACCCAAAGAAGGTGAGAGCTATCATATCCTGAGAGTGTAATGGAGGTAAGGCCATTTCATGGTCTAGCAATTTTTTACAGAAAGTTTATTAAGAATTTCAGTAGTATTTGTGCACCTCTAATTGAAGCAATGAGAGGGGATAGAAAGGATTTTAAATGGAATGTAAGAGAAACAAAGAGTTTTGATATGTTAAAGAAGAAATTCACATAGCAACCTATTTTGGAACTTCCATATTTCAATAAGGTCTTTCAGGTAGATTGTGATGCTAGTGGCATTGCCATAGGAGTTGTTTTGAGTCAAGAAGGTAAGCCTATTGCCTATTTTAGTGAGAAGTTGAATGATGATAAGAAGAAATATTTTGTTTATGATTAGGAGTTTTATTCTATAGTTTAGGCTTTGAAGAAATGGAGACACTATTTGTTGCCAAAATAATTTGTTTTATATACTGATCACCAAGCTTTGCAGTATCTCAATAGTTAAGGAAAGTTAAACCAAAGGAACTTAAAATGGGTTGAGTTTTGTAGAGATATACTTTTGTTTTAAAGCACAGGAGTGCAAGGTCAAATAGAGTTGCAGATGCCTTGAGTAGAAGGAAAAAATTGTTGATAGAGATGAATATAAAGGAACTATTGGGTTCAATGAACTCAAGATTTTGTATCCTAAAGATCCAGACTTTGCAAAAGCTTGGAAGGCTTGTTTGGAACCTATTACATTGGATAGGACAAAATGGTTGGATTTATTACTCCAAGATGGGATATTGTTTAGAGGAAGCCAATTGTGCATTCCAAGGAGTTCTATGAGAGAGAATCTAATCAAGGAGAAGCATAGTGGAGGATTGGCTAGATATTTTGGCCAAGATAAGACAATTTCTCTTGTTAACTTGAGAATTATTATTGGCCACAGTTACAACAAGATGTGAAGAAGTTTGTACAAAGTTGAAGAGTATGCTAGATGGTGAAAGGAACAAGTAAGAATACTCGATTGTGTCAGCCATTACCTATACTTGAGAGGCCATGGGAGAATATTAGCATGGATTTTTTTCTTGGCTTTCCAAGGATATAGAGAGGGCATGATTCCATATTTGTGGTGGTGGATAGATTTTCAAAGATGGCACATTTCATTCTATGTCATAAGACTAGTGATGTTCATATTACAGAGTTGGTTTTTAGAGAGGTGGTAAGACTACATGGTCTACCAAAGAGTATAGTTTCAAACAAAGATACCAAATTTGTTGGTTATTTTTGGAGGAAATTATGGAAGAAGTTGAAGAAATATTTGAAGTTTAGTTTTGCACACCATCCACAAATTGATGGAAAAATGAAGGTGGTGAATAAGAGTTTGGGTAACCTGCTAAGATTCTTAGTAGGAGATAAGCCCAAGGGATGGGATTTGATTATACCACAGGCATAATTTGCTTACAACAATTATGTCAATAGGAGCATTAGTAAATCACCATTCCAGATTGTGTATAGGAGAAGTCCAAGAACTGCTTCTAAACTGAGAAAGATGGATAAGGGGGAGAAGAGTAGTGTTGAGGCTAAAGATTTTGTTGAGCACTGAAGAATTTGCATGAAGAGGTGAAGAAACATATCAATAAGATGAACTCACAATATAAGGCTAAGGAAGATTAGAAAAGGAGGTATAAGGAGTTCTAGGTAGGAGATGAAGTTATGGTTCATTTGTGAAAGGAGAGGTTTCCAGTTGGTACATACAAGTTAAAGATGAAGAAGTTTGGACCATGCAAGATCCTAAAGACTTGCATGATTTAGGAAATGCTTATGAGGTAGAGTTTCCTAGTGGAATAAACATTTCTCCTGTGTTCAATATTGCTAATTTGATAGAATCATGAAGGTAATATAGAGGATGGGTTGATAAAAGAATAGTGGAAAATTCTAGCACCTACTTCAAAGAAGGAAGAGATAGAAGAAATCTTGGATACCTGTGTGGGAAGAAGTACAAGAAACAAGCAGTATGAAGAATATATGTTTAAATTTAAAGGAAGGCATGTTGAAGATTCATCATGGTTGTTTAAGGCTAGGTTAACCATCTTGGTTTCCCTCTAACTCTTGAGAAGTGACAGGGTCACTTGTCAAATTACCTGGGGTGTCTGATGCAAGAGCATCCAGAGGTGTAGGGGAAATCTTGCATCACCCAAAAAATTGCTTTTTCCTTATTTTATTTAGCTATTTTGAGTCCCATGATGGCACTTAAGGGGTGTAAGACAGTTAGAATTTAGAAAAGGTGAAAAACAATCACTTACTATTTTTAGTAAGTTAGCCTAAATGGGCTTGTATGGACTTAAAAATATACCCCATGGAGCGGAACTAAAAAATATTTCTGATGGCAGAAGAATCATCTCAATACCTTGTATGGTTTGGGAGATATTAAAGTTTTCATCCTGAGAAATCTCTCCAACGCATCTTCAAATTAAAATTTGAAAACCTTAGAAGCCTCAAAATAGCTTGAAAAATAGAAGAAACGTTCTCCAATAGTTTTGGTGTTGTAGATCTCTTCGATTCGACAAATTTCTAACAATATATTATAATAGCAAATCGGACACCTGGATCAAAAGTTATGGCCCCGCGAAGTTGCCCTACTAAAAAGTGAATTTCATTAAAATATATTCCTAGGCAAGAAATCAAACAGCGGTAATTATGGCACCAAAACAAAAGGGAAAGTTACACTTTCTAGAACATTCTAGGGTAGTTATTGGGTAAAATAAAAGGTTTAAGTGGAGGTTGTAGAAGGTGGCTCCATTAGTGCAGGTTGTGGCTCCAAATAATAGAGTTTATTTTCAAAGTTGATTTGGATGAAATGAATCAAGCCCATGAGCTTGTAGCCCTATAATTTCATTTTCAAAAAATAATTGAAAGTGGGTTGTTTTCTATCTTACATTTTTTGTGTTGTTATTTGTTATTATGTTTTGTGTGGGGTTTGGGCAGTGTGGCCCTCATCACAAACAATTTTTCAGTCCTCCATGGACTGATGATTTTTTTTTTAATTCATACAAACTTTTGATATGCACATTAAAGCATTCAAATAGAATCTATGCTCAAATATGTGAGCTCTTGCAAACTATCTCACTTCCCAGCACTACAACTCCACTTACAACTCCTGTAGCTTCAACCCAAATGGTATGAAACTTTAATGGACTGTTATAAATCAGTCCAAACCTGCAACAAACACTTGAACAAGCTCTCCCTAAGAATGCTACGCCTCCCTCTCCTCTGCCTCCAAAATTCCTCTTCAAAACTTCTTAAATGAATCATGGTTTTCTGATTCTCAACACCACCTTTCTTGGAATTGATTTCATGAACTTTATTTAGCAATCTCCAATATGGGATGCCAATTCCTATAGCTGCACATTAAATCCCTTGGAAAATCATTTAAAACAATTAAAAATTCATTTCCAACAACCCCACCAAAGATAGGAATTTCAATTTTTTTTCCCTTCTCCTTTTGACTCCCAAAAATGTAGAAAAATCAAGGCAAGCTTGGGCGCCCACTTCTCTAGTCCCTAATTTTTAGGGATCATTATTGAATTTTTTTAAAGCTCCATATTTCAAATCCCAATGCCCCATATTTTTTCCAAATATTTTGCAATTAAAGATTTAAATTGCTTATTCTTGCTTTTTCACCCCACTAGTTAACTTGTCAATGTGCAAGGGGGATTTATTTGACAAGTTTAATTATTCAAAGATAAATTAGTTTCCAACCTTCCAAATGAAATTCAAATCAAAATTAGTTCATGCCAAAATCCAAAAAGACTCAACAAAATTAACCTCTTTTTGATTGACACAAGATTGCCAATTGCCATGGATGCTCCTGAATTAGACACCCATGGTAGAAAGAAAGTGACCTTATCTCTTTTAAGGAGGATATCCAAGATGAACAACCTCAACTTCAGAAAACCAAGATGCATCTTCAATAGGCCTCCCAATCCATTTTACTAAGTACTCCATGCATTGCCTTCTTCTACTACCCATCATGTAATTCAAAGCATCAAATTTGTTTTCCAACCAATATATTCATCAAAATCAAAACAAAAAAATAAACTTATACCTTCTCCTTCATAAAAAAAAATGTATCTAATTGTCTCATTTTCTATTCTACCTTTCCATCTCTTTCCATTATGTCCCCTTCATGAAATTCCATTGTTTCAATGTCTTCTAAAAGACATGACACTACTACAACCCGGTTTCCTTCACTCAAAATAGAATTAGTACTACCATCAAAAGACTCAATTTTTACATTAATTGAAAAAGAGTCATGATCACTAACAAATCATTTTCATCTCCACTATTCTCAAGAAAGGATTCTTCAGAAAACACTCCATTAACCTTCACACTCAACTCTTCCAATTCAACTTTATCATAACCAAATTTTGTTGCAACAAACTTATCTATTCCTTCACTCTCTTTCTCATCAAAGGAAATAGTAAAATCATATTTTACCTCACCCTCTACTACTACCTTCATTCCACTTGAGATCTATGCTTCAATCTGAGTCAACAAATCGCTTGTTTCATCTTCATCACCGTTATTGTTAACAAAGACTACATATTCATGCCTCATACCATCTAAAGGTTTGATTTCATCAACCAAAAAATACCTTGCATTTATGCAAACCTTACCCATTTCTTCTTTCAATGGATTCAATTTATGTTTCACTCCATCCTTCATCAACGTTTATGTGTTGATATAACCATCGTGCATCACCTTCTTGTCAAATTTCCAAGGCATTCCTAAAAAAATATGACAATCATTCATAGGAATAACATCACATAAAATTTCATCTATGTAACCTCCTATATTAATATTTACCAAAATTTGTTCATTGATCAAAAATTTCATATCATCTTGTAGGCATGCTATCCTATACAAATGTGGATGCCTTCTTCTCTCTATCTGCAATTTTCTCACCATCTCTTCCAAAATGAGATTGTCTATGCTACCTCCATCTATGATGACATTACATACCTTATTCTAGCACTTGCATCTTGTTCTAAACAAAATTTTTCATTGAATGGATTTATCATCATTTAATTGGGTTCTCCTAGCCATTAAAGTTCACCATCTTCTGCTTCTTCGCAATGTGATGATCCTACATCTTCTCTATTCACATTTGCTACTCTATTCTGATTTTCAATCCTTCTTCTTGGTCTTTCCTCTTCATGAGGATAGTCATATTCCCTATGACCTTCTTCTCCACACTTAAAATAGGTTCCTCTAAAGTTTTCTCTTCCAAAACCTCTACCCGATCTTCCTCAACCTCTTGGATTTTGATCTCTAGGACCATATGAGTCATCATATCTCTAATTTTTTCTACTGTCTTGGTCTTCTTTTTTCTGATTTTTCTGACTATTATCTACTCCTTATTAGGACCTTCAATGGTTTGTTACCATTTATTGCATTACATATACAATTAACGACAAGATAGAAGCCCTATTTTTTAGGTCTTTCAATCTTATTCCACTTGCACCCTTATCAAGACAACACCATTCCCATCTTACTGTTTTCCTTTTCCTTTTCCCCTCTAATCAGACCATAAAACTTTCCTAATATTTTTAGATATCGTTTATTTGGTAGCTATTAAATAACCACATATAGGAATAATAAAAACTATAAGAGGGGAGAATTTTTTGACAAACTTGCAGCCTCCCAACCATTGACAATATTGCTTGTTCGATTTATCTATATTTTATAATTTTTCCTTTTACCCAATTCCACATATATTTCAGACATGGGTTTATAGAAAAATGGATACACAAGTATCTCCCTTATTTTCTTGACCCCTCCCATTGAAATCCATATATGGTGAACCAAACATGAGGAGTGTTTACCCAACTTAACATGATTGATTTTTCCTTTGATATCTTTTCTCTAGATGTTGCATAGAATATGTTTAGTTTATGCATCAAGAAATTTCAAAATTCTCCTCTTATAGATTAATAAGAAATGTTGTGTCATCAACAAATTGAATATTCAAGAGATCTTCCCCATTGGACAGGGTTAGTCCTTTAACCTTGGCTCTTTACGATGAATCTCTTAAGAGATAGTATATAGCATCAGATGCTATCACAAATAATGCTATGGCCAAAGGGAATCCTTTCCTTATTGACCTCTATAGTGAGAACTTCTTTGTCAATACTTTATTTATGTCCACTTGAGAAATTGCATCTTACATCAAAGTGTTATCCATATGAAGAAACTTGAACTTGGAAATCTAAAAGGTTCTAATGTCATCAATATGAAAGGCCATTCAATTATGTCATATTCTTTTTTGAAATCAAGAAGCAACATACCTATGTTTTGGTTGGACCTTTTTTCCTACCTCATAGCCTCCCAACTTGTTATAAGATTCTCAAGTATGCACCTACCTTTGATGAATCCCATCCGAATGCTACTTATGAAGGAAGGATATCTATTAGTCTCAATGCAATGATTTTTGCTAGTATCTTATATGAGATATCTAGTAAGGTGATTGGCCTCCAGTTTTTTATTAAGGATTTGTAACCACCTTTAGGCAATAGTTTAATCAAAACTTTATTAATATCATCCCCAATAGATCCTCTCTTAATGGCTTCAGAGTAGACCTATTGTAGGTCATCACTCACACAATCTATGTTTTTTTGAAAAATCCCACAAGTAGATCATTTTCCCCTAGTGATTTATCTTTTTTTAGAATCTGAATTTCTTTTACAATATCATCCTTGGTTATCTTTTTCTTTAGTATTTCTTCATCCTCTTTGGCAATCTTTTTAGGGGTTACCTCTTTACATTTATCCCTAGCTAAAAGACTCTGCAAGTTTCCTCCATTAGTTGTAAAAAGGTTTTAATAAAAGTAATAAAATTACAATTTTACATCTTTGAGATCATTTGAAAGCTTTTTTTCTACCCAAACAGTCTACCCTTTTTTTTGCACTTTTTTCTTTTGATATTCTAAAGAAAAACCTAGATCCTTTATCACCGTTATTCAACCAATTTATTTTTCCATGATATTTTATCTTTGAATCTTATTGGTTCAGAGTTTTCTCTATGAGTTCTTAATGAAATTTAATTCCTCATTCAAATTTTCATTTTTAGGGTCCCTTTGCAAGTTAGCCTCTAGATTGAAGAGATTTTCTTGCAGAGTATTTTCCTCTCTTTTCTAATTCATATCTTTTTCTTTCCTATAGTTTGGGAAATAGTTTTCCAAACATTAATATTATTATTATTCCATCTTTCTATTGTTGTTTTGTCTTTTAACATCCATTTTTTAATTTCCCTAAATGTAAATATCGCCTCATTACAATCATTATCTTCTAACCTTTTTATAGTTAGCATAAACTTACCATCCTTTCTAATTTTTTTGGGCTTTTCTTTTGCAATTATAATCTTTACAATGATAAGGTGATGGTTTGATAATGTGTATGAATGCACTCTAAATCTATCACCCCATTTAGTTATACCAAAGCTAAACAATTATCTATTTGGATAGAACCTATCTAGCCTAGAGTATATTCTTTTGTTACCTTTTTGAAAGTTACACTTGGTAAACCAAATATTATTTATTTATTTTTTCTTTTCATCCATAGGGTCGAAGAGCTTGATTTTTCTTTTCATCCTATACCAAAAGTATTTCTCCTCCCCTTTCCAACCCATGTCTAAGACACTATACTTATCTTCAACATTTTCAATCATATTGAAATCACCTCCCACTATCCATGGAATATCTTGTAGATCGTACATCCATTTACATGAATCTATCCTCTCCATGTATTCATTTGAGGCATATATTGAGCAGAGGCCAAATTTCTAATTATCATTTTTATATAATGAACCAAAATACCCTATTACATGGCGAGGCCCCATATTCTATCACAAATTGATTCCATCTGTTAGATAATAGAATGGCTAAGCCACATTTTCCTCTTTCATGTTGGTACAAAATTGACCTAAGTATTTCCAAATAAATTTAAGATTTGTTTCAAGGGTAAATTTTACTACCTTTACCTCTTGTAACAACACCACATCCTTGGCTAAGTCTCGATTTAGAAATATCCTAACTATATATTTTCTATCTAGGGATTATAGTCCCCTTACATTCCATCTTAAGCAATTAAAGATCATCAAAGTCCATTTTTTGTGGATCCTCCTCAATTTTCCTAAACCTTTCTAAGTATTTAGGAATCATAACTTTGTTCTCTCTCATCTTTGGGTAGGGTTCACCTACTTCTTTTCTACTCTACCTTCATTTTCTCCTCATTTTAGTTTTAACCCATTCTTTACCTTGAGATGGATTCCTTTCATTTTAGAGGGGGTTACTTTCCTCTTGTAGCATCTTCCCCTCTATGATTTCCTTATTTGTTAAGTTCCCCATGGCCTCTTCTAGATCCAATTTTTAAAACCAATCGTTTCAATTCTTTTTATTGTCTCTAATACATTGAAACTTATTTCATGCCCAAGGTTAGAGATGGACAAACATAGTATACCGAGATAAGATTTCTCACCATGCTTTGGATTTTTATGTATGCTTCCCCTACTTACCTTGTCCTTTTCTATTATTTTCCCCTCTCATTTTTGTTTGATGCTAAGGTTTGAACAAGCATTTTTTTCTCATTGTTAGTCTTAGACAACAACAATAGTTTAGGACTCCTATCTTTCTCTAGTGAAACTTTACTAGGGGTCTGACCTTTTTGGTATGAGCCCTTGTTAGCCTTATTTAGAGTATTTTCCTCATTTAATTTTTTGATTCCATTTACCACCTTTTGACCATTATACTAATATTCCATATTAGAAGTATCCTTTGTGTTAGATGAATGATCTTCCATTTTATTCAGACTAGATTTTTTAGCAATGTTATTTTGGTTAATTCTTTGCTTAATTTTGTCCATTACTACTTATTATACACAAGTCTAACCTTATTTCTGACAAATTTTCCATCCTCATTCAACTTGTTCCTTAAAAACCAATTAGTTCCTATTATATTCTTATTTGTTGGTCTTGGGACCAATTCCCAAGTTTGATTTCTCTCAATTTGTCTCAACTCTTCTTCCATAACTTTGATCCAATTCTCATCTTTGCATGCCCCTGTCACTATTTTAGGTTCTACTTCATAAAGTAAATAAAACTTTACTTGTTCCTTTGTTATAGCTCAACTTTTCTCTTTGTCAACACACCTTTGCTCTTATCTCCAATGATTGGATCTTTAGAATGATTCTTCTGCACATACTTAAGACTCTTAGGGATCTTTTTTGGAGCTTCTTCCTCTTCAATTGTCATCTCTTTTTCTTTCTCTTCTTCTTTTTCTTCTTCACTGTAAGGGGGTTCATAATATTCATATCCTTCTATCAACACTAAACTCTATAGTGGTTCTTCATATACTTTGACACTTGCACTTTCAAAAATCTTCTTTAGCATTTTATTGTAGCATTGACATGCCTTGCTCTTTGTAGAGTATCCAAGGAATATTCCTTCATCAAATCTTGCATCAAAATTTACTAAGTTTTCTTCATCTCTTTTAATATAGTATTTACTTCCAAATACTCTAAAATATTTCATAGTAGGAGGTTTTCCGTACCATAACTCATAGGGAGTCTTTGAACTATTCACTCTTGCTTGAACTCTGTTAAGAATGTAGACTGCAATATGAATTGCTTCTCTCTAATATACATTTGGTAGACTTGCCTCTTTCATCATAGTCCTTGCTATCTCTTGAAATATCTCGTTCTTCCTCTCCAAAAATCCATTTTACTGAGGAGTCCTAGGAGCTGTTAATCCCCTAATCTTCACAAAAACCATTAAACTCATGGGAGTTGAACTCACCACCTTTGTCAGATCTCAAGCACTTGATTTTTAGATTCATTTCATTCTCAACCATAGATTCAAATGCTTTATATCTAGATCTTTTAATTTTTATTTAACAAATGTCACCCAAGTCATTGTAGAACAATCATCAATCAATAACATAAAATACCTATCACCTTGAGATCTTCCTATTCTAGTAGGTCCACATAGGTCTGTATGCACCAAATCCAAAGGTCTTGTAGTAGAATATTCTTTAGTTTTGAACCTTTTCTTTGTCTCTTTCCAAACTAACATTCCTTGCGAATTGCATTGATAGGATTTGTAATCTTTGGCAGATATCTCACAACATCATTAGAACTAATCTTCACTAAGATATCAAAATTAATGTGACCCATTCTTCTATGCCATAACCAATTTTCATTGATTTGTGACATAAAGCACTTAACACCACCACCTTTGAGTTGATAAACATTTCCTTTTGTCATTGTTCCTACTAAAACCAAAGTTATAGAGCTTCCTTTTTTGTTTTCACAACCATCATCTTGAAACATCAAATTGTATCCTCTTCTACACATTTGTCCTACATAGAGAATATTATAATGGAGACCCTTGACATAAAGAACATCATATGTTTTATGCTTTCCATCAAAGCTAATTCAACCTTTTCCACATATCTTAGCAGATGTATCATCACAAAACTTAACAAGACCACCATCATACTTCTGAAGTTTAACTAACTTACTCTTATCAACTATCATATGATTTGAGCATCAATTATTAATTATATATTAATTCCTCTCTTCTCTTGCATAAAAATTTGTCACCATAGTTCCTTCAATATTGTGACCTATATCTAGATCACTTTCCTTCACACGTCTTCTAGGATTAGTAGAATTAGTTCCAATATTTAGAGCCATGAACAAGCATTCATCACTATCCTCATCAAGATAGTCTAATTCCTCATCATCAAATACACCATTTTATTTTTCAACATAGTAACTCTTCTTGTCAAATTTACCTTTATGATCCTTATGTTTGTCATTTGCAAATTTGATTAGACATTTAGAAGCATAATGACCTATCTTTCCACAATTGAAACACTTAAAGGGTAACTTACCTTTGTATTTCCCAATGCCCTTTTTCAATCTCCTTACAAAATTGCATCCACCTCATCAAGATTATTAGGATCTAATTCATCATCCTTCTCTACCTTGCAAACTTTAAAAGCAATTTCTTTCTTTGTAGCATCTTGAACAAACTCTCTTAATTCATAAGAAATTAAAGCACCAAACATCTGGTCTCTAGAACATTGATCTAAATTTTGAGCTTCCTCAATAGCAAAAACTTTAGAATTATAAGATCTAGGAAGAGTTCATAATACCTTTTTCCCAACTTAGCTTTCTTCCAACTTACCACCAAATCCATTGGTGTTATTGACCATTTCATCCACTCTGAGCATGTAGGTTGTAATACCTTCATATTCAAACATCCTTAGGGTTTCAAATTTGGATTTGTAGTTCTACATCTTTTCTTTCTTGACCTTATCATGTCCTTCATAAATTCTTTTCAACTTTGTCTAAACATCTTTTGTAGATTTAAGACTTATCACCTTTCCAAGTTTGGAATCAGAAAGACCAATTAGGATAACATTTCTTGCTTTTCCATTGTTCCCATAATCCTTGATCTCATCATCACTTATCATACCATTAATAGGTATAGTGTATCCTTTTTCAACTGATTGCTAGAATCCAAATCTAAGAGAGACCATAAATGATTCCATCTTGGATTTCTAGTAAGCATATTTTTCTCCATCGAACATAGGATCTTTGACATCCTTCACGTGCACCATATGGATCTACCTCAAGCAGTTAAGCTTCTTCCAAGGAACCACAACCATGATACCAATTTTTAGATGCACAAGACAACTAAGAGGGGGGTGATTCAGTTGTACATTAAAACATTCAATCCCTCATTAACTTTTAGACCCTTATCAACATTTCAACCCTCATTAAGCATTAGTAGAATGTAAACTTATGAAACAACAATGCAAACACAACCAAACACAATAGAACACCAAATTTACATGGAAAACCCTAAGTAGGGAAAAAAAATGGCGAGGATTAGCTCACATATGTATGAATAGAAACACCAAATACAATTAGGCTCACTACCAAGGGCTCACTTCCTCGAAAAGAATAAAGGCTCAGTATTGGGTGGATCACCGCCAAGGGATCATTTCCTAGAAGAAAGAAGAAAAAATAAGACTATTATAGAGAGATTCACTATCTCAGAGCAATAGGAAAAATCCACCTCTGCAACTTTGCACCATCTATAACCTTTGGCTCATCGCCTCTAGCAACTTCAGGCACATTGAAAATGTAGACACCTTCTTCTCACTACATCTAGAGTCATATGCATTTAATCTCACACTCAAATCACCACACTTGATCACATTCACATATTTTTCACCTTACACATCCACACATATCCAAAAATTAACCTTGCTTATATACCAATCACAACCTGAAAAACCTTCTCCATGTTGGTCATAATGAAACATATGCACCTCAAATGTGCAATCACTAAATAGATTGGAACCAAACACTTCCATGGTAGAAATAAGTGAAGGTAGGCCACACAAAGGGTTAATTAGGACCCAAATCTACATCAACACACTTTTCCACACTTCCATAATAAAAAATCAATCTTCGCAATTAATGCCAACACCCAAGTCATCCAAAATTGCACTAACACTAACAAGCGACCACATACACACTTCTCCAAGTCCAAAAAAAAAATAACAAGGGCATGTGTAGGATCATGGTATGCCAAAAAGTGGCAATGGAGAAAAATTACGTGTTTCTATGACTCAAACGCGAAAATGCCGAGTTGACTTTATGTGGCTTGGGTGACTACCGAAGCAAAGCCCAAACCTAGATTTCCAAATCAAATATCCAATCCAAATCGGATATCCGATCCAAATCTGATATCCGATTTTCAACACATATATATACTTCTATTTGGCCTGATTAAAACTCATTCTCATTTGACATTTGCTTAACCATGGCGGGCACACAGTGAAAAGTTGATTCCGCAAATCAGATATCTGATTTGGTGCAAATCCATCTTCAAAAGGTTAGATTCTTGATTTTTTCTTTGCTCTAATCAAAATTTCAATTAGATTTGTGTAATTTTAGTTGATTTTTTTCAAAATAGGGTTTTTTGATAGATTTTTTATGAAAAAATTGAGTTTAGTATGGATTTTGATGAAAATTGAATGTTTGCAATGGATTTTGACTTAAAAATAGTGTTTTTTTTAATGTATTTGGATTAAAAATTAGAGAATTTTATAATTTTTGTTAAAAACTAGGGTTTTTGTTGGATTTTTTAAAAAAACTAGGGTATTTTTATAATATTTTCATTTATATTGTCTAATTTTAATTAGATTGATTTGTTTTTAACTTTAATCAGGCATTATGGCTGCTGACAATGAAAATTCACAAATTGAAACGCTCCACCACCTCCACCACCTCCACCTCCACCACCTCCACCACCTCCACAACCATGAATTCAAGAATTAATTTCTAAAAAATTGCAACAATTAAGGGGCATTTCTGAAGTTTATACGAGAGTCCCTCGATTATCTGAGATGTCAAACACAATGAAAGAAATAATTAAAAACATAGAAACCCTCTCCTCACAACATAATGCCTTTCATTCGTGGCGAGAAGACATGAGAGAATATTATGCATGTGGATTGTCCTATGATGATGTGAAAGATCTTGGAATAACCAAAGCCCAAATAGCCCTTTATTTGTTAACCCCGCACTGGTTTGCCAGTTAATGTTAATAAAACAAAACTTTCTATAAAATGGTGCACTCATAGAGACATTGTAGAAAACTTTTGGGATTGTTGGTGTATGGTTTTTTTGAAACCACCGAACAACAATTGTGATATACCATTTTACTTTATAAAAAAATTATATGCTGAGTTTGTGTTAGGGCATCATGTCAATTACTTTGACATTAGACCCTTCCAGGGCGTTGGTGGAGGTATGCCCCAAGATAGACCAGGGGCAGTTAGAGTAATACCCCGCCCATATGTTCCCCTCCCTCGCCTTCCTTCGCCACCTCCTGTATGCCATCCAGATATTATGCAGGATGCAGCCACGCAGACTATCCACGCTATTCACTCTTTGAGTGGTATTTTGGTTTCGCATGCTTCTGTAGTAGCTCAACCACATTCTGGTGATGTTGGTGATGGCTCGAGTGTTGCTACATCATCCTCGTTAGGTCCACATATTTGTGTACCACATACTTGCTCCATGTGTTGCCAAATATGCTTGGGTCCTCTTGTATAGCCTGCCGAACATCCCTTAGACACTTCCGATTATGACTTCCATAATGTGGACATTATAGATCAAACGCATGGGAGTGGAGCACACCGTACAGAGTCCTCTCCTGCTAGAGAGGGGGACATTGGAATAGTGACACAAGTAAAATTTAAGTTGTGAATTCATAACTTGCATTTGTTTTTAAATGAATATTAATAAGAGATAGTATAATGCACTAATATTTATTTACATGGTCTATTTAACAGTTGATGTCCGAGGAGGAGTTGACACAAGTGACAGATAGCACCCTAAGGGCCATTTCATTTGGCCTGGACACGCACACAATATATATTTTTGCACTCACTCATTTACATTTATTTATTATATACTTTCTTGTCCTTTGAATTGTCATTAATGAAATTATATAATAACTTATACGTTTATCTTATTTTCCTCTTGTAGGAAATACCTTGTGCGAGCAAGGTGCAACCTTGTCTAGATTATGGAAGTGCAATGTTGGATAAGGGGAAGGTAATTGAACTCAAATTTGATTGAATTAAGAATTTTAAGATCTTATATTGATTATACATATATCAACATAGATTGGTAGTTTCATATGTACTTGTCATTTTTATGTGCAGGGAATTATGAGCTATACGTCCTTGTTGACAAGTGACACAACGCCCGAAGTAGTACATATTGGAACACTTGAAGGAGTAGGTGTTGAAGCACCTCAAGGAGGAGGTGTCGAAACACCTAAAGGAGATAAAGAAAAAGATCAACCTAAAGAAGTATGTGTTCATTTTATTTTGTGTTTGGTATTTATATGTTCCTATTACTGACAATTGTATGCTAACTTGGATCACTTTTATGTTTTTGTTCACCTATATAGATTGAAATTACAAAAGATGGTTTGGTTGGTTCTTTGAGAGGGGCATATTCTAGAACTCTTGACCCTTTGAAGAGATGGATATTTTAGGTAATCAAGATTACAATTTTAGAGTTCAATTATAATTTAATGTATATTGATTTTGATGTTAATTATTCAATTTTAAATTATATAGTATAACTAATCTCAATTGTGGTTTGACTTTTTCTTGTGCAGCTACCTTCAGAGGCAACGAGTGCTTCAAAGAGGCTCCATTTTGATGATCCACCAGTAGTTTAGAATGAGAGACATTTTGGCATGTAAATATTGAATAGATACCGAGATGGCATATGCCACATATTGTAAAATTTTGTTTGAGTTGGCGTTGATGCCATTTTTGTATATGGACATACACTTGATTATTGGATAATTTGATATATAGAAGTTGACAATCAAAATTTAATTGCCTCCTCATGTGCATAATTAAACTCTTTGAAATTTTAATCAAGTGAGCAATGGTTAAATATCTATGATTGCTGATTACATTGCATTGCACATCTTTCAAACTCAAAGCATTACTTCACATTGCATAAGTAACAACTAGATGCTGATAGATGAAAAAATTTCAATTACAATATAGTTTTTACAAAGTCAACCTAAGCAGTTATGCAATTACTTCACAGTACATAACTAATAATTAAAAATTTATTCATATTATTGATTACATTGCATTGCACATCTTTCAAACTCAAACCATTACTTCACATTGCATAAGTAACAACTAGATGCTGATAGATGAAAAGATTTCAATTACAAGCCTGCTGCCCCCTCATTCCACACACTATGCAACCATTTACTTGCGGTGTAGGGGCCGAACAATGGAGAAAACATGTAAAAATAATATATATATATGCAGCCTAGAAGCAGGAATTAGTGCCAATATTAATGCATCACCATTGATTACCTTGAAGTAGAGATTTGAATCAACATCATTCTTCAAGAAGCCCAAACTAGATAGGTACCGATCAATCCTTTCATACCATGCATGAGGAGCCTGCTTAAGACCATACAAGGCCTTCTTCAGCTTACACACATGTGACTCCTTCCCATGTTGCTCGACATAAACTTCTTCCTCATTTTAGATCCTCCCAGGCACCATTTTTACCTTCTCTCACCACTTAAGTTCCTGCTGCTCACTGCTTCATGACTGCTAGGCACACTTTCAAAAGCCTCATGTCGCTAACTCACCTTCCAGTTAGGTGCATGTTTTGGTTGATGCTTTATAACAGACCTCTCCTTCTACCACTTAACATTGATAAAGCATAGACCTAGGCACCCTCTTATGTATGCTTTGATACTACAAATGAATGCCAACTGAATTTTAGGTAACTTTATCTCATTGTCATCTTTTGTTCAGTCCTATATTTCTACTATATCTGCCCTAGAATGCTTCTCAGCGGATTGATAAGTCAATATGACAAGATCAGATAGAAGTGACATACTAGAAAACTATGAAATGTGCAAGTAAAATAAACAAAGAGTAGAACTTTATCTTTGAAGATACTTTAGCAGGTTGGAAACATGAATACCAATGCTACAAATAATTTTTTCTTTCACTGCCAAGCAAAAAGACTCATATGAACAACACATGAATTCAATATTACCAAAGGATTGTGATATCCAATTCTTATGAAAAAAGAAAGAAAAATATGGTAAAGACCTTATATTAAAAAAACCTCAACATGACAATCATATTACAAGTGCTCATGTCCAACCTATAGATCTGGTAAAGTGAAAACCAACATGTGTCAGAATCACTACAGTTTGGTCATCAACAAAAACCAATTGTTGTTCAAACGATCCCTGACACCCAAGTGACATACACCATTATTTCTCTCCAACATGACTTCCATCGACATCATAGTTTTGAGTCTTTCTTTCAAATTCAATAATTCCCTCTAAGTTCTTGATAGCAATATTGTTTGGGCAGTATTCTTTTAGGAACTGTAGAAGTGGCATACTAAGTTGTTCCTTTAAAAACATTGAGTGTGCCACTCTCAATTGAGTAATCACATGTTCAATCTGTGCATCATGAATTGCTTGGAGGGCAACAATTCAACGTTCAACTGAACCATTCCAAATCATATCATATGAAATTAAAATTTTCCTATTCCAATCAACAAAAGATTAAAAAAAATGAATCAAATGATATAACAAAAAGATGAATTGGGAAGATATTCAAACATACATGATAGATTATAAACATGGAAAACCTTGATAATTAAGAGGAACCATTAAATAGCTACAAAGTCAATGATGTGATGCATTCTCCTTATAAGGATTGCAAACAAAAGTAAGCCATAACTGAATTCTTGGACAAAATTACACAAAACACAGCATGCTGAAACATTCCAACACAATGACAAAGGCATGTCACACATATAATGGAATCATCTTTATATATACACTAACACATACCTAGACTTTCAAATTAAATTAATTAACCCATGCAAAAACAAAATCACAAGAACTCAAGAGCACACAAATTAGTCACTCACACACAAACTGTAACCAAGCTAGCTTATGAGATTCAAGAAAATAGGTGTAATAAGAAAACCTTTACAGTGATTTAACTCCAAAAGTTGTTATCGATCCACCAATTCACTAGAGTTTCCATCATTCTTTCTCTTTTCTTCATATTCCATAACAGGATATGGTTCTCTTTTCAACCCCTTTGCTCTACCCCTTTTCGTTTGATTTTGATCTTCTAGGTTCTTATTGTGTATGTTATTACTTGTATTTTCATTATTTTCCAGAGAGGGTGATGGTTCCTTCTTTGCTGTAGTTGGCCTCCCTCTTTTAACCCCTTTCTTTCCCATTGCTTTTACTAGCATAGCTTGTGATTCTATAGTCACTATCAGGTTGAACAAGAGGAGCAAGTAAACAAACATAATTTGCAATCTTTCCTTTATTTATTTCATTACCCTAGTTAGTACTTTCAAATTTGACTAAACATTATTCAAAATGCAGCGTATATAGTATAGTAGAATGTGGCATGAAAATGAAACTCTGCTTCATACAATATAATAATCTACTTCAATTGGAGTCCAATATAAAATATATTGGATGACTATATCTTAAGAACAATTTCCAAGAACTTGGATGTGGTTCCTTCCTTCATGAAAAAAGCTGGGAGTTTTCCCTCTTTTAACCCCTTTCTTTCCCATTGCTTTTACTATGCATAGCTTGTGATTCTATAGTCACTATCAGGTGAACAAGAGGAGCAAGTATTAACAAACATAATTTGCAATCTTTCCTTTATTTATTTCATTACCCTAGTTAGTACTTTCAAATTTGACTAAACATTATTCAAAATGCAGCGTATATAGTATAGTAGAATGTGGCATGAAAATGAAACTCTGCTTCATACAATATAATAATCTACTTCAATTGGAGTCCAATATAAAATATATTAAAGGAGGACTATATCTAATAAGAACAAGATAGAGATTAATAACTTGGATGAATCACTTGTAACCAAACTCAGTAGCCCAAGGGAAGACTTTCCAACAACCCATAAAAATGTTCTATAATATCATGAAAAAAGTAAAGCATCAGTAAGTCAAAGCAGGGCAATAATTTTGGAGTTTTAAAGCATCAAAAGAACTTTGGGAAAAAAATAGCTCAATAAAGTACGTCTTAAAAATTTGTTGTTTTGTACCATTTAGAAAACAGTAACACTACTTAGCCTAATAATAATGAACTACTTAGCCTTAAATGTGTATTCATAAATTCAAATTGTCTCCTTCGCCGACTTTCATTAAGTCAAAATCATATTTATTTATTTGGTTTTCTTCCATATGGGAGTTGGTTACAGGAGGGATGTGACAATTATCTTATGTGATAATTATGTGGGATTTCTTTTTATAATTATTGTAAGCATAAGGCTTCAAGGATATTATTATATTGCATGGTAACAAGGCTCTTCATTCTTTTGTGGAGAGACATCATCTACATCTGCAACGGAGGCTTGATGCTTAGGTCTATCTGAACAATGTTTGGAAAAGTGACCAAACTTATCACACCTAAAGCATTGAATTTTTTCAATTCACAATGAAGGTTTGGACAATGAAGCTCTTTTATTTGGGTTGCAGATCAAACAAACTAAAAAAAGAGACAAGGGGTTAGAAGTTCTAATCTACTTCCTAAGAATTCAAGAGACGGTATTGACTTGGTGAAACGAAACCAAATTTTGTTTGCCACGCAGGAATCGAGCCAACTACGCAAAGCCATTGCAATCTTCCAAGGAATTAAAGTTGCAAAGTGGGTGCAACTTTCATTCCGCAACTCATTAACCAAATGGACTATTCCAACGCGTCACGTATGGGATACGTTTATGCTTTAGAGATGGTCCTCTTTTGCACCCAAATACGCAGAATCACTCTAAGCTACATTGGATCAGTGATTTCCCTTAAGAGTACAAAGTGCTAAAAGACAACAATATTTGAAGGGCTATTTCTCGAAGACCATGGGGTATACAGACACTCCGTCAGAGGCTACGGGATTGTGTTGGGACCATCTACCAAGACCTCTCTTGGTTTTTGCTATCTCGGAGGAATTTTCCTGTGGTGATAACTTTTCAGTGGAGGGAAAAGTTGTTAGATGTAAGCAGTGTAAAGTAGCACAGTGGTGCAACTTTCATTCCGCAACTCATACGACCAAATAGACTGCTCCAACACGTCCGTATGGGTACGTTTATGCTAGGGATGGTCCTCTTTTGCACCCAAATATGTCGAATCACTTCGAGCTACATTGGACCAGTGATTTCCCTTAAGAGTACAAAGTGCTAAAAGACATCAATATTTGAAGGGCTATTTCTCAGAGACCGTGGGGCATATAGACACTTCGTCAGAGGCTATGGGATCGTGTTGGGACTATCTACCAAGACCTCTCTCGGTTTTTTCTATCTTGGAGGTGTTTTCCTGTGGTGATGACTTTTCAGAGGAGGGAAAAGTTGCCAGATGCAAGCAGCGTAAAGTAGCAACGATTTCCCTTAGGAGTCCAAAGTGCTAAAAGGCAGCAATATTTGAAGGGTATTTTTCGGAGACCGTGGGGCATATAGACTCTCTGTCAGAGGCTATGGGATCATGTTGGGACCATCTACAAAAACCTCTCTCTCTGCTTTTTCTTATCTCGAGGCGCTTCCAAAGGGTGATGACTTTCCGAGGGAAAAAGTTGCCGTGATGAAGCAAAGGGAAAGTTGCAAAGTGGTGCAACTTTCATTCCCCTAACTCGTATCTAATTAAACGGATCGCTCCAACACGTCAGTATGGGTACGTTTATGCCAAGGATGATCCTCTTGTAATTGTAAGTGCTAAAAGGTTGGATCAAGCTTGTGTAGGTTATAACGTCATCTTTAATTGTAATTGTGTTGTGCAGGTTATAACAACGTCATCTTTAATTGTAATTGTCATCTTAAATAGTATTACAATATAATAATAATAATAAAACCATGTTCTAAAAAACTACCATCAAGGTGATAGGTTAAGTATGATAAAGAATCTAGTTTTATTCCTTATGTTGAGATCAACTCTTTTCAATATGTTTATGCCACATGCTATTATCATTCACACCTACAAACCTTATTATTGTGCAATCACAAGAGTTAAAGAGGTTTGAATAACATTATATCTTGTAGTTTAAACTTCTTTCCCTCTAACTTTAGGAAGCCTTGGTAAATTTAATACCTTGACTAGATGACTAAGATACATATTATAACCTAATTTTTAATGATTTGTGTTTTCTAATACATTTAGATAGCATCAAGGGATATTCTATTATCAAATTATATGAAGTGGAGAGAATATCTTATAGTTGATATATTTTTTGGAATCTATAATATAATATGTGTTATTTAGCATTATACACATTAAATTTTCTTAAAGGGTTTGATGAAGAAATTAGTCCCATGTTTTATTGTTCTTTTAAAAGGACTACATATTTACATTCTTAATTTGGAGAAGACATTAGATATAATTTTGTTTTGCAACATACTCTCATATTAAGGGATTAAGATACAATATAAGGAGAACAAATGGATAAAACCTACAAGTTGTTTTATAACCTAAATGGAATTGTAAAAAATATTAGGCTAGGATCTAAAAGGATATTTTGAACGGGAAAAGTCTTTAACTTTACATTACATAAAACACTATTTGTAGAGTATTGTGTACTCAACTATATTTATGGTATGGTTCTCTTTCTATACTTGGTATATGAGAAGAATTTATACAAGTATCTATTTAGGCCTCCAATAGAGGGTCAATACATGTCTAACATGTATGGTGCACTCTTCATGTGGACAAGAGCATAGTAGATGTCAAAGTTATATATGAATTTAATGAATGTAATTTATTATATATAAATAGGAGATTTTACAAAACCTGGTTTAAACGAGCATACCGATAGGAAAGAACCAGGAAGAAAACCTCCAGTTGTAGCTCGATTAATTACAATAAGTTACTATAGAATTGTCTCACTACACAGTTATGCCCTTCTTACATTATTTCACATTTCAAAATTGAAATTTTACAAAATTTTCCTATTGGAGGCATTCAGGGCACAGTCTTCCACAAGAGTAGTATGTTCACGTTTTGGACTGACAAGCACCTGTACAAACCATCAAGCTAGTAGTTAAAATACATACAATAGAAAAGATGCTTAGAATAACTAATCTATATTACTGTAATCTTTTGCATACCTCTCTGAAAGGATCAAAGCTGGCTATTGTAGTAGCAGGTCCATGATCAATCGTACCAAAAATATCACAAAATTTGTCAAATGAGAAATCTATATTGTCACAATAGAAAAGATGGTTAGACTAACAAATCTATTATTAATCTAAACAACTCAATGACGCATGAATTGGTAATGCAAACTATAAAAATTTCTTAGAATTAAATCAATCTATATTACTGTAATCTTCGTGATACCTATCCAAAGGATCGGTTGGCTATTGTAGCAAAGAAGTCCGATGATCAATCGTGCTAAAAATATCACAAAATTTTAATAAATGAGAAATCTATATTGTCACAATAGAAAAAGAGATGGTCACACTACCAAATCTATATTAATCTAAACAACCTCAATGATGATGAATTGGTAATGAAAACTATAAAAAATGCTTAGAATAACCAATCTATATTACTGTAATCTTTCGCATACCTCTCCGAAAGGATCGAAGCTGGCTATTGTAGCAGCAAGTCCATGATCAATCGTGCCAAAATATCACAAAATTTGTCAAATGAGAAATCTATATTGTCACAATAGAAAAGATGGTTAGACTAACAAATCTATATTAAATTATAATGAACTTAACCATAATGAACCTAAGCATTTTAATTCTCTTCCATTCTTGAAAAATGCTATTCATGTGACTAAGGGTCATCTCTTTGCTTAAGAGTATCCAATATTGCTTCACGATCAGCATTACTAAGTGTCCATAGTTTTTTTGTCTTTGGTCTGGCATGATGCATGAACAACATAACATTTGTTGCTATAACAAGGTGCGAATACATGAGCATGGTTTTGTGTTTTTCATAGTCTTCAAAACGTGTATGCCATTCTTTCTAACCATATATGTTCTCGTGAACTAAGTTCCCCGTAAATCACAACCTAACCTCGTGAGGGAAACATGAACCCATCATCATCTTCCACGGTTGTGTTAGCTTATAAGCACACATCGGAGCCAACCAATAGTCTGATCTCTCTTCATTCCCCTGTGGTGCAACAACTGCAAAAACATGTCCTAGTTGTAGTAGATTTGAAAGTCGGTCGTAATCAACTGAACTTTCCATTATGTCATTTCTCATGGATATTGTTTGAGATAATGGAGTTATAGATACTATGGAACCCATGTATCCACCCACTCACTTGACTGGCATTGATCCCACTCACACTAAATACAACTCTGACAAAAACAAGCCAAATCTCATGTCCAAATGGTCCCATGTGCTTGCATCTGAGCTTCAAAATGAATGCATCTTTGAAGAATCTTTGATTGTATGACAATCCAATCTGCCTCCCACTGTACCCTCCTCAACCAACCAAAAGAATCTACGCACTGTTGAATCAATTGTCCCTCCCTGTGACAATGTTGAACTACACCAATCAACAATAGAACGTGCATCACTAAATTTTTCTCCTGAAATCTTCAATTGCTCCTTAACTAGAGCTCTTTTTACACATGCACCTGCTCCATTGTGCTCCCCTTTCCCATGCAAATAGATGGGACTTTATTAATAATATTATCCATTTTTAAAGGGCCTATATCCTTGATTTGTTTGGTGATTATATTTCTACATTGAAGGATGTTGGTTGTTGGGATTCATGGTTCTTTGCACATTGCATTGTTATCTTTTAAGAGCAATGAATTTTTTGGACATGTTTTTTAGTATATTTCTCATTTTATCAAGTACACTAGGAGCTAAGGGATTATAAAAATAATAATATTGTGTTGGCCTTGCTATAATAGGACTCGTGAATTGGATTTTTTTAGTTAATTTTGTAGGTGTGAGTTGGTATAGATTCTAGATGTTGGGAAACAATGACATGGGAAGGTGAGGTGTTATCCTTCTAGTTTGAATTAGATCATTTGTAATATCAATGAAAATATCATATGCATCTATGAGAGAATTAATCCCTTTATATTTGATTATCATAGTAATATTAGAGTCCATTACCTTCAAATATATATGTATTCTATACCATGTGCAGGGTATACCTTTATAGGAATTCACTACCAATTCTTCTAAAATATATTATTAAAATCATTTAGTAGCTTTGTTGGGGCCCTCTTTATGGTGGTGTTCTAGTATTGATTAGCATCTCCTTTTTATTTCAATTTTCTAATCACTTCCTAGCTTAATTGGTCCTAGTCAACTATTGAAAAATGATGCTTAAGGATCAATACTAAATATATTTTTATTTGACTAATGTAGCTAGAGATGTAAACACAAGACTATCTTGTCTAATGTTTTGAACCATGCAATGATTTCGAATATCATGAATTTTTTTAGTGGGAGTGGCTAGGTGAGGGAATGTAAGGTATCATCTATAATATCTCTCCTCACAATATGTGGTGTGGGTGGCATTTATGGACCTTCAAATGATGTCCATACTAGAAAGAATCTTGGTTGTCATTGAGTAACTTCATAACAATATTTCTTTGTTGGGGTTGATATTGTGGCTATTGTGTAGTTAGAGGTCTTCTTCTTGGGATGAGAAAAATGGGTTGCAATAGGATATGCGGGTTAGATTTGGTTACAATTGTTTTGGTAGGTATAGGGGTCATAGGAGTTCTAGGCTAATTCAAATAGAGTTGTTAAGTGATATCAAAGATTGGATGGCTAGGAACTCAATTAAACTTATTTACTTATGTGTTTTCATTGACATGAAGGATAAATCCTTGAAATAATTTTATTCCTATAAGGTGTACCAAAAATTAATGTTTGTCTCGACCAATTTAACCATAATAAAATGATAATATTTTTTATAAGTTTTACATATAAGTAGAAGACCTATGTCCTCGATGTGATAAATATTTTTGTAATTTTTCCATATAAATAATTAATTATGAATTTTATTACAACTTTTAACAAATATAAACTCATATGTTTGACCATAACTTGGTCAAAATTTCATGAAATTCAATTTCTAAAGGTCTTATTCAAGATTAACTGCCATGCATGATCACGGATAATGAAATGACTAGCTAATGTGGGGGTAATCAAGTCAATATCTAGGATTAGAAGGTTGGATCCCTATCTATTCCAAGCTAAGCCTAAAATCACATAATTAGGAAAAGAGAAATAGGTTATATAAATAAAATAACATAATTGTAATTCTTACATCAGATGGATCTATTCTCATCATCAAAGAAAAAATCTATAGCTCATGATACACTAATAAAAAAAATAGAATGAAAATACAATAGTCAATATATAAGCATAACAAGAATAATGTTTTTTTGGAATAATATTTTATTATATTAATGCTTAAAAGGCACTTCGACCATTACATACAATACATCCACCTCTGGAAACATGCATGGAGGCTACCTTGTATAATTGTGAGAAGGTAAAGATTAGGATCAAACATTAGGCTTAAAAGTTTAGGTATGTGTCACCTAACTTAAAACTTAGCTTACACATTAGGCTCAAAATATCAACTATAGAAAACTATATAAAAAATAACATGGTTCACGTAGGCCAATGTTTATACCAAGAATTCCCAAACCCACAATATTATTTTCCTCCCAAAATAAGAGTTTGAATCTATATACCAATTGAGGAGATGTATGAATCCAATTCCTTAAAGTATCTTGTCAATGGTTTGAGTCTACTATGTAGGCTATGGGTATGTTTTTAATTAATTTTTTCCATGTGGCATTGCACTTTGGAGCTTTAGGTAGATGAATCTACTTATTATGTGTCAACAAGGATAAAAGTCAATTGGTATTGAATATTGGATTAGTTTATGTGAAATTTTTTAATTAGAGATGTGATAGACCCATCACAATGGCTTTTGATTTTGGAGTAGAATGTAGATGTCATGAATGAGTTATGGCTGAAAAAATTATGCTACCATAAAGCATCACTAAGGAGAACTACAAGGAAATGGTTGTGTATCCCATGGTACATTGGAAGACCGTATGGTGTAGATTGGATGACACACTTTATTCTAGAGTGATGTTATTGTTTTAATTTTTAAGAATCCTCAATATCACACCACATGGAATTAGTTATAATATAACTAATGAGCTAAAAGATATTGGGATATAAGTGGGATCTTCCAACATACAATAATCAAAAGGAAGCCAATAGTTGACACAGACTAGTGGTGGGGCTGCATGATTGAATCTTCATTTATAACATCATGAAACCCTAAAAATTATTATATCATCATCTTATTTGGCTCATAAAATGGTGCACACACATTGACAATTAAATTCCTTACCAAGCTAAAAATGAATATAATAAAACTAAAAAAATGATCAAGATGGGGCAATCTACCAATGTCATGGGAAATTATTATTTGAACATGAATAAGGAAAAAATATTATAATACTTGTAGTGAAGAAATTTTGATAGTTTTTTTCTAAAATAAAATTGCTATTGTGACATTTTATTGAAATCAATTTGACTTATCCAATGGGTACTGACATGTGTTTGCGAAAATTAGAGAAATCGCCATTGAGTAGACCATTTTATTTTATTTTTGAGAGGGGAAGCTTTATTTTGTGATGGGGATTTTGGACTTTTTGTTATTTTAACTAGAAATTACAAAAGGGACATAATAGGACATAGCAAAAAAAGAGGGAAATGGATAAACCCTAGATGAGGAAAACAAAGAAAACCATCCATGGAATGAATGGAAAAAATGCAAAAAAAAAGGGGTATAGAAAACCAAATAGAAAAATAGAGTTCAATTCAAAATTTGGCATTAAAATGTGAGAATTATTTACTATTTTGCATCTACACAAAGGAGAAAAGAATTATGTGAACATAAGATGTATCAAACTGAAGAATAGCATGCAAATCATGAAGAATAAAATATAAAGTTTTGAAAAAGTCATTTTTCTTCATAGGTGAGAGGACAAAGTATTCAACATGTTCTCTATACCTCCTATTTAAAGAGTAAAAAAATGGTAACCACTACGAATTCGTTGGTTTTACAAGAAATAGGAGAAATGTTCACTTTTTCATATACTTCCATTTGGAATTTCAAAAAAGAATACACGAATAAATTATATTATTTTCTTGATTGTATAAAATTATCTCATTAAAACATTTTTTTGCAAACATTAGAAGAGGGAATTTCAATATATAAAACCTTTGTTTGAATTTGATGGGAATATTGTTATCACAATAAATTGTAGAAAAATTAGTGTACACTAGTTGTAGGTGAAAAGTATTTCAAAGCATTTCATCAAAATATTTATGTCAAAAGTATGAAGATGATGATTCTCTAGTCTTCTTCCTAAACTTCAACATAATTGTGCATCATATCTAGCCATGCCACATATTTAATTTTGTTGTATAGGTTGGCAAGACTCATTTTGATCCTCCAATGGTAATGTATTGGACATGATAACCATGATTTTAGAATCCATGTATAACTAAAGTTGTACACTTGTAAAATATGTAACCAATTAACAAGAATACACTTGTAATCAAATCCTCTCTCTATATTCCTACATGTGCAATCACTACATTGACTGGTAGTTCCTAGACATTCCTTAATATCTCCACACTTGTGCCTATCATCAAAGAAACTAGTAAGGAAATGACATCTATTGAGTTGAGATTCTAAATGTATAAAAATTATTTTACTATTTTGAATTTTTGACTAGTGATCTTTGTCTTCACTTCTCAACATCTCCATTTTCAAGTTTTCATATGGCTACATTACTTTGGTTAATTGCTGAACCAATTATTTTTTGAACATCTAAGAACTTATTCCAAATTTTCCTTAGAACTTCAATTAGAAGTTCTCAACGATTTTTTCTAATTACGTACTTATCCAATCCCATATTTTAACATGCAACCTCTTTCAATCTTCTAGTTAACTTGATTTCAGCTACACCAACCCTACGAAGAATATGACTACCTCTACACTTAGCTTTGTCTTGCCACTCTATTTTTTAACTATTTGAACAAACCGTTATTGCTTAAATTATTTCCTTTTAGGAAAATTCAACATCATCTTCAATTAATTATGGTGAAGAACAATTCATAGAAATTGCAAAAAAAATTCCATTTCTATTGACTGCATGGGCACATCCTAGAATTGTCTTTCTAAAGGACGGACACATATATACTAATTCTAAAGGATGGACACATATATAGTATTAGTAGAACAAAAAAAATAACCATGATGAAATTTGAATGTAATCTTATTCTTGTAGTTCAATACAAGCTCGGGATTTAAGTTTATTATGTGTGGTCCTAAAAGCTAGTAAATTTGGTCTTTCCTTAGCAAGAGTCTCCAATCAATGCCTATGAAAAATGTTTAGTTTCTAATATCTAACCCATAGTTTCCATTGCATCTAGAACTGACTATGAAATATTTCCTATAAATTTTAGTAGATGTAATAACCAATGTCTTTTTACACTTTTCATTCCTTGTAGGTACCTTATGTCAACTTTCCCAAAATGAATCACAAGCTTCATGTGCCAATTTCACTCTTTTGCAAATACATTATTTTCTTAATATATTAATTGGTTTAATGAGTTATTAAAGTTTATAGATTCATAGAAGGCATAACAATGCTTTGATGGTTCTTATAATATACAAGAAGAATACCTTTTCAAGTATTAGGAATTGCCAAAAGAGATACAAGTTGGTAATATCTATTTGGGAATTTAGAATGAGCAACCAAAATTTTCAATTAGCCAACCAAAGTCATTTTGTATTACCCTTCTCTAGTTTTAGGATGGAAGATTGTAAATGAAAGGAAGAACATCCAAGACTCTTAACATTTATGAAGAGTTAATGAACAACTACGAGCCCCTAATGGGTAACTCTAAACTAATTGGGATTCATTGAAAACATAAATCAAAAAGAGTGCATGGATAACTCTAAACTAATTGGGATTTCAGAGGCACTAGAAATATCATTTAAACATAGACAAGAATGAAATTTGTAAAGATCATCGAATCTGATTTTACACTTGCCAATTACATTTATATTGTGTAAAACATTTCCAATAATTATTTGTCTATTACCTATGATGATGTATTCAATAGAAACACATTTCTCTAAGACATTTTGTCAAATAATTCATATACCTTTGTTTTTTTCTTCCAAATTGCATGTACATGTCTACTAAGACAGTTGCAACTGCAAATTCAAACAAAATTATATTGTCATGCTTTCGAAGCTGTCCATACCCTATTCTTTCCTACAAAAAAACATAAGAAGTTTTATTCTCCTTTTCCTTGTGTATTAAGTGGTAGGTGAAAATGAGAGGGGCTTGGAGATGAGTCCACTTTTCCAATGTAAAAATTAAAAACAAAAATACCATTCCTTTCTAATGCACGGGAATTAGAAGTCATTCTGCAAGTTTGGACGTGACTCCACACCTCCTCTAAACATGACTTTTTCGATTCCCTCTGTAGGATTGTGAGAACCGGAAGCATGCTCACAATTTTTTAATCTAAAATTGTAAATTAAATAATGGACAAATTTAAATTTATGAATATGTCTTGTATTTTTAGATCTATATCGATATTTTTCTTTAAAAAAATTAAGTATTATTGTAAATGTAGATCAAATATCATGACTCCAACTATTTATTAATCGAGTGTTTAATTGAATGCACTATCAAAATTTTACTGAGTTTAACGAAGATGCAACTAGAAATCAACTTGCGAGTAATGTGTAAACACTACTTTCAAACAACAAATTACATTAAAAAATTTGCAACTCTACTTAATTAATTTCAACTAATATGGTTTTATTTATGGATGATTTGATTTCAAATATGTAAGAATGGTTTAAATTATCATTGTGAAGTCATTGTTGAGCTTTTTGGAAATTATTAGCATTGTGTGGGAATTTGTGGCCACTTGTCAAAATTAAAAAAGAATTACACCTGCAAATTGATAGTAACTACATCCAGGCTTGAAAGAATCCTTAAATGAATGTGTTTGAATCTCAAAGAACCCTTTTATGACTTGTTATCAAACCTTTCAAGCCATTTAATGATTTCATAAAACTTTGAACTAGGGAAGTTATAACTCAATCTCAACCATTTTGTGACACTTTTAGGTGATTGAAATTGATTGCTAATCACTTGCAACTACAAAAATTGATTGATGATTTTGACTTGATAGTGATTCAATAACTCAAAATGATCAAGAATATTTGTGACCAAGATTAATTAACATTCACAATTTTGCCTTGACCAATCCTAGATGATTAAGAAGCTTCATGTATTACTCATAAAGTTGACATGACTTTCTAGATAACAACTTGATGATGCATGTGAAACGTGAAAAGTTTAAAAATCTCAAAGACAAAATATAGGGATAACAAGTCTCTTTACCCACCTTCCATTTTTTAACCTGTTTTGATTCCATTGTGGGCTCGAGATTAAATGTGCAAATAAAATCAATAATTACATTTAAAAATAATAAAAGAACATAAAAATTATATTATATAGATGGCTCCAGGAAAATTCACCACCAGCAATCCACCCCAACAATTCACCTCCAACAATTCATCGCGGTGGAAAATTCACCACCAACAATTCATCACCGTGGAAAATTCACCACCAGCAATTCATCCCCGTGGAAAATTCATCGCATATACAATTAGGAAATTGCTGGTGGTGAATTTTCCACAGTGATGAATTTCTGGTGGTGAATTTTCCTAGAGATGAATTTTTCATGAGGATAAATTGTTGACGACAAATTGTTGGAGGTGAATTGCTGCCAGTGAATTTGCCTGAAACCTATATAGATTTTTCAATATTAATTACACTATTCTATAACCTTAAAAACGTTTTCACTCTTTTAACTTTTACAACCAAACTTTCTTGAAGAACCAATTATTAACTATCCAACTCAAACCATAAATGACTAAGCTAACATTATTAACTGAAAGCTAAAACTATAAATCATAAACCTATCAAAATTATGGTATTTCTCTGAAAAGAAAACCTTTATTACTATCTGGCAGATCCGCCCAGAAGTCTGAAGCCTGACCCAATGGCGTGCAGCATCCAAATTACAAATGGGGAAAGAGAAGGCTTCAAGCCAGATTACAAGTACCCTTTGGCCTTTCTTGAATTTTCTTATAATACTTAACCTCTTCTAGATATTTGCGAAACCATTGAACTGCTTCAGTACAGTTGTTTTGGAGTACAAATTGCTGTCTTATATATGATGTCAGGGTGTGGGTGGTTGTCCTCTTGTAATGACTTGAGTGATGGGTACAAAAATACAATATATACTTTTGGGATATACGTAGATTGAAATTTGTAAAAGTAATCCTGGATAATTTTCTTGAAAACTGCATGAAATTCCATTGCAGATGCTTGTTTTACACACCATCACTTTCTTTTGTGCCACATGGGAAAACGATTGAAGGTCATGTTAAGAATAAACTATCACAGGATTATCTCATACTAATTTCCTATGTAACTATTTATATGTTTCAACAGAAGCCATGATATGCATAATATATCCATTAAAAGAGTAATCAACTGGCCTGTCCTCCATTCCTCCAACAGTTGAAATGAAATAATGGGTAAGTAATTGGTATTCATTCTCTTATTGAATGCCAGTGTGAGGAAGAGAGAAGTTGATGATCCCATCAATTTTTAATTGCTTACTGTGGGTCAGGACAGAAGATAGAAATTGATGAGGTGTAAACATAATTTTAGGGTTTTTATGGTGAAAACTAATTATAAAATTTCATCTATGTATCTTCACTGAATTGAGGTAAAAGTATTTTCAAACTGAGTACCAGTCAAGACTTAAGCCATATGACTTAATCAAAGATTTTGTTCTTATTAAATTAAAAGGTGTATTGATATAGCAAAAAGTAAAGTAATAAAATAAATAAATAAATAAATAATATTCTTTTTTTTAATACAATAGGGGTGTTCCTGCAGTCCAGTCCAGTGGTCCAGCAGTTTGTATCTTGGGTACTTGGGGTGAGCTGGGGTGAGACTAGTTCCC